>OZ020222.1:22149663-22772163 GCA_963971325.1 Aphodius granarius | reverse complement strand
ATTTTTCTATTAAATGTAATAATTTGCAGTTGCGATAACTATGGCAATTAAAGGAAGATTTGTGCTTTCTATTGCTGCTACTTACTCGAAAATTTGTCAAGTGCTAACGGAGATATGAGATTTGTAAGGTAGTAATTATGATTTGGTCCAGTTGCCATAACTACCATACATTCAGTACGTTATGGGCTTTCTTAAGAGGTATGGTTCATTCAAATCGGTTGAAATTTTTTGTTGTTGCTAACTTTTATGTCTGGCTGTGCGCCTATACCGTATCATGTATGGATATAGGAGCGAGGAATCTTCAACGTTCGTTAGTTGTTTTCTAGCATTAATTAGGGTAATATCACGTTGCCGTAACTCCCAGAGGTAGCGGAAATCTTCTTTCGTTTGGTATAAGATCAGTTGAAAATTTGACTTATGCAGTTTGTTTGTTCGCAGCCCTGCGGAAATCGTCGAGCGTAAAACGGACAATGTTCATTAATTTTTTCTACCAGTAATAGTTTTGATGTCAAGTAGCCATAAGTATGACAATTAAGGCAGGGTTTGTGCTTTCTTTTGCTGCTATATACTCCAAGATTCGTTCAGTACTAACGGAGATATGAGACTTGTAAAATGGCGAAATTTGCGAAAATAATGACATTCTTTTGCATTTTTTAGGTAGTAATTATGATTTGATCCAGTTGCCATAACTACCATACATTCAGTACGTTATGGGCTTCCTAAACAGGGATAGTTCATTCAAATCGGTTGAAAATTTTTTTTGTTGCTAACTTTTATTGCTAACTTCTCCCCGGTATTACATTACTATATCGAGCGGTGCCTACTGAAAACAAATATTTTAGATATGTGATCTGTTACAATACTTGTGTTTGATTACCGACCAATATTGAAGCCGTTTCACAATCCGCCGACAAAACGGTGGATTAATCGTTGATGCCTTTGTTTATTATTCATTTATTGATTATTGATTATTTGTGACTATGTCGTAGCCTTCTTGCGATAAAACACCGACATTTCTAAAAACCCGCACTTACACTCGAAAGAACTGAGCTGGGTACATATTAGCAAAGGTTCTATGTTCAGTTTAACTAATAATTTGAATTGAAAACACCTCAACATTCCGCTGTAAATCTGATTAAAAATCTAGAACTATATTTAGTTGCCTACAAAATGTTAGCCGTAACTTAAGATTGTATGTTGTATTGTATTCACACTCATTAAACGCATATAGTTCGAGGCGTGTGTTTTATTTATCAAATGTAATACAGGGTAATCAAAATGAAGCGTCTATGAAAAAATACTGTGTTCTGCTAACCGCATACCAAGACTTCGCGCGCAGCCGTCCATGCGCGCGTCACTTTACCGGCCTAACCAATGAGCTAGCTCGCTTCCTATGCTAGCGAATGAATGTGCTTCGCGCCGCGCGTAAATTGGCAGTAAATATTGGTATGCGGTTAGCGGAAAACAGTATTTCGTCTTACACTTCAATCAGTTTCGCAGATATCGGTGCGCGTAACGTGTGTAAGTGCATTTTATAGTTTACAATTTCTTCAGAAGTCGAGACCAATTTTTAAGTGGTAAGTTAAAATCGTAATATGAATAGAATATGTTAGAAATTGAAATATTCTTCTAATTAGAAAACGATCTAATGGCACCGCGACGATCCATTAAAACATCATTCCTCTGGAACTTTTTCAAAGAAAAACCCAACAGCGATAGTGTTGCTATATGCAACATGTGTGGACATGAAATCAGTTATAAATCAACGATGACCAATTTAAAAAAAACACAGAGAGAAAACATCCCACGGTAAAAGTGAATGAAAGTAATGTCCGTGTAACCAACCCACGTACTGTCCATTCTCAACCCAAAGTTGCAACTGCATCTAACCCTGGTGTGCAAAATGTTGATGATCAGGGCTCAGAGCCATCAACATCATCAGGTCAGTTCAAGGAATAATCGGCCAGCACATCATCTGAGATTCAAACAACTATGCCAGCATTTTTGCGGAAAAAAATGGGTGTAAGTGCCAGAAAAAAATAGACGAAGTACCTATGTTATTATTCACTCATGACTATCAACCATTCAGTATTGTTGAAGATCATGGATTTCGGCATTTAATTAACGTTTTAAATCCGTCGTATGAGCTACCTTCTCGAAAAACAATCACGAATTCTCATTTACCTGCTATTTATGAAGAATGTTATCAGAAAACATTGAAACTGACACAAGCATTAAAAGCAATATCTTTAACAACTGATTGTTGGACGTCCATCAACACAGACATTTTTTTGCTGTAACTGGTCATTATTTGAATGACAATTTTGAAGCTAAAACGCTTTTATTAGAATGCATTTCATTTGGCGAACCTCATACAAGTGCGAATCTGGCATCTGCGATGAAAAGCGTAATTAATGAATGGAGCTTGGATGGGAAAGTTTCATTAGTGGTTTCAGACAATGCTTCTAATATACAAAAAGCAGTACGAGATTTGAAACTTAAGAGTTTTTGATGTTACGCCCATTCCTTAAATTTAATAACTGAGCACGCTTTAAAAATTGAACAGCCTTATTGAAAAAGTTAGAGCAATTGTTGGTCACTTCAAAAGGAGCACTTCTTCGATGTCCAAATTTATAACACAACAGAAGCAATTAAATAACAATGTGCAACCGAAAAAACTTTTGCAAGACGTCAGAACTAGGTGGAATTCTACGTTTTATATGATCCATAAGTTCAACGATCTTGAACAGCCTTTACGTACAACAATGGCCCTACTTGACAAGGACTTGCCTATAATTGTAGTGGAGGAATGGGAATTGCTAAAAGAAATTGAGCGAATTGAAACCCATGGAAAGAGTAACAAAAATAATAAGTGGCCAGAACTATGTAACAGCTTCGTCCGTTATTATATTATCGAGCAGTCTTAAAGACTTGTATTCTGATTTTGAAAAACAGAATTTTAAATACCCGATTTCCAAAGACATATTTCTAATGGGATTAATGACAGATTTGCAAATATTGAAAACAGCAATACTCTCCTACTAAGTACATTCTTGGATCCCAGATACAAGAAGGTAGGATTTTCGCAAGAAAATGTCGAAAAAGCGGTAGAGATTGCTACGTCCGCTCTTACTCGAAACATAAACAAAAAGAATTCAGAAATTGAACAAATGCAAAAAACAGCGGTACCGTTGGAATCTCAGGATGAGGACGATATATTATTCAAAACTTTTGATAGAAAAGTTGCAGAATTCCAAACAACTGGATCGGGAACTGTACGATCGAAAGCGATTATTGAAATTCAAAGATATTTGGAAGAAGCCCCAATACGAAGAACCGAAGATCCCCTAAAATGGTGGCGGAATAATGCATATATTTTTCCCAATCTCAGTGAACTTGTGAAGACGTCGTTTATACCCAGGGGCAGATATCACGCATGAGAAATGGCTGCCGTTGACGTCACGCGTAGAGTAAACATCGCCGACAGTTTGAAATTTAACCCTTGTTAAGCGATTTTCAGCGGGATTTTGAGTGTTATTCTGTGACCCTCTGTGTTATTACCTCTCCGTAGAGCTCTGCTGAGAATAAAACTTTAATAGAAATGTCTACAGCCATAAAGTGTCCACTTAAAATAAATATAATAGCAAATATTCTGTCAGCATTGATTGCTTGAAACCAGCTTTTATTTTGTACATTCTCTTACATTTGTCTATAAAAAACTTTTGATTCTGATTTCGTTTATTATTAAACATATGAATAAATTTTGTATAATACCAAAATCCAGTGTATTTTTACCCATTTGTATTTATAGATTTTTTACATGTTATTTATAGTAAGTATGTACATATAAGTATATTATTGTACAATTTTACATTTCAATATATTCAAAGACATGATATCCTAATATTGGTAATGATATAATTATTTATTTACGAAACTAGTTCAATGTACAATGTACTAAGGCACACAATGGTTTTACAGGAATTATTAGTTACATTTTCAATTAATTTCCTAATACCTGTGTCATAACATAACACACATAACAATGTCGAGAAATGTCTGTTTAAACAGAAAATATAGCTCACATACGCCTATTTAGTGTATGTATGTTAACTTGGCGGTTCGTTTTACTCTACGCGTGACGTCATGCGCGCAACCGACCCGTTTTGGATCCCCTTGATATCCTACCTTATAGTGTTTGTATACCGTGGTTTATACCAGTAGCTACTTCAGTGCCCTGCGAACGATTGTTTTCAAAATCAGGGCAGATTTTGACTGACCGAAGAAATAAATTAAGTGCGTCTAAGGTTAAACAATTACTATTTTTGCAATATAACAAGTACACGTGTGACATTGTTGAGTAGGTAGTTTTCACATTTTCTACCTTTTTTTGTCTTATTGGCAAATAGTATTTACTTTTTATTTACATTTTAGAAAAGTAGTTATTTAAGTATTTTTTTTTGTTATTTCCTAATAGTTACCAATTATTTATAAACGTTTATATTTATTGTTTTTCAAATAAAAATATTTTTATATGCATACCAATCCATTTTAAACAAAAATAATACCGTGCGCACTCTAACCTACCCAGCATAGATTGTGGTTGCTAAATGCAGAAATTGAATTGATTACAACTTCTACATAACATTAGTGGCTGCCGATACATTCCTGCTCCTGCGCGGTTCCAACTAGAAACTTTACAACCTTACTTGGAACCTCGAAACTATACTCAATAACTTTAACATCGGAACGGAAACCCCACAGTAAAATCGATCGTAATCCTTCGTGTTTCGTTCCTTAGTAACTGGTTCCTTAGTGAATGAGTTACGTTTCAAACCGTTTCAGTTAAGAAACGTTCCAAAGTAACGGTTCCACAAGGAAATGTGTCATTCCTTGTCATTCTCTAGCAGTTTCTACATTGCACTTCAGCGTTCCTCTTCTATTTTATTGCATTTGTTTTTGCACTGTTTTTAAGGCATTTATTTTGATGACAGCAACGACTACTTTAAAGTTATTTTTGAAAAGTAAAGGAGTACAAATAAAAGTATGATAAAAAAGCAACTATTGCCAGACCACTTTGAAGTTAATTAATCTAAAATATCTGACACATTTATAAACTCTCTAAACGCATAGACTAAAGAGGGTGAATCACCAAAAGCGAATGTCGGTGAGATAATAATAATACTATGTCGGCATTATAACAATACATACACGGCACCTCTCGATACAAATACATAATTATAATATACTGTCACGTATCCATGTGTTTTCCTACAAGATTTATTTCTCTACTGCTTGTTTATTTATTCTTCAATCGTGGGCGAGGCGGTAATATTCAAACAATACCGTTTGGCCTAACGCGGTATGATGTCGTCAGTTCTCCATTACGTCACGTCGTCACAAACCAATAGATAAAAATCCTTATAGCACCTAAACCGCCCATCCCATTGAGCTGTAAATTTGTTTACTTATTTAAAATCACTGCAGGATGAGATGGTGTCAGTTTGGTCAAAATCGGATAAATCCCTAAGTTCACGGACATACATACATACACACATACATACATATGTATATACATACATTTTCCAGAAATCATTGCAATCGATTCAGGGGATCCCAAAACGCGTATTTGCGCGGAAATTCCAACTTTTTTTCCGTCGATTACAATACTTTCCTTCTAGGGTACTAGTAGGAAAGTAAAAAAAAAAGATAATCATAAAAAAACATTGCCTTGTGCTTTGACTATATGTATACGGATATGGATGAACTGGATTGTTTCTGGTGACAATCTGACAACCGGAAGTGGCAAATGTTACATGCGTTTTGTTGGGGATTTATCTGATTTTAACCAAACTCATACCTGTTCATCCTCCAGTGAATTTAAATATGTGCACCAAATTACAGAGCATTGATGGACGGTTTAGGAGCTATAAGAGTTTATAGAAGCGGTCTGTGTTGCGAATTGTCAGATTTTGTCAAACGCCAGTGCCACTGACATGGGATGACATTAAATGTCAGTATGACAATTGTCATTATGTCATAGAAACTGACGGGTCCAAGTTTGCTCTCTTGTTGAATAATTGCAAAAGTGTTCAGACAATTCATTGTGCCAACAATGTAGTCGGAAATTTGGGCGAGGGCCACCCCTCGCCCATTTTAGATATTTTACCAGGGGTCCAAGTCTGACACCACTCGCGGGCGGAGCGTGGACGCTCCGGGAACGTGCACGCTCCGGAGCGAGTGCGAGTGTGAACGTCCTGTCCGCGAAAGTTGGCAACGTCTTTCATAAGGGTGGAGTTTTACGACACGCGTCTTGGCACATGGAGCTACAACAGATGACAGCAGACCAGTCATATTTTGATTTATTTTTAACATTATCACTCCTGCATATAACGGAGCCGCTGTATATTACGTTGGCAAGACGCACGATTTGATCAACCGTGTACTACACCTTAATCACTGTCAGTGTCATTAAGGCCACGACCACTATCATGCGGTAGTAAAGAGTATTTGCTACGGTAGTGTCAAATCGGTGTTCGTCCGGCGAACGAACGATCGCCCGTTGTTCGATCGAAATACTACTGCGTATAGGCAACGCCCTGTCTAACGTGCGCGATTTTTAAAACGGCTCATTCGCGCTATTAGTTACACATCAAAATCGTGCCGCCAGTCGCTTTTAATTTCGCTCACGTTACCCCTGTTTAACGTGGGCAATTTTTAAAGCGACGGGCGATGCGACGCGATCAAATCCGCACATATCTTAGCAACAGTGCAACGGCTCATTCGCGCTATTGGTCACACATCAAAATCGCGCCGCCAGTCGCTTTTAATTTCGCTCTTAATTTCGTGAGCCGTTGCACTGTTGCTAAGATATAGTGCGGACTACGTTAGACACGGCGTAATCGTTGTCGCGAGCGAGTGATCGTCACTACGGCTCAAAGCTGGCCTGTGATTGGCAGAATGTTATGTAGAAATGTATACAAGATACGTCTTTTTGATAAATGTCAAAACAGTACCTAATGTTCCATCTATCAAATGATTTTAGGAGTTTGTGTTGTTAATTTACGGCTAATGTACGGAATGGTCTATAGCCTATTATAAATAATGGTTTTTATTTTGTTCATAAAATATTTTTGTGTCCTATTTGTTTAGCGTTATGAAATTAATGAAAATTTGCCGCCACATAAAGCTATTAAAACGGAAAGCCGTTTATTTTAGAGAAAAATATTATTCTCACAATAGTACTAGGTTTTTAGAGTCATTTCAACCTCAAACACCTTTCGGTAATTCTTAAGTTAGGATAGGCTGACATGCATATGGTTCATATGAAACCCACATAAGTTAATTTTAAGCTGTTTATGTCGTTCATAACAAACGGGTTCAAATACACTGTATTTAATATAATAATGATACACAATAGATGAGCAAATAGGTACTAAATTTGCATGTTTATTTTATCTTGCTATTGTAATAAATTCATACTAAACACACATTCAAACCTGTAATAATACCTAAATCTTTTTCTATTAAATCTGTGATAATTATGATTATAAATAAACAATTTTATTTGTCGCTATGAAAGATTTGTCATGAGGATAGGTTTAAAATATTCTCCTCAGCTTATAGCGTGATGTATATAATCACGAAAATATGAGAATAAAAATGACGAATGAACAAAGAATGTAACGCGATTCGCCAAGGGAACCAAAATTAATACAAGGATTCAAGTCGTCTCAAGGATTTAAACTGTTCGAGAAAAGTTCGGGCATATTGCCGCAAAATGTCCTCACAGAAAGTGTGGGCAAATTGTGGAAGACCAGCATGACAAAATGCTGAAATGTATCCAAATTGGTGATGTCAAAATAATAGCGTTGATTGATAGCAGAAGTGCAGGCAACTTGTTACGTTCCTCTGCGTATTTTAAGTTTTTAAAGTAGCTGCAGACTTTGGATTGGAAATTAGCTGGAGTAAATGTCAATTTTTGCAGAAAAAAATCGAGTATTTGGGCTATGAGGTGGGAATGGATTTTTGAGACCAGCGCCCCGAAAACTTATTGCAGTAAGTAATTTTCCACAACCTAAAAATTCAAAGCAAGTGCAGTCATTCCTGGGTTTGTCGGGATATTTTCGTAAGTTTGTGAGAGACTATTCGCTGATAGCGAAGCCATTGCACAAACTGCTAAAAAGGGCACACCATTTGAGTTTGAAAATCAGCATCGTGAAGCTTTCGAAAAGTTAAAGCCACTATTAGTAAATCCACCGGTTCTAAAAATCTTTAGTCAGGGTGTTGAAACTGAGATTCACACTGACGAGTGTAAGTATGGTGTTGCTGGAATATTAATGCAAAGGTATTACTACAGTAGAAGAACGTCTGAACCAGAAGAGAAATACACTAGCTATGGATTGAAAGTATTAGCTATTATAAAGACCTTAATAAAACTTATTTCTAGAAGATTTTGACTGCGATATTGTCCATCGACCTGCAACAAACATGAGGCATGTTGATGCCTTGTCAAGATATCCGGTAATGATATTAGAAAATTAATTCCTCGACTTCGTTTAGATCAACTAAAAGATGAAAATTGGGGATTGAGACCCAGCCCTGAAACAAGCCGTGATCAGGACATTATTTGTAAGACGAGCTATTGCAATAACCCACCCCGACAATCTCCACAAGGAACTTGACCATCTTACCAGAGTCTTATCTCAAAACAGTTATCCGATTTCCTCCACACGAAAAACAATCACCAAACACCTCAATAATACAGCGACACAACCCAACCCTACATCCTTTTCTACCCTACATCCAAGGTAAGACTGATCGCATTGGTCGCAACCTCCAAAAGTACAACATCAAACCCATTGTCAAACCCTTAACCAAAATTTCTGATTTACTGGCATTCGTTAAGGGCCCCGTCTCCTACCCCCAAAACGTGCAAATACACCACTCCGTTAATATGGCTCAGATTGGAAAACTAAGTGAACTATTTCTTAGAATAGGTCCTTACGCATGTTCTATCATAAAGATTTTTTATTTTAATGCAATTTATTTACGCAAATTTTAATGTAAAAGAAATTTAAACTACAGATATTGAAAAGCTTTATGATATAACATGCCTATGTGTCTTGTGTATTGTGTTGTATCACAAAAGTACATTAAATGTTAGTAATAACTGCACGGTGTATTGCGGCGTAAACGCAACTAGAATTACGTTGTGGGGGAGTTTTGCGTGGTTGGCTACACAATGGGTAGTTGCGTAGTTCCGATGTCATTTGCTAGATGGCGCTGCATTTCGATAAACAAATCTACAAAGATTATTTAAACGTATTATTACATTTATGGATATTGATATAATATCGGTGGCTTTTATTTTCATTCCTATGAGTGCAATCTTTCTTTATTTATTCAAACTTATGTACTAGTTGCAGAATAATTTGGTTTTAGGTTAGGTGCTTATGTACTACCAGTTATGTTTACCGGACGTACCGGTATCCTTTTTTATCATAACTGCAATGGATCAAATCATTCTTCTTTTATTAAAACTTCAAAATCAGCTTGGCCTTATTCACTTTATTGGAAATAATACACTAATACACAGTTACCTACATATGTCAAAGTTTATTTGTTTACAATGAATTTCAGAAATATGAAACCTTGTCTTATGTAAAAATTATAGCAGTAAATTGACTTCAGTAAAATGAGTGGCTGTCAAATGTCATAAAAAAATAGCTATGTATGTTAGTCCGAAAAGAGTGATGCCTATTTGCATAAGCAGCATTTATTTTTTTTATTTATAAATTGTATTATATTAGAGCCACAAGCATAGCAATTCCTTGAACAAATTAAAATTACCTTTTGCATGAGTATCATACAATATTTTTTCTACAAACGCAATCAAATAGGTACTTTGCTGTAAATCAAATAAAACTAACATGAGTATATAAACATGAAACTTAGGACACTTTTAATACTAAACAGCTGTTAAATTGTACAGAAACGATTACTTTTAATATTATTGTAGACAAAATTATGATTTGCACAAAAAGGATATAATATGATTATCTATGAGTACCTACTTGCAGTTTAAATGTAATATACTACTAAAACAAGATATTTTCTGTTGTAACATGCGTAATCTATCAACAAAATTCAGTATGTATTGCCTATTTTATTTTGTTCCGAAAAAAAAGGACATCATTAGTAGAATTGGAGAATCTAAACTTGTTGGTTTCTGAAACAATCGTTTATTATTTATTTTCTCAGCAGATGATTTTCCAACCTTTTTCATCACTGTTATTGGTTATTGCTTTCTGACAATGCTGGCCACGCATTACGATTTACGATGCAGCACGTTTTGTCTTTCTTGACCTATCTATCGTTCCTAGAGGTTATGGGGATAGAGAGCGCTCAGACCATAGGCTCAGACTAACGTCGTTATCGGTTTGTGCATGTAAGAGAGAAACAGAATTTCAAGACGGTTTCGCGCGGCGAACGCATTGTTTTGTATGAATACTGTGGTAGGGCCTATCGTGGCATGTTCAACGTAAATGAAAATAATACAAGATTCAGTATTAGTAGCGCCATCTACTTCTAGTGACTTCGGTTCTGCGAAGCTTTGGGTAAACACATAACGTTTGACCTTGATACGGGAGCCTTAAAGATAAACTTTCTCCACTGCTAGCCCCAGCTGTATACCGTATTCCATGTGCTTGTGGCAGTGTCTACATTGGTGAGACAAAGCGCTCTGCGCTCTCACCCTTCCACACACATGTTCATTCTCTTCGTAGATGTCTTACTGTTACGTCCTGAAGATGCCTCTTGCAACAGAGTGCGAAACGTTGACTACTTTATCATCGTTGACGCGGGTTTCTCCCGGAAATCTAGAACTTTGTGATTCGGACCGCGGAAGTCTCCAATCTAAATAAAATGTTTATTATTAAAACATTTGCAATGCATACAGAACTTACCTCTTTAATGCCTCACTGTCGTCGCACTTTGTCGATCTGTTTACACATTGCGTTTTCGACATCTTTTATACCCACACCTCATCCACTTATACAGTGTTAATAAACCGGGTTTCAATGTAAACAGGTAAACTGGTTCAGAAACCCCCCTCAATAATTTCAATTGCAAGCAGATTCCGAAACCTTCTCATTTTCAAGGTGCGTCATGAGGTTCCGAAATCCAGTATAAACCTAACGTTAACATGTACATATATTCTAAGCAACATTTTTAAAAAATGTTCATACAAACTACTTCAGTTTTTTTCTCGGTGGTGATGGTTAATTTCTTCATTAGTTACAACTTGAGTCAGACTACTACTTACAACTTGAGTCAGATCATCGAACATGTCAGATAGGAACTCGTAATAGTTTGTCATTTTGGTATCATTGCTCGGCAAAGAACTGTCACAATTAAGTGAGAAGAGAAGTGTGTGCACCATGTCCAAGCCTTCGTTGATCCTACCAGATGAGAGTAAGTATCTCACTCCACCCGGTATATGCAATTTCTTGTACTTATTGGATGTAAGGCGATACAGGACTGCAGCAATCTTCAGGCGTTCGATGAAATTGTCCGTCTTTGGTGTATACGGGGCGATCTGCAATAAAATAGTTTGTGTTTGCTTCAAGTTTTGGCGAATCTGCTGATGTTATGGGTACCTTATAGTCATAAGGGTAAGGTTCTTTCTCATTTATATGCCAGTGGAGAATGGTGATATAAGATTGATATAACAAGTCGTGAAACTCGACTTTGGTTGTCCTTGCTCCAATTAAGTAAAATGTAGAGTTCTTCACTTCATCTTCCTTGAATTCCATTATGAAGTACACTGAAACAAAATACAAAAAAATGTTGTGTAATTATGTACACCATTTGATTATATTAATGTTATATTGTCATTGGTTATTGTCTTTCTTGGTGTATTAAAACTTTGTTATATTTGTATACCGTGAAATATAGTTTGTTTAGCTGCCATACACCTAGAAGTTGATACGGCAATTTTGAATGGCGCGGTTCAAACGTACGCATCAACCTTTCGGTTAGTGGGTGATGTGCGCGCCACATTTAACTAGCCCAGACCAATCTATCGATTTGCACCGCGATTAAAAACCGCCGTCGGCAACCAACGCGCAGTTTTTAATTGAACCATCGAAGTTTTGTCAACATGACCTCCGAAGGGGTTTGTTTTCACTATGAATTTCCTGACAAAATTTATTGAAATTTATAAACAACATCCGTATTTATGGAAGATCGAAGGTAATGAGTATACAAACAATTTTTTGTTTATTTCGCCACTATTTTCAATTATAATTTGCATATTCATAATCATTGGACAATACAGTGCCCGTTTTATTAACACTAAACATTTTCCCAATCACTTGCTTAGTAACACAAAAACTGTATACTTGCTGTAGAAAACTTTCGCCAAAACGAAATTCCACAGTTTCGGTTCGACCCGCGGATATATCTGCAGTTTTCGCCCAGTAACATGCAGTTTTGAATGTCACAGATCAACCAGCAAGACTGATGCGAATATTTTTGTGGTGTGTTAGTGAACGGACACAGTTTTGATCCGTGAAGTATAAAACCGGCAGATCTATCTGGGGCGACCGCTAGGTGTATGGCCAGCTTTTCAGTTTCGCATATATATTAATCCTTTTTAATACCGTGGCCATCACAGCACTGACTAAAGACGGTCATTTACAGATTAGTCGAATAATATGAATTGTTTTCTATAGACCGGACGGTCCATGACAATAGCTGGTTTCAAATATTCTGCAACGTTGAACATTTTTGCACCAATTAGTCCCAAACCGTTAGTTTTTGTGGTTTGGTCAGCAGTATTAGCATTTGTATGGTTGGTTGCACTTTCAGTCAAGTAGTTAGTTGTTATTTTTTACTAATTATTATTCATGTTGCTTAAACTGCCAAGCATATGCATACTACAATATCTTCAGCAAAACCACAGTTTTATTCTCGATCGCTAGGAATAAAGTTTCAAAAATTCCAATACATTATTAAAAACATTTTTTTTAAACATAAGTGGATACAGACACTGTTCACGGGATTAACCTAATTGTAATAATCCATTGTCTACAGCTGATGAATCGTTAATATTATAATGAAATATAAACAATTATAATATAGGTCGACATTGAAAGATATAGTATACAACTAGCAGACCATTCATTTTATATAGACCGTCTAGGCCAGTGTTTCCCAACCTTTTTTGAGCTATGCCCCACCGAAGCTGGTCTAAAAATCTCATGCCCCACTTCATATTGTCTTTTTTATACCTATAACAGAGTTGGAAATGAACCTTACTCGGAACAGTGTACGTTTCTCATTTCGTCATTGGTACACATTCTGCCCAACAAACTTTGACTAATTTCCTCTCTGTGACGTAATGAAAAACTTGCGCCATTGGGGGTATAAAAATAATAATATAAAACAATAATTTATTTGATTATTGAAATAAATACTAAGCATTTTAGCAGAAACAAAATTTGCTACATATTCTATTATAACAAAATAGAAATAAACATTCACTTAAAAACTAATACAACACAAATCTGCCATATTTTATTATAACAACACAAAGTTAAACATTTACTCTAAAACTGAAATTGTCACTGCAAGTGTTAATCGTACCCTTGAGTCTAGTTATTATCAAATATTCGTGCTCATTGCTAAATCTGGAAAAAGCACAAAATAGGGGAACATTTAATTAAACTGTCAATATCAACATTTGTAAAAACGGTTTTAGAAAAAGATGACAAAGATGTGATAGCTGTGCCCCTTAGTAACAACACTGTCAGAAAAAGAATGGTTAAAATGAGCAAGAGTGAGAGAGAGGCACTGAGGCCTTGTTGATAACTTATGTAAGGTACATTAATAAGGAACATTTTTTTGAGGAAATGTTATTCTGCAAATCATAAGAAAGCACCACGACCTCCAGAGATATTTTTTCTAAGCTAAAAAACTATGTTATTAATTATGTCGATAATATTCCAATACAGAACATAACATCTTGTGCTGCCAATCGTGCTCCTAACATGATGGGCAAGAAAAGTGGCTGTTTAAAGATAAAAATCCAGAAATGCTTCTTGTGCATTGTGTAATCCACAGGGAAAACTTGGTAGCCAAAAATATTTGTTCAATGAAATATTAAATTTAGTTATAAAAAGTATGAATTATTTTGAACTTCACAAATTAACTTGAAATGTCACATTCGGCATTAGCTTTGATACAACTGACATATTTTATAACCGAATTTAATCTTCATTGAGAACTGGACAAACATTTTTGGTTACCAAGTTTTCCCTATGGAGCTATATTAGACAATGCACAAGAAGCATTTCTGGATTCTTATATTTAAACAACCGCTGTTCTTGTCCATCATGTTAGGAGCACAGTCTGCAGTACAGGCAGGATGTTATGTTCTGTATTGGAATATTAAAGACATTGAAGTAATTTTTTTGCTTATGAAGAATATCTCCGGAGGTTGTGATGCTTTCTAATTTACAGAATAACATACCTTCAACAAAATGTTCCTCAACAATGTATCCTAAGTGGCATAGCTATCACATCTTTGACATATTTTTCTAAAAACGTTTTTACAAATATTGATGGCTTAATTAAATTTTTCCCTATTGTGTGTTTTTTTTTTCAGATTTAGAATTGTGTAGGGATATTTAATAATTAGCCTCAAGGATATGATTAACAGTTGCAGTATGAACGGTACAAAGAGACTTTAAGGTAGGTTTTTTTTTTCAAAATTTTTCTATATTCAAATTGCCCCCCTCAACAATCATATTGCCCCCCAGTGGGGCGTACGCCCCACGTTGGGAAACACTGGTCTAGGCGCACGCACCGCCTGATGGGTAGACCGCATAGGCTCACAGACCGCTTAGGCGCACGCACCGCCTAGTGGGTAGACCGCCTAGTACTAGGTCCGCACAGACCGCCTAGGCGCAGGCACCGCCTAATGGGTAGAGATGATAGGTTCTGGCTAGATGATAGCAAAGTTTTTATATCAGTTTATGTAATAAAATTGTTGAGTAGAATGCCGCATTTTGTTAATGATTATAGCGATTAAAATAGATTGAAAATGCTTTTGGAACATTTAACCTACATACTATCAATCAATCCGAAAGCCAGCAGTTGAAAGAAAACACCTTGTATTCCATAAGGGGAAAACCATGTTAACAAATAAAATCATTATGAAATACATTTTGTATGTTATTTATAACTTAACTTTTTTATTTTCTTGCTACGTAACATTTAAAGAAACTTGAGCTCATTTATATGACACGAATTTGAACAATGTTGTCCGTAACGTTGTCCTTTAATATATCAGTTACTATAAAAAATCGAATAATTTTTTATAAGAATTTTATGGTGAGTACATAGTTCAAAATCAATTATCCCTCAACCTGTACTCAAACCTGTTCTACCCTGTGTATCGCGATGATATGCGCATGCTTTTATTGGCCGAACAATTTTACTTTATCTTTTACTTTATTTATAAATCATTGCAATCGATTCAGGGGACCCTAAAACACGTATTTTCACTGAAATCTCGATTTTTTTCCGTCGATTACAATACTTTCCTTCTAGGGTACTAGTCGGAAAGTAAAAATGCCTTTTGGTTTGAAATATAGTCCATTTGCTTTTATAAGGTACATTGATGCAATATTTAGAGATTTAATAGATGATGGGAAGGTTTTGATTATAGGTATATCGATGATTTATTAATATCAACTGAAACAATTGATGAAAATTTGAGCACGCTTAATACTGTTTTTGACCTATTAGCAAAGAATAAATTGAGCTAAATTGCGCTAAATTGCGATGCAAGTTCACTGGGATTTAGTGGCATTCTGTTACAAAAACAGAAAGATACAAAGCTGCATAGTTTTGAATTGGAAATGTTAGCGATTGTGAATACATTAAAACGATACATACTGTAATAGCATAAATTTAGCTCTAAAAAAGAAAGATATAAATCCTAGAATTATGAGATGCGCCTTATTCCTGCAGAATTACAACTATTCATTTGAACACAGGAGTAGTGAAGTAGATGTTTTGATAATATCTTGATCATTGAAGAAAATTCGTTTGACAATAATCTTGCTATCATGCAATCTCAAGATGATATCATTTCAAGATTAAAAACTGATTTGGAAGAAACTGAACATAGGTTGTTTGAATTGAGAAATGCTCGTCAATATAGTGATGATTACTAACACTGATGTAACTGTGGGTGTAAAGAATCTAATACAAAATTTAAGAGGCATTATGTAGTCAAAAGAAAGTTAGCTAATGATAGGTATGTTGTGGCAGATGTGGATGCATTTCAACTTACTCAAAGGCCCTATGAAAGAATTTTTGTTGCTGCAAATATGAGGTATTGGGTAAGGGATAATTAGTTTTTATTTGTTTTTTTTTTGAGTCAATTTTTGGCTAAAGTGAAAGTGATATTTTGCGAATTGAAATTTATAATTTATCATGTGATTTTCTTAATCTTAATTCTTATGTGCTTATTATGTATGTATATCGAATGTTTAATAATTTGGGTCAATCATTAGGTCAGGATGGCCGAGTTGTAGTAGTGGGTTTATTTCAAATATTGTATTTTGCCGTCCGTTTTAGTTCCGCCAGGTGGCGCAGTTGCCCTGACCAGTTTTTGGAACTAGTCTGTATCGTGGATAGCAGTTATGATTAGGTTACGAAGAAGCAAAGACGCGTTTAAATAACAGTTTTAGTAAAAGTTATTGGAGAGTTTTAGTTTAGATCCTGACACCGTAAGAACATTACTACAAAACATGTAGCAGGAAAACATTCGAAACATAAGTATAACAACGACAATGGTGGTAAGCTGTGCAATTTTGGTTGCATACTGGTACAAAATCAGGTAACAAAATAGATCATGTACTGGTAACAAATAAAGATATAGCGTCTATCTGCGACACCAGATCATATAGACGAGCAAATATTGACTCACTCAGATCATCTCTTAGTGGTAGAAAAGTGTAAGATAAAAATTAAACAGAAAAGAGAAACTTACTGCAAAGAAAATAGAATCTAGACAAGTTTAACACGACCACAGAAAAAAAAGATTACCAAGCACAGTTGCACCACATCTTAAGCACTGGAAAATAATAATTATATCAACAGAGCTTGACAATCAATAAAGTGTGGCATTGCACAGGCAGCTGAGACGTCTATTGGCTCTCAATGCAACAAGCTAAATAAAGAGTGGTTTGACATGGATTGTCAGCATGTAATAGATAATAAAAACAAAGTTAGAAATTAATAGCTAATCTCAGAAAATAACGATGGTTATAAAGCACGACGCAAGAACGTGCAGCGAACTTGTCGATGTACAATGGAGAGAACTGTAGAATAGTAACAAAAAAGTGAAGAAGAAAATGATAGCGAAGTTGACAACACCGATCTGTAAAATAATGAAAATAACACCTTGAGAAATAGTGGAACTTAAAAAATGGTAAAGCGACTGGTGTAGACAACATAGCAGTAGAATTGATAAAGAACGGAAGTAAACACCTACAGGAAGAGATACATGCAATAATTCTAAGCCTATGGAACAAAGAAGCCATGAAACCAAAATTATAGAGCGATAACACTACTTAATGTAACTTACACCATGGTAACCCTATAGTAACATTATCAAAAAGAAGTTTGAAAATGGACTGTCGTCAGTGGAAGCAATTCATATTCTTAAACATATACCGGACAGAACATATGCATATAATATACCAATGCATGTTTATTCATCGATTTTAAGCAGGTTATGTTAAGGTTAAGCGAAAAGAGCTAATGAACGATTTGAAAAATATGCGAATTCGAACAAAGCGACGAAGACTAATATCGATGACGATGAAAGAGTCAAATGCCATCTACAAAAAATGAAAATACTGAAAAATTAGAAATCAGAGATGGAGTCAGACAGGGAGACGCAAGAACTTATTACGTTATTACAAACAATAGGCTTAAGCTAATGATATAGTAATAGGTTTGTTCGAACAGACAATTTGATAAATTGCTTACTAGTACAGATTCTGCAACTGCTCGAACACGAATTATGAAAAGAGTTTCTGACGGTAATCACGTGACCATACGAGAGAACAAAACCTGAACAAACAACCTGAGACTTGATAGAATTTTAGCCATAATACTACTATTTTGCCCTATAACAAACGCAGCTTTAAAAGTTAGGTTAGATTACTTCACTAATCAAAATACGCTCGTTCTATTGCGCATGATACCAGTACAATTTATCAACACTTCGTAGAAAGTCCGCACACTTTACAAACTATCCGTTCCATGTTTCAAACTGGCCTCTAGCACTGCTCGAAGAGCTAACTGACAGTCCGGAAAGTTAGAACCCTAGATTGGTTTGTTGCTTGAACGTGGTAATAATGCTGCGCATGCGCCTCCCAATTTAAAAATTGGTTTGGTCTCTGCTCGAACAAACCTAATATTATCCAGAGACAAACGATTTCTAATTATACTTGCTATCGAATTAGAAAGGATAGACTTGAGATAAACGGGTAATAGACCTGTGTATAGTAATAACAAGTACTGAACAGATAAAACATTAAGCGCGAAAACAAAAGTAATCTACCGCACATTGATTAAACCAGTCGTCACCTATGAGGCGGAAACCCTATTTATGACAATAAACGACGAAGAAAAACTAAAAGTTTTCGAACGAAAAATTATAAAAAAAATAGGGGACCGAAAGTGGTAATAGACCGCTACTCAACTCTGAAGGTGATGATATCCTTGTCAATTATAATAATAATAAAGTGCGCGCAGAAGAGAAAAATAATCCAGAATGAGTGATTACTGATTACCGAGTGGGAACCAGATAACACCAGAGAAATGACAGACCTGGATTAAGATGAAAATGACAAGTATAGGGTGATTTGCAAACAATAGAAATGAAACAATGGACTAACCAAGCAATGAATAAGTGTTGGTGGAAAGAACTTGTTGGGAAATCGAAAACCCAGAAACCCAGAGTGGTTTAGAATTGACAAAGAACCAATAATATTAAGCTCATCCTCCGGTATATCATGATATATATTATATAAATATTATTATGACATTTCAGTATCATTGGAATCATACAGTATATGAATCTTGCAAAAAAATTAGATTTTTTTTTGTTTTTACGGACGCTGAATAAGAAACGGCACTATTCCAACTTTCCACCTTTTTTTTTTTTTCGGGGTACTAAGTAGTAAAGTACTAAGATAAGAAAGACAATAAAAAGTGATTGCTTTTAGTTTCTCTGTAATAATGCACCAACGATGAGCTTTCTGAATTTAAAGTACAAAAATAAAGCATATAATATTGCCTCAATTTTATACTTTTATGATATTGTACCCAAACCAGCAGTCTATGCGATGCAGCGTATCAGTAGTCCAAACGGAATCGTTGCCTTGTAAAAAATAAGAAAAAAGTTTTCAATGGCCTATATAAAACATTGTGTGGGTGTTAAACGCGAACCTAAACTTCCTTGCCACCACAAACTTTCTCAGGTATTTTAGAAAAACATACAAAAGGTATAATAAAACGAGAAAGGGATAATAAAAATATTTTCTATTTGATGCAGAAGTTTCAATCATAATTAATAGTTAAGTATTACTGTTATGGTTTACGTCGCCCACATTTACCAAAGATGTCAGAGAAAGATTAAAAATTGAGTACTGGGATTAGGGCACAAACTGTAATGTGTAAGACATATGGAACATATTTTTTTAAGTACTAAGAAGGGAAATTTCCAAGAGAAGAATTGAATGTATTATGTAACTCGTATGCGTATCGTTCGTTATCATCCTTCTCATATTTTAAATCTTATTCGTCAGCTTTTGCACTATCTATAAACATCCGTCTGACATAGCTCAGGGACTGGCTACTTAAATCATAACGACATCGTACAAAAGCGATACAGAAGTCGTAAAAATAACACCGCAAATACGTCAGTGTGTACAACGAACCGGACTTTGTAACGGATTTTGCTCTGTCACGGACCAAGTCCTTTACAAAATCCGTTCGTATATTGCCGACTATTGGTATACACGCCTTTTTACTTTCCGACTCCTAGACGGAAAGTATTGTAATCGACGGAAAAAAAAAATTTGAGATTTTAGCGGAAATACGCATTTTGGGCTCCCCTGAATCGATTGCAATGATTTTTGGAAAATGTATGTATGTATGTATGTATGTGTGTATGTCCGTGAACACGATAGCGCCTAGACGGAACAACGGATCGGGCTGAAATTTGGTATACATATTTAGAATTACCGGGGGACGAACTGGATTGTTTTTGGTGACAATCTGACAACCGGAAGTGGCAGATGTCACATACGTTTTTTTAAGGATTCATCCGATTTGGACCGAACTGATACCATATCATCCTCCAGTGATTTTAAATAAGTATACAAATTTACAGATCAATGGGATGAGCGGTTTAGGCACTATAAGAGTTTATACCTATCGGGCGCCGTCGGTTTGTGTCGTAATAGAATTACCGGGGGACGAACTGGATTGTTTTTGGTAACAATCTGATAACCGGAAGTGGCAAAAGTTACATGCGTTTCCTTGTGTATTCATCCTATTGCGATCAAACTAATACCAATTCATCCTTCAGTGACTTTAAATATGTATATAAATTTGCAGATCAGTGGGGTGAACGGTTTAGGCGCTATAAGGGTTTCTAGAAGCAGTTTGACAGAATCCACAGCCTTCGTGGTTGTATTGCAAATTGTCAGATTTTGACAAACGTCAGTGCCACTTACATTACATGACATCAAATGTCAGTATGAGAAATGTAATTCTGTCACTGAAACTGACGTTAGGTAGCGTCCAGAGATGGCTCTGACTTGAAATTGAATAATTGCAAAAGTGTTTACGCACTTCATTGCGCCATCGATGTAGTCGATGTAGTTGGTCACACAAGTTTTCATCTGCAAAAAATTAAACATAATATGCAATCAGATCAGATTTTTTTAAATTTAAATAGAGTTTAGTTATATTATATGTTTATTCAGATGTCCCGAAATTCGATGGTCATGGCTAATGATAATCACAGATTGCCAGGACAAAAACAAAAGATTTAACTCAACTACAACTGAATCGATTTAGCGATTTTGCCCATTGTCGAACTTGTTGCACGGAGTCAAATAAATATTTGTTTGTATATATGCAAAAGTATATGTAAAATAGAATGTGAAAATGCTCAGGTGAGTATTTTAAATTGAACTTTAGAAAATACTGCTCAATAGATCATTTTCACATTGTATCTTTGGTATTTTCATATAGAGGGTTGAACGTAATGTTTCCTTTCAAATACAATTTTTCAAAAATATAGTTTTTGCTTCAAATAAATATTACGTTACTTCAAACAAATGTTGCTTAATTCAAATAAATATTTGTCTGCACAAAACTTTATCTATTTGCTTCAAATGAATGTTACTTTACTAAAAAAAAAAAAAATTGATAGAGGCAAAAATATATTACTTTGCTTTAAATAAATATTACTTTACTACAATCAAATGTTCTTTGATTCTAATAAATATTTTTATTCTATTTAAATATATAAAATTCACTTGTGTAAACAGGGTGTACAACAACTTATTCGAGACTTAATTAAAATTAAAGTTAAAGTGAAATAAAATTCATTCATTTTTAAGGCAATAATGTACTTATTTATATTTAAAGGACCATATGTTAATACAATTTTTCGGGTAAGTTATGTACATAATTTATTTTCAGAGAAGTCTTGAAGATTTTGATATACAAACAATATTGAAAATGAAAATGAGTCACCAGAGATTTATTATATGCCACCAATAAAAAAAAAGATTTAGTTTGAATAGTAAATCTGGTGCTTCCCGTGGAAATATTATTCCGTCGGAATATTATCAAAAAGAGGATTTAAAAGACCAATTAATGTTGAAATGGATTCTGAAGAAGGTAATGCTTATATTTTGTTACTAAATGCAGGGAATGGCTGAAGTACAAGACCGAGCCTTGCGAGGACGTGTTAAACAACTGGAAAAGTTGCTTTAGGCTAAGAACACACGAGGCGTCGTCGACGAAGCGGCTGCCGATTCGTCCGCCGCCTAGACAGTTGAATCCACTTACAACCAGTTGTACAGAACACACGGCTCTGCAGGCGAGGCGCCGTGAAGCGGCGACGAATCGTCGAGCCGTTTGCATCGGCCGACGAAAGCGGTTTTAGGATGCAAGCGTCAGATGGTTGTGTTGTTTCAAACGGGAGTGTTCACACGACAAGCGTTAAACGTCGCAGTGTTGTCATACATATTGTTAACGAGATGGATACTATTGATATCGATCAATTTATAGCAGAAATTCAGGCCCGACCTGCTATTTGGGACATGCAGCATAATGATTATGCAAATAAAATAAAGAAAAAAAATAGTTGGGAAGAAATTGTGCTTCTTTTTGTGGTGGAAGATGCTACAACTGAGGAAAGGAAACGTATAGGTAAGAAAAAACTTTCTATGTAGTACATATAGTTAATTTATTAAATTTTTAATTCTAAAAAAAGTACATTTTATTATTAGAATCTAATTATTATATATAATTGTCTTGCCAATTTAGAGGATCAATATTGACAAAATAATTGGCAAACTTGTCTCTAGCGCTAAGAGCTTTCGAATTTCCTCGACTTTTTGTATCATCTGCTATATTTTCAATTGTGCAAGATGACGTAATATCTTCATCCGAAATCCCTTCTCTCACTCTTACAAAATTGTGAAGTATGCATATTGCTTTAATGATTTTTTCTGCGAGGTCAATATTAACATTCAGGGGTCGATGGAGTATTCTCCACTTATTTGTTATAATACCGAAACAGCACTCAATGTATCTGCGAGCTCTTGAGCATCTATAGTTAAAAACTTTTTTGTCGTGATTTAAATTTCTTCCACCATATGGCCTCAGTAGATTTTCGGACAGTGGAAACGCCTCATCTCCAACTATGATATATGGATACTTGGTTTCTGGATTTCCAATAGAGGTAGCTGCAGGAATATTGAGTGTTCCATTTGTCAGTTTTTCATACAGCTTAGAGTTCTTAAAAATTCCACCATCACTCGATTTTCCATATGACCCAACGTCAACATATGTAAATAAATAATCGCTGTCACACATGGCAAATAGCACAGTTGAAAAATAATTTTTATAGTTGTAGTACATTGACCCACTATTAGAAGGCTGAATAATTCTTACATGCTTGCCATCAATCGCACCTATACAGTGCGGAAAGTTAGCATTCTTCTCAAATTTCTTAGCAATGTCAACCCATTTTTCAGTAGTTATTACGGGTATTACAAGTGGTGCTACAAGACTCCAAATTGATTCGCAAACTTCGTCTACAGCTTTGCTGGCCGTGGATTTTCCAATTCTGAATGTATAATGTAGGTCCGCGAATGAACATCCAGTTGCCAGATACCTACAATAAACAATTCACATAAGTTTTTATTTTCCAGGAGGCATACTTATGAAGAAATGGAAACATTTGAGGGACCGCTACGCTAGAGAAATACGTGAGAGGAGAGGGAAATCCGGACAAGGTGCAACAAATAAAGCACCGTACGTGTATTCGCAACAACTAGCATTTTTGAAAGATACCATCAGCAATAAAGCGACTGATAGTTCCATGGATGTGACTGAGACAACAAAGTCAGACAACGAGAACATACAGTTTCATTCTCAAGACCCTGCATCTCCAATCTCGACAGGTGAAAACCCGACAAAAAAGAAACCCAAATTAAATATTGTGGAAACGCACTTGCTGGAAGCCCTGCAGAATAATACCACCCGTCGTGAACAAAAAGAAAAAGAAGACGCCGATGACGACAGACTTTTCTTAATGTCTTTGTTACCAACATTAAAACAGGTTCCCACTGCAAATAAATTTAATGTAAGGATAGCACTTATGCAGTGTATACGTGATTATGCCATGACTGCTGTGCCTCTTCCAACGGCAAATTGTACAGAGCAGAATCGACCATTTCAACCTCTGGCCCAAAACCATCAAATCCAACTACCATACACTCCGACAACCACACAGTTATTTGGTTTCAATTATAGTATGCCTAGTCCAATGGCAAGTTCTGTACAGCAATATCGACCATTGCAACCGCTGGCGCCAAACCATCAAGGCAAACAACCCTCAGGAACGTCAACAACAACCACAGAGTCAAATATTTCAAGACAAATTCCATCTCCAACTCGGTGCGATTCGGTGCAATCGTACTTGTCGAACTATTCTATTGAAGACGCCGATTTATTTTAATTAATTTTTATCTAAATAAAGTATTATATACTTTTACATTAATGTAAATGTATTATTGTGTTATATCAATACAGTAGAGCTCCGATTATCAACGAGCAGATAGATAATCCGTGGTGCGGATTATCCGCGATTTTCACTATGCCCGCGGATAATCGGGACTATACTGTGCTGTTATACTGATGTACTGTTATATGTAATAAATAAAATACATATAATAAAGTAAATTTTCTTACCTTAGTGTAACAACCAGTTTTTCTTCAGCAGATAAACTGTCTCTCATTACTGTATTCTGTTTTGTTAAATTCTCTCTTAGGACACTCAAAAGTTCATAGAACGTTGTTTGTGACATTCGGACAAAATTGAAGAATTTCTCGTTGTCTTTTTTTATTTCCTGGAATATGGTGTAAAATAACCCTTTTCTCGCACGTTGTTTAACAATCGGATGTATCCACATACGCCTGCATTTCTTTTTTTTTATTCGATTATATAAAAGACTTAAAATAGTAATAAACTCTTCCTCTGCATCCATATTCGACTACCGCAAACTGGCAACTATGCAATACAGCAACGAAATGTCGCCGCCAGCGTGTGTGCTTATGCGAGCGGCGGACGAATCGGCAGCCGCTTCGTCGACGACGCCTCGTGTGTTCTTAGCCTTACTGTCAGAAAGCAATCCAAGGCAACATCAAGCCAAGATTTTTTATCGGAATGGCCTTTACTTAACCATCCCTCTGGATATACTCTCGTAGTTATAAATAAAGTAATTTTAATTATTGTATGCTCTAACTGATGAAATTTGCAGATTGATCTGGACTTTGAGAGACTCTATCCATGCAAAGGAATACTAAAATACGATACATGGGAAATTTTATTTCCAAAATATGTAGGATGACAAAACACATTGTTAATATTCCACAAATGACCTTCAGTGCCATCACATGACATGACATTAAATGTCAGGATGACAAATGTCATTATGTCATAGAAACTGACGTTAGTTAGGGTTCAGATTGGCTGTGGTTTTACAAAATAGAATAATTTCGATATTTCATTGTACCAACGATATAGTCGGAAAGTAGGGTGAGGATCTCCCCAGATATTTTACTTTCCGACTAGTACCCTAGAAGGAAAGTATTATAATCGGCGAAAAAAAAATCGGGATTTTAGCGGAAATACACGTTTTGGGGTCCCTTGAATCGATCGCAATGATTTCTGGACGCACGCACGCGTGCGTGTGAGTGTGCGAGTGTGAGTGTGCGAGTGTGAGTGTGCGAGTGTGAGTGTGCGAGTGTGAGCGTGCGAGTGTGAGCGTGCGAGTGTGAGCGTGCGAGTGTGAGCGTGCGAGTGTGAGCGTGCGAGTGCGAGCGTGCGAGTGCGTGAGTGCGTGAGTGCGTGAGTGCGTGAGTGCGAGAGTGCGTGAGTGCGAGAGTGCGAGAGTGCGAGAGTGCGAGAGTGCGAGAGTGCGAGAGTGCGAGAGTGCGAGAGTGCGAGAGTGCGAGAGTGCGAGACTGCGAGAGTGCGTGAGTGTGTGAGAGTGTGAGTGTGAGTGTGAGTGTGTAAACACGACAGCATCCAAACGGAACAACGGATTGGGCTGAAACTTGCTATACATATATATAATTACCGGGGGACAAACTGGATTATTTTTGGTGACAATCTGACAACCGGCTGTGGCAAATTGTGTGGCGTCTTCTAAGGAATTTATCCGATTTTGGCCTGATATCAGCTCACCATCCAGTGACTTTAAATATGAAGCGGTGATTTCAAAAACAACACTTGTCACAAAAATCGAATTTAGAGATTAGGGCAGCATTTGGTTCCTATTTATCATATCTATACAATACATGTATTATTTTCAAAGGTACAAAAGTACCTACAATAACAGTAAATTTTGCTTTCAGAATATTCTTTATTCCGTAAATAGAGCAGTACATATTTTGTTTTCTTGTTCTCCTGAGAATTTTGCTTTCTTGACAAATGCTGTTTTTGATATGAACGCTTCATATGTACACATATTAGCAGATTAGTGGGATGAACTTTTTAGGCGCTATAAGGGTTTCTCTTCCTTCAAAGAGACATATTTTTTCCAAAATCATATATAATTTCGCTTAGTAAGTTCGCTACAATATTCACCTTGGTTTGCTTATCAACTTCAACATCAAAGAGTGATAATACGACTATTTCTTCCGAAAAATACCAATTTGATCTAAGAGAACAGAAGCACATTTTAAATGGCCTGTATTATACGCTGTCGAATCACAGCACATTATTTGTACCTTACAATCGAGGTTTGATACATAAAGCTTGTTTGTAATTGCTTTAGTCTTTGCCGGAAGAGCTCTCCAGTTTTGGTACTGCAAGAATTTTTTTTCGTTTTCTCCAAATAAAATAATGATCGACAGGTGTTCTTCAGAACTTCTCACATTCAGACTTGGTAATAATGTTCCATCCCAATACACGGTAACTACTTCGGACACGTTGTTTCCAAAATTGTATTTTATGGATTCCGCTTTATTCTTTCTTATTTGTACTCGAATGCGTTGAATAGAAGATTTGTTGATTGGATAGCCGGTGCAACTAAGACCTAGTGCTTCTACTATAGCATGAAGTATGTAAACATAATTCCTTATGCTTAGTTAACATCTATTTAAAGCTGCAACTGACTTCGACGTGATAAAATGTATCCTTCCTCTTTTTGTAGTAGTTACGGAATTTACAGATTGACATGTGCTAGGTAAAGGCATCCTTCAGAGCTGGTAGATTAATCATGTAATTCTTGCGATGGTATAAAGCCATACGAAGTAGAAGATGTCAAACACCTTTATACACATATGCTTCTGTTTCTTTTCCTCTTCTTCTAGTTTCCTCTGCCTTGTTCTTTCTTCCTTTTCATATAACTTCTTGTCTACACTCGCCGAGCAACTTGGATGTCCTGGCTCTGTTTGCCCTTGTAGGAAAATTTTATTTTCAATTTTCATTTTTTGGAGATCATCATCGTATGCTAAATCGAATAAATTATCCAAAAATGAAAATCTTTCTCGGGGCGTTTATAAACATCCTGTTTTTTTTTGTAATTTTTTTGCAGCTCCCTCCAGAATTAATAAAGAAACATTAATAAAAAACAAACTCAACACTGATTCTAATAATTCAACCTTCCTTTTCTAAATGTTTAACCTTTTTAACCCTTTTTGACTTGCTTGGTTATATATTCCACATTTATTATTAACAAATAACTTACTACAGTGAATGTTCATTCATATAGGTTGGTCTCACTGTTGGAGACAGCTGACCGATTGTCGTTTGTAGTTTATCCTGCTTCCTCCCTTTCCGTTCTTGACCTGCACATGTGGTGGATGTGTCGCTTCTCCTGAAATGGCTGTCTACTGCGTATTTTTAATGTGTTGGACTGTACATCGTTACTTTCCATTTTAATATGTTGTGTTAAGTTCTGAAATGTATACGACTGTCTCCTGCCTCTTTATTTGCCGCTTAACCGACTTTGTTGTAAGTAATAACATTTTCTTTTGTAGTTGTGTTTTTTATATATTGCTCGCTGTTCCCACTTTTGTAGTTACACGATTTTTGTGCATTTTTTAGATACGTACAATTAGTCTACATGGTTTTTATTGATCGATGACCTATTAACCCTTTACCGAATACTTCACGATCAAGGAAATTCTTCGTTCTGCAGTAAATAAATAAGTATATATATTTACTGTAAGTAAATAAATAACTTACAGAGCAAATATTCAATATTTACAATTCGTGTTTGAACAACCGAAAAACTGCATAAACGTTTCGCGGAACTTTGCGTTAATATAATGGCGGATTTGGTAGAACAACGAGTTTTAAATGTATTGGCATGTTTTCTTTTATTGGCGGTATATAATATAATGTTCTAATTTCCAACTTGACATTTTATATTATGGTAAACAAAATTGGATATCCGGATTTTTCCGGAAGATTCAACAATATTCAATTAAATCAACAAAGACTTTTACGAATGATGTTGCCTCGTCACATTATTTATAATCAAAAATCAAGGAAGATATGATACAACCAACCAACTGGAAATGACGGCATATCGCTTTTTTTGTGGCACTTACTAATGGGATATCCAGATGCTTCGTAAGTGCTAAACATCCTTTGGAATGTGGAATGACCTTCCACTATGGTGGAAACTCTGTCCACTACAAACTTTTTTGTCCAGACAGTGCTTTCCTTTAAAAAATCGAGCCGATCCGCTTGCTTGTTCTTGCCTCTTTCGGTCAAGCTCAGCATTTGCATTCTGGTTTCATACTTCGTACCCCCAACACATTTCTGCTCGTCTGCAAACAAACACAAATTGATTACACCGAACAAATATAGTGACTACAAAGCTTTCTCGTATGAAGGAAAAGTTTTGTAGCTTGGCGCTAGTAATAATAATAAAAATAAGTATAGTCTCTGAAAATAAAACTGCGGCTATTTTATGAATGCCGTAAAGTAAAATAGTGTGAATTGTGCGGAAGAGAAGGTTGCTTTTACTGAGCTGCCCACAAACACATGCGACGGCTCAGCGACGATTGCAATGTCATCGCGGCCGGCTTGCTGTATTCCGCATTTACCTGGTCTGCAAATGTCATGCGGTAATCGAACTTAAGATAGAAGTCTAGGGAAAGTTTAGGGGACCGCATGGCTCATATGGTAGGAAGTTTCGTCTTCTGAGCCGAACATCTCCGGTTCGATCCTAGTCAGGGCCAAAGTTTCCCGTCCCCCATCCCGCGACTTCCTACCCCCCGGCGCGGTGGCCTGAAGAATGCCCACTGGGCGATGCCCGGCAGCACCACAAAGAACAAAAAAGGTAGAAGACCTTGATATGTGGCACAAAAACAATGCACTTTATTATTTCAATTTATGAAAAAAGTAGGTCATGTTAGCACGGTCATGTTAGCACTAGTGCATTTCAGAGATGTGTGGGAAGGGCAGAATGTTGTTTTCAAGCGAAGAATTTGTAGTTTTTACTATAAATACGTACGTTGAACATTGGAACAATATTTCGGATATTTTGCACTTCTATTTTTTTTGTCTGACATACCACTTCTATTTTTGCTAGTGGAATCCATCTCATTACGAGATGCATTACCCTGTCTAGCAGCAGTTGCATTTCTGTTTCTGTTTTGCCACATCCGGCATATCAGGGATAGTGAATATGGTGTCATATGCCTCACTCCACAGAGTTGATCCTAGGACAGACCCACAAACCCCTGAGCTGCACCAGCATTAAGTAACATTTTATGTGTTCCCTCAAAACATGTTTGTCTCACAACGTAGATGTCTCAAAACGTATAGCAGGTAAGCCGATAAGCGAATTCTCTAGACTCTAGAGCATTCGCAATTATAGGCCATCCAACAGAAATGAACGCATTTCTCACATTTACAATTAAAAGTCACTTGTTCGTGATAACATCATTTATTAGTAAAAGACCACATTAGGTCACATATTACTGGTACGTCTGCAGACTATTTTGCTGCTGTTTTTTTTTTATTATTCATCATCAGTGACGTAGCAAGGAGTGAATAGACCTGTGTGCAGTCAATGACGGTGGGTTCCTGGACTCAATGAAAGACCAGAAAAAAATTACAAAGAGCCAATTCCTAAAATCATAGAATACAGTTAATTATAATGAGGCAAAGAAATCTCCTGGGGCCCATATGGGCTCGACGGATTGTGGTAAATTTGTGTTGGAAGTGCTCGAGATTGAGGAATATCGCTTAGGCGGATTTGGTACTTACACGTTTGAGAAGAATCACAAGGAAGATTTTATTTATTTATTTACATATAGTGTACAAACAGGCAAATCCCAAAACAGTACACACAAAAGTGGTACAAAAAAGAAATTAAGTAAAGCTACGGTAATAACAAAGAAAAATATTAGTAATAAGTCAATTCAAAAGTAATAAAAAGAAAAGCGAGGTATGCTACTAATACGAACGGCAAAAAAAAAACAAAAACAGATATTCAGGTTCATAGAGAAGCGGGTAATGGAGCCAACAATTTGCGCTTAAAGGAGACAATGGATGAGAAGAAGGGATTGAGGTGAAGGAAAAAGTGATTAAAGGAGGCGATAGAACGACACTAAACATGATGAGGCGCAGAAGTGATGCACATCGAGAAGATTGTTGATGATTTTAGACAGGAAAATGACATCCTGACATTCTCAGGACGCTGTTAACATATGCGTGATATAATGCGTTGATGGTCGACAAACTGGAGAAACCGTCGGACAACGGGATGACAAAGCCTAACGCACGGTAAGCTTTCTAAGTGCAATGTCTAACATGCATGTCAAATAAAAGTTTTGTATCAACAATCACGCCAAGGACCTTGATGGACCGATGATACAGTGTTATCCCCAAGGCTGTAAGGGTGCTCAAAAATATAGCGATTTCTGGCAAATGTGATTCTGTGGCATTTATTTACAATAATTATGTAAACGGTCTAGGTCGGCTTGGAGCTCAAGACAGTCCTGAAGGCATGTGATTCTATAGAAGATCTTAAAGTCGTCCGCATACATCAAGAAATAGGCTCGTATAAAACAATTGAAAATGTCATTAACATAAATGGAAAAGAGCAAGGGTCCATGTATGACCCCTGTACAATACCGGACGAAATTCTTCAGAAAGCGGATACGAAATTATTGACCAGAACCGCCTGAGACCGATTTGTTATTTAAGAGGAGAGCCACGGCACGAAGAATTCATACAGTCCGATTTCCTCTTTTTTAACTGCAACTTTTTGATTAAAATAGCATGATCAATCTTGCCAAAGGCTTTACTAAAGTCGGTGTATACAGCATCTACATGAATCCGGGAGTCGAGGGAATTTAAAATAAAGTAAGTGTAAGTGCTTAAATTGGTTTCGACAGACCTACCCGGAAAAAAAGCCATGCTGCTGAGGTGCTATCAACCATGGGGCAGGGTATGAGGCAATGTCTTCAACACAAAAGCGGTTAGCGAGAACGAAATCAAGCAGGCGGAGGTTAGCATTGGGTACACTGTTAAATTGGTCCAGATTACTGATCGAGAACGTGTCCAAAAATAAACAAGATCTTGCATCATAGCTACCCGACGGCGACATGGAGCCATCCACCGACGTTGACCAGCTCAGGCGGGGGATGTTGAAGTCGCCACAGATCAGTATGGTCGAATCGGAGTTGCGAAAACTAGCCTATTCCAGCGCGCACAGGAAGCACTCAAGCGCACCGAGATCACTAGGTGGCAAGTACACACACCACAGCAAAAGGCGACCGCCTCCACAAGACACGGACACCCACAAGTCCCCGCATCGCTGCAAAGATTGGGCACAGGAGCGGCGTCGATACCAGTCTTCATCGCGATGAGACGCCACCCGTCACGCTTCGCCGAGCCAGCAGATGCTCTGTCTCTTCTGAAGACTTGATAGTCACCACAAAAAATCTCACCATCATTCAAAAAGATCTCTGTTAGACATATGATGTCAAAGTCTGTCTGGATGGACGCGCAGTAAACTGCTTTCGTGCACTCATTCGGCATTATAGAGATCACGACGAAAAGAGAAAAAGAAATGGCAACGTTCAGCGTTCAAAAATTAAGTAACTAAAATTAATATGTACTGTATGAATAACTTTTGTCAGGTATTCTCGGAAAACTAACGCCCAGCGGCCCAGCCGACTGGTCAACCAACCAACAAACAGCCGACCATCAGGACGACACAGAGTCTCCCGCTGATATGAACCGCTCGAAAACTCAAATATTACCCTCAACCGATCGCAGACGACACAGAAACAATGTATTTGTTCGTACTTTCACAAGGCTAAAGATACTAAACAATTCAAAAAACAATAGGAAATACTCGCAATATAACACAACAAAGCACGAAGTAAAAAGAAACGTGTACACTAGGGTGGTCCTTATTTTACAACTTCTGATTTTTGTTCGGGACACCCCCTAAAATAATGCCACTTGATGAAAAAAAAAAAATGTATGTCAAATCCCAGTCCGATCAGATAAAAAGAACACGTGCCCCAAAACACTTTAAAATATAGTCATAGTTATCCTAAGTTTGAGCCTACACGGCCTGCACGTTGCGCACAAAAATATACGATATTGGTACTATATTCGCTCAAATAATAGTTACTTATTCGACCATTGATTTAATATCAGTTAGTGGTCACTGGTCACTCAACTTGGTGCGGTTTGAAAAATTGACAAATTGTCAACAACGTGAAGAACTACTTTATGTATGTCCGTAAACATGATAGCGCCCATATGGAACAACGGATCGGGCGGAAATTTTGCATACGTATTTACAATTACCGGAGGACGAACTGGATTGCTATTGGTGACAATCTGACAACCGGAAGTACTCTAAATACAGTGCACTGACAGTGGGATGAACGGTTAGGCGCTATAACCGGTTATAGAAGCGGTTTGACAGAATCAATGACAAATGTCATTATGACAAATGTCGTTAGAAATATCATTATGTCTTAGAAACTAACGTTAGGTAGGATCCAAAGAGGCTCTGACAAATGTCATTATGACAAATGTCATTATGATAAATGTCATTATGTCTTAGAAACTAACGTTAGGTACGATCCAAAGAGGCTCTGACAAATGTCATTATGACAAATGTCATTATGACAAATGTCATTATGACAAATGTCATTATTATAAATGTCATTATGACACATGTCGATAGAAATGTCATTATGTCTTAGAAACTAACGTTAGGTATGATCCAAAGAGTCTCTGACTAAAATGTCATTATGACAAATTTCATTATGACAAATGTCATTATGACAAATGTCATTATGACAAATGTCATTATGACAAATGTCATGACAAATCGTCGCTCGAAACACGTACTGACGCAAGATTACTAAATTGTACAGGTTGCCTGGTAACTTTTGGCGGGAAGTCGCGCGGGTGGGGATGTCGCGTCATCTGGTTTGAATATGAGCGAGCTGGCGTATTGTCGTACAGGTGTTATTTATTTATCGTGCTATTTAGATCGCTATTTGGGTGCTATTTGTTGGTGTAAATTGACTAAAATAATTTGTTGTGGGTAGTGTTAGGTGTTATAAACTGTATTATTGTAGTTTTAAGAAGTTTTAAGTTAGTAAAATTCATAAACTATTAAGGTAAAATAGCTGGTCAAAATGTTAAGTATTGGTAACTTAATAATTATTGTTTATTTAGATAACTGGTGGAATGTATTGTAGTGTTGCTACAAGCAAAAGCAATTCCAACAAGGCAAAGTAAACTGGAAAAAAATTAATGTTCTTTGCATTTTCAACGGAGCTCAAAATGAGAAAAGAGTGGATGATTTTAAGACTGACGATTTTGAAGATGAAATGCAAGCTAGGTTAGTTAATTTGAAACCAAAAACATTAAAAAAAGATGTTACCATCAAAACTGTGAAACTGTTAAGTTATTTTTTTGTATTGTGCTCAGATTTTATTAAATGAAGTTGTTTATAGAGTTGTTTGTGAATAAAAGTTGATGAATGGTGTGGTCAATGATATCTTGTCGTTTTGATTAGCCTGGTCTGGCAATGTTATATTTTATTCCCTTCAGTAGTAGTTTTATTTAGCGTACAGACTTATATTGTGTCAGAAGGGATTTACTAGTTTCTTAACTAGCATTATTGCTACATACATAGGCTAATTATTTTTTTGATACCGATTATCAGGCCAACAAAAGCACCGAAGATGCAATGAAACTCCTGACAGATACAATATGCACTGCGCTGGAAAAGAAACTAAAATGCCAAGCCCAAATGTGCGACTTGAGTCACGCGTTGGATACAATGCCCCACTCGAGACTTCTTCAAAAGATGGAACGATATGGAGTAAGAGGCGTCCCTCTGCAGCTGCTCAAGTCCTACCTGACGAATAGAATACAACAATTAACAGTGCAAAGGCAGTAATCTATGCTGATGACACAACCCTGGTCACCACCGCAACAAACAACGAAGAGCTCCACTCACAATCTGAAGACCACATGAACCAAGCCAAGAGATGGTTTGAGGAAAATGGACTGAGGCTAAACGAAGAAAAAACAGAGCGGATAGTGTTCCAGATGGACCGTTGGGAAACACCCGGAGAACCCGTACGATTTCTAGGAGTCCACATAGACCCAGGACCACACCGAGCAGCTCGGAAAAACTCTCAGCAAGGCTACGTTTGCAATAAGAAAAATCCAACAAGCTGCAGGATACCAAGCAGCGAGAGTGGCATACATGGCACTGTGTAGGAGGTCAAAATGGCGGGAACCACCACGACTCCCTAACATGGTAGCATTTTGGCTGAGCGCGGTCTAAGGCTTTAATTACTGGTCAAATCTCTAATTCATCAAATCTAATCCAAATCTATCTAGGCAAAACTAACTGGGTCCTTTTTCTTGAACCTTGTAGACACATTTTCTGACTACTAACTGACGCGTTTAAGTATTTAACATTTAATAAGGGCTGATAAAGCAAGACTACTCAAATGAAACGAAACACTTATCAAAACAATAACATCTATTAACAATAATAATCAACAATCCCGTTTGATAGGTTACACAAAAAATGAATGAGGCTTTGAACATAATGACGCTTAATTGAAACCAGAAGTTGATTTAGACAGATACACCTTTGGCAGAGATAAATAAACAATTCTAATTTAAAATGAAATGCGAGACAAGTTGAAAAGACTTACCAGGACAATACACATATTTTTAAGTGCCTAGCGCACTGTACAACAACTTTACTTCATGATGGTCGAACGAGAAGAAGGAAAAGATTTTGCTCCCTTGCCTAGGTCAACCCGAATGCACGCAAGCATTTCTCCGTAGCCAATGACAACGCGTCAAATTTAAACTTATAAACACGCGGTCAAATCCTCAGTAAACCAGATGTTCAACTGAACAACACCAAAACTTTGACATTCTCGAACATTCTACTCCGTCTACATCGCGCTCAATTTGATTACATTTTAATAAATAAACAATGGGTTTCCGACCCATTACAACTGTTCCACGCAAGAATGACTTATGGTATAGAAACCTGGGGTCACAGCCCACATACTAAATACATCCTAACGCTTCAGAAGAGAGCAGTGAGGTGTCTAACGGCGGAGCACACACGGAGCCACGCTAAACTGCAGTTCCAGCAGCACAAAGTATTGACTGTACACGCAGCATATGTCCTGCGCTGTCTCTGCAGTGTCCACAAAGCCAGCAGGAATATCCCGAAGCAGACGGACCATCACAACCACTAGACCAGGCGCGGAAACGACCTACGACCAGACGTCTCCCGTTTATCAACAACCGATCACTACAACAAATCAATCCGCATGTACAACAACCTGCCAACCAGCTGGAAAGCCCAAACAACCAGATCCTTTTGGAAGACCTTGAAAGACCATCTACTGCAAACCTCACCTTACAGCGTCGAAGAATTTACAAGTAGCCTAAAAGAAGCAAAATGAAATGAAATACAACAATATACATACACTATGACTTTGTTCTGTACAGAATGCCAAATATATATTTCTATTTCTATCCTGGTAAAAATATAAACATTATTTTCAGCAAGATTCGACGATTCGACATTATTATTTATTGCCGGTTTTGACGTACTACAAATTAACTTTTCTCGCTTTTGACACATATAGTAGTCACTAAACTGTATAATTTAATATAGTATAAGTCAGTCATATCAATCATAAGAGTGTAGCAACCATTTGTCGGTAATAGATGCCACCTTTGGCAGTGGAAGGTAGCCGTTAAAAAATCGAAATAAATCTAGTTTATGTATTCTGATTGTGTAGTTATAATATATAGGTACCTGTACATCAATTTCAGTCCTACGTTTGGTTAAAACTAATCAGAGTTGAGCCATAAACCGGCGTACAGCGTATTCGCAAGCTTTCACTAATAGGTATCGATCCGTATAACTTTGAACGGTCCAACCGAGTGACGTATTCCCGCGCTGAAAATGCTGGACGCTTATTGGTCGAAAGTTACCAGACAACCTCTACAATTTAGTAATCTTGGTACTGACGTATCTGAATAGCCCTTTTTGGTGAGATACTCCACTACGTGTTTCGAGCGACGAAATGTCATTATGATAAATGTCATTATGACAAATGTCGTTAGAAATGTCATTATGTCTTAGAAACTAACGTTAGGTACGATCCAAAGAGGCTCTGACAAAAATGTCATTATGACGAATGTCGTGATGACAAATGTCGTGATGACAAATGTCATTATGACAAATGTCATTATGACAAATGCCATTATAATAAATGTCATTATGACAAATGTCGTTAGAAATGTCATTATGTCTTAGAAATTGATGTTAGGTAGGATCCAAAGAGTCATCTCATTGTGCCAGTGAGATAGTCGGAAAGTTGGGAAAGTTTTAGGTTCTAAATTTGGAATTATATGGTGCTTTCAAATGAAAGAACATTTCTTTCACTGTATTTTTATTTTTCAAATTTCAACAATTCTGCGGCACGCATTTCCTTTACTTGAATGAATTGAGGTTGTACATGAATTATTTTCTCATCAAGTGGATAGCTAAGGACCACCCTAATGTACACTCGTTGCCCGTCGCTTTAACAAGATTGTTGTAGTTCATCGAGGATAGCGCTATGGCGGTTTTCTCTTGCTGGACCCACTATCGAAGGGTGAGTCATTGCGTTTTACCATCTTTCTTTTTATTATTCCCTGAGGCCCTTTACTCACGGGAATATTTTAGGCTTTTCCTTTCCTGTGGGATCTTTTTGGTGGAGTCCTTTTCGTTGCGGACCTCTTTTGGGCGTTCTGGACGATAGTTGACTGCGTTTGACCTGGCTTGGGGTAGGGTAAAGCGACGTGGATTCCCTGTTAGCCACCGACACGACTAAATCGGATTTTCGACGATCAGGGAGGCTTGGACTACATTACAGAAACCCATTTGTTCGACTTGCACGTGCCGAGGCAGTATTGTGAACGAAGGATAAGGTCAGGGTATTTTTTCATTTTCTCGTCCCGGTCAGCTATCGTCGGAAGGTTTGGTCGACTCGACGAACTATATCGTCAACCACAGTTACCCTCAGTACCTGTCGTTTTCCTGCTTGTTTCGGTGGTTATATTGTTCATACAGTCTTTAATAATTATTTAGATTGGAGACTTCCGGGGTCCGAATCACTAAGTTCTAGATTTCCGGGAGAAAATCGCGTCAACGACGACAGCTCTTCGTAGCTGTCTTAGTGTTACGTCCTGAAGATGCCCCTTGCAACGGAGTGCGAAACGTTGACTACGTTATCGTCGTTGACGCAATTTTCTCCCGGAAATCTAGATCTTAGACTTTAATAATTATTTTTCCGTAATCGACGACTTGTATCGTCAAGCACTGTTACCCTCAGTAACTTCCGACTAGCCAAATGCTTCTACAGCTTTCAGAGTAACCTAAATTGCAGATGATTCTCAAAGCTCTTTTTTGAAGGACAAACATTTTTCACATGTCAGATGTTGAGCCACAAAAACATATACCATATCTCAAGTGTGAAAAAAGTTTGAATAATAGACCATTCGCAAAACCGAAACGCCAATGTATTTACTTAAAGTCTTCAAGAGACAGATATTCTTTGCCAGTCTGCTACAAACAGCCGTCACATGAGTTGGCCATCCCAGTGGCTCACTAAAATGTATCCCCAGAAACTTCACTGATGGTGTCAAAACAAGAACTGAATTTTACAAAGTTGACTATCTGAGTTGTTGAAAGAGATGTGCTAAAAAGAAGACACTTGGTCTTATCAGTGTTCAAAACGATACCGTTGATACCAAACCATTCTTTGAGCTTTTAAAACACAGCCCGACCCGCCACAACAACCTGCTCGAAACTTCTACCAACAACAACATTTGCATCATCAACATAGTTAAGCAGAAGATGATTGCTCTTTATATTGGTCAAACTGGAAGGAAATTAGGAAAACGAGTAGCGGAACATAAAAGCAGACCTTCATCAAATTTACACCAACATAGATTAGATACTGGACACAGTATTAATTACAGTGAGCCAAAATTAATCTACAAATGTAAGAAAAGTTACAAAAGTCACGTTAGAATATTCTGCACCGTTGATACTTTTTACACCCGGTCCGTATCCGGCCTATGTGTTGCTTAGAGATGGTGTAAAAAGTGTTAACGGTGCAGAATATTCGAACACGCCTAAAATGAACCCTCTAGAACAACTTGAAATAGAACGAAATAAAAGGAATAGAAATGTCACCTTACTAAATGATCAATTAGATTTTAATAACAGACCCTTGTTCATGTATACTCTATTTTCCTAAAACAGCCTACTCTGGAGTCCGCTATAATAATGCTGCTGACCTCTATATGTTCGACCCGTGTCTCTGACTTTTGTATTGAGTGCATGTTCTTTTTACTTGTGATTTTTATACTCTGACCGTAAGTCACCAATTGAATTTTACCAGGTTGATGTTAATTATTCTGATTGTAGATTTGGGCTGATGATGTCAAAGCGACGAAACTAGTACCCATTAAAATATTTTTCTACAAAGAAAAAGAGGTTTTTTATACTTACCCCAATATATCAATTCACCTTAGTACTAACATGGACAGCTTCAAGAAACATTCTTTTCTTTTAAGTTCTACTGAACTCCTCGGTAACCGTGGTAACTGTTAGATTAGTGAAGACTGATTGGTTATTAGCCAGCAAAAACAGGACTGAACTTCGGTCATGGTTTAAACCAGTATTGAACAATTAGCCCTTATAGCCTTTTATATGACTTCTTCTTCCAGTTTGACTTGATGGTATCCCGAGCAGAGGTCGAGGGTGCTAAAGTATTTTGATGTTCCTACTTCATCCAGGATATTCGCAATCCCCCTTATTAATCGTTGGTGGTCTGTTCGTTCAGATTTTTTAGTCGATTACCATTCTCCACTACTGTTTTCCAGATTTATCAATTTTCTTTGGTATTAAATGTACCGGACTGCTTCATGTAGATGCTGATGGTTGGATAATCAGTTGTTCTAACAGTGGGTTTACTTAGTAGGGTTGGGTTGTGTTGGGTTGGGTTGGAGAACAGCTCTCGGAGTGATTGCCGGGAGCATTCCAATAGATCTCCTCCTTCGAGAACGTACGAGGAGATGGCAAAGGGGTAGGATCAACACAATAACCGAAATGGCGGAGGAGAAGGGAATTGACTCTTGAGATATGACAGCGGAGATGGGAGGAAGAACGAGTAAAGGGACATTGGACGAAAATACTAATTCCCGATTACTAAGAACATTAGAACATGAAAATTTCCAGTTCAGCTGAAGGGTAGAACCTACACGGGTATTCCGGTTGGACACACGGAGGAATAAGGAGGGGGGGTTAGCTGGTAGGGTTGGGTTGGGGAGAGGTGAGGTGATTGAAACTACCGTTGTAGTTTTTGTAGAGATCTAATGCCTACCAGTTTCGACCCTGGGGTCGTTATCGGGCCATGCTGCATTTCACATTAGAGTGATTATAATTACATATTAAAAAAATATCTGGGGTGGCCCTCACCCAACATTCCGACTACATCGTTGGCACAATGAAATGTCTGAAAACTTTTGGAACTATTCAATTTTGTGAAGCCAGAACCACTGGTCGTTGCCAGCAGACAACACCGGTGTGAGACCGGTGGATTAGCGATGGCTGTAACCGGATTTTTAAGCCTGGATGCACTTAGTAATTTTTTCGTTTGTTAGTGTTGGTATTGTTATTTTTTTGTGTTCGCTATTATGTTCGCTATCTTCCATGTTTACACGTGTTTACTGTCAGTTTACCATGAGTTTAATGTCCTTTAGCGTAGCTTCGTAAACGTGTTTATAATGTGTTTGCACCACGAATCACAATATTTTAGCGTCTTTAAGGGCAGATATGAACATGAATGTTATACTTCATGTAGTTGAACAGTTACAAGTACCACTATCGTCTGGAAATAATCTTTTTGTCCATTTTTTTTAAATTTTACGCGCTCACCGCTAACCGCTGATCGCAAATCATAAATGAAATTCGATCAGTAAAATGGCGATTCACCGGTGAGTGATTGGTTTTCGGACATTCGCATCTAGCAGAAAATTAGTTGATCGGTCTCTCACCGGTGTGTCTGCTGGATACGGCCACTCTGGACCCTACCTAACATAATGGCATTTGTCATACTGACATTTAATGTCATGTCAGTGGCACTGACGTTTGCGACGAACGTCTTCGACACAGCGACGAAGGCTGTGGATTATGTCAAACTGCTTGAAATTCTTATAGCGCCTAAACCGCTCATCCCACTGACCTGCAATTTGGCAATTGGCAATATTTAACCTCACTGGAGGATGAACAGGTATCAGTTTGGTAAAAATCGGATGAATCTCTCAGAAGAAGCATTTACCATTTGCCACTTCCGGCTGTCCTTTCGTTCTAGGGTACTAGTCGGAATGTAACAAATGTTATTACCGTCAAAGCCGCTGATTATTCTGTGCAACTTGCTGATCATTTGTATTCAAAAACGTCTTTCTGCCGCCACCGTAGCAAATTAGGGAGAGCCGGTTCACCGCGTATTTTTTATGTGTACATAATAATCAGCGAGTTTGGCGGTAATAACCTTTGATTTTAATATGTAATTTTAGCTTTTATGATATGTAATTGTAATCATTCAATGGGAGCGTTTAGCGAACGCAAACGTTTGCGACAGTTGACCGCAGCTGTTCGCTGAATGGTTCCGCTGACTAGACGCTGACATTCACACGGTTGTCAAATCTTCTCAACGGGAAATTTTTATGTTGACTTAAGTCAGCGGGCTTTGCTAACGTAGTGCTAACCTAAAAAGTTCAGTTATTTGTGACGTTTGCGTGACTGTGGCAATAATTTATTGTAAAAAATGAATAATTTAACCAATATTACAGTTTTTAATAATTTGCAGGAGTTACCGAAGAAATTATCGAGTTAGTTTTATTAAAAGTATATATCTTTTCTGTACTTAATTGTTACATTATAGGTATTGTACAAAATATCGAAGAAGAACCTGGTGACGGTGAAAATATAGTTATTAACAATAGAGAAAACGACGACAAATTTTCATGGGATTGTAAAGATACTTTGTTGTTTCTGGACGAATACCAAAAACTACTTTTAGATTTTCGTAATCCAAATATTAAGAAAAAAGTATTGTGGAATCATATTGCTGCAATTATGGTTGCACAGGGACATGAAGTAAATGGGGACATATTGGACCGAAAGTTGAAAAATATGAAATCTACATTCAATAAAATTAGAGACAGCAACAAAAAGAAGCGAACTGGACGTGGTGTTATTCATTGGAAATACTATGAAAAATTTTTTTCTATGTTTACCGATGACAAAACAATTAATCCAACCAATCTTGTTTCGTCTCTCCCAGAATTTGTAGACACAGATGACGACCGTGCTCCTTCTACCCGTGATGAAAATCACGAAACACCAGAAAATACACAAACTCCCTCTAATTGTAGAGAAAAACTAAAAAGATTAGACATTTACCGAAAGAGGCAGTTAGAAATAGAGGACGAAAAATTGGAAAAATTGGAAAAATTGAAAAAGACGTGTTTAGAAGTGGCTGAGAGTAATAGGATAAATAGAGAGAAGCTAGCTCTTTTTAGGCAGTACATAGAAAACAAATCAATGAATGTACCATTTGATCTCCGCGACCAGTAAATCAAGATGTTCCTTCTAATAATAAGAAAAAACTTATTTAATGTATAATATGAAGTAAACATAGAATTTATTCATTAAAAGCAAACTAAAATAAATTAATATAGATCATAATTATTTTGGTGTAGCAATGTTACTATATAATTGCGTTTTGTTCTTCCGCTGTTATTCACACCATCAGGTTGAATTTCAATATTATTTTCGTCATGATTCAAGTCATCGTAGTCATTCTCATTCTCTTCCATTTTTCTCTTTAGAATGTAATTGTGCAGTATACATGCTGCCAGAATTACTTCGGGAATTTTATCGGCTAGAGACATATCTAAAAATTTTGGTTACAGCATGTTATCGTTTAGTGTTTTCGCTATTTGGATTTTTTTCTGTACGTTTTCTTGCATCTGATGAAATCAGCATTTATTAACCCTTTGTAAACGTCAAATCCCACACTATCCATAGAGTTAATGCCAACCCTTTAATACAAAATATCTTGCATTAGCTTGGGTTCGCGTCTCGGGTAACAAACACTATTATTTCAAGTTTACGTTTTCTGTTCACCTCGCATCGCGTCGAACACAAATAACAGAATTCCTAATAGATAAAAAATGTAACTTGTATTCTTTTGAAAACAAACAAACTAGATCAATAAAAGTTATAGCTAAGCGCTTACATCCATCATGCACAACAGAAGATATAAAATCATCTCTATATTGACGCGGCCAACATATTAAAACAAAACGATAAAAGTCCACAACCAATAATTATGCTTACATTCAGTAATCAGGAAGATAAAGAAAATATTTATCATCAAATCCATCCTCGGGATGAAAGTAGAAATTGAGGCTATAAGGAAACCCAAACTGATACAACGAAGTGTAAAAGATCAACCCTGCAAATGCCTCAATTGTGGAGGTCTGCACCCTGCAAGCTACAGAGGGTGTTTAATAACAAAAGAGATGCAGAAAATCAGGGAGAAAAATCAAGGACAAACCAATATACCAAATAATCCTAGCATAATATTTAGATTGGAGACTTCCGCGGTTCGAACCACTACGTTCTAGATTTCCGGGAGAAAACCACGTCAACGACGATAAAGACCACTTTATCGTCGTTGACGCGGTTTTCTCTCGGAAATCTAGAACTTAATCTTTGTCAACATCAACATCAAAATATTATTCCAATTGCTATGTCAAATACAACAGCACACACAAAGCACAAGAGCATCCATATGTCCAAGTAACAAACAATTCAAATAAAGAAAAGAAAGCAACCTCAGCTGATACAACGATGCAAATGTTGCAAAAAAATCTTAGAAAGGATGAACAAAATAGAAGACAGGTTATCAGAACTAGAACACTCACTGACGTAAGATGTGTAGCAATTTACGATTGCCGCGTGGAATGCCAACGGTATACGAAACAGAAAGCCAGAAATAGAGATATTTCTCAATACACAGCAAATTGATATATGTTTGATCTCAGAGACTCATTCGACCAACCAGACATACCTAAGGCTAAACGGATATCAGGTATGTGAAACACATTACCCAGATAATCAAGAGAGAAGGCAAATGTTTAAATAATAAAAATAGTATTTCCCACGTTGAAGAATGCCATCTTAACAGCCCAGAAGTGCAACTTACTGTCGTTGGAATAAAATCGAAAAAACAAAACTTTATTGCTGGTGCAATATACTGCCCGCCAAGGCACAATCTAAAAAAAAAAACAGATTATTATATGTTGCGTCGCAACAATATATGTTTTAGTTTTATTTTATTTTAACCAGAATGCTGGAAGTGGTAAGAGGCAGGAATACCTGTTCACCCCACCCCATGCCTGTTCCCGAATATTCCTTCTGCCGAGTGCAATTGCTAGAAAGACACATATAGCGTGTGTTAGATATTTTTGTATGCGAAGCATTGTGCGTGAAAAGTTTACGCTTAGGTCTCTAGAAAGACCTTCCCAAGTGACAATTGTTTGGCCATCGCTGGGCCCCCTATCTCTTCTCTCCATCCACGCAAAAGCGAAGACGGTGCCAAGATCCGGAGAACCAGCAACCTTTGAAGCACTCGGCAAGTCCTTTTCCTTGTGCCGAAAACTGCGTCCTAAATATCAGGGATACCACCTGCCCTGCCCCAACATTCTGGTCCGTCGAGGAGCCGGATCGTTGCTCATCAGATTCGCGTTTTGTATTAATTTTCATTTTTATTTGTCCCTTAAGAGCTTCGAATTGTGTCGTTCACTTTCCAGTTTTTTTGGCGCTCACTCCGCTCTGCTAGTCTGGTCTCTCTTATTTCTCTCATAACCGGTCTCTTTTCTTTCTCTATTTTGAAAATGGATCCGACCGTTCGTTCAGACACTGATCGTTTAGAACGTCACCTCACAGAATTACGTCTTAGCTGCGACGAAGCGCTAGAGGATATTAAAATTACGCATGAATTAGCGAAAACAATCGCCGAACCCAGTTCTCGTTCCCTCCTTTTAGCCCGTTGTAAAAATATTGATGTGGCTTTTGACCAATTCAAAATGACACATGCAAATATTCGCAGTGATTGTGTCAAATTAGATAAAACCGAGGACTATAAACAGGATGTCAAAAGGCTTGGGGAATACAAAATCGCTTACTACACAATTATTTCCGCCAAGTCTAGTTTGGATAAAGAGTCACATGCCGCGTCAAATTTAAACGTTGCTACTACGTCCCACCGTCCCATCAGACTGCCTGACATACAGTTACCCACGTTTGACGATACCTTAAAAAACTGGCAGTATTTCTTTGATACCTTTTCCTCTCTCATCCACAACAATTCGACGTTATCGAACATAGATAAATTTCACTATTTCCTTCTCTCGACGCAAGGTCCTGCCAATAGCATCGTGAGCTCGCTTCCTCTTGCCGCCGCAAATTATAACACCGCATGGCAAGCCCTATTAGATAGGTATAACGATACTCGAGTTATGTCCCTGCATTATTTGGAATCTCTTTAGAATTTAAAGCCTCTTATGGACGGTTCTTATGAGAGCGTCCAGACGTTTTATAACATGGCTCATGATAATGTGTCGGCTTTAAGCAATTCGAAAATCCCAGATCTCTCAGATTTTATTTTACTCTCTTTGTTATTAAGACGAGTGGATTCCCCAACGCGGGAGAAATTTGAACTGAAGTTTTCCGAGAAAAGGTTTCCCACCGTGCATGATTTTTTGACGTTTTTGCGAGAGAAGTGTCGAGCGCTAGAAATGGCTCAATCTAATTCTTCATCCCGTTCAAGTGTCAAACCGAAAGTTTCTGCTCTCAAACGGTCATTTTATTCTGCAGAAACCTTCGCTAAATGCTCTCGTTGCAAAGGTTCCCACCGTTTGTCGAGTTGTGAAGATTTCTTATCCCTTAATTCTGCTCAAAGGCGTGATTTTATAAGGAGTCACAGGCTGTGTTTTAATTGTTTCGCCTCCCACTTGCTGAACGAGTGTAAATCCAAATTCACCTGTAGAACTTGCAACGGCAAACACCATTCACTGTTGCATTTCACCTCGGATTCAAATCGCACTTATTCTCCGACCCCCAATGATGTCTCGCAGAAACTCAGTTCTTCGGTATCGCACTCTCTTTCCTGTTCGTCAGACTCTACTGTTTTATTGGGTACAGCTATTGCCCGAGTAAAGGATGGGTTTGGTAACTTTCTCAATATTCGATTGGTGATAGATTCTGGGTCCCAACTCTCATTCATCACGTCATCATGCGCAAGCCGTTTGAATTTAATCGTCGATAGAAAGAGTACGCCCATTCTAGGATTAGGTAATTCTAATATTTCTTGGTCAAAGGGCAAGGTTCTTTGTGAGTTACAGTCGCTACGAGATCCTCCCATTGCATTATCCACTCGTGCGATAATTCTCCCTCAGATCACAACCGATCTCTCTCATTCTCGGTTGTCCCAATCTATTCGATCTGATCTTCAGCATGTAGCCCTAGCTGATCCCGGTTTTGACTGCCCTGGCCCAATAGATTTCTTACTAGGCGCAGATTTGTTTCCGCAGATCCTTCGAGGTCAACCATCTCTATTACTTTCCTGTGGTTTGTCGGCGATAAGTACCGCCTTTGGTTGGGTGCTTTTAGGAAAGTTACAGGATGCCTCTTCTTTATCGAATCACGCAACATCTCTCTTGGGCTTAGACAATTTACGGGCTGAATTAAAACAGTTTTGGCAATTGGAGGAGCCAGAGATAAACATTCCTAGCAATCCCGAAGATATCGAAGTCGAAAACCATTTCGTAAAATCACACTATCGCATCCCAGAAGGTCGCTATGTCGTTTCTTTACCCTTCAAGAGAGACTTACGTCTGAACTTTGGTAACTTCCGTCAGTTAGCTCACACTAGGCTGTTTAATCTCGAATCTCGCCTCAATCGAAATCCTCCTCTCCGCATCGCATATAATTCCTTTATGAAGGATTACATCGATCTTGGGCATATGTTACAAGTCCCACAGAGCGGTGCGTATTTGATTCCTCACCAGTGTGTTTATAAAAATCTCCAAGCTCTCTCTAAAATACGAGTGGTCTTTGATGCCTCTGCTAAATCTAGGTCCCAATCAGATTTGATTGTATCCCTCAATGATGCCCTTCTCCCGGGACCCAAATTACAGAGTGATGTCGTGATATCATCACCAATTTTCGTTGTCATAAGATCGTTTTCACTACCGACATCTGCAAAATGTATCGGCAGATTCTGATAAACCCTAACGACCGCAAGTTTCAGCATATCTTGTGGAGACATAATTCCAACGACCCTGTTCAAGAGTTTGAACTGCAAACAGTCACGTACGGTCTTACGTGCGCTCCGTTTCTGGCCCTGCGAGTCATCCAACAACTTGCCTCCGACGAACACCACAGGTTTCCGTCTGCTTCTAAAGTCCTTCGCCATGACGTCTATGTCGATGATGTAGTTACTGGAGCAATAACTTTGTTGGATGAAGCCCTTGAGTTGAAGGAGGAACTCGTTACGCTTTTGGGAAGCGGTGGCTTTGCGCTCAAAAAGTGGACGAGTAATTCGCAGGCATTTTTGTACCAGATCCCGGCAGAAGATCGTGAAGCTTCATGAAGCATCGCATCTTCAGACTCTCCATGCTTTAAGATCTTAGGTTCATTCATGTTCGCGTCGCAGGGATACCACCTGCCCTGCCCTAACATAATAAATTCATAGACTATCTTGGAAAGAGATTTATAATGGACGGTGATTACAACGCCACACACTTAGACTGGGGTTCAAGATTGAGTACGACAAACGGATGAGAGCTTAGAAAAGCAATCCAAGAAATCGGATGCCGTTACCATTCCACCGGCAAGCCAACGTATTGGCGTGCTGATTACGACAAAGTTCGAGAACTTCTAGACTTCTTTATTTCAAAGAAAAAATCCCCAAACTTCATTGATATAGAGGAGAAGCTCCTCAGCTTATAGCGTGACGTAGCTAATGTTTGCCTTTCTGATAAATATTTTTCGGTATTTCAAGTTGAAGAGAGTAAATTGAAAAAGTACAATGGTCCCAAACGTTCTTGAATGTATTTTTCCCTCTTCTTATTAATTATCCCGACGATTCTATATGCGACAAGAAGATATTGACATTTAATTTGTCAAATATATCCCGGAAAAAAATTGTAATACAGTACATCCAAACAAATAAGTAGCAACTTGGTAGCAACGCCACTCGGAATCAGTCACGGTGTGTTATCAGCGTATACAGCAGGCGTTGATGTTATTTTTAATTCGCCTAAGATCGTTATATGGCGCTGACAGTACTGATTCGCACGGTATGCGCGCTGTTAGATCGACCGATCTTGACAGTTGGTCTAACAGCGCGCTTGGAGTGTTGTCAAACTGTTGCCTCATTCGTTGCAAACGTTTTGCGTTCTTCATGTTCTTTAAATTCTTCTTGAGCATTTATTGTTTTTAAACATGGTGTACGGGTGCTGTGTTCCTAATTAGCCATCCGTGAACAAAGACGGATGGGTAATGCATTCGTTTCCACAAGATTCAGAGGTATGTACCATATATATTCGTTTTAATTTCGTTATACTTGATACAAAGTTAATTATTTGCTATTATGTACATCTAAGATGAAACCATAAATAAATGTGTATAATATTCATTGATATAAGTTTTACTTATTTTCAGCATCAGGAAACTTTGCAGATACTGATCCAATGGGGACATCATCATTTCTGTATTAAATTTTATTTTATATTATATTCGTGTCTGTACATTAAATATTACACTTTATTACATTTTTATTCTGTCTTTTCATCCTTATACAAAAATCAAATTCAAAACATCGCGAGGAAATTGTGTGTCTTCATTTTTGTTGCCATCTGGCGAGCGAACTAGATAGCAACTCTATCGATGTTGTCCAGTCCATCTATTTCAGTATATATATATCTTTTATCTATGGAATCAGTACAGAGCACGACGCGACGCACGGTGGTGTCAAATCTTCAAAAGTTGGCCAACAAGCCATGTATCAAAGTTTGAATACCAATATTTTCTGTGGGGGGGGGTAGATAACCAATGCATGTGGCTATCATAAATAAGACGATGCACAAGTTTGTATCGATGCGGTTTCCTTCTTTGTCAGTTCAAAGTTTAGTGTTTGAAAAGTGTGAACAATTTGTGTCATAGTTTGAGTGAAAAAAAACTATTTCTAAGCATTTTAGCGGCATTGATCCCACCCCAGGAGGTAAATACTACCTTTTATTATATTATTATATGTTAGCAGCCTAAAATATACTGTAAGAGTGTTTTGTTTTAATTTTAATCACTATACTCAAAGGAACCACAATTTTGCAATTACAAAATATTTGGGTAGGTAATAGTATATTTCCCGGCATTTCCCGTCAGAATAACTTACTGATTCTATTAGCATACATCTTCAGCTACATTTCAGTGCAAAAAGGTAAACCAACTGGAACCAATTTTAAAAATAAACAATGGATTCTTTGTCTATGACGTTCCGATTTAGTCACATAACGGAGTGTAAAATAATAGATTTGAGTAGTTTACGTGTAGAGTGGGTAATTCTTTTGCTCTATTTGAATTTTTTTTGAATGAACCAACTTGAATGTAAGTTGATTGTTCAATTGAAGTTGAGATGTAGTAAACCAAAAAAGGACTCGCGATTTTGTTGATGGAGAGTTAATGTTTCTTAAATGATGAATTTGTCATCTTTATTCTTCAATAGTTAATATACCAGACAGTCAACCTGCATTATGGTCATGACAATCTTGTTCGTTCTAAGTTCTAACCAAGGAGATTTCTCGATAAAGAGACGTGAATTAGTGGACGTGATGCTAACTTGTCCGTCTCGTAAATTTGAGGATAGATATGAATACCCCTGGTACAACATGTCTCCCACCATTCACAAAGTATTAATACATGGACCAGATGTAATAAAAGCAGCTTTAGTACCCATAGGTCAGCTTTCAGAAGAAGCTCAGGAAGCACTGAATAAGGACAAAAATTTCGAGAAGGTTTTGCTAGAAAATGCTCCCAGGAAAAAAACATCCTCAAATATTCAGTATGCGAAAACTCAGTATGAACAACAAGGAAATGAAGACAAAGACGAAGACAAAGACGAAGACGACAACATTCATTCCAATAAATTACGTTTATTATATTATTATTAAAATTTAATATTAATGCATCTTTTTAATATTATTTATTTACAGTTTTTGTTGTTTACGAATTACTTGTAAATACATTTGTCCTGCATTATATAAATTGTGTTTTATTTACGTTTTACTTACGTTATCAGAAATTTTACTTCCCATGATTTTTTCAATCCACACCAATAATATTAGTTAAACTGATATTTATATGTATTTTTAATTATTTTTTTTTACTTAATCATAATTTTATTTTAAAATTGACAAAATGTTTGTTTCAACCTTAAAGCTATTATTTCATGAACTGTTTGACATTCAAACCAAATTTTACAAACGTAATAGTATTTTAAAGTGTTGGCCAACTTTTGACGAATTGAGCCCACTGTGCGACGTTGCCAAATTTGTCGAACGTGTGCACTGTACACCCCCTGTACACGGTCGGCAATAGCACTCGCTCCGGAGCGTGCACGTTCCCGGAGCGTCCACGCTCCGCCCGCGAGTGTTTTCAGACTTGCCCCCCTGATCAGAGGCCAAGTGCGCGTGGGACAACTAGTCGCTTGTTGGTCATTGGTTAGCTTTGATCATCCACTGAACTGATCGGGCGGTTTATCAGGTTTAGTACAACTGGGCCTAAGTGTTTACGCTGATATCGGTCAATGATAAATGGTTGGTGGAGAACAATTTGAACATTTGCGCTGAATTTTGTGTTTTTTTTTTGTTCAACAATAATTTTTTCCATTAAAATTATGTTTTTAGTTGTTAAACTAATTGTGCTATTTTTCAAGAAAAAAAGGTTATGTAAGGTACCACTTTTTTACATCGGCGTTTAGGCAATAACATGTTCTACTGAAAAAACAAAAAAAATGGGGTTGCCATTTAAAAAAAATATGGATGACGTCATCGCTTCGAAATAGGTGACGTCATAGATAAAATTCTTACTCCATAAAAAAGTAATATAAAAAGTTCAAATTTACGTGTCCAGGGGTTTTTCTTAAAAACATTAAATAACGATATTATGAATTTTGTTCCGAACTTTATCACCACTCTCTTTATGCAGTGTCACAGATATTTTTTCTATTACCTCAGGACAGTTTTATTTTGCAAACTTAAAAAAAATGCATAAAAAGGGAAGCATGAACAGGAGATTGTATAAGTCGAAGTACAGCTACAAAAATGATTCGTTGCAACTCGACGGACGGGGGCAAATTTATTTTCTAGGGAGTGAAAGTCAATTTCTTCCCAAGGGAGGAAAAACGATACTTTCAACCTCAAAAAAGGGTGAGTGTATTTTTTTCGACCTTGCAAATATGAATTACAATTTACCGAGAAAAAATAATAAAATCATTGAAACAAATCTTTTGTCTGGTCTGATGTTTTGCTCCGGTCGAGTGTAGCTGTAATAATTTTTTTATACAGGTTGTCCCAATAGTGTGTCCTCGGAAGGTTGTCCCGTTTTCTGTATGATATAGTATAGAGAAAGGTGGCGCACACATTTTAAAATTATTTTCGTTTAGTTTTTTTTTTTTTCTTTTAATGGAACCCCCCATCATATAGTGGGATATTTTTAGATTCCTTGTTAATTTTAAGGAAAAAAACATTAAGGTAGTAGCCTAAAATGAATACTTTCTGGGTTATAGGTTCTTTTACACGAAAACAGCACTTTAAAGAAAAATTTTTTGGGGCACCGGTAATGTGTTCGACGTGATATAATGAAATTCAGTTGAGGACAACATGTGCTAACAATTGCACGGCATATGACGTCGATATTGTGTACAGGGTGTTCAAAATAATGGTTAACATTACGTTAAGAGTTTTTTTTTTTTTTTCATAAAAGTCGATTTTTCTAAATGAAAGACCCTATCTATGGTTACATTTTTGGAATCTATGGATTTTGCACACAATAAAGTACTAGCACACCATTGCATGAAAGTTGATCGTTTTGAAGTTATCCGCTATTTTGTGTAAATTATGGGATATTAGCTGGCGCTCTATGTGTGTGTGTGTGTGTGCGTGTGTGTGTGCGTGTGTGTATTTCCTGTGCGGACACGTAAATGGTCACACACACACACACACACACACACACACACACACACACACACACACACACACATACACACACACACACACACACACACACACACCCACACACACGCGCACACACCCACACACACACACACACACAAACGCACACACGCACACACGCACACCCGCACCCTCGCACGCACGCACGCACGCACGCGCACACACGCACACCCGCACACACATACACACACACACACCCACGCACGCACGCACGCACGCACGCACGCACGCACACACACACACACACGCACACCTACACACATACACACATCCTCACGTGTCCTAAAAGGAAAGTTCGGAAAGTCTTTCTCACGTCCTCGCCGCCGTTGTGTATCCACTTCCATTGTAAAATCTCAATATTCAAATGATCATAACTCTGCGAAAAAAAATCGTATCGACCTCGACGATATCATGTTATGTTCGTCTCGAAATACCCTTTCAAACAAACCATCGCACGACCCAACATTGCATTTAAGATTTTTGTGCGCCACCTCCCCCTCGATCCCCGGAGGTGGCAAAATGGGCGTTCTTGGTGCGGTAGATTGTGTGATACCATTGAAACCCTGTGAATTTCAATCCGAAATCTCCAACCATTCAGAAGTTATTTAGGTGTCCCGGTACTTTTTCCTCACCCTGTATAATACATATTTTTATCAAATTGATGCTGCCTTTTCATACATTAAAAATGGCACACACTGAATTTGTACGTACATTATTATTTTATTGGATGATTTACGCATTTTTGAAATTTACAAGCAAAATTGTCTGCGATATAGTCAAATTTGAATGCAAAAGATAAGTGGGCCATGGAAAACGACGCATTACAAATTATGAAAGATTGAAATTATTTGCCTAATTGACATGGTGTGGGTACTTGGCAAATGTCACAAAAATTGTTTATTGGCAAGTAGAGTGTAGGCACAGAACACGATTCTTTGTAAGAAGATATCCAGAAAACGCTCATTTGAAACTTTGTACAAGCGCTTTAACAATACCGGTACCGTTGATTATGCGAAAGGACAGAACCGAAAAAGGTGTGCTACTACTGAAGAGAATCACTTCAATGTTATTGACTCTGTGACTGAAAATCCACGTATTCGTATTAGGCAATTAAGACTTGACCTAACTTTACTACATCGGATAATAAAATTTAATAAATTCCATCCGTACCATGTGCAATTACACCAAGAACTTGATGGTGGCATTTTCAAAAAAGAAAACGCTTTTGTAATTTGATGCAGAACCAATTACATGAAAATGTATTTTTCCTCGAAAATGTCATGTTTTCAGACGGGTCGCATTTTCATAAGATTGGTTTTGTAAATAAGTACAACACGCATTATTATGCAACCGGGAACACGAATTTTATAATTAATATTGCCAATATAAGTCGTCTGTTAATGTTTGCAATAATGAACACTAAGCTAGTTGGACCAGTCTGTTTTGAAGGCAGCCTTATAGGCGAAAAGTGTACCTCCTTACTTCGGAACACATTATTGGAATTCATCGATGATCTGCCACTACGGAGACCCTTGTGGCTTCAGCATGATAGCGCTCCCGCGCATTATGCCGCAACAAGCAAGGAATACTTAAGCAATGAGTTTCCGAGCACTGGATAGGAAGGGGTGGTCCAATCGCTTGGCCACCAAGATCCCCCGTATAACCCTACGTTTTTTTTTTCTTTGAGGCCACTTATGCCAAACCTAGTGGGTACGTGTGACGACATCGCCTAATGCTAGACGTCCTACTGACCGATAGATGTCGTGCCTAATATCTCGTCACACATACCCATTAAGTTTGGCATAAGTACCCTCAAAGAAGAAAAGCCGTAGGGGATAACCCGATATACATCGGGCAATCTTTTTTATTTTTTTTTCAACTGTTCGGTGTACAAACAGGCAGAGCCCAAGACAGTACACACTAGATAACACTAGATAAGACAAAAGAAAAAAGATAACAATTCGAGTAATTGAACTAAAACAAAAAACAACTAAACAAAATAATTTCCATAATAACTAAATAACTAAAAAGTAACACTGAGATACTAAAGCCCTTCTCTGCCTGCACCTGTAGGACAATAGGGAACTGTGGAAAGGATCAATGGAATGTTGGAGGCGGTTATAGCACGCTACTAACCGATTAACAGGCGAGTTCTGGAAAGAATTTGTGTGACATAGTTGTGGACGAAGGAGGTCAGAAGAGCGAACGGAGCGTATGGGGACGTTAACCATAAACAGCTGAAGCAGGTCCGGCGAATCAATGAGTCCGTTAAGAATTTTAAACAAAAACACAGAATCCCGAAAATCTCGACGAACCCGCAGGGGAAGGAGCCCAAACACGTGACAGCGTTGCTCATACAAGCATGCAAATAGGTGGAATCGCCTGCTTACGTAATTTGTATAACGTTTCTGAATCGACTCCACCTGATCCGCGTAAACTTGGTACTGCGGACTCCAGACCACAGAAGCGAAGTTCAAGATGCTGTTGACATACGCGTTATATAAAGTGTTGATAGTCGACAAGTTGGAGAAGGAGGAGGATAGCCTGATCACAAAACCCAATGCGCGGAACGCTTTACGGGTTAGGTGCTTGAAAGAGAGCTTACTGTCAACCATCACGCCGAGATCCCTGATGCTGCTGACGGATGAGAGAACATTGTCTCCCAGACTGTAATCAAATTCATGTGTATATCTACTTCTAGCAAATGTGATCTTATTACAATTCTCATAGTTTAAAACTAACTTGTTTAGGATACAGTAATCGTGAAGTCTAGCTAAGTCCTCCTGAAAGTTATGACAGTCCTGTACAGAGGAGATCCTACAAAATATAAATAAATAAATAAATGAATAAATAAATGTTTATTAACTTCTGGAAAAAGAACATAATAGAAATACAATAATCAAAAACAAAAATTACATTTCCATAGCTAAAGGGGCTAAGTGAGGCACTATTGTTTTTCATTAGCCACCGCAAAAAATTATTACTAATAAAGGAAAAAGCAAAGAAACAAGAAATAACAAAAAATGATCTGCCAGATATCTTTGTGTCGTCAGCATACATCAGAAAATCAGAGTAACGGAAACAAGCTCCAATGTCGTTTCATAGATTAAATAAAGCAATGAGCCGAGGTGGGAACCCTGAGCCACGCCAGATGGGATTCGTCTGAAAAAGGATGCAAAATTGCCGAGTCTAACAGCCTGGGAACGATCAGTGATGTAAGAGCAGAGCCACTGAACCAGAAACTCGTCCAACCCAATCAGTCTAAGCTTATCAATCAGGATAGTATGATCAATTCTGTCAACTGCCTTGCTAAAATCCGTGTAGATAGCATCAACCTGAATACGGGTATCAAGTGATCTTAAGATGTACTCCGTGTACGTACATAGATTTTGTTTCAACTGATCTACCCAGAAAGAAGCCGTGTTGTTGTGTAACGAACTTACTCTTAACCTCATGTAGCGATACATTATAAATCAGGCTTTCAAAAACCTTACTAACGCTAGAGAGAATGGAAATTGGACGATAGTTGTGGACAAGCCCCCCCATTACCTGATTTAAGGATTGGCAATACAAAAGCCCTTTTCCAAAGACTAGGGTATCTGGCCTCGCGCAGTGACAGGGTAAAAATGAAATGCAATGGCGCGACCAGTGCACTCGCACAGTTAGGCAAAAACAAGTTTGAAATCCCATCCGGGCCAAAGCCGGTAGAAGCCGCCAGCGCACGTAGACGCGCAAGAACATTCTCCGGTGCGAACAGAGTCGGGACATTCTGCGCGCCGACTCCGCGCACGCCACCATCATCCCCCGATCGACCATCAACAAAAATTGAGTGAAAGTATGAATTGAACAGTTCGCATATGGACTCGCCATCGGATGCAGTCTGGTTGTCATGCTTAACAGTGGCTGGAATCCGCGATGCACCCCGACGTCTATCACCAACAAACGACCACATGCGCCCCGGCTCCAGTACCATGGCGCTCTCCATCGATGCTACGTAATCGCGATAGTCACCAGTTATTAGACGCTTTGACCGCGCGCGAAGCAGACCGAAAGTTAGATATCTTGTGTGGTACATTTCCCATTTTTTGTGAAACTTGTGTTTCTCCTTAATACAGTCAACGGTAGCGCCAGAGTACCAAGCCGGGTAGCGCCGCTTACGTAAGGTCCTGTATGGGACGTGCTTTTTAACAATTTGCCATAGTTTGTCATAAAAAAATAGTAACAGTCTGGTCAGTGTCCAATTTATGGAATTAAGTGAGTCACTAATGATTTTATAATTAGCACGATTAAAATTGTATTTTTTTACACCCAACTGCTTTAATGGTGTAACATTCAATGACAAAAGTGTGATTATAAGTGAAGGATGGTCTTCCTCCATCAGCGGAACAGGACACCTAGTGACGCCCTCAATACAAAATCGGTTGGAAAGCACAAGATCGAGCAAACGTAATTTAGCATTAGGTATATTATTGAACTGAAATAGATTGCAATACGATAGTGTTTCCAGAAATGTACGAGATCTTATATCATAGGTACCTGAGGGTGCCAGCGAGCCGTCGACAGACGGTAACCACTCTAAGTGTGGGATGTTGAAATCCCCGCAGATCATAATTGTAGCGTCGAAGAACCGCTCACTCACGGACATCAGACCACTCAGGAAACACTCAGCAGCACTAAGATCGTCAGGCGGCAAGTAAACACAGCACAACAGCAGACGAACACCACCACACTCAAGAGCGAAATCCACAGATCCTCCGCATCAGTACAAAGGTCGGAGAGTCGCCTTTTTTTCACATCAAAATCGGACTGAAGGGAGTTGCAGTATACTTTTCTAGTTTTGGTACGCAGGCCACGGACATTTTGGTAGTAGATTTGCAATCGGACAGAATCAGGCTGCACCAAGGATGACTCATTGATCTACAATCGATCCAAATCGCGCTCAGACGAGACGCGAAAGGCGCGGGCCCCATCAGCATTCCTCCGAACAAATATTTTACAGTCCCGCGTCCACACGAACTGATATCCGGCTACCTTTGCTTTCGATTTTGTCATAGCAAGGAGCTTTTTTTGGCTGCCGTCAGATGTTCGTTGATGAAGCAGCCATCGGACACACCCGCTATCCTAAAACCAGGCGGAGATCCACGGGGAAGTGACTTCTTTTTAGCGATAGCCGCCGCCAGAAATCCGTCACGCTGAGAGCGTTTACAAAATTTCACGATAATAGACTTTTGGTTGTTATTCCTTCCAAAGTGCCGCGATGCTCACCCCCAGAAACCCCACAACCTCACCCAACAGCGAGGAGACATTCTCGCGAGCGGTCTCAGGAATGCCCTGTATCTCCAAGTTACCCCTGCGGGAATACTGTTCGAGCCCCTCCACTCTTTCCCCAAAAGAATCGAGATTACGGCGCAGTGAGACATTTTCCGCCACAAAACTGCGCCGATGGACTTGCATTTGTCGGTGAGGACTTTTAAAGTTCCCTCAAAGTCTGAGACCTTTTGTCTGCAGAAATCCACGGATGCCTGCAAGTCGCTGTAATTCTGTTTAACGACTCTTATGTCAGCACGGATATCCAACAGCTTGCTGTACAGAAAATCAAGCGTGATCCCTCCAACAGCAACAGAAGACGCAGGCAGAGCAAAGGAAGAGCGACGTCCGAGCGAAGGAGATCTGCAGGAAGTACATCTCCAAGATGTCCCGGCCCTGGACAATGCCGAAATTGCATTAGAATCCAGGTCAATGCACTTGCCGTTGAACCAGGCGTGACAAGTCGCACAAGAAATTCCCGGCCTTTTTCGGCCAACGACCTGTTTGCAAGTTCCACAGCTGGACGAAGGCATGGCTCAAGACGAAAAAACTCACTCCGAATACTCCACACTGTCCACGTTGAGTCAATTCCGGCAAATAATTGAATATTACGGCAAAACGAAACACCGCAGCAGAAAATTAAAAACGCAGCCGGCAGTGCCAACACCACCACTACAAACCAATCAAAGCACAGAAATTAACTAGCAGTAGTATTGCTGAAAAACTCGAAAAACCACAAGAGCAAAACCAGGCACGTATAAGACAGGTTTACTATCAGTCACATTTTGGTTCTTGGTGGCCAACCGATCGGATCACCGTGAATTTTCACAGATTTTCAATCATTTTCAATAACGTTGAAGTGATTCTCTTCAATAGTAACACGCCTTTTTCTTCTATTGTATCCTTTCGTGTAATTATGGCTAAAACATAGAAGGCATTACACGACGAAGCGGCCGCCGATTCGTCGAGCCCGAGTACAGCAACAAAATGTCGCCGCCTGCGTTTGCACACACGCAAGCGTCGGACGAATCGGCGGTGTGACGCCTCATGTATTTATAGCCTAACGGTACCGGAATTGTTAAAGCGCTTTTCTGGATATCTTCTTGCAGGGAATCGTGTTCTGTACAGTCTACTTGCCAATAAACAATTTTTGTGACATTTGCCAAGTATCCACACCATGTCAATTAATTTCCGTTGAGAAAAAGTTTCATTTGCCATATTTTCGGCTGCTAATTACACAACTAACGTAACCTAGGCAAATAATATCAATCTTTCATAATTTGTAATGCGTCCTTTTCCATGGCCCACTTATCTTTTGCATTCAAATTTGACTATATCGCAGACAATTTTGCTTGTAAATTTCAAAAATGCGTAAATAATCCAATAAAATAAAAATGTACGTACAAATTCAGTGTGTTCCATTCTTAATGTATGACATGCCAGCATCAATGTGATAAGAATATGTATTTGAAATGAAGAGCGCCGGCTAATAACCCATAATTTTAACAAAATAGCGAATAACTTCAAAACGATCAACTTTCATGCAATGGTGTGTCAGTACTTTATTATGTGAAAAAAAAACCACAGATTCAAAAAATGTAACTGTAGATAGGGTCTTCCATTTAGAAAAAATCGACTTTTATGGAAAAAAACTGTTAACGTAATGTTAACCATTGTTTTGAACACAATGTCGACGTCATATGCCGTGAAATTGTTAGCGGGTTTTATCCTCAACTGATTTTTATTATATCACATCGAACACATTACCGGTGCCCAAAAAAAATATTTTTCTTTAAAGTACTGTTTTCGTGTAAAAGAAGCTATAACTCTACTACCTAAAATAATTTTAAAATGTGCGCTCCACTTTTCTCTATAGCATAGAACAAACGAATATTAAATAACTTTATTACCTAATAGAGGCGCTATCTTCCGAGGATACAATATTGGGACATCCTGTATAGACCCAGATCACAACCCTCCCAAAAATACATTGAAAAATAGACTTACTCTCGACACAAACTTTATAGATTTTCGTTTGTCCAAAATAGCTTTTCGGGTCATCATTTATATTGCGCTTGCACATACGTTTCCTTGGCCCCATTCCACAATCCACAAATTTCTCATCGCTTATCTTATATGTTTTTTCCATCCAACGAAAATTATACTTTAGGTATAGCGATGATCTCTGATCGTCGGTACCAATTCGAAATTCCATTAATATATACAAGAGAGGGTTTACGGATTCTAACAATTTAACTCCAGTAGTATCTAGACAATTCTTTCTGCACCTGAAACCACGTTAAGATATATTGGTTTCTCTATAAGTACACAATAGAGTGGTGTGTCGTTTGCCACTCTTTTTTTTTAATGAGACTTTACAATTTTAAAAAGGCGGATTATTTAAAAATCGGGTTATATATTGACCAAGATTTTGGCCGAGGATAACAAAATTGTCAAATTTCCTTTTGTGTTTAGGTCATATTTTACGATCTGAAAATTGGGAGATTATGAAACTGGCCCTGGATCTATCAATGCAGGTTTAAAAGTGGTAGTTAAGTAACTTGGACTTTGCGTTAACTACTGACAATGGCTGGTTTATCAATACAAATCAAACTTCCAGTTAAGAAACTGTCAGTTTGAGTGAGGTTGGCTACTGAAATACAACTAAAATCATTGTTGCCAACAGTAGATAAAGGACAATTTTGGTATTTGTTTAGTGCTATGAGAGAAATAAAGAAAAATTTTTCTGAATCTATTATGTTTATTATTGTTATTTTAGTGATTCTACAATTTAGACATTCTGTAGTTTCCTCAATTAACCTCAACACAAAGATAACTGTTTCTTTTGATAGCCGACGTCGTCGAAAGAGTCCTGTGTCTTCCCACCTCTACAAATGTTTCTTTCTTGTACGGTATATCGCCTCCCATTTTCTAAAAACTCGATAATTTCTTCAGTAAAATCATCGGTAAAATCCAAAGTTTTGTCCAAAAAAATCCATATCCATAATAAACTTGAGGATGAATAACCTTACTTGCACAAATAAACTAACCTCCTTCAAACGTCAAAGATCGCCACTGTCAGACATACGCATGCTACTGGTAACAGATAGTTTGTTACACTTTTATTTTTTGTTTGCAATTTCTACCTTCTGCACCGTACGTCTATGGTTCGAATTTAATCAGCGTTACAGACTCGTGGCGACATCTGTTGGTGGACTCCGGCGTATTGGGAGGCTTGTTTTTTGTAGCCTGTTTACGCGTAATTAATGTCTTAATTACTGGCGTTAGGCATTGTTTTGGACTACACGCGTTATGTTACGGAATTTCCCATGTTCCATTGCACCTTCGGAACCAAGTCCTACGTCCAGTTTTTACGGCTAATTCGTTATAATTGCGTATTGCGGGTTTTACCCTAATTAGGTAGGAAATTTGTTGTCACCACCGTTAGTCGCTCAACAGATATGTCGCACAACCACGAGAAGCCAATTAGTATGTATAGTTTGGCCGTATTTTAATTTGTTCTGGAACGTGCTGGTTTTTTGTGCGTCGTACGTTTGAGAGCGGTTTGTCGCCGATTCTCTTTTTGTATTTCCACCGGAACATCGGAGTTCTTTGTTAGATTGCTGGGATCTCGTTCTGTGCACTTTTGTAATTTTAACGTTTTATAATCAAAAAGTTGTTAATCCATGACGTCACCATGGTAGTTCCAACTTTTGCCGCTACGTACAGTTTCTGGGTAAAACTGGCTCTAATTCGCTGATTGACACTGGAAGAGTTCAGACGTGTGCTGTTCAATTCAATTCAAGGTCTTCGTGAATAGTTTGGTTGAACGTGAGTTTGCACAGAAGGATGTATAGGTTTTATTGGCCTTCACGCTAAGTGCGAATTCTATGCAAACCACGTGGAGAAAGAAGTGGGTTTAGTGTTTAACCTCACTCCTTACGTCACTGACGGATTCAAGACCCTATTATTCTTGAATTTACTTTGCCGGTCCAAACAACGTCTACAGCACAGACTAGACAGACACCGTAGCTAGATAGCAATAAGTGCACATCCCTCTGTCTTTTTTCCATCCGCACCAGTCCAAAAAACTTTTATTATCCATTTCTCAGAAAATGTTATTCTTTATGAAAGTTGGCGGTAGGTCTAAAATCAAGAATACCATCATAAGATCTTAAAAACATCGCACCATGTACCGGGTGTTTAAAAAAAAGTGAAACGCGCATAAGAGTAAAGTACCTGGAATATTAATATTATGGAAAAATATTATTTGGGAATGTGCTTAAAGTAAATAATTACGCTCAGATTTGAAATCACAGCCACCTACGACAGAATTTTTTTTTACTTTTTTAAATTTCTCTACTTGAGAACAAATATAGCGTTTCCAGCGCATCTTTAAAATCATTGCAAAATTACCTTTTTCTTAGTGCATTTATGATTTTTCGCCCTGTAAATATCAAAATGTCATGCAATACGCAACACAGTAAAATAGCTTCCTTTGACTTATTATTGGAGATTATGGGTGTGCTGATAACACAAATTTACCAGCTGTTCACGTATTTGTATGGTATACACCTCAAAAAAATGACGTATCCGAAAGGAAAGCATAGCAGCGTCATGAAATTGTTTTATTAGTGTGTATACTTCATGCATTTCCTTAATTAATTGAAATTTTTATGGTTTACCTGTGTATTGCATAATATTTTGATATTTACTGGCTGAAAAATCATAAGCGCACCAAGAAAACGGTCATTTTTGTAATGATTTTAAAGAAGAGCTGGAAAAGCTGTCGAAATGGCGAGTATTACAGGAAATTTGAACAAATATCTAAGAAACCGTCTAAGAAGAATAATTTTAAGTCACTAACCGCTACAAAACCCTTCTTAAGAGGAATCAGTACCCATCGGACTATAGTTTCGCTACGGGGTCGGGTGGCCGGGGGAACAGGCGAAGGCGGTGCTTCTCGTTGCGAGTACATTCGGAGCGAAAAGCAACTATTTTCTCCTCTTGCCCCGTTCCGCTAACCATAGGACAGTGTCGCGACAATTCGGCGCCTGGAGGCTAGTCCACAACAGATAAAATAAACTCAACGCCTTTACCACGCCTGTACTCTAAATTATTGAATCAGCGGTTTCTACATTGCACTTCAGCGTTCCTCTTCTATTGTATTGCATTTGTTTTTGCACTGTTTTTAAGGCATTTATTTTGATGAAAGCAACGACTAATTTAAAGTTGTTGTTTTAAAGTAAAGGAGTACAAATAAAAGTATGATTAAAAAAAACATTGGACGATATTTTCTATGTAGCAACGAAAAAACAAGCCACTATTGCCAGACCACTTTGACGTTAATTAATCTAAAATATCTGATGTGGCCCCCACCCAACTTTCCGACTGCATTGACACTGTTTACACATTTATAAACTCTCTAAACGCATAGACTAAAGAGGGTGAAACACCAAAAGCGAATGTCCGTGAGATAATACCTAATAATACTATGTCGGGATTATAACAATACATACAAGGCACCTCTCGATACAAATAACTATAATATACTGTCACGTATCCATGTGTTTTCCTACGAAATTTATTTCTCTACTGCTTGTTTATTTATTCTTCAATCGCAGTCCAGGCGATAATCAAACAATACCGTGTGGCCTAAAGCGGTATGTTGTCGTCAGTTCTCAATTACGACACGTCGTCACAATCCAATAGATTGATTACATTGACCTGTAAATTTGTTTACTTATTTAAAATCACTGCTGGATGAAATGGTGTCAGTTTGGTCAAAACCGGATGAATCCCTAAGAAAACGTATGTGACATTTGCCACTTCTGTTTGTCAGATTGTCACCAAAAACAATCCATTTTGTCCCCCGGTAATTCTAAATATGTATACCAAATTTAAGCCCAATCCGTTGTTCCGTCTGGGCGCTATCGTGTTCACGGTCATACATACACACATACACAAATACATACATACATACATAGATTTTCCAGAAATCATTGCAATCAGTTCAGGGGACCCCAAAACGCGTATTTCTGGGGAAAGCACATTTTTTCCGTCGATTACAATACTTTCCTTCTAGGGTACTAGTCGGAAAGTAAAAAAAAAGATAATAATAAAAAAATAAACCATGATCACATCTTGGTTCATTTTTTTGTTTTAATAAAAAAAAACCTATATTCTACACATAAGAATATAATCTAGACATAATCTAGATATGTATATGAAAATCTATTACAATTTTGACTTTCTTTTTAATTTTTAGGCAGTAATTATTAATAGAGATAGTCTGCAATAAGTATGGCAGACTCCTCTCGCTATGACCTTTCCATCAATGTATCATCATTGCACTCGGATAAACAAATAAATTTCTTTGTTGCTATATTTTGTTGCTAACATTTAAAGTATATATTCTTCGCAATCAGTTATCATTTGTGTTTATTTTACTCCGAAGTTTTAATTTTGTGGTTCCAGGGCGGATTTGCAAACCGACTAGGTTGCACGTCCTTCCTAGCAAGGTCATGTACCCTTAGACACGCACTTGGAATAATAATGCTTCTAAAATACAGACACACGGTTTCATACCAATACATAGTGCTTGGGACTGTACCATGCAATATCATTTTACTCCCATAGGTCCAAGCCTTCCGAAGGGGATTTGTACGTTTGGTTGCATACCTAGTCCGAACAAACGGCGCAGAAAATATGTCCTTTTCACGAGTTTTCATCATTAAAGTTTTGATTGAAAAAAGCATGTCAGATATTGATATTTTCACGTGAAATTTTGTACACTTACAGAGGAAGGTGTAACTTAAATCTATTATGTGGTACTTTTTTCAATTTTAGCCTGTGTTATACGTAAAAAAATCGCAAAATCCGTCAATTTTAGGTCACTTTCAGCAATAAATTTGCCCAAAACAACCAAAAATATCAAAAATCTACCACTAGACGGAAAATTATATAACTTTTATTTATGATATGGTGAATTGCTTTTACGATTCTGTGAACTAATAGCGGAGAAAACCCCTCGGAACTTTTACGTGTTTTGCGAGTAGAAAGTAAGGGGTACTGATTCCTCTTAAATAGTGAAAATTTAAAAAAAAGCAAAAAAAAACATTTTTCTGTCATAGGTGGCTGTGATTTCAAATCTAATCGTTGTTATTAATTCTAAGCAACATTCCCAAATAAAATGTTTTGATAATGTTAATATTCCAGGTACTTTACTCTTATGCGCGTTTCACATTTTTTTAAACACCCAGTATATGGTGCAATATTTCTAAGATATTATGATCGTAATCGTGATATCAGACCTACCGCCAACTTTCATAAAGAATAAAATTTTCTGAGAAATTGATAATAAAATATTTTCCCATATGGTGCGGACTTTCCTGGACACACTGTAGGGTCTAACCATTTTAAAGGCGACCAATTCGCCCATAAAAATACCGGTTATTTAAACGTGCGAGTAGGTCTCCTTTAGAGTGGTTCAGATATACAAAAAGATAATTTATTCAAAAAACTCTTAAAACAACAAAATCAAAAATAATGCTTTAACCTAAATTGCTACAAATTGTCCATGCCTTTCAGCCTAGTCATTTAAAAATTAAATCCATCCAATAAATAATAAATCGAAAAGAATTATTATTGTTTATTAAAGTAAAATTTAAAAGAAGTTCATTGTAAACTTCTCAATCACAATTTTATTTCTACACTCAGATGCAAAAAAAACGGGTCATTTTTTTGGTGTATACGTACATTTTTTTCGCTTTGTTCATTACATAAACTGATAAGTACCATATTTTGTGTTTTTCTTCATTCTGATGGTTGTCTCTTTGATTGTCAAACACTAAAATTCTTATTGACGGTACTAAAACAAAAAAATTAACTGTTTTTTGTTTACAAAAATAACCCAATGACCCGTTTTTTCTGCATCTGAGTGTATTTACTGGGAGTCTTTTTACACCGCCCGCCGTCGCCGTATAACGTGTTTTTAAGGATGCATAGGTATTGCCGTTTCCATTGCGATAGCACTGCGAGAGCAGCAGTGCTTTCTGTCTCTCGCAGCCGAGCCAATAGCTTCCAAATGCGCATGCGCAAAACAGTTAAATACCTCGCCGATGGAACAGTGCTCGCTCACAGTTCCACACAAAGATTTTTGCATCTTTTTCGTAAACTGGGGGATGGCTATTGATATTAAAGCTTAATGGTTATATATTGTACAAGTATAAAGACAGAAATAAAGAAAAAGGGACTCATTATATTAAACGTGATTGATAATATCAAGTGAAACTTGGAAGTAGTGGCACGGGGCTGCAGTTCCACAGATAAGCACTGTGGAACTGCAGCCCCGTGCCACTACTGCACACGAGCCGCCACTGGTCATTTCACTACTTATGACAAGCGTCAAATTTCATTATTTGCGGATTAGTAAAATGTTTTGGTATAATTTGTGGAAAAACCGATAAAGACAATTTAATGCGCGTTTTGGGGTTGCGGTTTATTTACAGGTGCGCGCTGAGGTGCTTGATTGTACCTTTACAATATTATTTTGGTTTAATTGTTATCTTACTAATTTTACTAATATTTAATGATACCTGACTGTAGAGGGCAAATAATACCACTGTTAAGATTTTATTTTGACTTGTCGGTTCCGGGGTTATACGTCCCGAAGCAGACCACATGGGTTTTGGAAACCAGTCTGGTCTACACTGCAAAACCGCTTACACGTACCTACATAAGATATAAACTGTACTTCTATACATTGTGAACAAATGAGAATAAACCAGTTACATCCAATTATACAGTCTACTATGTCGATTTTTTAACATGGTCCGTCGAGCCGGATGTCAACTGGAATAAAATTATTCGAAAAGTCAATCAACGCCAAAGAAGTTTGGAGGCAAATTCCAGCTGAAGAAAAGAGACAAGCAGTAAAAAAAAAGGTACGCCGGTCTCCTATCATCCATTTTAACCTGTATTACTCTTTCCTGTTCGGTTGTGTGTAGCTTCAATTTGTATCACTATTTCTACATTAATTAATGTAATAGCTATCACAATTATTCCAAATGGATTTGGGTAAATTAAATAGAAGACGCAAGGCTATTGATCATAAACTCACTGATTATGCCACAGTTGTTGACACAATTTCCAATGAAATTAAAGATAAAATTAATGTAGATGAGAAGTTAGATAGGATTAAGGTCAGAGTCAATGACTTTAGGGCCATTTGGGCTGAATATGAGGGCATTCAAAATGAGATTGAATGTTTGGTTCGGGAAGATAAGCTGGACGATGAATATAAAAAAAGGAATGCATTTTATCAGAAATATATTGAGTATATTACAGTTACTGAGAAGCTTCTTTCTCCAAGTACAGCGATGAATGGCTCATTTGGTAGGGAAGAAAAGGTCAGTTTAGACAATTGTTCTAGTTCATTTAGATTACCCGTAATTGATTTACCAAAATTTGATGAAGAGTACAGCACTTGGTTGGAGTTCCGAGATACATTTGACTCGTTAATTAATAACAATGCATCGATTAGTGACATACAGAAGTTTCATTATTTGAAGGCTTCGTTAAAGGGCGACGTTTAGAATAATTCAGTCTTTGAATTTTGCAGCTTCAAATTATACAATTGGCGTGGGATTTATTGACAGAAAGGTACTCAAACACAAGATTACTCATTCAGAACCACATTAAGGCAATTTTTGAGAGTAATTACGTACAAAGGGAATCTGCACGTTCAATCAGAAATTTAGAAGATAACATTTCAAAAAATATCCGAGCTTTACAATCTCTAAAGGAGCCTACCGACAATTGGGATTCTATTCTTATTTATATTATCACTTCCAAACTGGATACAAAGTTAATTAAAGATTGGGAAATTGGAATAAAGGACAATGAATTGCCGACATTCAAGGGGGTGAAAAAAATTCTTACAGACCGAGCTGACTTTCTAGAAGCGTTCGCATTAAATCATATGCCAAATAAGAATAATGAAGCACGCAAAACAACATTGCTGGGGCAAGAAAAAAGAAGGGTTTGCAATTTTTGTAAGGACAATCATTTGATAAGCGATTGTAAGGATTTTTTAAAATTAAGTGTCAAGGAACGCTACAATAAATATAAGGAATTAAGATTGTGTATTAATTGTTTGTGTTATGGACATTCTAAATGCAAATCTAAACCATGTCGCATATGTAAGAAATATCACATTTTACACACGATCATGAGAGATCACAAGAAGGTAATGTTTCATTAATGAGCCGTAATACAATTTCAACGACTTTATTGTCGACAATAGTCATTTTAGTCAAGGATGGAAGTAATGTTTGGCAACGCTGTAGTCTATGTCAAACTTAATAACTAGTAATTGTATGCACAGATTAAAACTTAAAGGGATGCCTATTCATATTAGTCTCGTAGGAGTAAGCAGTGCCATCGTTAAACATAAATGCTTTATCACAGTAAGATCAAATGTCAACCATTTTCAAAAAACAATGTCTTGCTTGGTGGTAAACAATAAAATCACCGATAGGTTGCCAGTGGAAAATATTTCTATTTTATCGTGGGAATTGCCCAGTGACTTACCTTTGGCTGATCCAAATTTTAATGTGTTTAAATAGATATGCTAATTGGATCAGAATTATTTTGGAGTTTATTGAAAAAGAACAAATAAAATTAGGCAGAGGGTTACCAATTTTACAGAATACCGTATTTGGATGGGTGGTATCAGGTGGAATTTATCAGAAATCTATAAAATCTTATACCAACTGTGTCCAATTAAATTACCATAAATCGGATGATTTAGATAGATTTTGGGAACTTGAAGAAATTGAAGGCACTCTATCGGATGGGGAAATTTGTAACAATTATTTTAAACATACTACGACCAAATTTAAGGCGGGAAGATTTATTGTGAAAATATCTTTAAAATTGTCGAGGGATTTGTTGGGTGAATCAAAAGAAATTGCCATAAAATGGTTTCTAAAATTGGAAATGCGATTTTCTAGAGATTTGGAGTTCAAACGGACTTATACCCAATTCATTCACGAATATTTAAGGTTAAGTCATATGAAACGGTCAAGATTTACACATAGTGACAAATGTTATTATTTTCTACATCATGGTATTCTCAAGCCTGGCAGTGCTACCACAAGACTGCGAGTTGTTTTTGATGGATCAGCTAAGACCACAGAGCCCTTATACTGAATATCGTTTAAAGACACAGGGTTGTCTTTAAACGATATTCAGTATAAGGGCTCAATAATACCAAATGACATTGTGGATATTTTACTTAGATTTAGACAACACCAATATGCAGTATGTGCTGATATAGAGAATATGTATCGGCAAGTTTGGGTGCATGAATCTGATCAATCACTTCAACAAATTGGCGCGATCATCCTTCAAATGATCTTCAGTTTTTCACACTAAAAACTATTACATACGGCACCGCATCCGCTCCTTATCTGGTGCATTAAACAAGTAGCTGAAGGATGTCGAAATGAGTTTCCGAGGTGTAGCGAGATTATCCATAGAGATTTCTATGTAGATGATCTGATTACTGGGTTTGATGATATTGTAGAAGCCAAAAGTACATGTGCTCAAATTGAGAAAATTTTAAGAAATTATGGATTTCAGCTAAGAAAATGGTCAACAAATAATGGGCAAATTTTGAGTGATACTTTGGATATTGACAGTAATACAGAACTAAAATTTATTACTAATGAGGTTCAAAAGATGTTAGGATTGATGTGGTGTAGAATTGAAGATTCACTTTCATTCTCCACAGTTAGTTTTGGTGATAAGGTGACCAAAAGAGCAGTTTTATCAGACATTTCAAGATTATATGATCCCCTAGGACTTGTTAGTCCGTGCATTGTATCTGTTAAACTTTTAATCCAAAAAATGTGGGCTTCACAATTAGAATGGGATAACGAATTACCTCTATCGTTAGCAAAAGAATGGAAGAAATTCAAACTAGAGTTGGATATTTTATCAAAGGTGAAGATTTCGCGAAGAATAATCTGTGATAATGCAGTATTAATAGAACTTCATGGGTTTAGTGATGCGAGTCAAAATGCGTATGGCGTAGTTATATATTTGAAAAGCAAAAATATATTGGGGCAAGTAAGTGTTCATTTAATTGCTTCAAAAACTAAGGTGGCGCCATTGCGACAAAAATTGACAATACCAAAATTGGAATTGCAAGGGGCATTATTACTAGCTAACTTAAAAAATAAAGTAACTAATGCTATGACGAATATAGATTTAAGATGTTTTTTGTATTCAGATTATCAAATAGTACTAGCTTGGTTAAGGGGAAAAGTTGAAAAACTACCTCGTTTTGAGGCAAACAGAGTAATTCAAATAAAAAAATTGACCGAGAATTGTTCATGGGCTTACATCTGGACGAAGGATAACCCTGCTGATATGGCTTCTAGAGGTTTAAGACCTAGTGAAATAATTAATAATGTTTTGTGGTGGCACGGTCCAGGTTTTTTATTGCAATGTGAAAATATATACATTAATTGTTTTTCATTAACTCTTAAATTACCAAATAATTTTGATTTATTTAAAAAATATTCAAGTTTGATCAAATTAAAAAGAGTATTTATTATATATAATACAAAAAGAAATAATGTTAAAAAAATGATGGGACATTTGACAGTAAATGAATTGAATAGTAGTTTGCTGAAAATAATAAATGTAGCACAAGAAGAAACTTTTCAGTGTGAAATCAATAAATTAAAAAATAATAAGCTAGAAAAAAGTGATAAATTAATTAACTTGAATCCTTTCTTAGACGAGAATGAAATTATGAGAGTGGGTGGAAGATTAAGGTATTCAGATTTGAATTTTGATGCTAAGCATCCAATAATTTTAAGTTGATATCATCCACTAACAAGGTTGATCATTGAGGATGAGCATAAACGGTTGATGCATGCAGGTCCTCAGTTATTGCTTTCTTCAATACGATTGAGAGATATTGGCCTACGGCTGACATGAATGCCGTAAAAAGAGTGACGTGCAATTGTATAATTTGTTTTAAGCAGAAACCTGTTCCAATGAGCCATCTCATGGCAAACTTACCTACAGATAGGGTCAAAATTAGCGGTCCATTCAGTCACACGGGAATCGATTATGCTGGTCCATTCTTAATAAAAGACAGACCAGGACGGGGAAGTAAATTGTTTAACGCATATGTATGCGTTTTCATATGTTTTACGACTAAGGCAATGCACCTTGAATTAATTACCGACCTGTCAACTGAGTCATTCATTGCTTGTCTGAGACGATTTTCATCTAGACGTGGTAAACCTAAGTATATTTATTCTGATAATGCAACAACCTTTAGTGGTGCACAAAATGGTTAAATGCATTGTACCATTTCTTAAAAAACAATTCTGGCATAATTGGTGAAATAATTGGTAAATTTATTCCACCTCGGGCACCTCATTTTGGAGGGCTATGGGAATCAGCAGTAAAATCATTTAAATATCATTTAAGAAGAGTCATTGGTGGTAATCATTTATTGTATCACGAATTTCAGACAGTATTGGTGCAGATTGAGGCTATACTCAACTCGAGACCTATGTATTCCCTCTCCTCCGACCTAAATGATTTCCTTCCTCTCACACCGGTGCACTTCTTGATTGGTAAACCCATTGTTGCTGTCCCGGATCCAGATGTGACTAAAGTAAAAATGAACAAGTTATCAAGATTGCAATTATCGCAAAACATGCAGCAGGGATTTTGGAAAATATGATTCCGTGAATATTTCACATCATTACAACGTTGCAACAATTGGACGACGGAGAAAAATCAATTGGACGTGGGCTCTTTAGTCCTAATAAAGGAAGACAACTTACCCCCTGTAAATGGCACACTGGTCGTGTGTTACAAGTGCACCCTGGAAAAGATGGTGTTGTGCGGGTGATGACGGTGAAGACTCCATATTGTGAATTTAAACGAGCGGTCACAAAACTGTGTTTGCTGCCGGTACCTATAACATAATTCATTAGACTTTGTAAAACAAAAAAAAATATACATACTTACCTTTATCTTTAAAGCGTCTTATCTCATTCATTTACAAATGTACTCACCTGCATAATTTTGTATTTATAGTTAGCCATTTAAAACATTGCATATTTTATGATTGTTTATCTAGCTTGTTATGATTTTGATCTGCGTCTGTTTTGATTTTTTTTATATAATGCATATTATATACTTATTTAAATAAAATGAATTTGCTTATGTTTGAACTTTTGGGATTGTTTAATGTTTGGGACTATGGTTGGGATTACTAGTTGTCAAGGATTTAATTTGTTTCTTTATTATAGTATCTGTCTTATATTTAGGTATTAAATTATGACTTGTTACTTGTTTTGAACCCTGTTCAACGCGAGGAGAATGTTAAGATTTTATTTTGACTTGTCAGTTCCGGGGTTATACGTCCCGAAGCAGACCACATGGGTTTTGGAAACCAGTCTGGTGTACACTGCGAAACCGCTTACACGTACCTACATAAGATATAAATTGTACTTCTATACATTGTGAACAAATGAGAATAAACCAGTTACATCCCATTATACAGTCTACTATGTCGATTTTTTAACAACCACTCATATAAATTTAAGTATAATTCTTTTGTTTCTTTTACATATAATCCCAACTTTGGTAAGTCTATTTCATATCCAAATACAAATTTGCCAAAATATTCACTTCTTGTTATTGTGTGACTTACTTCTGAAAATTAAATATTTTTATTAGTTGCGCAAAAAAGCTTAACATCCTGAATAACTACGTTAATTCCCTACATGTTACATTAAACAAACCCTTGGAAGCTCGTGGTGGTCACTAACTAAATGTCTACACATGTAAGTAGAAATCGCTCAGCGCACCACACAAATACTGAACAATTTAGAGCGGTAATAATATATTAATAGAATAAATTCACAACAAGTAACTACTATAAAATAATGTACACATACCTCTACTACAAGAATCCATTCTTGAAATAATCACTTCACAGATCTACAAAAAATTATTATTGATTGATTAAGCGCACAAATCGTGCTGCCTAAATTCTATTAGAAACCGAATATTTATACCCGAACTTGCTTACTCAGTACATTAAATAGGGTTGTAGTAAACAAGTAATTTTTGAAATTCCCCGACAGTATTGTTCCCTAATCACCGTCGACTAGTTATTTTCTCATTCCTGTTTACTGACTTTTGTCCCGCTAAAAGACTCAAATTGCCCACTGTGCGCCCCCTCTGTTACGGTTTCATAATTTTAGAGTGAAATAGACAATAGTTGAAGAGAAACGAGATATCGGGGGTCATGGAAAATAGCGTTTACTGCGCTGTCTGTCTAGTCTGTGATCTACAGGGTATGTGTTCAGCAGTCATTTGTATCTCTTTGTGTGTACTTATTCGTCGGTACGATATTTTAGGCTCCATCGAACAGATTTCTTGACTAGCATGCCATCGCACAGATTTCTTGACCAGGCGTGGATCAAACAGATCTCTCGACCGGGATTTCATCGACCCAAATACCATCGCTTGGATCTGTCGATCGGATTACATCTCCCGACGCACAGGTCAGATCGTTGAGATACTCCGTCTAACCTTTTTGGCGGAGTGATCACTTTTTTTTTTATCTTGACGCACCCGTGCTGACGTTGCGTACCGCTCAGACTTGACGACCATAGGTTCGGTGAACGTCATTGGCGTTTAGTGAACGGCTTGGACTTTGTGTCCGTTCCGTCGATTATTTGTTTTGGTGCTGTCATTAATCGAGTGGTACCTAACCTCAACTTTGCTTTTATTTTGCCGCAGGGTGAGCGGTTGTTGACGTGTTTGGCGTTTGGTAACGCTTGAACGTGGCTTGAACGTTGAGGTTAGATTACTGCTCGAGGACGTGATTAGCCGCCTTCGTTGTGTAATATAGTGTGTCGTGGCCTTCAGCCAGAACTGTAACTTGGCCTTCAGCCTGTATGTTGACGGGGCCTTTAGCCGATATTTACGCTATAGCTTGGTGCATCAACATTTTCAGGGCGCTGTGTATGCAACACAACTGTTAGGTAATTTTTGTCCGCATTGGGACAATACGAGTATTATTTGTGTTTGGCCAAACGACAATTTAATGCGCGTTTTGGGGTTGCGGTTTATTTACAGGTGCGCGCTGAGGTGCTTGATTGTACCTTTACAATATTATTTTGGTTTAATTGTTATCTTACTAGTTCATATTGTCTTGATTACCTACTATTGAATAAAACTTGGCTTAGTTTTACGTTCTTGGTTTTTGTTGTTCTCTCCTGTGTTGTGCTACAACATCTTACTCTCGCAGGCGAGTATTGTCCTAGTGGTTTAGCCTGCGTGGCGCCCATATTTTCAAGGTCTGGTGATTTGTTGATAAACCACGACCACCTCCGTTGGCTGGCCGAAGCACCCTAGGACTATTGAAGGCGCACAGGTAGGGTGAGAAATTAAAGGCGTTACAAGTTAGCCTGTTAACTCCCAGAAAAAGTGGAAGTTATTATAACCACGATTTAAACTCTAGTTAGCGCTAACCCGAACATTGATGAACTGGTAAACTTATAGTTAAGACTTAACCTAACGTAAACCCATAGTTACGGATTTAAACCTACATTTACCGAATGCGTTTTTTTAGGCCCTGTGCAGGTGTGGTAGGTCGAGATTTTGTCTTTTGAGTTCACGTAGAATAAATGGTTGTATATAATATAATAAACAGATGGCTCAAGGGTACAGAGTTATTTGTTCAACAAACGTTTTGACCTGATCGGGTTTCGAGTTTGCTTGTGAATTGTGAATAGAGGTTTTTTCTGGAAGTTGAGATGCTTCCTAACTTTGTGTGGTCTGGGGCGGATGTAGGATTTTTTGCTAAAATAACGAACTTTGGTTCTGTGTGTGGAGGGGAAACAGCCTTATTGGGTTAAAGTATTTAAATATGAGTCGAAGTCGTAATTTAGAGGTCGAACCATGTAGTTCAATCTGTTTGGGCGTTAGGCCCTTGTGTTTTGTTTCTGTGTGTGCCCGTGATGCCATCTCTGCTGATGTAAATTTGCCAATAACAGTTTAGGTAATTTTTATGGTTTAATTATGTGTCTGTCATCCGTTTTCTCTCCAACTATTTTCATTATGTCAAGAGTTTCAATGATTCTTGTATACTCGATCTGAAGGGTTTTTAATCTTTTTGTTCATTTTGTAAATATATTTGTTTTGGTTAGAATTTGACTTTTAATCACCCTGTGGTTATTATATCAAGATTAATTCATTTACGATTATTTTTGGCTTCTAAAAATCTAGCGATACCAAACCCTCAAGGTTTTTAAGTAAGAATCTCGCGTCCTCCGTTTTGAATTTGATATAAAGTAAATTACATTTTGACCGCTCTTTTTCCACGCTACCAATAAAAACAGACCACGGTCTAACCTATTACATGGTGGCAGCGGTGGGGTATTTGATTCGTTCTTTTGCAAAACCTATTACATGGTGTCCAGCGGTGTGGATTTTTGATTAGTGCCTCCATTTATAACAATGGTTGCTATCGGTGTAGTACTTTTGCAAAACTTTTCATAGATTAATTTTAGACAAAGATTTTACTAAGTTTTAGGATATATTCTTGTACATAAGTTTTTTTTATAAGTTTACTAAGTTTTGTATAGGAATAAAGTTAGGGATAGCATCAGTAGAGTGAATCAATCAAATGTGACTTGATTGAGTAAATAACTGAGTTTAGATTCGTACACGTACAGTAAAGTCGACGATTGGGTTATGTTAGGAAGACGTTGCTCCTTAGAATGGTTAGACATATTAGAGGTATGTCTGTAAAAACGCAAATCAGTAAGTAAAGGGTAGATAGATAATCTGTAGCATTATCTGTGGTTTCACGAAGAAACAAAGTAGGTCTTTTGGAAAAGACATGGGCATCAGGTGATTATGCCAATACGGGTTTTGAAATTGCACGCCCTATGCAATGTTTGTTTCAATGTTTATGTAGGACATTTTGTGGAGAATGTCAGAACAATATATACGACTGTACGAATTTGATCGAGACTATGTCACTGGTGGCAGGATAATCTTTAAATAATTGTGACACAGGCAACCCTAACATCACCAACATCTGTAATTTGGAATCACTGATTCTCGCTTCACTACATCGGATAATAAAATTTAATAAATTCCATCCGTACCGTGTGCAATTACACCAAGAACTTGATGGTGGCGATTTTAAAAAAAGAAAACGTTTTGTAATTTTATGCAGAACCAATTACAGGAAAATCTATTTTTGCTCGAAAATGTCATGTTTTCTGACGGGTCGCATTTTCATAAGATTGGTTTTATAATGAATATTGCCAATATAAGTCGTTTGTAAATGTTTGCCATAATGAACACTACGCTGGTTGGACCAGTCTATAGCGCTCCCGCGTATTATGCCGCAACAAACAAGGTATAAGCAGTGAGTCAAATTTGTTTGTGAAATTTCCTTTTGTGTTTAGGAGGCCATATTTTTCGATCAGAAAATCGGGAGATTTCACTTTCAGTATGCTTTCAGTGAATTGATATTAAATCTCAGAATGACTCTTATATGCCCGCTCGTTATGGGGGGGCCCCCCCCCCTCCAAATTATGTTATGGGGGGTGGACCTAGGAGCCCCAGGTAATGTCTCGACAAACGGGCAAACCTCGCACAATTTTTTTACCGGCATCATGGAATTTCGATTATGTTGAGATACGAAGTGGGTCAATTTGGAGTAATTTTTGCATTCTAAGTACAATAAACATTCTGAAAAGAAAAATTTTGTTTGGTTTTGTAATTTTTTTTGCAATTTTCACTTGTTGGATGTTACGTTACTTATAGCTATGTATATGTTGAGTAATAATAATACCTAGTCACTTTAATGTTAAATAAAGCTTGGCTACATTTTTTTAAGTAATGTGATTTCTTCATTTTTTTTGTTTGCTTAGGCAACGACAGATGCTACTAAGTCATTTCTTTCATAAGTCATTTGTTGAGATTGAGTTGTTGTAGATAATGATGCGATTAACCAATCAAGATAGAAATTTTATTAAAAACTTATTTCAATACGTTAATTTATCTGCACGTAAGACCTTAAAGAAGTGCCCTCAAAAAGAATGGTCGCAAATATTTCTTTAAACAACGAATTGCTTATAAAAAATAATAAATAACAGATAATAACTATAACTTATTATTTAAATCTATTAAATTTGTTTTTTTTTTTTAATTTGGTGCTTAACTGAAGTTAATAACAATTATCAACTACTTTTACAAATAGGGATCAATGTGACCACCATTTTTTTTCGACGATCATTTGCAGCCGTCTTCGCCATGGTCTAATCGCTAAAGCTATTTGATTTTGAGGCAGCTGATTCCACCACCCAACTAAACTAAAATGACAGTACTAACAATCATTGTCTAAGCAACCAAACGAATAAAGAAATCACATTGCTTAAAAAACTGTCCACAGAATTTATTTAACATTAAAGTGACTAGATCTTATTAGAAACTCAACATTTACATAACCATAAGTCATGTAACATCAAACTAATGAATATATACAGGGTCCGGCACTAACTTGGACACAAATGGGATTTTTTTTATTATCCAATTCTCAGAAAATTTTATTCCTTATGAAAGTTGGCGGTAGGTCTGAAATCTAGAATGTCATCATAATATCGCACCATATACCCGGTGTTTAAAAAAATATGAAACGCGCAAAGAGTATACTACCTGGAATTTTAATATTATCGAAATATTTTATTTGGGAATGTTGCTTAGAATTAATAGTTACGCTCAGATTTGAAATCTCAGCCACCTATGACAGAAAATTTTTCGCTACTTTTTTAAATTTTCACTATGTGAGAATAGTTTTGGAGCGGCTAGTGTTTTGAAATGATTATCCTTAAACGGTTTCTTAGATATTTGTTTCACTTTCCTATAATACTCGCAATTTCGATAGTGTTTTGAGCGCTTCTTTAAAATCATTGCCGGAAATCGAGCATTAGTCATCACTAGAGAGTCCACAAAATAGCCACTTTACCATTGCGCATGCTGGGCGTGTATTCGATCGAGATAGAAATGCATATTTACTTCGCGACAGCAGATTGAAAACAACAGCGTGAATCGAATGCTTTAAATGTTCATTATTTTACCAGTCTACTTTGTTTGATTACATACGGTATACCAGTGGCGGCTCGTCAGGGGTGGCAGGGTGGGCAGTGCCCACCCAAAAAATATTGGATCACCTGGCACTGGTATTCAGCGTTTCACATTTTTATTTGGACGTTATTAATGCAATATTTGTTACAGTTAAGTATTTGCCTAACATAAATTCCTTACAACCACTGTCTATACTATATGCTTGCATTATTATATAGAATACATAATAAAATCTAACGCTGCTACGCTACTGGCCGTAGAATCGGTAAATAACCGTAGTGTATGCAACCGAAACTACCAGGTCGGGGTGGCAATTGAGATTGTGCCCACCAGCGGTGACGGTTTTCTACTGCAAGCGCGTAAACTGTCCAGCAAACCGGAGGAGTGGGGGAGCAAAAAATGCATGTGTGACGTCATAGGCCTAGGCAGATAACCCCATACGATAGCATAGTCGTATTCTAATAGGCAATTGCGCATGCAACAAATTCGCGCAAAACGTCGGCCGTTTTATTAGGGTTGTTTAGTGTTTACTCGACCTTCTTGATGGTTTTTGCGGTTAACTAGTTCTTAAAAATGTGTCGGTTCAAATTTCTAGTGTTTACTTAATAACATATATACACTTCATTAAATAAGTCCTTAAAACTGCATTGATATTTTGCCCACCCAATTAAACATATCACGAGCCGCTACTGCGGTATACATTACATAGCGTCAACTGCCACACGATCCACCTTCATATGATTTCATAGTGATTAGTATACTTACTGTATTTTGCTATACCGCGCCCACTTTGCCATAACCCCAGCGAATGAACTCCTGCGCCCTGTTATACTGAACCAACACTGGAAACAAGAAACAAAAATAAGATTAATGTCAGGCCAACTTTTGAAACCAGTTGCTGCAGGAAGGCTTGAGAAAGCTCTTCACCCCTGTTGTTCGTTTAATGCATTTGCACCTAATCTTGTGTGTGCAAATTTCAATGTTAATATATAAAATTCAGTTGCGTCTGAATTCTGGGTGCTTTAATAGTGCGTTTTAGTATTAGTGAGAATGCGTTTTTAGTACCTAACAATGGCACATACGGGAAGATCCGAGTGACAGTTGAAACCGAAGAGGTTTCGATTGAAGTCGATTTTTATCTTGTTCGTGATAATGATCTAGATCTAGAATACGATGCAGTTATAGGAAAAAATGTTGTGCGACATAATGACATCAAGATAGTTGCGGATAATTTTGGCACTAGATTGGTTAGAATTGTCACATGTGCTGCTAAAAGTATCAACAGCTTTGCTGTCCAACACAATTTTGACTGGGTTTTTACCGCCGTTAAAAATTTGACTGATACTGACCGGGAAAATTTGAGTAGTTTACTTTGAAAATATTCAGAAATTATTACAACAGACAGTGCTGTTTGCTGCATTAGAACAACCGATTTAAATATTAATTTGAAAGACAATAGCGTAGTAGTTCAGCGGCACCCATATCTCTTAGCATTTGTGGAACGACAAACGTTGCAAGGAGTAATCCAAAGTTTGATCCCAAGGGTTGTACGCTGCTGGATGTATTTGCAGGATTTTGAATTTGAAGTCGAGTACTGTAAGGTTGGAAGATATGTGGCCACCGTAGTGAGCTTTTTAACAATCGAAATCAATAAAGTGTCAGAATGGACGAGCACGCTCCCAAAGATACAGCTAACTTTAAATTCTACCATTCAAAAATCAACAGATTTTGCCCCCTTTGGGTTGTTACTCGGTGTTAACGCCGAAGTTGAAAACGAAATAGATATTCTTAAAGACAAAGCCCTTGCATACAGCAACATGAGGAGTAGTTTCATAGCACAAAAGGGACTTTTTGATCAAACCAGAAGAGATAATGTGACGTACGAGATTGGAGACTATGTCTTTATTCCTAAGACTAATGCCAGGACGGAAAAATTAGAGCCGCAATTTGGAGAACCTTACAAAACTATTGAAACCTTGCCAGGCGATAGATTTGAGGTAGAAAGTAAGAATTTTAAGAGAGGACCGCTAGTGCTACCGAAAGCAGAATTAAGCTGTGGTCTGGAGAGTGGCAAGGTAAAGTATTTGATTACAAGTTCGTATTTGCAAATTTTGTAGATTAGATTATGTCTGAATTGTTGTCATTACTGTTCCTGATGTTGACTGAACGGTTAGTGAACTTGTTTGACATCGATGATGTTTGTTGGCTGTTATTGCCGTGAGCTTGTTTACTAAGAATGATTTATATCATTTTAACTATGGAGTTGTTTTGAAAAGTTAACCTGTTGCCTTTAAGTCTAGTTGGAAAGAACAAGCAAAGCCTCTGAACTTGGTTGTTTAGTTATTTTATTGAAAAGTTAACCTGTTGCCTCTGAGTCTAGTTGGAAAGAACAAGCAAAGCCTCTGAACTTGATTTTTTGTTGTTTTGTTGTGTTATTCAGTGTTATTATAGAGCATAATTTTTATGGTGATTTTTATTTTACCCTATTCTAAAGAAATGTATAGAAATAAAATGTTTTATAAAAATATACAGTACTTCTTCTCTATATACAGGTGCGGCAGCATATCTTCCTTTTCTTAAAATGCGCGCCATTCCGTCGGTTGATGTCATAGCGGAGCGCAAGTGGTCTCGTTGGAGAGGCGGGACTATAAAGTTTTGTGTTGTTTATTAAAAAAAAAAAAAAACAGGGAACAATAATTCCAGCTGACACCACACTGTGACTTTAGGTGCCTTTGATGCAGTTCTCGAGGATGTGTGTGTGTCAGCCTAGTGGGGTATATTTTGTTTTTTGACGAATCCACACAAATAAAAATGGGCTTAATCACAGAAAAAAACAATAGCGCCCTCAGGAACGACTTCGAGAAGAACCTGACACGCGTTCCTCCGAGAATTGAAGTCACGTTAAGAAAGTTCTTGCACAATCGCCATCTTGTAAGGATAAAAATGAAGATTATCATGAAGAATCGCCACAGAACGTTCGGAGTCCAAGGGCAGATGCATGTTTGCGCGCAGAACGTCGTGATGATCGGAACACTGAAACTCTAACTGCCTCCGACCAACGTAACAATTGATTTTCGGTCCGGGGCAGGGATCAACGGGGATAAATTAAAGCGATTCCGAAAGGCGCGCTGGGTTGCGATCACTGAATATCCGCTCAAAAACTACGCCTCAGCTGGAATTATTGGTTCCTGGTTGTTTGAACAAGCAACAGCACAGAATTTTAAGGTCGCGCCTTTCCAACGAGACTACTAGCGCTCCGCTACGACATCAACCGACTGATAGGACCGCATTTTAAAAAAGGATGTTAGATACTGCAGCCTGTACAATCATAAAGGTTTAACCAGACAAAGATATTTTGTATTCTAATCAACTATTTTCTACGGAACCACTTATTTTATAAATCTTAAACTGGGGATGGATATCACTGTTGCATATCAATGATTAAATAATTTTACTACACAGATTATTTTCAACATGATGTTTGGCATACTTTAAGAGCAATCGATATGAAACTTCTTAAAAAGTAAGGATATTTTTGTAAATGGGAACAATTGGATAGAAAAAAAAACATTGTCGAATGTGGGGGTATTTCACTTTGGCCTGGAAACATAAACCCTTCTGCGGGGTACATTTTCAATTTAGAAATAAAACAAAAAAACAACATAGACCAACAAGAAGTCTGCGGTTATCGCTAGTGTAGGTTAGGCGCAGCGTAGCGTCACTACGACATGTGATCTGGTGGTCTCATATGGCAATATTAAAAGGGTTCGCAGTAAATAGTTTCTCACAAAACCCGGGAGCTTTGGAACATAAACGTGAAAATTTACGATGGATGCAGGATTGAGAAGAACCACTAGAACGCAACTAACAAAACTAATCAACTGTAGTAAAGAAATTATAAAGGCATCTGATCAAGACGAGTCTTCTGGTGAAATACAAGTACTAACAGAGCGCATAAAGACTACAGGGATAACTACACGATCTCAATGAAAAACTGGCTACAACGATATGTGAAGAATTAATGGACGATGAGTGCGTCAATATAATGGAATTCAAGGACCAAGCTAATGGAATCCAAGGACCAAGAAGTGGAACTAATAGCCAGGTTGCAGCAGCAACGAAATTCAACGTGCCTTTAACGTCAAGTAACGCCACACTTAGTCAAGATTCAGCAGCAGCAGTGATATTGAGGTCAGACGTGGGAGTCGATCCAACAATGCTAGGATGTTCGGTGAGATTACCTCCCCAAATAGATATACTCAAATTTGACGGACATATAATGGCTTGGCCAGTATGTATTCTGGAACGATATTATTCAATAATACATGATAATGTAAAGTTAAACGAGTCCGCAAAATTCGCGTACCGAAAATCTTATGTAATTGGTCGTGCCACTGTGACAACACCGGGCTTACCATCAAGTCAGGCATCAAGGCGACACTATCGAATTGTTAAAATCGGAATATAATAATGTCGAACGCATAATTGACTTATATGTGCAAAAATTATTAAAAATCGCGCCAGTAAAAAGTCAGACAGACATACACGGACGCGGAATTATTTCAAAGTGCGTTTACATACAAAAAACGCTTGCGAACGTTCGCCATATACCGCAATTGAATTAAGTGACCGCGTACGGGTTCGCGTTCGTGTCCGTGTTCGTGGTCGCAGCGGTTAAGTTCGGCCTTTAATTGAATATAAGGAAGAATTATGGAATCCAAACAACAGTAATTATCATATTAAAGAATCTAAATATGATCCCTGGAAGCAAGTGGAAGCGACATGGAACACTGACAAACACAAACGAACAGCGTTCGCTTGCACATATGTCAAGACACCGAAAAATATGTTTGAGAACGTTCGCGAACATTTGCGAATGTTCGCAAGCATTTCTTGCATGCACAGTATTTATCAACGCTAGGTGTTTTGCCAGAACCCTATGGCTTATTGGTTAAATCAACAATTTTCAATACTTTGCCATATAGACTAATGCCCGTTTGCACCGTATTTATTAAGTATGGCTTAAATTTAAGAACAGCTTATCTTTATGCCTAACTTAAGTCGGGCATCATTTGCACCGTTTGCATGTCAGCTTTTCCTAACTTAAGCATTACTTAAGTGTTTCTGACGTTGGCAACACTGTAAAGTTATAGTTATATTTGGAAATACTTGGTTCTAAAATCAACAGTATTGCGTGACTTGTCAAAACTTTCAATAGGTTAATGTGGCGGCAAATTTGAATTACTTTCATAACTACAAAAATTGCGGCACAAAAAAAAGAATTTATGATCAAAATGAAACCGTTATTTCTAATACACAATAAAAATGTAAATTTACATTACAAACTCCTAAAATCGCTTGATAACATGACAAATTGACAACTATAAGTAGTGTTTTGACATTTCTTGAAACGACGTTTCATGTGCACCACAGACTAGACAGACAGCGCAGTAAACGATATTTTCCATGACCCCCGATATCTCGTTTCTCTCTTCAACTATGGTCTATTTCACTCTAAAAGCATGAAACCGTAACATAGGGGGCGCTTGGGCACATTGGCGCCATATTTGAAACAAATCTTTCGAATTAATAATAAGCTAGTCAGAATTTAGATTAAAAAATGTTTGTTATCACAGTCTTAACTTCTTGCATATTATTATAAATAAAAAATATAAAGGAATTTATTACACATATTATATCAATGTAATATAAGTGATTATAGCAAAACGAAAATTTATATAACTGAATGCAATAGCAGGATACTACAAAACATATAAATATATAATTTTAGGCCACATAAATAGTAAACAATATTTTATTAAGACAATAAATTAAAATTTATTAGTCGGAAATAAAAATGGTGGAGGTTACACATAACTACATAAGTACACATAAGTATACATATCCATACGCACCTATCCAGATTCTTCGGCAAACAGAATAATTTCTCTTTATCGGTTTTTCCACAAATTATACCAAAACATTTTACTAATCCGCAAATATTGAAATTTGACGCTTGTCATAAGTAGTGAAATGACATACTGATGACATATAATTTATAGATTTCTATGGGAACTCTGTCCATCAACTGAGCGCCCCCTGGGTAACGGTTTCACAAAAAAACGATAAAGATGTCAATATACCGATTTAATTGGATGGAAGAGGACAGAGGGATGTGCACTTATTGCTCTCTAGCTGCGGTGTCTGTCTAGTCTGTGATGTGCACCGTATGTCTACATCACAATCAACCAATCACAACTAAGCCTATATTTACGCCGGCTTTAAGCCGTCGATTTTCTAGGCTTAAGTTAGGTCGTTTTTGACTGTAGTTAGGTAATGGATATGTGACGGTGCAAACAAAATCGATGACATAAGTACGATCTCATACTTAAGCCTTTCCTAACACAAACGGTGCAAACGGGCATAAGAGTTTCATTTATGCCCGTTTGCACCGTATTTATTAAGAACGACTTAAATTTAAGAACAGCTTATCTTTATGCCTAACATAAGTCAGGCATCATTTGCACCGTTCGCATGTCAGCCTTTCCTAACTTAAGCATTACTTAAGGGTTTCTGACGTTGGCAACACTGTAAAGTTCTAGTTATATTTGGAAATACTTGGGTCTAAAATCAACAGTATTGCGTCACTTGTCAAAACTTTCAATAGGTTAATGTGGCGGCAAATTTGAATTACTTTCATAACTACAAAAATTACGGCACAAAAAAAAAGAATTTATGATCGAAATGAAACCATAATTTCTAATACACAATAAAACTGTAATTTAACATTACAAGCTCCTAAAATCGCTTGATAACATGATAAATTGACACATATAGGTACTGTCTTGACATTTCTTAAAACGACATTTCATGTGCAATGTGTGTCTACACCACAATCAACCAATCACAACTAAGCTTATGTTTACGCTGGCTTTAAGCCGTCGATTTTCTAGGCTTAAGTTAGGTCGTTCTTAACTGTAGTTAGGTAATGGATATGTGACGGTGCAAACAAAATCGATGACATAAGTACGATCTCATACTTAAGCCTTTCTTAACACAAACGGTGCAAACGGGCATAAATAAGGAAAGCATGGCCAAGGCAACAAATGAGGGATTGCAAACACAGTTCGATCTATCAGTGGTAACGCGTTAGGAGAGAGTGAAGAGACAGTGGATTATGAAAAGGAAATAAAGTCAGTACTCGAGTTTTTGATCGAACTAGATTTCATTGATTTAGCTCACTAGCCATCAACATAAAGACACTGGCAAGAAAAACACCATTACATACACAAATAATTACAAATCCAATAGAGATTCTTTTACAGCAGCTGGCTTATTTACTCGCCTAAATAAATGCTTATTTTGCAAGTCAGAGTCACATGCGTCAGAAAATTGCAACGGAAATTTTACAGTACTGAAGAAAAAAGAAATCTTGAAACAAAACCGTTATTGTTTTCGGTGCACAAGACCAAGTCATAGCTCTAAGTTTAGCAAATCCAAAATTCAACGTAACAACTGTAAGCGTAGACACGCAACAGCTGTGTGTGATCCCTATCCGTTGTCTTTTAACAAAAGACAGCCTAGTAACAATAGCTCATCAGGATAGGAAAAGAGAAATCTGTCATCGAGTCTACTGACTAACGAAAATTAGATTATGTATATTTGCAGACAGCTTGTGCACGACTGATCAATAAAAAACATAAGGTCATGATTAGATTAATTTTAGATTGTGGCAGTCAACTGACGCTCATTACGGACGCTTAGCTAGACAAATGGAAATTACCTGTGATTGGTAAACGTAAAATCTCTATTCAAGCCTTTGGTAAAGTCACTCGTGCACCTGTTCGAATATGCAGCATGGTTAAAGTAAGCTTAAAGAGCATTGTTGAAGAAATGACACAAATGAACGCAACTGAAGTTCTTCCAAGGTCTTATCTTGGTCCAACTATACGCAATTTTTCTCAACGAAATACGCCCTTGCGGATAACAGTGGACAAGAAATTGGTGGAATTGCTATCCTGATCGGAGCAGAAAATTATTGGAAGTTAGGTGATGTCACTGCCGTGAATACCTGATTAGGGTGGACGCTGCATAGCGCCAGCGCAGCGGCTCAACAACATCAAAAGACTCTCTGGTCAACTTTAACTTTAAGCAACGGTATTAAATATAAACGTTAATTATGATTTACACTTAAAAAACTTTTGGTCTTTAGAAACAATTGGAATAAGCGCAAATGAAATCGAACTCGAAGATTTTACCAATAATTTTTTGCTGAACAGTATTAAATTGATTAACGGTGGTTATGAGATTCCGTTGCTTTGGAAAAATAACGAAAGCGTTAGTCAGAGTAAAACGTTTAAGTTTAAAGTTGCTAAAGAGACAGAAAGTTAAACGAATATGGTCGGGTAGTTCGCGAATATATCAACAATGATTGTGCCGAATGCGTATTAACAGTACTTCGGACAATAACGATAGCATAACAAAACGAATGTATTACATGCCACATCACGCAGTATACAGGGATGACATGACCAAAACGAAAATTTGAGTTGTTTTCGATGCATCCGCTGTCGCATTTGGTTTTCAATCATTAAATCAACATTTGCATACTGGTGATAATTTGGTTCCAGATTTGTTACGGTTTATATTCAACTTTAGAACTGGATCTGTCGGATTAGTTGCAGACATTGAAAATGCGTTTCTTCAAGCATCTCTGGCGAAAGAAGATCGCAACGTGCACCGATTTCTCTGGAATGAAACCCCAATTCCTGACGATCTAGTGTCTTCAGATGAACTACCAAAAATTGTCACTTACCGCATGAAGCGTGTGACATTTGGCGTAACAACAAGTTATTTTCTACTGTACACTTCGGAAATATTTTCAAGATCATAGGGAAAGTTATCTACAAACGGCAAACATACTATTGAAATTATTTTATGATGATGACTTAGTTGTGGCAGTTGATAACCGAACGACGCTAACGAGATGTTTGAGCAATCAAATGAGATACTTCAAACAGCTGTTCGAAAATGGTTATCCAACAATTCGTCAATTCAACGGCGCTTTGAAGCAAAGTAATAAATAACGAAAGTGTTGGGAATATTATGGGGCCCACATACCGATCAGTTAGAAGTTAATAAGCGTAACGTACTATAACAAGTAGCCACGATATTTGATCCATCAGCAATGCTTGGCCCATTCACCATAAGAATAAAATTACTTCTAAAATCTGGAAAGAAAATGTAAAATGGGATGATGATCTAGAAGACCATTTAAAATCGGAATGGTTAAAGTGGTATAACCAAGTAAACCAACTTTACATGCACATGGAGGTGTTTGGTTACCTAAAATGTTTATAGACGGATCTTTGTAAATATTTAATGTCGAAAAATACAGTGGCACCACTGGGCCCAGGAGGTAGTAAAGAATTAACATTGCCGAAGTTAAAATTGACCGCAGCTGTATATGCCACAAGCCTTCAATTATATATATTTATATTAAATATCATGATGTTGAATATAACGTTATGGTCAGATTAAAAACGTTATATTGAATAATAATACAAAGATTAAATCAAAGAACATGGAGATACTGCCCAGGAAAAGAAAATCCTGCAGATTTGCTCACAAGAGGAATTTCAGCAAAGAGCTTAATGGACCCAGAGTTATAGTTGAACGCTCCAAATTGGTTAAAAAATAACAAAAATGTATGTCCCACGGATGAAGATTTAAAAATAAACCCAGATCTGACAAGTTTATTTATATATTGCACACAAGGCAAATTGGCAAAAGATTATGCAATTTTCCAATTGGAAAAGTTCGGCAGACTTGAAAAAATACTTCGAATACATATACAGTTATATGTGATGAAATTTAGGAGTAATGTAAAGAAACCAAACGGGAAAATGTCAGGTGAATTAAAGTCAAACGAAATTATGAACCCTGAATTTTACTGCTTCAAACACAACGTACAACGTACACGAATCAAGTAAGGAATAGTCTGAACATATTTATGGATGAAAATGGTCTTACTAGACTAGGAGGAATATGAAAGGAAGCCCCTGTACCATATGAAACCAGACACCTGATTCTATTTCCAAAACGGTCCAATTTCACCGAAAAGGTAGTCACTAGTCACAAACATATTCTTCATTTTGGCTTGAACGCTACTATAGCAGAAACTAGAAAAAAAAGTACTGGGTTATTCAAGGACGTCAATGCGTGAAGAAGATAATTAGAAATTGTCTAAGGTGCAAACGCATAAGAGAAAAACCCGCTCGTGAGAATTTTGCACCAAATCCTAGAGAGAGAGAGAAACTGTCGATGGGAAATCCATTTAAAGTGACTGGCATTGATTTTACCAGACCATTATACATCGATGTCAACAATAAAAGGGAAAATGCTATATTATGCTATTTACCTATGCTACAATTAGAGCAGTACACTTGGAATTAGTCGATGATTTAACGACAGAAAGTTGTAGATGAGGTCTCCGAAAAATCTTTTCTAGAAGGGGAGTTCCGGAGATTATATAGTGTAAATAATTATCGAATCCAGTGGCGTTTTATTATTGAGAGTGCGGATTGTGGGAAATAATGATAACAACTGTTAAGGATGCATTAAAAGTAACGCTTGGAAAGCAATTCATAAATAAAGAAGAAATGCAAACTATGTTAGCAGTGATTGAGGTTAATTCCAGACCTCTAGCTCTAGCATATCTAACCGACAATACCACAAATCTTTTAAATTTATCACATTTCCTTCTTGGAAATTCTTGCACTGGTATTTCATTTGATAAAGAGCAATAAAACGCAATGAAGTAATAAGCCATTGGAGAAACAGACATTAAAATGTAAGTAAATTTTGGAACATTTGATGAAGAGATTATTTGCAACGGTTACGATTAAGCTCACTATGATAAGCAAATGGGATCGTATATAATTAAAATAGGAGAAATAGTTTTAGTATACAGTTCGTACAGACCGCTCTGGTGAGTAGAAGTGCTACAAAGTGTTCCGTGCTACAGTAACTGTCTACCGCGGCGACATCGAGTCTGCATCTGGCTTGCGTGTCGGTGCACACAATAGGTCTGTTTGCAGTAACAGTTTCAAACGGTTTGCAGGCTCGGCCAATGCGATGCCTTGCTATACTATTCCCCTAGTCACCTCGCACTACTACGTCTGGTCCAATATAAATTTGACTCCCAACAGTTTCCAACGGTTGGGGGGATTATAGGGACGGTGCTGTTATTAGCGACACACCTCACCGCCCCAATAAATATCGGCGTCTGAGTTATATGTTTTATTTTACTTTTATTATTCTCCACTGGCATTGTAGTTTCTTATTTCACTTGGATCAGGTACGGTGCGGTCATTAGCGGCTCCTACATTTTTCGGCGTTTATTTATTTTTCTCCACCCGCGTTTGCGGTATTTGTTGTTTATTTTTTATTTTATTTATTTTTTGTCCATATGGACACTGACGAAAGTGTCTCGCTCACTCTGTCTGATCCTGAATCTCCCATGGTTGAGGACTTCTATCCACGGTTCTCTCGTCGACAGAACCAAATAGAAGAGCTCTATGCTGGGTTGACCAAATCACCGCAATCATAGACATCCTATATGATATGCAGAGCAATATGATTACAGACTCAGAATGGAGCAACGTTCACACGTTAGGGCCGGTTTTATAATCAATTTAAAGTGGCTTTTAAATTAAAAGTGAACTTTAACTTTTAAAATGTGATTTCTTTCCGGATAATTACTTGGTATATCGAAGGGATCGCGATGGTGAAGGTGGTGATGTGCGCGGGGGTGGTGTTTTGATTGCAGTTGCGGACGGGTTATCCAGCATTTCCCAGCCATCCTAGTCATCTTCAGAGGAAGCGCTGTGGGTAACAGTTTTGTGTCGCTCCCGTAAATTGCATGTGTGCTGCGTTTACATCCCTCCAAGAGATACCGAAGCCCTTGAAATTTTTTTAAACAACATGACATCTATAATGGAACGGCACCCTGACGATTTGTTTTTAATTGCCGGTGATTTTAATATGCCGGAAATCTCTTGGAGTAGAGGTGATGGTGACTTGTTTTGCATCCCATCCGTAAGCGCTTCACGAAGAGCGACCGAATGCATTGACTGCATATCAATGTGTAGTGTTCATCAGTTAAATCACTATTGTAACACCTCGGGTAATGTACTTGATTTGATTTTGTTTAACGCTCACTCTGTGAATTCATTTGCATCATCTATCTCGCCGCTTGTACCGGAAGATGCTGCACATGTTACGTTGGAATTTGATATATCATGTGGCGTCGTTAAGGATCTGGCCGAGAATGTCTCAACTCGCAAATATAACTATAATAAAGCAAATTTTGCAGCCATTACTAACGACCTAAACTATATTGATTGGGCCGCTGTACTGTCCAAGACATCGGTGGATGGTGCGGTTGAGACATTTTATGATTGCCTACGCGAATCTATTCACAAGAACGTTCCATATAAAAACATCCGCAAGAGCAGATTTCCGCCGTGGTTTTCCACGGCAACCATTCGAGTAGTGAAGGAGAAAAATAAATTTCATAAAAAGTGGAAAACTTATAACAATAGATTAGCTATAGATTAGCAATAGATTGCTGCGCACCCGCTGTAAATCACTAATTGCTGTGGATCATGATGCATATCTGCGAAAAACTGAGAGCGCTGTAGCCTCGGAGCCGAAAAAATTCTGGCAATTTGCAAAAAGCAAGCGGAACTCTGATCACGCCATGCCTTCTTGCATGAGCTTTCATGGTCGTCGTGCGAACGGCGGTAAAGACATTTGCAATCTTTTTGCCGATTATTTCGGTTCTGTCTACGAGGCGCAACCGGGTGTCGTGGATGATGGTGGTGGCGTAAGTGCGGGTGGCCACTCGCGGTGCGGTGTTGGTTTGGCCTCAGTATCGCTGGCCGAGCCTGACGTCTTGCGTGCATTGCGGTCCATCGACGAAAGCAAGGGCGCGGGGCCCGACGACATACCACCTTTGCTGGCAATTAATTGCGCTGAAGCCCTAGCTGTTCCATTGACAATCATTTTCAATAAATCACTTACTTCGGGAATCTTTCCTGCGATTTGGAAAACAGCTAGTGTTGTCCCCATATATAAGGATGGTGACAGAACTTCAGTCCTCAATTATAGACTGATATCAATATTGTGTCACTTTGGTAAAATCTTTGAAAAGATGGTGTATGACGTTATATTTTTTAATCTTAAAAATGTAATTACCGTTCAGCAACATGGGTTCTTTGCGGGTCGCTCGGTTGAAACTAACCTACTTGAGTACACAGACTTCATTCTGGACTCGATGGACCGCGGTGCTCAGGTGGATGCCATATACACGGATTTTTTTAAGGCATTCGACAAGGTGAATCATGGTCGATTGGTGTCCTGGCATCGTACGTGAGCAACAGAACGCAAAGAGTACGGGTCGTAGGTTTTACTTCTAACATAATTCATGTCACGTTTGGTGTGCCACAGGGAAGTCACCTCGGCCCGCTTATGTTTCTCTTGTATATTAATAATATTGTCGACTGTTTTCGCCATGCCAGGTGCCTCTTATACGCGGATGATATGAAAATTTTCATGCCTATTCACTCTGCCTCTGACTGCAACAATTTACAAGATGATCTTGACAATTTTGGTGCATTTTGTAGAGCCAACGGGTTATTTGTCAATTACAAAAAATGTCACACTATATCATTCTCAAGAAATAAAACCATAATAACACATGAGTATAAAATTGAGAATAACTTAGTTGGGCGGGTATCGAGTATTAGGGACCTGGGTGTAGTGTTGGACACGAAACTGATGTTCAGCGATCATGTGGACCTTGTAGCGCGGAAAGCATTTCGCATGCTGGGATTTATTTTGACGACTGCAAGAGGCTTTAATGACATTCGCACCCTAAAAATATTATATTTTGCCTTCGTCTGCAGTCATCTGTCATACTGCTCAACAGTGTGGTGACCACAGTATGCGGTGTATATTGACCGCATTGAGGGAGTTCAACAGCGATTTATAAAACATTTGAAACATAGGTTTCATTGTCCACATCAACACTACACCATTTTATGCCGACGTTTTGGCCTACTCAGCTTGGAGGACAGGAGACTGTGCGCGGGTATCGTCTTTGTTGCCAAGCTGTTTCGCGGTCTGTACGACTCACCCTACATTTTGCAGGGTATTAGCGTCAACGCCTGTACTCGCCACCTCCACCGCCGCGACTTTTTCAGTGTCCCGATTGCGAGGACGAACTATATGAAAAACTCGCCTTTGGTCCGACTGGCGAGTTCATGCAATAACGCGGTCAATATTGATATTTTTGCACAGCCAATACGCGCAATAAAAACTGCCTTGTTTCGTCTATGCCTTGATTTGGAACCTGTTTCTTGTGAATAGCGTCACTATTATTATTTCTATCTGTACCACTAGTATTTTAATTTAGATTTTTTTGGAAATGTACTATTTAGAGTGTTAGTGTTTTGTATCTTGAGAATTTATTATTTTTTTTTTTTGATGTATTTGGGACCTGCTTTTATTGGGGTTTCTCGTTATCGGTCCATGTAAATAAAAAAATAAATAAATAAATAAGTCCAGTGTGGCCAGACGTAGGGATTTCTCCCTACACGAAGGGATTTTTTAGCTTAAAAAATGCGTAGGGAGGTTTTCTTGGGATTGTGGAAAATGTAGGGATATTTGTTACTGCAGTATGGGTACGTGTTTTTATGTATATTTGAGAAAAAATATTTATTTATTGTGTTAATTTTATGCGAAGAAGGACTCATGGGGCGCCCAGATGTCCACCGATCGCGAGACGGGTGATACGTTCTGTGGTTATACCATATAAAACAATAAATTAATTTTGTTGCATCGTTGATGCTGACGTTACAACTTCTAATTTAAATTCGCCTGAACGAGCCAATGTAGATGACGCTATTAATCCTGACTGTTTAAGTTCAAGTTTCTACCACCAGAGCGAAGACTCTTGTAAAAAAAAATATAATTATTCACCTACCCATGAAGTTCTGTATTGCGATTTCTCAAATACGTCAAATTTTGTTGTCCTATTACAACTCATACAAGCAATATATTTTCGACGGATGTGTAGAAAACGTTACCTTTTCTTGCAGGTTCTGCATATAATTATTATCTCTACAAATAGGACAACAAAATCAGTTTATCTAACTCATCTGTTCAGGATTTCATGGGTAGGTGAATAGGGTTTATTGGCCTAAGAATAAATAAAAATTTATACGTATATGAACTTTACTTTGGTACTCCCCCCCCGCTAGCAGCGTAGGGAGGCGTAGGGACATTTCGTGTCGGCTGTAGGGATGTTTCCTATAGAACATTTGGCCACACTGTTCATAACACAACTTTAAGGTGGGGTTTAAATTGATCGCAAGTAGACTAAAAAGTAGTCGACAATATTCCTAAGAATCCGTCCGTAGACTGAGGAGAACTAATTAGGGTATTTTTTTATTATTAGGAATGCTTCAAATATATGCATAAAGGCTATCTTGAATGCAAATATCTTAATATTCAGTTGTAACAGATTATTAAAATACGACAATTTCAATGATTTTTACCAGATAATTACGTCGCTGTTCTTGCGAATGAAGACAAGATGATTGTCTTATGCAATACATCGAGACGCACTGATTCAATTCCGATTTAATGTTCGATTGAAAAGGGCCTAGAAGTTGAGATTTCAAGGAAAATAAAAGCGCTTGTTTTCGGGCTGCCACCTGCTGAACTGTACGAGTAAACACGTTGATTAGTTCAGCTATTCTCCGTTCCTTGCCAGAGCGTTGTATCGGTTCGGTTAACACATGGCTATTTAAGTAGATACTAGTGTTGGGAATAATCGAGCTACAATAATTAAATTATTGAAATATCTCGAGATAATCGATTATGTATATTAGTACTAGTAATTTCGCTAGTACTACTTATTTCGTTAGTACTACTAATTTCTTCAGTACTACTAATATGTTAGTATGGATTGTCCCACGATTGGTGACAATTACTGATCGATTTCAGCTGTTATTTTGCGTATACGTTGCAAGCCATCCTGGCGCGCTAGAACGGGACATAACGCTTTTTCATGCGTCTGTTCTTACGATTTTAAAATCCGATCGAACATATTCGCCGATGTCGATGCCATTACTAGATGCAGAATTTCATGTAGATTCTGAATTTGTTATCCCCGATCATCTACATTCTACGGCATCGGCGGATAGCGTTATTTGCAATTCTATTTAAGGACACCTGCGCTGTTTTAGATGACGCACTGGTAATTAATTAATTTTTTTTTTGCTTAACCGTTCGATACTTTTTGTGGGTAAAACTCTAGGGTATACTACTTGAATAGCTCTATCGATTGACATATGTTTCATTAATAAAATCGAACAAAAAAAGTTATAGATATCTTTTATGGCTATGTTCTCCCCGGTAATGAATTAGTACTGCTAATTTTAACTACTAAATTAGTACCTACTACTAATTTTAGTTACTAAATTAGTACTACTAATTTTAATAACCAAATTAGTAGTACTAATTTTAACAACCAAATTAGTAGTACTAATTTTAACAACTAAATTAGCACTACTAATTTTAACAACTAAATTATTACTACTAATTTTAACTACTGATATAATCGATTATTAATATATCTCGATTGAAAATAATCGATTATTAAAATATCTCTACTATGCCCATCACTAGTAGATACGGTGGTCTCATTCCTCACTGACCAGTAGTAAGCGGTGTACGGATGACGTTCTGCCGTAGGCGTGTTCTTGTGGTTATATGGTGGTTATACTCTCTCAAACTCGTAAAAGTAGCGATGACGCGGCGGTCTACGCCGACGTCACAATATGCCTATCTAGTCTGTGTATCAATATGCCTCTCTCACCGAACTCATACCTCGCCGCCAAGCTGGGTTATGAGGCAACCGTATAAATATCATGGATCGTGGGGTTAACACATTTGAATATTTACAAATAACGTGACATAAAATTTCATGGTTTTCAACAATTTGATGAACATAAAGCCTCAGTTTAAATGTAGTTTTAAATTTAGTTTAATGATTTTTTTTAATTTACTAAAAAAACTTACGCAAAAATATTTGTTTTTAAACATATTACTATTAACTATTATTTCTTTTGACAATAAACGGCTGATAAATGAATTTTAATTTAATTATAAATATTATAATTTAATATAAATTGTAAATTTGTATATTTAATATACCTAAATTCTGTTTTTTTAATACATCTAAAATTATAGCGCTGATATATCTGGTCCATCACATGGAAGGATGTAGTTTTGAAATTTGTTTTAAGGCACCTTCAAATTTGTTTATATAAAAAAGTGCATTAGAAGCGTTAGTGTCCAGTGAATCTAAATAATTAAATGTATGTGTGTAAATATTCCACACACCAAACCTTGAATCCTGTATTAGTAATACCAAATTGTGTCAATTGGTATGTAAAAACACTTTATTGCCTTGCCTGGCGAGACCCTAGAAGGCGAAAAAAACGCGCTTCAGAGCTAATGCACACGGGTCACGTGCACACTCCACGTGAAACCGTCAGCTTCGCCCAAATATAATCTCAAAGGTGAATTTAACCGCCCTCTAGGAACAAGATTCCGAAGGATCCGTATATTTGGTTGCATATTATGTATATTATCTCTATTTTGGCTTTCAACTCCCATCTTAAGCGTAAAGTTGACTTCAATGTAAAAGTGCCGATATCGTGGCTTTAGTGCGTTAGTTTTCAGGCTCAACCGTATTGGTGCTTAACGTATGTTTGCTTCACCTATGCCTGTACATGTACGAGGTAATTTCTGTTGAGAAAATATTTGTGTTCTTATTATTATACTCTTTGTAGATGCCGATGATTTTATATGAATACAGTAAGTATAACATGCACGGAAAGAAAATAAACATTATAAACTGGCCAGTTTAAATAAAAAAAACGTGTTAATTTAAAACGCTTGTATTAAACATTGTTCAATAAACGAACTGACGTTCCTCACAGTCATAACATATACGTTTGTATTATATTGTGTACTATATAACGCATTATTGATTAATTATTTAATTAATAGCTATTTAATTAGAAGAGTCGTTTTTCATGTGTATATAACTCCTGTGTATAAAAATACGTACCTACATCTAATCACTATTATTCAGGATGTGACGACTACACTACTGTTGCAAGAAATTTTGATATTTTATTTTTCATATAGTTCATTTAACTGAAGTATGTCTATTTGTAGAGATACTTTACCTACTTGAAATGATGAATCACACTTTGTAATGGATGCACAGGAATTGAGAGTCTTGGAATTGAGAGAATTGAGAACCGCCTGCGGGCTCTAGTATGGGTATATACAACATCCAAAGAGGAAGAATTAACAATTACCAAAAAACATTAATGCTTATATATAAATATGTATATATAATTACTTAAGTAGATGTGTATATCGGTTGACAACTGCAAGGTGAGAACATAGAAATAAGTTAAAGAAATCATAGTGATAATGCTTTCCAGATGGGGCGTAAATGGGCATCTATGTTTACATAATAAAGACTACCAGGTTCATACGTTGCAGTTCTCATTCTGCATAATACATAGTTATAACTAGTTTATGTACTTATGTCAGTTAATCGGTTTACAGTTTTTTTAAGTTCTGTAATTATTTGTGATTTTGAGACAGAATAACAGCTTTGTTTGAGCCGCTGTCAAGAACTAGTTCGATATTAGTTTTTTAGAAGATACAACTAATCTGTTACTGTTATTTAGGATGCACTGCCATTGAAACATATCTGGTTTATTCTCTCAAATTACCTTCAAACTAGCTATTTCACTGCTCAAACAAAACTAAACGTTCAAGCAAATTGTTTTAAACGTATAAAAAATGATTTTAATTTTGTTTGAAGTCTTGCACCACAAACTATCAAGCTTTTCCACAAAAAAAAATCTCTCGCACTTGTATCATGAATAGTTATTATATGAATCATTATTGTCTTTCTTAGGAATTTTTGTATAAAGCAGAATTTATTTAAATAAAAGCACAACATTCAAGTTGATATTTACCAATTTTATTACTCATGAGCGCATATTTGTAATTACAAACTGTATGTTGCCGGACTTGTTTTAGTTTGTCACAAAATAAATCTTATTTATCTCCTTTTTTTAATGGCATCGTTTAAAATTTCACTTATATTATATTAATTGGGATTATACACAAATCAAACAACCAGTCTCATAACTACTCTCTGTACACGTGGTATGTTGTACGTTAGAAACGATCGTCAGGGGACAGACGCTGTCACCGGCGACACCGCGCGCTAAACGCCTTCACATGCGCACGACAAACGTATCAACTAAAGGTTGTTGACACTTAACCGTTTAGTTACTATGACAACCTTGCGAGCCGCGTGGGATCCGTCATTGTGAACACTATGGGCTCCGCTGTCACCGCGCGCGAAACGACGTCGCATGCACGACAGAATCGTATCAAAAATTTGTTGACACCGGACCGTTTAGTTGCTATGACACCCTTGCGAGCTGCGTGGGATCCGTCATTGTGAACGCTATGAGCTCCGCCGTCCCCGCGCGCGAAACGACGTCGCATGCGCGCGAGAATCGTATCAAAAGTTTGTTGACACCGGACCGTTTAGTTGCTATGACAACTTTGAGAGCCGCGTGGATCCGTCATTGTGAAGGCTATGATTTTCGCTGTCACCGCGCGCGGAACGAAGGCTATGGTTTCCGCTGTCACCGCGCGCGAAACAACATCGCATGCGCGCGAGAATCATATCAACTCAGCTTAATATTTATTGAAAATGAACCCACTAGTTGCTATGACAACCTTGCGAGCCGTATCCGCTGCGTCGTTCTGAACGCTCCTTACAGACACGATGTTCTCAATACCACATTTGCCGGCGATTTAAAATAAACATGTTACACTTTTTCTGCACTTTATTCTCTGTTTGTTGTCTGGGCGTAAACAGAAATACAGCAAAGTATAAAAACACAAGTTTGATATTGATTCGTATTCATTATTCATGAATTATTAATAAAATCTGTATAATACTTACTTCCGCTGTACTACTTCCAGAGGTCCTGTGCATGGCTATCTCTGTTACATTCGCCGCAACTACGTATTGACCAAGTCGAAGATTTCTCGTTGTGACTGCTGCTCGAATCTTATTCGCGTAAAGTGGCCATTCTTCAAGTAAGTCTCCGCTCTCTAAAAAATCGAAATATAAAATGTAATATGTAAAGCCAATTCTCGCCGTATGCGTTGCACAGTGGTTAATTTTCAGTATTTACGAGAACATAACTTCATTTTGGAGAATACTCGTTTAAAAGGAATACACATTAATTTAAAAAGAAAACACATTGTCTTCAAAATGAGTAGGCAGAAGCGGAACACAAATGTGCTACATACAGTACATGGAAGTCGAAAAGTCAGTATGGCACTATAGAAAAATTTATTAGTGTATCAATAGAATATAATAGATTATAGAATGTATATTTAACGATCTGTGCAGAATAAATTCAGGTATGTGTATTACAGTTAATTAATTTTTTATTTTGTTTCTTGTTTCGGCAGACTGTGATTGAACTCCTCCACGCTGTAGCAACACAAATTAATTAGGTGGGCTCTCGACAGCTGCTGCCAAGGGTCGTTAGGTTTTTCTTTTCCAATTGTTGGGGAGGGCGTTATATGTTCTCATTATATTGTAGTTATGTGAGGTAGAATATATGAGAGAAATCCGCCATTAAATGATCCTTTTTACGGGTACTATAATGGTGGTGGTCTTCCTGCTTTGGGAGGGTGTGTTTTTGGTCGTGGATATTTAATGGAATTCCGCCTACTCCATATTGTTGTACCTTGATGCTTGTGGACTGTGGTCAGGAGTGATTTCACCGCATCTTCAGTACCTTTCTCTTGCCGATATGCATATTGTTCTTTTGCGAGTAGTCTGGTGAAATATTCGCATAATCTGGTGGGAAGTATTCGGCCTGTAGTCTTCCTTCTTGTGAATCGGCGTTATTCTCATTTATTTAAATCTCATTTATTTAAAAAAACTAATAGGATGATACAGTATCAACTCAACATAAAACACTAACCTGGTCGATAATCCATACAGGAGGGTATTGCGAGATTTTACTATAATTATGTATGCAATCTATTCGCATCCGTATAGCTTCGCACCTTTATAAGTTGAATTTTATTGAAATACAAAATCGCGTGGTTGGCCAAGGATTCATCCACGCAGTTTCTTTAAGTATTCTAGAATTTGTCATTTCAACTTCTACTGCTAAAGCATGGTGATTATCATGCTGAAGCCGCTGTAATTTTATTTCTCTATAATCGTATTATTCTCTAGCCAACGCGAAACATAATGTTAGTTAACATACTTTGCGCTCCGTCCGTCGGCAGCGGACGGACGGAGCGCAAAGGTGACACCTAACAGCAAATTTTACAGCGCAATGTCAGTCTCTAACGACCTAAGTTTGGTCCTATGTTTATGATTATAAAGCTTGTCAATGCTCTTCCGCCCGAAATACTAAACAAGAAAAGTGTAGACTCTTTTAAAAGAAAGGTAAAGAACTATTTGATAACAAACACTTTTTACTCGATAAGGGAATATTACGATGCGGCAGCCGTTGCTTGAGTTGATGTGCAATTGTGAATTTGCTTATTTCTTATTGAATTACTGAGATCCGCTGTATTGTGATTTGGTTTACATTGTTATATTAATGTGAATGACAATTGTCAACTAATTGGGTCAATAACAAATAAAGAATATTTATTTATTTATTGAATGGTGCCAAGGGCGGTTCCTATGTAGCTTGTAAATTCGCGGTGTTCGGACGTGTGTCTGGGGTAAAGTCAGGAAAACGACAGGAAAAAAATCGCGTTTAAATTTTTTTTAAATTTTTACTATTTGAGAACAGTTTTGTAGCTGCGAGTGATTTGAATGGTTCTCCTTAAATGGTTTCTTAGATATTTGTTCATATTTCCTATAATACTCGCTATTTTGATAGCGTTTCCAGCGCTTCTTTAAAATCATTGCAAAAATTACCATTTTCTTGGTACGCTTATGATTTTTATAAACCAGAAAAATGTGAAATAATTATGGAAATGCACACGTGCACATGTGCGTATACACACTAGTAAAGCAATTTCATGACGCTATTATGCTTTCCTTTCGGATTCGCCATTTTTTTGAGGTGTGTAGCATACAAATACGTGAACAGCTGATAAATTAGTGTTGTCAGCACACCCACAATCAATAATAATAAGTAAATGGAAGCTATCTTACTTATCTGTGTTGCGTATTGCATGATATTTTGATATTTACTGGGTGAAAAAACATAAGCGCACAAAAAAGTAATTTTTGGAATGATTTTAAAGAAGCGCTCAAAACGCTATCGTAATCGCGAGTATTAGAGGAAATTTAAACAAATATCTAAGAAACCGTTTAAGGAGAATCATTTCAAATCACTAGCCGCTACAAAAGTGTTCTCAAAGAGTGAAAATTTAAAAAAGACGCAAACATTTTTTTTTTTGCTGTCATAGGTGACTGTAATTTTAAATCTGAGCGTAATTATTAATTCTAATCAACATTTCCAAATAAAATATTTCGATAATATTAATATTCCAGGTACTTTACTCTTATGCGCGTTTAACTTTTTTTTAAACACCCAGTATATGGTGCGATATTTTTAAGATCTTATGATGGCATTCTTGATTTCAGACCTACCGCCAACTTTCATAAGGAATAAAATTTTCTGAGAAATGGATAATAAAAAAAAATCCCATTTGTGTCCAAGTTAGTGCCGGACCCTGTGTTATATTAGTAAATAATCAAGTTTCCTCGACCTTGCATCGCGAGTCTGTTTCACCAGATTGATGACAAGACGTCAGGTACTGATGATAGAAAGGTTTTATGGTTGGCCGATGAATACAATTTTAGTTGGATATCCTGACGGCCTGGTGGAATACATCGATGAGCATGCACTTTCATCACGCTTTATGATACATCACGCTAATACTAAATTTAAATATCTGGGGTGGCCCTCACCCAACTTTCCGACTACACCGTTGGCACAATGAAGTGTCTGAACACTTTTTCAATTATTCCATTTAGACATGGTAGTAATTAGGATGACATGGTAGTGGCATTGAAGTTTGCCAAAATCTAAATATTTGCAACACAGCGACGAAGGCTGTGCATTCTGTCAAACTGCTTCTAGAAACCCTTATAGCGCCTAAACCGTTCATCCCACTGATCTGCAAATTTGTATACATATGCAAAGTCACTGTGTGGTAAAAATCGGATAAATCCCTAAGAAGACGCTTGTAACATTTACCACTTCCGGTTGTCAGATTGTCACCAAAAACAATCCAGCCCGATCCATTGTTCCGTTTGGGATTGTACAAGTTGTCTGTCAATTACACACAAAAACCAGAAAATAATGCATATTCAATATAACATACATTTATACCTACGACAAAAATATTAGGATCTTGATATCACATGAAAGATATAGAAGGTATTGGGTGTCCAGCGCACATCTTGCACAATGCAGCCTCCACATCTGCTGATGTACTTTCTATCGACGTGGAGTCTGTAGCGCTAAAAATTTACATATATATTTTTCGATATATACAGTACGAAATGAACGTTTGAAATCCTTGTGTGAAGATGCTGATATAACATGTGGTAATTTACAATCGTACTCAAGAACTAGGTGGTTGTCATTGTTGCCCGCTATTGTATCCCGCATTTTAAAACTGTGGGATTCATTGAAAGAATTCTTTCCCACAGAAAGCAAACCACCGAAAATGTTCGTCGAATTCTTTAATCATCCGTTGTCGCTAGTTTACTTTATGTTTTTACGAAGTCAATCGTTTTTGTTTGAAAATTAAATAAAGAAAATAGAAAAAAAAATTATTACGATAATAGAAGTGAAAGAGCTAATAGATAACCTTGAAGAAACATTATCGCAAAGAGCTCAAGAAAAGATTTGGGAATTCAAACTAAATATCTGGTGTGGCCTCCACCCAACTTTCCGACTACATTGGCACACTGTTTACAGATTTATAAACTCTCGAATAAATATCTGGTGTGGCCTCCACCCAACTTTCCGACTACATTGGCACACTGTTTACACATTTATAAACTCTCGAATAAAAATACAAATAATTCTAATATACTGTCACGTAGTCGTGTTATAATGCTAGGTTTATTTCTCTACTTCTTGTTTATTTATACTTCAATCGAGGGCAGGCGATAATATTCAAACAATAAGGTGAGAGCTAACGCGGTATGATGACGTCAGTTCTCTATTACGTCACATACCAACTGAAATAAATGTCAATAGCGCCTAAACCGCTCATCCCATTAATCTGTAAATTTATATACATATTTAGAATCACTGCAGGATGAGATGGTGTCAGTTTGGTCAAAATCGGATGAATACCTAAAAAAACGTATGTGACATTTGCCACTTCCGGTTGTCAGATTGTCACCAAAAACAATCCAGTTCTTCCCCCGGGAATTCTAAATATGTATACCAAATTTCATCCCGATCCGTTGTTCCGTCTAGGCGCTATCGTGTTCACGGACATACACACATACATACACACATACATACCAAAAATCATTGCAATCGATTCAGGGGACCCCAAAACGCGTATTTCCGCTAAAATCTCAAATTTTTTTTCTGTCGATTACAATACTTTCCTTCTAGGAGTCGGAAAGTAAAAAGAAATGTGCTAAAATAAAAAACGATTCTCGGGATTTGGATTTGACTGCATCTTTTAATAAAGAAGTCGACCAATACTACAAAACGGCTACAGAATACTTACAACAGTAGAGTCGTCCTTTGTCAAAATTTGAATATTTTCGTGGATGACCCTTACCGAAGCACCACAATGGCAAGACGTTGAAAACACAGTAGCTTACTTACGTGAAAAGGACGTGATTATAGCGGACAGTTGTTTGAAGAAGTATTATACATATATATATATATATATATATATATATATATATATATATATATATATATATATATATATATATATATATATATATATATATATATATATATATATATATATATATATATATATATATATAAATAATTCACATGCGAAAAGAGGATGAGCGTTGGACAACAAAAAGCATGCACGATAAATGGGTGCACTTCTTTGAGAAAACGAACGTGTTGCAAAGGAAAATGAATTTAATTCTGATATGCCAATATTTATATGCAATCCCTGGCCACAATGCAGATGCTGAGCGAGAATTCTCCTTGATAGCTTCCCAGTGGAGCAAAGAACGAAATCGCCTTCAAGTAGGTACTATTGAAACGATTATTCAATGAAAATTGAATTATAATATGACATGCTCTGAATTCTATAAATACGTCAAAGGGCAAAGTGAACTACTGAAACAGGTCAGGAGAGCAGATAAGCACTAAAAGTGTTATTTAGATTTTGTTTTATATTACCATTTATTTGTCTAACTAAGAATGTATTTTGATTTTTCGAATTAAAGTATTTTTTAAGCTGATTCAGATTTTTTTTTCCTAACGAACCTTGCTGTCGGATGTCCCGGTCGTCGCCTGAACAAATATGGCAAACCTATATTAGCATCACAAGGGATTGGTAGTGATTTCTATGTCCACGACCTCTTAACGGCCGCAGATACCATCGAAGCTTCAATCAATTTATGCGAGCAAATTTACGACATTTTAAAGAGAGGATGTTTTGAGCTTAGAAAATGGCCACCAAAACACCAAAATAGTTGAATCAATTACTAAGGAATTTGATCCAACGATAATCAAACTCACCACAAATCAAAATGCCAAAACTTTGGGACTGACATGACATGATACTAATATGATGTTGTTTTTAAATATGCTGTTAATATACACCCTATAAACAAAGGATAACTAAAAGAATATATACTTTCTGAAACAGCTCAGATTTTTTATCCACTTGTATTATTGAGCCCGTGCGTAAGACTTGCAAAAATATTACTGCAAAAGCTATGGCAATACAAACTCGGATGGGACGAATCCATCCCCTTAGAACTTCACACTCAATGGCAGTCATTCCGGTTGCAGTTGCAAGCCATTAATGAAATAAGTATAGAAAGACATGTCATATGCCATGATTCTGAAGAAATTAGTTCCATGGATTTTCAGACGCATCCTAAGTGGCATATGGTGCTGTCATATACTTGAAGAGTACTGATAAGAATGGAAATCATTAAGTTAGGTTATTACATTCTAAAATAAGGGTTCCTTCCTCCCTTGAAACGTGCGACCATTCCTAGATTGAAACTATGCGCTGCTTTACTACTTGCACAATTAGCTGAAAGAGTAATAAAGAGACAAATCGACGTTTATCCGAACTACGTTTTATCCAATCGTAGTTTATCTTATTGGGGCTAACATCACACCGCTTTGGTTGGTGACGTCAGTTACTTGACATTTATACATAAGCTTAAGTAAAGTGTGAGTTTGATTGTTGCCGTGTGGAGTACGCGTAGCGTCTAAACAAGTTTGATACACCAGACCACAGTGCTAGAGTTACTTCCAGTTACTTAGAACTATTATTATTGGGAGAAATACCGATTCAACCCGCATACGTTTTATACGTGTAACGAAATTTTTCCAATAGTGGTTATTCAGCGCAGCTTAAAACACATTTATTCCTTTTCGAAGGTAAAATATTAACGTAACGAGGTCATATCCGCTATGGAGGGTGTATACGTGATGTTGGCACTATTAAAGAAAAAGTCATGGGAGCACAAAATTTCTCAACCACTGAAGAAGATCTTTTGGTAAGTACATGATGAGCAATGTGTGAATTATATTTTGTATATGTATATTAATTATTGTTTACTAACTCCGTAGGTATCGTTAGTAGCTTTAAATAAGCAAGTGATAGAATGCAAAAGGACGGATATATCGCGTGCCAAAGATCAGGCATGGAAAGAATTGGCAGTCACTTTTAATTCCAGTGGAACATGCCGGAGGGATGCCAAAACTCTCAGAAGAAAATATCAAACATTAAAAAAAGAGCAGAGAAATGGTATGCGGATGAAAAGTGTCACACTAGTGGAACTGGTGGAGAACCTGCGATACAATCCACTATAACGAGAGTTGATGCTACAGTGCAAGAGGTGCTAGGAGAGCAGATGACAGGAATGGCAACAGAATTTGGGGGTGATGCAAATCCCAATTCCATAATATTAGGTATACCACATTGAAATGAATAGAGAGTGTTATCAATTCATTATTACCATGCATTTTTTACTATAGACATGGTTGCGCCTAATACGCAAGTATACACCAACGAAGAGGAAGAGGAACAACCAACATCACATGGGGTTAATTGGTCTCATTACACCCCATCAATGCTGAAAACGCCTAAAGTTGAACCACTCCGCACTACAAGTTATTAAATTATTATTTATTTTTTTATCATAAAACAAAAGTGCAGCAATGTTTTAAATAATGTATTAGTGATTTCGTAAGTTTTGTTAAGAAATTTTTGTTATTTTATTCAATTATTGATATACTTAAGTATATAACTTGACTGTTGTTCTGAAATGGGCCCCTAGTGGGAAGTTGTAGGGTAGTTTTGATTTCCTCCATTTTTGGGGTGCTGAATCCGATTCTGAGACAGATCAATCATTTGAGACCGAACATTTTTGTCGGAGAAAAAAAAATAAATAGTGAAGTTCGTAGGAAACTTCATGCTCAAAGTTGATAGCTCCCAAGGTATATGCAAAAATATCTGGGGTGGCCTTGACCCAACTTTCCGACTACATATTTGGCACAATGAATTATCTAAACACTAAACACTTTTGCAATTATTCAATTTTGTGAAGCCAGAGCCACTCTGGACACTACCTAATGTCAGTTTGTATGACATACTGACATTTGTCATACTGACATTTAATGTTATATCATCTCAGTGGCACTGACGTTTGTCAAAATCAGACAATTCGCAACACAGCGACGAAGGATGTGCATTCTGTTAAACCGCTTTTATAAATTCATATAGTGCCTACACCATTCAGCCCACTGCAAATTGGTATACATGTTTAAAGGCACTGGAGGATGAGCTGTTATGAGTTTGATATCAATCAGATGAATCTCTGAGAAAACGCACGTAACATTTGCCACATCCGGTTGTCAGATTTCCACAAAAAACAATCCAGTTCGTCCCCAGGAAATTCTAAACATTAGCCCTATGATGTAACTAAATCATTATACATAACGTGGACGTTATGTGATAACATTTCGTTTTCGGATTGGTATGATCGATACAAAAACGTTATCAAAATAACATATGAATTATAACGTTTACGTTATTCTGACAGCACATAACGTTATGTAACAAGCGTCGCGAGAGGTGCAGTTATGAATAAGGTGTGAATGTTGCGCACTGAACAGTAAGTCTTTATGACGTTTTGCGCGGATTTAATCGTTTGATAAATTTATTCTTACTACTTAAGAATTTAAAAACCAATTAGGCAGGTAAATTTTGTAATCAAATGAAGTTTCAATTGTAATTTAAAAGTTTTAGGGTTGAGGTGGTTAACTTTCGAATGTTGCGGGATAGTAGCGATCCTTTTCTAACCATCAACTCGCCATGGACCAAAGCTCATTTAGCTCAATTTTGTCAGAAGTTTGTGATACCATGGTCGAGCACCTTCTAGGTGTGTTGCTCAAATTTTCTCAAACTAAGGCGGAAAGGCAAGCAGTGCAAGTTGGGCAAATAATAAATATCGTACTTCATACGTCATGTACCTACTTATATTTATTGAATTATTCTTGTTTAGTTTTGTCAAAAAATATCATTTCAGGAATAATCAGCGCTGTTGATTGCACTCATATTGCAATTGTAGCACCTCCCATGGTGGATGGCCATGCATATTATAATACGAAAGGATACCATAGTATTCATGTCACTAATAACAATCCAGTTTATCCCCTGGTAAATCTAGTACCAAATTTCAGCTCAGTTCGTTGTACCGTTTGGGCACCCTCGTGTTAGACACATACACACACATTTTCCAGAAATTATTGCATGTATGCAGGGGACCTCAAAACGCGTAATTTCCGTAAGAAACTAATCCAGTAAATGTGGATTAAGACATCTACAATGCAAAAGACTGAAAAGCGGTTAGTGACCGTTTTGATAACCGCTTTCAGTGTTTTTTTTATAAGAAATAAATTATTATGTTTTAAGTGGATTTTGATGTTTTATTTTAATTAGAAAACTCAGTGTTTTTTTATTGTTGGAAAATGTTCTCTTTGTGGTCTTAACATCGGCTGATCAAATTTATATTTACTTTCGCCTGACAACAGAAATATTTGAAAGAAATTGTAAAAATTTCGGATTTTATAAAAGGTGGCATATGTCAGCTGTTGTGGACAAGCGTATCGAAGCGTAGTTTCCGAGTGACCACCAGATGGCGAAATAAATCGTTCGCTGTCTCTATTCAGCACATTGCACAACTGCTTCACTTTCTTTGCCACTCGAAATTCTAAACTGTTTTCCAACATAACGTTTTGAGAATAACATGTGGTCTTATCAAGTGACATACATCATACCAGTTTGATTATGAGCGTTGAGCTCTACGTTATTCCTAGAAGTTATAATAACATAACGTTTACCTGTTATCAATAACGCTTTAGTTACATCATAGGGCTGATTGTGTACCAAATTTCAGCCCGATCCGTTGTACCGTTTGGGCGCTATTGTGTTCACTAGAGATGTGTAAAACTGCGCTGCGCGGCGCAATTGGGTTAGCACAGTACAGTGTGTTACGTGCGCTGATACCAAACTTTAAAACCAACCAACTCAATTGCGCCACAGGTATGTATCGCAAACAGTGCGGTTTACTACTGCGGATAGGCGCTACACACTCATAAAATCGAAATTGTTTTGATGCACCACTATGGCGCGGGCGCCGGGTGGCACAAGACTTAAGACTGGTATTTTCACCTACCTATAAAATCGTCAATAGCTATGTGACATTCTGTCAAATTAGTCGCCCTATCATAGCCAATCAAATGAGCAAATATATAATAGCGATATTGCTCAAAACGCGTCATGTACTCCTTATATTAATGTTCTGTACGCCGCCACCGGTTCATATTCTCATTTAGCGGAGAACAGGGCTAAAAATCTGACAGATCTGTCAAATAACTATTGAGAACATATAGGTACGTAAAGGATCAAGCTAAAACGGAACGGCCACGGCACGGAGCGGGTGCGGGACAGACGGCGCCGCGCCGTGCCGTCGTTTCGATTCATGTTACAACTGGCGTCACCGTACCTACCGTACGGTATCTAAACTATCTGCCGGTAGATATGTTTTCGCGCACAGAATGAGCAGCTATAGCAATAGCTATCTATTGACGATGAAACGTCAGAAACCCATTTTACAGAAAAGGAGAAGGTTTAGTGTGCATCCAACTTGGAGAAAGCGAGAATGAGAAGATGAATTTGCAACACCATATTAGATGACGGAAGTAAATGTTTTGATTATTTTCGAATTGTTTTCGAATTTTTCGAAATTTTCGTGTCGCAACACGATTCATGTTGTGACACCTATGACGTAACACCGACGACACGGCACGGCTCCGGCAAAACAATGTACTCTGACATTCTGTCGACGGGGCTCGTCATGGGCACGTGCCCTCTCGCAGCCGTGACGGCTTAGCATGAACTGTCACATGTAAAATGCATATGATCATCTTTTCCCGTAACCCGCACCCACTCCGTACCGTCGCCGTTCCGGCGTAGCTTGAATCATCCTTAATAATACCATCTCTTAGTTACATATAAAATCTGAATTTGCGAGAAGTTAATACACAAACTAATGAAATATTTTAATGCATTCAATTAAACGAAAGGATGAGGCAAAATTGCAACTTTTGGAGTTGCAATTAAGGCGACAGGATGATCGTAATGAGGAATAGTATCAATTAAAATTGAAGCTGATGAAAGAGGAGAGTGAAAGGCGTCTCAAACTTATAGATTTACATATAACAGCTGAACAACTACTATATAAATAATTTATACGTAATATTGTAAGGTAATAATTTAATAAATCATTATAATAGAGTATCAGATTATTTCTTGTAACACTGTTAACAATGTTTCTATTAACAATAGAATGGAATATTTTGTGGCATATTGTTGACAAATGCAATCGCTGCTTCTATCTCGACATCCCTTGGTGGATTGGGTTCATTCATGTCACAAGCAACATTATGCAAGGCGGCAAGGCTGTAGTGACAATTATTGCTTCAACATGATTTAATTTTATCCGGATGCCTGTGGCTAGCACAGGAAATCTTCTTTTCCACACACCATATGAGCGTGTTTTCATTTCTTGTTCTAATTTGACCTTCATTGAACAATTGCTTTGCAAGAGTGGTTCATAAACAGTCAAGAAACTGTTGGAACAGAAGATAATACAAGAAAGTTGCAGCCCATGGTCAGCTCCAGTAGCGGTAGTCCCCAAGACTTGAAACGGAAAGACAAGATCGAGAAAAAACTGCATTCAGTACAGAAGAAGGATACATTGAATTTACAAAAATGCCGTTTGGACTAAAGAACGCACGAGCTACTTTCCAAAGAGTTATATGAGCCATATACTCAGAGGATTGGCAGCTGACAGTTGTCACGTATACCTGGATGATATCATCATATACTCCTACATTGACACACTGTTTACACATTTATAAACTCTCTAAACGTATAGACTATACAGGTGAAACACCAAAAGCGAATGTCCGTAAGATAATAACAATACTATATCAAAAATAGCCGGGTAAAACTGGGCAACAAAAGCCAGAGACAGAAGCTGCTGGAAAAATTTCGAGGAGGTCTTTGTCCTAAGCGGCGTTCACCCGATAGTAGCATGAAATAGGTTTAGTTTAGTTCAATTTATAATACTTTAGCATTTTTTTACATTTTTTTACAATTAATAATTAATTTACTGCATAACATGAATTGTATTAAGCGTATTATAATTTTACTTTGGGTGGAATAATCGCTATTAAAAAAAATACATACCTTTCATTTCAACAGAAGATTTCGACGAAAAACATTAATCGAGAATTAGAAGAGCATGCTAAACAACAAAGGTAGGGCCATCTGTACCATCAGCGAACATTGGAAGAAAACGAATGAACCCACCATCAGAGATATTATCTTCAGAAGTATCATCAGAAGAAATACCATCAGTACCCATTGGCAAGAAAGGGCTCAATAAGGATCAACCACCAGACGTCGTAGAACTACAAGCGAATCAAGCGAATCTCAGAAATGGCAATCGACACCCAGAAATTTCAAGTTTTTATCGAATCACACATTTATCCAACTGTTCATAATAACAAATATCTGATGTGCCCCCCACCCTATTTTCCGGCTACTATTATTCAATTTCGTGAAGCCTCAGCCACTCTGGACCTCAACCTAACGTTAATCACAGAATAACACAAATGTCATGTCAGTGGCACTGACGTTTGTCTAAATCTGACAATTCGCGACATAGCGCCGAAGGCTGTGTATTCTGTCACACTGCTCGTACAAAACAAAACTGGTGATGCATATACGAAGCGCGCGTGAGCCTAAATAAATCATCATGAGCGTAAACAAATATTCAAATGCTGCCGCTTAGATGAAAACTCTTTATTTTCACGTTAATATAATTACAAGATATTAAACGCGGAGTTCCGAATTTACAATAAACATTGCAGTACGTAGTTAGTTCAATTAAATAATATTAAAACGGGAAGCAATTAGTAACTGATCTGCTAATACGATGCAGCTTTCTGTTATACCTAGATTAATAAATGCAATTCAGCGTTTCTAGTCTCTTAGCAAGGTCACGACTCCTCAATCAATGGGATGAGCGGTTTAAAATAAAAATAAAGTAAAATAAAATATTCTTTATTTGTCATGTGACCCAATTGGGCGTTGTCATTCAATTTTCATTCACATTAATATAACAATGTAAACCAAATCACAATACAGGGGATCTCAGTAATTCAATAAGAAATAAACAAATTTACAATTCCACGTCAACTCAAGCAACGGCTGTCGCATCGAAATATTCCCTTACCGAGTAAAAAGTGTTTGGTATCAAATAGTTCTTTATATTTCTCTTAAAAGAGTTTACATTTCTCGTGTTTAGTATTTCGGGCGGAAGAGCATTGACAAGCTTTATAATCATAAACTTAGGACCAGTCTCGAACAATAAAGTCGCCTGCCTACGCACCGCAAGACCTGAACCACCTGTAGTCGACATTGATGTCAATGTCCCCGTTTCATCTAAACATTGTTATGCTCTCCAAAGACATTTCTGCACGACTCCCCGTGAGCCAATCGCAGCATTCGCAGCATACATCGCAAAAAACGTTTCTGCATTCGGAATAAAGCCACAGTCATCTTGTACGTTGAATAAAAGGCCCCATTAAATTTTTTTATTGTATATTCAATGTGCTTTTCCCATCCGACGTTCCATTTTTCTCACACAACTGGGCATCCTATTTATTGCCTTTAGGTGCTATAAACGTTTATAGCATCTAAACCTCTCATTAGCCACTTCCGGTGTCACAACAGTCTAGTTCGTCCCCCGGGAATACTAAATATGTATACAAAATTTCAGCCCGAACCGTTGTTCCGTCTGGGCGCTATCGTGTTCACGTCATACACACTTACAGACATTTTCCAAAGATCATTGCAATTGTCGAAAAATTATTTGTTGTTTGAATATGAATAAAATGCATGCTTTTGTTCAGTCTAAACCCTAACCCAACTGACAGTAACTATGCAACGTCAAAAGAAGTCATAATAGCGCTGTCAAAAATGTCAAAAGACGATTGTGCGTGTCATGGGGCGAAATAATTTATGGGCAGTACGTAGTCAAGTACCCAAATTCAAGGGACTGATCTGTGGTGGCGCCACCAGTTATATTTTAGCGATATCTACCTACTATTTTTGTACCATGATAGTAACAGCACCCGATAGGTGGCGCAATCCTTGACATTACTTGCTGTCGAATATAAGAGTAATTTGAATCATTTGAATTATTAGCAGTAATTTTGGGTAATGGTTAAAAAGAAGTGTTGTGTGCCGTTGTGCAAAATGTCGTCGGCAATTATGCACAAGTTTCCGGACCCTATCAAAAAGATGGGATTGTTTCATAGTTGGGTTAGTGCAGTGAAAAGTGAAGAACTTTTGAAGCTTGATCCCGAATTTGTGTCCAAGAACCGATTTGTCTGTAGAGGACACTTTGCTCCACAGTATCTTTACCCAAAAAAACTAACTCCGGATGCAATCCCCACATTGTTTCTTCCCGGTAAGTAGTTTCTTCCTCTATTGGAGAATACGGGCTTGCCATTTTCTAAACATATTTTGTGAATTATCTTATGATAAATTGACTTATGATTTATACTTTTCAGAACTGTGCAATTCCAGGAGCACAATATTAGTCCTTCTTCAATTTTGCTTTTTATTTTATATTATAATTATTAATTAATGTGGATTAAGTCTATTAATTAAAGATTTACTTATTAATATCATGGAATCAAATCAACTTACAGATTTGGGACATCCTGGGATAGCCGTTGAATTAGTTTCGAACAATTCGACAGATAGTGGGCACATTGAAACTCCAGATTCTGGTAATGAATGTTTTAACCATTACCGTGTCATTTAGTAAATGTTCAGGTAATCATTAAGTTACGGGTCTCTATACCGCACAATATTGCCTCACATGATAGTTGGGCGGACATGATTCAGAATTGTCCCAGATGATTTGATAGCATTAACATTTTTCTGTGCATTAATAGATGGAGCACCTCAGAAAACTCCAGCTTACACCATAATTTGTACATCCATTGAAGAGCACTCAGATATTGGGCAAGTGATAAAAAAAAATCTGAAACTCGAAATGCAGGTAATTTACGTTGAATCTATTATTATCTACTATTAGTAAATGCATCTTTATGTACTGAATCCAAGAAGATCCCTTTTTGTTTGCAAAATACGTTAATGAAATTTTCATGAAATATATTCATGCGTTCCGTTACATTTTTTGTATGTCAAGGGTATAAGATGTTTTGATACCAATTATATTTTTCTGTGCATGAATACATTTCTGTGTATCGTATCTACACTATGAACATACAGATTATGTCCTCTGTAAGGACGCGGTATCTTTTTATTTTTTTAAAGTACATTGTATTTTTCGAATTTAAGAATTATTCTGCTCTATTAAATTATAGTAATATTCATTTATTTTTATTTAATATATGTTTTTGTTTTTTAAGGTCGGAAAACACTGTCCACTGAGGTCAGAAAGGAGATGCGTGCTTTAAAGAAGAATGTTTGTTATTTAAAAAGAACAAATACTTCTTTAAAAAAAAAAACTTAAAATGGCTCTAGAGCATTTTAAGGCTGTAGAGTCTTTGCCTCCTACCATGCGTGGTTTTTTGAAGTGTCAAATTGAAAATTATTGTAAACCTCCAAAAGGACGAAGATATGCCCTAAAAGACATCTGCTTGGCGCTTGGTTTGTACAAGAGGAGCCCAAGAGCGTATCGCTTGTTGCAGGATGTGTTTGTTCTACCCTCTGTGCAAACTTTAAGGAAGACGTTAAACAAAATTCTCGTGCGTCCAGGAATTTTGCACTCTGTGTTTTCTGTTCTTCATGAGTGCGTAAAGACCATGTCGCCCAAGGAAAAGGTCTGCACTTTGATGTTCGATGAGATGTCACTACAGCCTAGTGTGCACTACAACGAGGCTCTGGACGAGTTAGAGGGTGTGGTGGACTATGGGTTTGAACGCAAACCAGAGATTGCGGACCATGTGCAGGTGTTCATGTTGCGTGGGATTTTTAAACGATGGAAGCAACCTGTTGCTTTTATGTTTTCTAAATCCACCACAAGTGCACCTGTACTATGCCGCACTTTTAAGGAAGTTGTTGCAGAAGCAACTGCGATTGGTCTTACGGTAATTGCTTCTGTGTGTGACCAAGGAGCAACCAATGGGAAAGCAATCAATATGCTTATGGAGGAGACGAGGGCGAATGCATTGAGGAGAGGTGAGGATCCGGAAGATGGTGTAATCATTATTGGGAGCAATACTATTATACCACTTTTTGATCCTCCACACCTTCTGAAATGCATTCGCAACAATCTCCTAACTAAGGATTTGATGTTCTGTGAGAAAGGCAGGAACAAGGTTGCTCGGTGGTCACATGTAGAAGATGGTTACCGTATTGACCAGAGCTTAAAACTGCGTGTGCTGACAAAACTGACAGATTTCCATTGCTTACGTGGCAAAATAAGAAAGATGAAGGTTTCGTTTTGCACACAAGTTTTTAGCAGGCAGGTTGCGGCTGTACTTGGTTCCTGGAGCTCTGGTAAAACCTGTAGTCGCGATGGCAAAGTCACATTGGCAAAGGAGGCGCAAGAAACAGCGGATTTGTTATATTTTTTCAACAACTTATTCGATTCAATGAATGGGTCATACTCCACAAAAAATAGCAATCCGTTGAAGGGACCTTGTAGCCCAGCATCCCCACATTTTAAACTGTGGCAAAATGCAATTAAAATTATCAGAAGTATGAAATACATTGGCGCAAAATCACCTCCACCAGTACTGAAAAATTATATAATAACGATAGATGGATTTAAAAAAATATCGGCACTCCTTGCAAACTTGGGATTTCAATCATTTCCCACCAGAGCATTCAACCAGGATCCAGTTGAAAATTTTTTCTGCCAGATTAGACAACAGGGAATACGCAACAATAATCCTACATGCCAACATTTCATACCAAATTTTAAGTCACTCATCGTAAACAATTTTATGAGACCTGTGTTCAGCCACTCTCGAGGAGCAAATTGTAGAAAGGATGGTTGCACTGACCTCATGCAGCAAGTCAACATGTTTTTAGCACAACGTGCAATACAACACAAAAGGCCTGACAATCCATTTCCGATTGTATCTCTAGAGGATGTACAACCGACAACAGAAGGCTTTCAAAAACTGGAAGTGCTTGCTGCTGCATACGTGGGGGGATTTGTTGCAAAAAAAATTATTCCCCAATTCAGCAACTGCGACATCTGTCGTAAAAACATTTTACATGATGGACCGGAGCCACTAGACATACATCAGTACATACAAACCCGAGAATATGACCAATCCCAAAACCACCTAACCTATTGCAACGCATCCTTTATTCGCTGCCTCATCAACATCTATCACACAACCTTTTCCTTGTTTCCCCACATCATTCATTTTTGCAGTATAATTAAAAATATGGAATCATTTTTATTATCTAAATGCATATTTCCCTTTGAAGATTGTCCTCACACCGAAAATTTAAAGCACAAACTCCTACATTTCTTTACAATATTTCTACTACTCCATTATTCAAAAACAATCACCGACATCCTATACAGAAAAAAATCACAGATACGTAACCCTGATCATTTACAACAGCAAATTTTAACATATATGGCATCACATACACGAAAGGTAATAAAATAATTTTTTACAGCCTTCCAACTAACGTCATTGCTTCCAGCATTAATTTACCCATTCCGTTTCCTGCACCTACTAAAAAACTACAAGTTTTCCGCAATTACTGTCGATTACATTTATTAGGTAAGACAAATATACAATTAATAATAAGGTAATTCAGCTAACATTACTTATTAAATTTAGCCCTTTAATAAGCAGTGTTAGGTGAATTATCTTATTATTAATTGTTTATTTGTCCTTTCGTCACTTTGTGGAACCTAACATTGGATAGCCTTCTCTCATGCTGCATACCAATCACTTCAACGTCACGGGATATGCGGACGACCTAGTTATTCTCGTCAGGGGCAAACATGCCCATTCTCTATCCGACAGGAAAGAGTGGCACTCAAACTGATTGAGGAATGTCGTAGAGACCAACAACTACCAGTCAACCCTTCTACAACTGAGTTGGTCCTTTTCACCAGAAAGCACAAAATTGGCAACTTCAGACCACCGATATTCTTTGGTACTCCAATCAGACTTTCTGAGGAAGTGAAATATGACGGTAGTATCTTCGACAGAAAACTGAAATGGGGCAACACCTCACAAACGGTATAAAGAGCTCGAACAGCTTTCAGCCAGTGTAAGCGGATCATAGGTCGCACCTGAGGTCGTCTAATTCGTCTAATGCTAATTTACGGTGCGGTGGCGTGGTTACTTAGGGTGAAGCTAGCTTCCACTATCACCAAACTGAACCACATTCAGAGAATGGCCTACGCACGACGGGATTCTCCTGTGAAGAGTTTCGACGTGGAGCGAGAGGCAAACTCTGGAGTGAGACGATCAAAAGTATGCCACATTTGGCATGTCCTACAAATGTCTTTTCTCCCCTTTTGTTTTCAGAAAACCATATTGCACGAACACCTCATCCACTGCAGTTGATGTAAATGAGAGCCTGAAAATCTACCCGACATCTCGAAACGACAGGAGGGTGCTGGAGTGTGCATCTTCTCTTACGATTTCCAAGTACGGCTTTCCATACCACAAATGTCACGGAAGTTGTCGCCAACTCCAATAAATGCGGCAGGAACATAGGGAAATTCACTGACAGCAAACACTACATTCTAGCCCTGGATAGGTGTCGCTTCTCTTCTGGGCTTCTTCCGGACTGTCACCAGGCTCTGGTCAGTGTGTGCAGGCCTGGATTACACCCTGAATTAAGGGGCAGAATGGGATCAAGACCAATTAGTTAGTACGCCGAGAAACTTGCCCGCAGGGCGTCCAGGCGGGTGCCGGTGGCACCAGAACCCTTCGTCCTTCTATCCTCATCCTTCCTTTTAGGAATTCTGAAGGACATTACCCACAAAAAATCTGGAATAGGTGGGGTGCAATTCCAGGCTGCTCAACAGCTAAGGCACTTCTCAGGTATCCATCTGTTAGGACGGCGAAGTAACTACACGAGCTCCCCAGAAGTAAACTGCGTCTCGTCACCGGCTTACTCACGGGACTCTGTGGTATTAGAAAACATAGGAACAATATGCAGCTCAGTGACACTTTGTTCTGTCGAGCGTGTAACCAAGAAGAAGAAACGGGTAAGGCACATCTTATCTGATTGTCTCGGCCTAGAAGACCAGAGGGTAAGTGCGTTTGATGATCCCTGGCCATCTATGGACACAATACGTAATGCTCCCCGTATCATAAGTTGGCTGCTCGTAACGGGAATATAATATCGGGTGGATGTGGTGGCTGTCACAAAGGTCCCACTGTGGCCTAAGCGCCGTGTATGCCTGGCATACTGCCTCCCAACCCGACATACATTCCTCCAGGAACATAAAAGGTTGACTACACTACACTACCCAACGTTTCGATGAATTCAGACGAACTAAGATTAGGTCAGCCGAGATGAAGTCAGACTCACACAAAATGAAAGTAAGCTTACATCATTATACGAATATAAAATAGGTATTTTAGTATTCTTGCATGTAAAAATGTTACCCTGTTTTAAAGGATGTAATAAATACTTCTGATAACATTTTTGTTGTTTATTATTTTATGCCTAATTGTTTTTATATTGTGTCATCTAAAACATAATAAAATAGTAATTATAAAAAAAATGTCCTGTCTTATGCTACTGCGGATAGTTTAACTGTTCTATCTACATTGCATAACAGGTACTTTACACTGCATACTTCTCTCAAAGGAGAAGTAGAAAGAATTTCTTGAACAATAAAACAGATTTGTAAACCACACTGAACAGAATTTTTGTTTGATACAACACAGTTTTATTGTTCAAGTAAATTGTTCAATAAATAATAATAATATAATTATGAAGTCTGCATTTCATATTTCCCGCCGCGGTGATTATAATTCAGGAACTGATTTTTGGGGGCGCTAAGATCGCTATTTGGCGAAAATTTTAACCCGTGAGATGGCGTTCTATTAAGTATAGTGTTCTATGGTGCGTGTGTTTACTATCTGTAGCCGAGTCGTGATTATGGAGGATCAACCTTCAGGTATATTCTTTTAAATCATATACTATCTGTGTACACTATGCTAATGTCATAAAACACATTTTTTATTGTCTAATTTTGTATCTATCTTGTTCTTGATCTTTTTTGACATTGTGAGAGCTAAGTCTGTAAGACCATCCGCGCCTGTCCAAAACTTTATCTGAAAATATTGTGTTACACTTCATCTTCAAGATTAAACTCTATCTAGGTGCTACTTTTTGCTACTTTTCAAAATAAAGGAGTTTTTGTTCCAGGGAGTGTTACCGCGCAGTTCAGTATAACCAGAAAGGATCTTTTCTTAGTGCTGGAAAGCGAGAAAATTGCGATGACATCCCCTTCTAAGTGCGCAGGACACTTATTTAGTTTTATTGTGGACAAGTTTGAACTAGTTAGTATGTGTAGTTTAAGTGAACAATTCAGAAACAATGTCACACAAGCACTATGCATATTTGTAAAAAAATTAAAAGAGCGCTGGATTGCAAGCCGACGAATTAAGGCCAGATTTATAGAAAAAAACATTACTGGAAAAACAACAAGCCATGATCAACGAGATACTGCAGGCCTATCAAGTTTCAACTCCAAAAAGAAACCAAGGAGAACATGTTGCTTCACTATACTGAAATAAAAGCCGAAATTGATAACCTCCAGCCAACACAAATTTCGGTATATACAAGAAACATAAATGTTGAACACATCTTATTGGGTACGATGTTCGATGGCAAAATTGTCAATATTGTGACAAACAACGCAAATAGCCAAATGTGTTACATTTTTAAAGCCAGGCCAAAAGACATGAACGATTTGAAGCGAATTGGACAAATGGAATGCAATGAAAGCCACTACGAGTTTGTTCTCTCGTGCCTGCATGCCTACATCAGGACCTTCAAATTTCTTCTTCATGTCGCATACAAACTAGGACACAACAATGGCAAGCTCGAGGGTCTCGAAACACAAAATATGGTTAAATCGCGAAAAAAATATATAACAAGAAAATTTTATGAAGAAATGGGTCTTGTAGTAGATTTGCCCAAGCAAGGAGGAGGAAACACAAACGATGGGAATACCGCTCGTAGATTTTTTTTAGACCCAGAAAAAGTTGCTGAAATCACAGGTCTAAATGTCAATCTAATTCACAGATTTTCCATAATTTTGTCAACTCTAGCAAGCGGTCATAGCATAGATGTACCTAAATTTAAACAGTACTGTCTTGATACTGCAATTTTGTACGTAGATCTATATAAATGGTATCCTATGACAGCAACTGTTCATAAAATTTTAATTCATAGTGCTGCGATTATCGATAGAATGGTATTGCCGATCGGTCAGTTATCTGAAGACGTTCAAGAATCTCGACAGAAAGACTGGAAAACAATAAGGCTGCAGCATACACGAAAATCATCACGAATATATACTAATACAGACATCATGAACTACCTCCTTATAACATCAGACCCAATAATATCCGATTGTAGAACACGACGAAATAAAAAATCTCATCCTTTCGCGCAAGAAGTTTTGCAGCTACTGAAGGCGCCTTCATTACCATCTATCGAGGTGGAATATATCACATGAACTGTTTGAGTAGAGTAGATAAGTTGCATTGTTATTGATTCTTAGTTGTAAAATTGTTGACAATAGCTTAAGTCGCTTGTATCCGCCACTTCGAATAATGAATATAGTTGTTTTGTCTTTGTTATTTGAGTATTAAAAACAGTGAAGTACCCTAAAACATTTTAATAAGAAAATACTAGAAAAAGAAAACAATAAAAAAAAACTTTTATTGTTTATCTTCACACAAACGTTATTCAGTGGGTCCCTTTAAAAACCCATCGCGTATATACAGTGTGTCCAGGAATGTTCGCAACATATGGAAAAAAATTGTCTATTTTCCTTAATGTAAATTTTTGTTTTTTGAGATTTTTTAAAATATCCAATTTGCTTGAGTTTGGTTCTCTGGATGTCTTTCATTGAAAATATCAGCAACATCGAGAGAATCGCTCGCTATAGATGGATAATTAATATTATAAGCATATCCAAAGTCATTAACATTGAAGAGTAAGAAAATGAGTTATCATACCAAAATAACAAAAAATATGAAGAACATATTCATTTTTCTAAACAAAATAGATTAAAAAGAACTTTTTAGTATCACTATATATTATAAAAAATTTTATTATAAAAAAAAACAAACAAAAATCTGTTTTCAAGACAGGTGGCTGTGACTTTATATTTGAATATAATTTTCACTTCCAAAACATTTCCGAATAAAATTTATGAATATGAAGAACATATTCATTTTTCTAAACAAAATAGATTAAAAAGAACTTTTTAGTATCACTGGCATTTACTGATATTTGTCACAAAAGTAATAATTAATAAATAATATTATAAAAAATTTTATTATAAAAAAAACAAACAAATATCTGTTTTCAAGATAGGTGGCTGTGACTTTATATTTGAATATAATTTTCACTTCCAAAACATTTCCGATTAAAATTTATCTATAATAATGAAGATAAAGGTACTTTACTCTTATCACAAATTCATATATTCTGAATCGCCCAGTATACGGTACAGCAATTTACATATTTGATAGTTGCCGTGTTAGTTTCATATAAGCCGCCACTTTTTATAAAGAATAAAATTTTCTGAGAAATGGATAATAAAAAAATTCAGTCTACAGAAGACTTTAATTAAAAATTATGAAGATCAATTCGTTTCTGAAACAAAAAACAAAATTTCCAACAAAAGTCAAAGAGATCAAACTTTCTCCGGCCCCCTGCTGCACCACAATCAATGGATAAAGCTGCGTCTTAGAACGCCGTACCTCGGCCTAGCGTGGCCCAGCTCGGGGAGGCTTCATTAAAAATACACCAATCACAGCGCGATATCCGCCGTAGCCGTGCGCGCAGCGTGACTAGTTTCTCCCGGGGACAAAACATGGTTGAATTTAACTTTTGTAGCCGAGCTGAGGCGAGCGTTGTCTGGATAGCCGGGGTTTTGGTATCTAGTCCCCCACTCTTTCTTTGCTTTCATTGGTTATATGGTTGTGTAGTTTGGTGCTAACAGATGGCGCTACGACGGAATAGTACGCGGTCGGTACTTATTGTGACTGTTCAATTATGGACATCTTCTTTTATATCATTATAGATATAACGTCTTATTATTGACTTCCAATATAAATAAGTTAGACATAAAATTCTTCTTCGGCCAAACATTACTAACTACACATTTTGAAGTTAGCTCGAAATAGTGTTGCCAGATTTTTCAAACATCTGTTGAACTGCAATTGTTATTTGCAACCTTAAGTCACAATGTGTTTTTTGCCTTTTGCGTCATGTTATATCCCACCAACAGATAAATAATAAACAAATATATGTTAAATATTCGTTACGATGGAGACAAAAAATATAAAACACTTAAAAAACGACAAACTGCCATCATTAGGGTAATGAAATTCCTGTATTTTAGCAATTTATATCAATTCAATACCCAAATAGTAAGCCCTAGCGCGCACTGGTGACTACTGTCACCATGACAAAAAAAAATCTGTCACTGTTACGTCACGTCATCAAAGTGGAGTGCGCTCACAAAGGATGACAGTCACCAAACTTTTTTTTAAATTTTAAGCGTCATTTGTCGACAAGGATTTGGAAGAGACGGTCATTATCTGAGAACTCATAATGGAGCGTTCAGAACGACGGAGCGGATACGGCTCGCACGCGGCTCGCAAGGTTGTCATAGCAACTAGTGGGTTCATTGTCAATAAACATTAAGCTGAGTTGATACGTTTCTCGCGCGTATGCGATGTCGTTTCGCGCGCGGTGACAGCGGAAACCATAGCCTTCGTTTCGCGGGCATTGACAGCGGAGACCATAGCCTTCACAATGACGGATCCCACGCGGCTCGCAAGATTGTCATAACAACTAAACGGTTCTGTGTCAACAAACTTTTCATACGATTCTCGCGCGCATGCGACGTCGTTTCGTGCGCGTTTAAATAGCGTTCACAATGACGGAGCGGATACGGCTCGCACGCGGCTCGCAAGGTTGTCATAGCAACTAGAGGGGTCAGAATCAACAAACTCTAAGCTGAGTTGATACGATTCTCGCGCGCATGGATGTCGTTTAGCGCGCTGGCAGTATCTGTCCCAGGTCAGTCATTTTTGACGTACAACATGTCATCTGTACACGTAGAGGTTATGAGACTGGTTGTTTGATTTCTGTATGATCCGATGCGAGGTAAGTTTCATTCCTCTCTGTGTATAAAAATACGTATCTACATCTAATCACTATTCAGGTTGTGACGACTATACTACTGTTGCAAGAAGATAACATATGTCCTCAATAAAGTGAAACAATAAGCTTGGACGATTCATAATCGGTCACAGGAAGCCGTACTATAGTCCTGTATCGCACGGACACATATTACATACATCTGAAGAAAGTGAAGTCTTCGTATACGCTTGTGATTGTGCTTGAAGTCTCGCAGATTATAATTTGGTTGTCCACCTTGAGATCACCGTTCATGTGTTCATTAAAGACTCTGCATGCATGCATTGTCGCCATCTGAAGTGACATACATATAAAATTATAAATTGCACATGGTTAAAATGTTTGCATCTTCGTTACTCCACAGTTAGTGGACGTTGAGATGCTACGGATATATGTATAAAGACATTAGTGCAAGTCCATGCAAAATCTTCCAGAAACACCGAAAAACTGCGATGGTTTCCAAGAAACTTCTATTGAAATATGGTAAATATTGTTATTTCAATTTCATATAGTTCATTTATCTGAATTATGGTTAATTGCAGCTGATACTTTATTTGAAATGATGAATCACACTCTGTAATGGATGCTCTGCAATGGAATTGAGACCATCTGCGTGCTCTCGTATGAATACATACATCATCGAAAGAACGTGTATGCTTGCTGATGTGGTGAAGCCCCGTTTGGATAGGAACTCAATTGCCAGGAACATTAATGCTTACTATATATTTACCTAAGCACATGGTTGAGAACTGCTATACCGTAGTGACAATGCTGTGCAGATGGGGGGTTAACAGTCATCTTTATTTGTTTACGGAAGCACTTTGCTTAAGTTTGACCAATTATTTCTTGCTACTGTAATTTTAATTATTATGGAGAGCGGAATATAGCAGTTATGAATGCTGAATCCTTTAAGCTTACATACATTTAGTTTATGCAGTTGTCTTTTCTACATCCATACTGAAAGTCAATTGTGTACCTATATTTACAATTTTACAAGTACGCATATCGTAAATCATTCCAGGACCTCATAACTCTATTTTTTTGATGTGGCATTTACATTTTCAAACCTAAATTGGAGACACTTATTATGATTCATAATAAATATTTTTGCATACAGTGGTACCTTGAGATACGAGTTTAATTAGTTCCCTGGCCATGCTCGTTAGTCAAAATACTCGTATCTCGAATCAATTTTACTCATTCAAATTAAAATTATTCAAATTACGGCACCGCAGCCAAATGTGCTCCGATATGGTTCCGACAGGATACTCATGCGAATGGAGTAGATGGGAATGGGTTTTATGATGACAATTGTGTTTATGATGTCGCTGAACCTATCTCGTATCTCGAATTACTACTCGTTTCTCAAGTCAAACAGTCGACCTAATGATGGCTCGTATCACAAAAAGCTCGCATGTTAGGGCACTCGTATCTCAAGGTACCACAAGGTAATATAAAATATGTATGTAAAAGTTATTATTTTTAAATATATACTTATTATGTACATTTTTGTTCGTTTTTATATTGTTGTTCATTAATTAATATTGTTATTACTGGTATTATTTTCATTTGAAATTGTACAAACAAGGTAAGTATAAATTTCAATTATTCTATCACAAAGATATGGGTAAGTAGTAGTAATGTACAAAACGTGAAATGTAAATTTAACTAAATTTGTAGCTTACTGAATTGGCTGATTTGTTATATCCATTTGTAATTCCAAATTATTTGGTTTTATTAAATAATATTTTGTTGATATAATTGATGCAGAGTAGCATGAATTCTAACAATAAATTGTTTTATTATCTCAAAGTAAAAATAAATATAAGTAGTGTGGTGGGATAAATGTATATTTTCAATTCACATTACATTTTAATACAATGGAAGTATAAACAATTATCTTATTACAAACTAGTAATATTATTACTCTACTAGTATTATCACCATAATGTTTTACAGAATATTGATTGGTTGCTCCTAATGTAGAAATTAATAAAAGACGACAATTCGAAGATTCTGGAAAAAAATGCCCTCCAAAAAATGGACTTCTTGGTGAGATCACATTCCTTGTTCTTCTTACACATCTTTTGTCACATTTCTTTATAATTGCTGGTTAATACATTCTAAAAGCACATACTTTAATAGCAAACATATTTTAGAGATTAAAAATACAGGAATTTACCTTTTTATTTTGAAATATATGGAAGTTGTAGCTATTTCCGAAACAAAAATATTAGGTACCTACATGTAAATACTTATTGTTATAATAAGTAAAAATACCTCATGTCCCTAATAACAGTCGATCTGAAATAATTAATTCAATTTAAATTGTAATATTTCCTTATCAAATTATTTTAAAGCGAAATTTGTATTGGATATTACTGGTTGATCGATTTGTATGTTTTTCAGCGGCCTACAATAAAAAAAACTGTAAAGTATCATTTCTTCTGAACTCGGATCACACCATGAATAAACATAAATGTTTAGTAGATGATGGGTCTTAAACATACGCTAACTTTTATATATTTATATAACTTTTCCAGTTAAATCTGTAGTATATATGGAGAATAATATCATCAAGTTGAAGAATGGTAGTCTGTAGCATAGTACGTACTTTCTGCTGTATCTACTTTTTCATACTTGTTTAAACTAAAATATAAAACTCTGTATAATTGTTTTGCAAATTATACCGTAATTACTTTTCCTATCTAATGTTCGAGCATCTTCATTAAGTTAGTACGTGTGGCTGCGCTATTACAATATGATTTATTTTCGCTTGTGAGTTCAGTGTGATTCCATACATTAATGGTGAAAAGGTCTCTTTAGGTTGTACTGGACTGCTTCCACTACATACCTGTGTCCTTTGATGGTTCCTAATATCAGACTGACAAAATCATAATCAGGCTCGCCCACCTTTCATGTTTGCAATTTATAGCATTATTGCTTCTTTCCATCGGTTTTCTTTTCATGTCGATGTTGTTTGCCAGATACATTTATTACCTATATATTTTGTACTTTGCTTATTGCTCTCCATTATTTACAGTACCCAGTATTATGTTAATATTTCTGTTGATTAAAGAAGTTCATCGGTGAAGTAGTTACTTATTCCAGTGTGTTCTTGTTGCCTGTAATTTCCTCCATTTCTTTTTGAATGTTTTCTACACACACACTGATTATTAAATTCAATTTTCCACTAGTACCCAAGAAGGATTGTATTGCTAGTGATGGCGAGACTTCAGCGGAAATTCGCGGTTTGAGGTGCCCTGAATTAATTGCAATGATTTCTTAAAAATGTATGTGGTTAGGTATATCGGTATGTCTGTGAACACGATAGTGCCCAAACAGAACAATGGGTTGGGATGCAATTTGGTATACATATTTAGAATTAGCAGCGAACGAACTGAATAGTTTTTTGCCATTATCTGACGTTAGCTTCACAACATTAAATAATAGTAAAAGTATTTGGACATTTGTGTCAACAATTTAGTCGGAATGTTGGGTGGAGGACACCCCGAATTTCTTCAATATAAACTCTCTATTACCAACACGTCAAATTAGTTCGTGTTTCATTGCCATGGCACTGCTCCAACAGAATTGAAGTAATCGCACATGTAGTCCCTTCGAGCTAGAGCACCTGCATCCTGGGAATGATCTATGTCCTCGCGGTGCTCAACCATAGCTCGGTCGTTTTCCAATCCCTCCGGAAAATACAATGCTTTAGAGCTGATGTGAGATTTGATAAAATTGTGCAAGCACACAGCAGCTCTAACAATATTATCAACTGACGCTGGATTCCCACCAATCGTTGTGTAAAAAATTCTCCATCGGCTTGCCAAAATCCCAAATGCATTCTCAATGCATCGCCTTGCTCTGCTGAGCCTATAATTGAACACATTTTTCTCCTTTGGCAGAAATCTCCCACTATATGGACGCATAAGGTTCTCTTGAAGTGGAAATGCTTCATCTCCCACCAAAAAATACGGGAACAGTGAGTTGGTTCCTGGGAGATGCTGCCTTGTTGGAAAATTGATCGTCTTGTTCACCATGCTTTGGCCCAGAGAGCATCGTCGAAATACTCCGCCATCACTTTCAGACCCATATGCTCCAGAATTTATATATATAAAATTGTAGTCAGCATCACATACTGCCAGCAATACGACACTATAGAATTTTTTATAATTAAAATAGAGAGATCCTGTGTTTGCGGGACACTTTATTGCGATGTGCTTGCCATCAATTGCCCCAACGCAATTCGGCATTTGCCACCTCTCTTGGAAACCCAGCGCCACCTCTTTCCACTTAGTGGTCGTGGGTGCCGGCATCACTTCTCCTTCAAGCACATCTGCAATTACCCTTGTTGTTTCGCGGTATACCTCGCACACCGTGGATCTCCCACACTTGAATGCTAGTGCAATTGATGCAACTGACTCGCCAGTTGCTAAGAATCTAGAAAAGATAAATATACATAAATAATATTTACATATAAATATTTAGTTTCATATAATTTAAGAAAAAAATTGTTGTGATTATTGACACAGTGTTATCTAAGAAAAGCGACAATGTATTATAGTCAACTCTGGATGTAGATAGGCGATTTACAGCAATGTGAATCATTGAAAACAAATCTATTATTTCAGGCTCATCTTCAAGCGAGATAAAGATGTGTCAACAGCCCATTTAATTAATAGTGACTCTACATTGTGTAGGTTATTTAATATTATCTTAAGTCTTGTGGTATAGGGATTCACTTGAAAGAATGAAAATTTACCTTAAGGTAATTGCCAACCGGCACCCCGCAGAAATGGTTGCTCTGGCCGACTCCTTCTGTATTAGAGGTCCAATTTTTGAAAGCAGATTATCGAACAAATCTGGTGTCATTCGCGTATAGTTGAAAAACATTTCAGTATCCCGAAGCCTCATCTCCTCCAGGAGAGCGTAAGCCCCATGGGAATCCCGGCGCTTGTTGACCGAGCGAACCCACCATCGTCGTTTTGGGATCTGTTTAGCTTCTTCCAAGCGCTGCTTCTTTTTAAGTAGCAGTATTCCTGCTCCAAACATTAAAGGCTCAATAGGCGTCTCTTCCATTTTAGCAAAAAATATGTTTTCAAACGGTTCCAAAATAAACGGTTAACGATGCCTACTGATTTGCTATAATTGTAGGGAGATACTTACTGCACAAAAGGTCACCAAGGTCGTCAGAACAGATTCTAAAGACATAAAGACATAAAGACATAAAACCATATGGTCGGTCTATCGGAGTCGAAAATGTACACATCACATAATTTATAAATTAAATATTAGCATTTATAATAAGGAGATAAATTAGACTTTGTTATAAATGACAATGAAAATTGTTATGCTCATTTTTTTATTTAGACCTGCAAAAAGGTGCATCTATCAAAAAAAGTCTTGAATAACGACTATTATAAAAGGGAACAATTACAATAATTACGATAATTTTGTTTTTATTTTTAATAACAATGAATAGGGAGCTGAAAGTATACAGAATAATCAGATTATTTTAATAACTATTCAGGTTATAGAGTTAGTTAATATCATAAAAGAGGATGAGCATAACGGGGTGCTACACTTGAGCAAAATGAATATACAAAAATTGTTCATCAACGAGAAAATGTTTAAATTAGCGAATTTGGTTTTTTTGACATGTGGTCAAGCTCGTAATGAAATGTAAAGATGCTCATTTCAGCATAATACACTTTCAAATCCGATAGTATGAAAATATAAATAGCTCATGGGGTACGTACCTGGTCTTAAAGAGTTTATAAGAAAAATAACACTAAATATGCGGATAACAGCAAGAACAGAAAACACAGAAATTAACAATATAACACACACTTCACAACTATGGAATAACAAACTGGAGAATACACTGAATTATAGAAAAATATAAGAAAATCGACTTGCACAGAAGGTTTTTGAAGTTTAAGTAGGTTTTTAATAAAGTCATGTCCATAGCGACCTAACCGGTTGAATCGCATATAAGCTTCCATGCAATTTTTATTTTTATTATATAAGTATTGTATGTAGAAATTTAAAAATTAATTCTTCTACATCTAATGACTTTTTGTCTATGATGAACCTCTCTATTTACATAATATCACAGCGAATACACAAAATAATTACATGTACTAATATAATTGGTTTTTCTGGCTTTTAAAATTAAAATATCTATAGTAACAAAAGTTTGATTTGCAGTCTGTCAAATATTATATATTTGAGAAGCAAATTTCAATTGCTTAATAATCTTAATATTATAATATAAATATATTATTTATTAACTTTAGATTAATAAAATATTGTAAGTATACCTACCGCCTACCTGCCTATTTACATCGTAATCACTAATAAGCAATGCTTAATTTAAGATCATAAATTAGGAATTGTACTAAAAAAATAATTTAGTAAGAAATATTCACACATAAAAATGGAGTGTTGGTTACATGTAAAAAATTCACAACTATTACCACAGTTAATTTGAACAATTAACTGTAGTAAAATGCATTAGGACTGGATATCTTTTCTAAATTTGCTTATGTAAATGATATTAAAATTCAAATTATGCTTAATTATATAAAAATTTCGTACGCTACAAATTTAATAACACTAAAATTTCACAGTCTCGAATTAAAAAGTGTTATACCTTGCTAATTGCCTTGTATTACAGAGTTATGAATATTGATAGCCGATTAGCAGAACTGCTGCAGAAGTACCCCGCCCTGTGGGACAAACGAACATTAGCATACAGGAATAAGCAAAAAAGGGAGGAAGCAATACAAGCTTTAGCGAAAACATTGAAATGCTCAAGTAAGAAAAAAAATCTGGTCCATATTAGATTAAACTTAAAATTAAATTTATTTCAGCACAACTAGTATCGCAGAGGTATAGGTCCCTGCGGGACAAATTCCGCAGGCAAAAGCTGAGGATGAAGGGCCGAAGTGGTGCTGGGCAAAACGAAGATGCCGACGAATGGCATTTATATGCAACGCTTAACTTTTTAAATGATGTGTACACACCAAGAAAGTAAGTATCAATTGTTCATTAACAATTATTCACCAGAGATTTATCAAATATTTTTTGATTTTATAGAACATATGAGTCAAAACTGCTCACAATTAATGAGGAGCCAAGAAGTCCTGCGGCTTCAAGTCTTAACCAGACGCTCGTGACTTTGGACGGTTTTGACCAAAGCTTAGCAGAAGATGACAACCGTAAGTGTATTTCGTGTTTCCAAAACCATGACTAATTATTAAAAAAAATAATGCTTTGTAAGGTTTTCAATATTTAATAATGTCTTAAAAAAACATTAAAAAAACACCATTGATTTGACTGATATTACGTCAATAAGCAGCAAAAAATATATTGTTGTTAGCATTTCAATCTTAAAATTACCCATACTTATATCGACGCTAGTTGTTTCGACGCTGTACTGAATGTTTGCAAAAATGTAATGTTAACTTCATATATTATATCATCTAAACATTTTTTAAATGATACTATAGGTACTATATTGAGTGAAGCAGAATGTTCTTCAACAGAAGCAGAATGTGTCTTTGCATTGCATAAACATTCCCACCAAAGCACAACTTATATTACGACAGACTTGCTGCAGTGAATAAATATCACTTATAAGAAATTGTTCTAATCATATTCAATTAACAGTGTAAACTTAAAATTATTTTTCCTTTTTTTTTTCAGAATCAATACAAGATGAATTAATTAATATCCCCGAAGAACCAGGAACAAGTATAATCATGCAAATTATTATATCCATTGCACTACTATGTTTTTTACATGATTTAGGTAACAACATTACAGAAGCTCAAAGGCCATTTTGGAAGACGCAGCAGCAACCAAGCACAAAAAAAAACGAAAGCGGATGAAAACATTGATAACTGTCTTGAAAAGTTGGCGGGTGCTGCTGAACAGTATCAAAAAAATTCGAAGGGCCGTTCAGAAGAAGACCCGGTTACAAGGTCCTTCGGGGAATATGTGATCGCAACATTAAATTCACTTCCAGATAATTTAAAAGACGATACTATCATTAATATTAGTGAAATTTTAAACGATGCTATTAAGAAAAAAAGAATACAATAAAATTTATTTTGTTACAAAATGAAACAGGCCCGGTAACATATAGTCGGTAATTACAAACATGCGCTCATGAGTAAAATTTGTAAATATCGGCTTAAATGTTTTGTTTTTATTTAAATAAAAATTACTTTACTCAGATATTTCTAAGAAAGAAACTACCTATTGGTATATACTGTTCCTGAGACAAATGCTAGAGTTTTTATACGTTTCAAACAGTTTGTTTAAACATTTTGATTTGTTCAGCAGTGATAAAACTAGTTTGAAATTAATTAGAGAGAATAAGATATGTTTCAATGCAACTGCATTATAAATAGCAAGAATAGATTATTTTTATCATCTAAAAAACTAATTCCGAACTAGTCCTTGAGAACTGTGCAAATCATATATAATTAGAGAACTTAAAAAACTGTTAATTGATTAACTAACATAGGTAATTAACATGTATGAATTTATGATTACCTTACGATTGGCAATAACTCTAGTAACTAGTTATAACAATTATGCAAAATGCGAACTGCAATGTACAAATGTGGTACGCATCGGAAAATACAGAAAAACAACCAGTCTCATAACTTCACCATGTACACGTGGTATGTTGTACGTTAGTAACGACCATCAAAGCGGACAGTTGCTGTCAGCGGCGCTGACACCGCGCGCTAAACGACTTCACATGCGCACGAGAAACGTGTCAACTAAAGTTGTTGACAGTGAACCGTTTAGTTGCTATGACACCCTTGCGAGCCGCGTGAGATCCGTCATTGTGAACGCTAGGGCTCCGCCGTCACCGCGCGCGAAACAACATCGCATGCGCGCGAGAATCGTATCAAAAGTTTGTTTATACCGAACCGTTTAGTTGCTATGACACCCTTGCGAGCCGCGTGGGATCCGTCATTGTGAACGCTAGGGCTCCGCCGTCACCGCGCGCGAAACAACGTCGCATGCGCGCGAGAATCATATGAAAAGTTTGTTGACACTGAACCGTTCAGTTGTTATGACAATCTTGCGAGCCGCGTGGGATCCGTCATTTTGAAGGCTATGGTCTCCGCTGTCACGCGCGCGAAACGAAGGCTATGGTTTCCGCTGTCACCGCGCGCGAAACGACATCGCATGCGCGCGAGAAACGTATCAACTCAGCTTAATGTTTATTGACAATGAACCCACTAGTCGCTATGACAACCTTGCGAGCCGCGTGCGAGCCGTATCCGCTCCGTCGTTCTGAACGCTCCATTACGGCGGAGCCCTAGCGTTCACAATGACGGATCCCACGCGGCTCGCAAGGGTTTCTATCATAGCAACTAAACGGTTCGGCGTAAACAAACTTTTGATACGATTCTCGCGCGCATGCGACATTGTTTCGCGCGCGGTGATGGCGGAGCCCTAGCGTTCACAATGACGGATGCCACGCGGCTCGCAAGGGTGTCATAGCAACTAAACTGTTCAGTGTCAACAAACTTTAGTTGATACGTTTCTCGTGCGAATGTGAAGGTGTTTAGCGCGCGGTGTCGCTGGTGACGGCATCTGTCCCCTGACTATCGTTTCTAACGTACATCATACCTACAGAGAGTAGTTATGAGACTGGTTGTTTGATTTCTGTATAATCCCAATTAATATAATATAATTGAAGTTTTAAACGATGCCATTAAAAAAAGAGATAAATAAAATTTATTTTGTGACAAAATAAAACAAGTCCGGCAACATACACTTTGTAATTACAAATATGCACCCATGAGTAATAAAATTGGTAAATATCAACTTAAATGTTGTGCTTTTATTTAAATAAAATCTGCTTTATACAAAAATTCCTAAGAAAGACAATAATGGTACATGTAATATAATAACTACTATTCATGACTATTCATGACACAAGTGCGAGAGATTTTTTTGTGGAAAAGATTACTAGTTTGTGGTGCAAGGTTCAAACAAAATTAAAATTATTTTTTCAAATGTTTAGAACAATTTGTTTGAACATTTGTTTTGTTCGACCGGTGAAATAGCTAGTTAATTTGAGAGAATAAACCAGATCTGTTTCAATGGTAACTGCATCATAAATAACAATAACAGATTCAGTCTTCTAACATAACAGTCTTCTAAAAAAAAACTAATGTCGAAGTAGTTCTTGACAGTTGCTCAAACAACGCTGTTATTCTGTCTAGAAACCCAATCACAAATAATTACAGAACTTAAAAAAAACTGTCAATCTATTAACTGACATAAGTACATAAACTAGTTAAAACTATGTATTGTGCAGAATGAGAACTGCAAAGTATAAACCTGGTAGGCTTTCTTATTTAAACATAGATACCCATTAACGTCCCATCTGAAAAGCATTATGACTATGATTTCTGTAACTTATTTCTATGTTCGGACCTTGCAGTTCTCAACCGATGTACACATCTACTTAAGTAATTATATGTACATATAATTTATTTATAACATTAATGTTTTTTGGTAATTCTTAATTCTTCTTCTTTGGATGGTGTGTAACAAATGCTAACGTATTCAATCGAGCACAAAATTGCAAACTAAACAAATTTAGTTTTCGATGGGCAATTGCTTGTCCAACAAGAATCAATCGGGGTTTAGCCATCCTATCAATAAGTTCGAGAATTGAGTAGTGAAATTGTGTGCACAAGATGTAAGTAAGACTTGTCAATTGTTATTAGGTTTAAGTATCTATTGATAATATATTTATTTGTTATTGTTGAAATGCGTATTATTTGAAATCCACACTAGACTACCGAACTTTAATTTAATTCAATTTATCCTAACTTTTATACCGACTTCGCATAGTCATATGCGGAGTGGACGGTTACATTGGTGGCAGCGGAAAAGGCTATTTTAGAGTGGATATTTTCGAATATGCGGATTTTAAGGGCGAATTTTAGTGTCTGTACTTCCCCACGTCAGCAGATTGACACGTTCAATCAACTGGGTGTGTCGACACGTGATATGCTGGCGTAAGCAACACCTCATCACTATGGGTTATTGCACTGGTAATTAATTGTATAATAAAAGTAGAAAAGTATTATATATGGGATATTTAGGGATTATTTGGGAAATAATATATTTTTCAGGGTAATTTTGTTTCTTGGGGATTTCGTTAAGGTAACAGTCAATACTAGTAGTCATCATGACCGATCCAAAGGAGACTAAGGTGAAAATTGAGGTACCAAAAATCTCTTTTGGGGGTATTCTAAACAGCATAGACGAATTTTCGGGTAAAGAAAATGTTAAATACTACTTTGAAAGGTTGGAACAAAGAGCCGCGTTGGATGATATTGATGACGCAACATTGCTTAAAATCGTTAGATGTAAATTAACGGGTCAGGCTTATGATTTTTACAAAAGCGAAGATAGTTTAGCCGGAAACATTTCATTTCAAGAATTTAAACAAAAGATAATTAGCAAGTTTGCGCCTTCAAAGATACCGGGCGCGGCACAGTTCCAACTTTTGCAATGTAAGCAAAGACGTGGTGAAACCGTAAGCGAATTTGTGACGCGATTAAAATTATTGGGACAGGAAATGTTAAGCGACGATTTAAGTAACGCCAATGATGTACAAAAAGAAGGGATTAGGAAAAAGAACAACGACTTAATTTTGAATCAGTTTAAAATGGGACTAAAACAGGAAATCCAACGAAGTATAGGGTTAACGTTAGCACGCGAAAAACAATTAGACATTGATGGCGCTGCAGAAATTGCGCAACAGGAGGAATTGAATTTCATGATGTACAATCTTGGTACTAAATTGGAAAATGTTTGTTCGGTGACTCCAAGAACGCAAAATGTGCAATGCTATCGATGTTACAAAATGGGGCATCTTGCATCTGATTGTAATAGCGATATTACTTGTCGAAGATGTTTCAAGGTGGGGCATCACGCCGCGATATGTAGGGCAGGGACCAGAGGTAACAATTCGCAGCGCTGGCAAAATTCTTCACAGCCGGGTTCATCGCGCGACAATTGTGCTAACAACGGCAGAAGCCATATCTATCAAAGGCAGGGTCAACCACATCGCCCACAAACAACAAACCGGGGTCAATATAACTATGCTAGTCCAGTATCACAAAACTCGCCGCAGTATAAGAAAAAACCGTATATACATTATGATGGGGAAAATAGATATAAGAATAACAAGCAAGGTAGTCATTTAAACGGGCACACTCCCTCAATGCGCCCCAATTGCGAGGGAAAGAATTAAACAATACCGGGGTATTGGTAGGGAAGAAAATGGTGATCCCACAAGCTAGTATAGAGAGTAGGAATAATTGTTTTATTATAGTAGAGTTGGGAAAACGCAAGCTAAAATTAATTATAGACACGGGGTCACCAATTTCAATATTAAAGAAACATTGCGTAAATAATCTGGCATTAAGAGAGTCGGACATAATTTTAAAGGGAATTACAGGTAATGAAATTGCTACTATAGGACAAACTAACGTAAAGTTTTGTTTACAAGGTAGAGAATTTCCAATACTGACCACAATATGTGATCAGTTACCTTTTGAGGCAGACGGGCTGCTAGGGATAGATTTCTTGGAGAAATTTAATTGTGTTATGAATTTTAAATTTGGTTATATTTTAGTTGGAGATGTTAAAGTAAACATTGGGACTGGGATTATAACGGAAGAAGAGAAATTCTGCTGTGCCGTGGATGAAAAAGCACGTCAGTGTTTTGACTTAGGCGCCAAAAGGGTTCAGGAGGATAAAACAGATAAGGAATTTTCGTGTTTACCAGTAAATACGAAAAAAACGACAGGCAAGAAAGTCACTAGGAGCGGATAACATTCACCAGGTCCAAGGGTGAATAGTGATCAAGAACAAGCGGTTGGACCCCGTCCTGTTCTATTGAAGGAAGAATTGCTAGTGCCTGCTCGTTCAGAAGTGGTATGCCGAGCCATACATACAGGAGTCGAACCGGGAACGGATATCCTCGTGGAACCAGTGGATACCATGGTATATGGTATTATGAGCGCGAGAGTAGTGACCTCTGTAAACGAAGACAATGAAGTACTGGTGAAACTAATAAACGTTACAGAGAAACCACTGAAGGTATCAAACAAATTATGTATTGGGTATGGGGAAATATTACAAGGGAATTTCAATGCAGTGGGGTATAGGGAAGCAACCACTTGCAAACCACATAAAGGGAAAACAGAAAAGGGTAAGAATAAGCCAGTACAGGTAAATAACATTGGGACGAAACCATTACACGAATACTTTAATTTGGAGCACCTAAGGGAAGAAGAAAAGAGGAAACTGTTAGATCTAATATACGAGTTTAAAGATATTTTTCTTTTAGAAGGAAACAGCTTGGGAGTTGCAAAAGGGGTGAAGCACCGTATCATCACGGAGGATGTTCCACCAATTACGAAGGCGCCGTATCGTGTGCCTTACGCTCAGAGAGACGTGCTGAAGAAAAACATTCAGAAGATGTTGGATGATGACATTATTGCACCATCAAAATCTCCATGGTCCGCTCCGGTGGTCATAGTGCCAAAGAAGGGGGACACGGGGGAAGACTCTATACGGATATGTATAGACTTCAGAGGGCTGAATAGTGTCACGAAGGGGGACTACTTTCCTCTACCGAACATGCAGGAAACGTTGGATCAATTGGGAAATGCAACCCTTTTTAGCACCCTTGACCTGGCCGCAGGGTACTGGCAGGTGGAAATAGATGAAAGAGATATGGAGAAAACAGGATTCAGCACCCCCGATGGCCATTATCACTGCAAGAGAATGCCGTTCGGACTGAGGAATGCACCGAGCACTTTCCAACGGTTGATGAACACCATCTTAGCGGGGCTAACGGGTGAAAAATGTTTTGTCTACATAGATGACGTCATTGTGTACAATAAGGATGACTTCACTGAGCATCTGAAGAGGTTAAGGAGCATCTTTACGCGAATCAGGGAGGCAAACCTCAAACTCAAACCCAGTAAGTGCAAATTTTTATTAAAGGAAACGAAATACTTAGGTCATATAGTATCAAGTCAAGGAGTTAAGCCAGACCCAGAAAAAGTCAGCACGATACAAAACTACCCTCAGCCAAGGAACATCAAAGAAGTTAGAGCGTTTCTGGGGCTCGTCGGATTTTATAGACGGTTTGTTCCAGAATTCGCCCATAACTCGAGACATTTGACAGACCTAACGAAGAAGGATTGTGAGTTTGTATGGTCAAAGCAGCAACAGCAGTCATTCACATACTTGAGAAATGCGTTATGCCATGACACAATTTTACAATATCCTGATTTCGGCAAGGAATTTATACTTACCACGGACGCTTCGGGACATGCCATTGGAGCCATTTTGAGCCAGCGGATTGGAGGCCAGGAACGACCTATCGCTTTTGCAAGTAGACAACTTAACAAAGCGGAAGTGAATTACAGCACCACAGAGCGAGAATTATTAGGGGTGGTTTGGGGGGTAAAACACTTCCGGTGCTACCTCTATGCAAGAAGGTTTAAGGTCATCACTGATCATCGTCCATTAAAGTGGTTATTTTCCATTAAGGATCCATCGTCAAGACTGGCCAGGTGGGCGATAACACTCGCGGAATATGACTTTGAAATCGAACACAAGGCGGGCAAGCAGAATGTGAACGCAGATGCTCTTTCCAGGATACCTGTTCACTACTTAGAAGGTGATCCTATGTATGAACCTGTATGGGATAGCGGAAAGCTAAGAAAAATGCAGGAAGAGGATCCATCAGTGAAACGCATCATGGATGAGTTACAACATGGGGAGAATTCAACCAGCGAATTCTTTATAGCAGAAAATGGTCTACTTTTCAAACGTAAAGTCGAAAACCAGCGACAGGATAGATTGGTCATTCCGAAGAATTTCGTTAAGGAAGTTTTATATCACTGCCATGATTTGCCTTTCTCGGGACATTTTGGGTATGAAAAAACAAAGTCTTTTGTTACAAACAGATTTTACTGGGAGCACATGAACAGGGATATTAAGGACTACTGCGACAAATGCTTAGCGTGTAATCAGAGGAAAACGTCACCTCATCTCCGAAAGGCTCCGTTGCAACCCCTTGAAGTCACCTATGAACCATTCCAACGGGTAGCCATGGATATTGTCGGACCGTTAAATTTAACACCCAGAGGTAATCGCTATTTGTTAACATTCCAGGACTACTTCACCAAATACCCAGAGGTTATAGCAATACCTGATCAGAAAGCAACCACCATTGCGAGAACCTTCATTACTCAAATCATCAGCAGACACGGGACACCGAGAGTTCTGCTTACTGATCAAGGCGCTAACTTTACATCTAACATAATGAAAGAGGTATGCAAGATGCTAAAGATCGACAAGATTCAAACTACGGCTTACCATCCACAAACTAATGGGATGATCGAGCGGTCTCACCGCGTGTTTAAGGATTTGCTTGCTCAGTTAGTGAACGAGAAGCAGGACGACTGGGATGAATGGATTGAGTACATCCTTATGGCATATCGTAACCAGGTACACTTCTCAACAGGTGAAACACCATTTTTCCTTATTCATGGTCGTGATATGGCACTTCCATATGATGATATCATGAAAGCCAATGCCTTTAGTTATGATTACAGCGCCAACTATTCGAAGGAATTATTAAAGCGATTGCAGGAGGCGTATCATATGGTGACGCAGATAGCCGAGGAAGCGAGGGAACAGCGAACTACAAAGTATAACAAGAACACGAAAGAGGTGAAGCTCCAAGAAGGCGATATGGTTCTACTATACGATCCAGTAGTAAAAGCTGGAACCAGTAAAAAGTTGGGAAAACCATGGACTGGGCCATATAGAATAACCGAAAAAACAGGGCAGGTGACATTCAAAATCAAGGAGGTAAATGGTCGGAAAACTCAGCATGTGCACGTTAACCGTCTGAAGAAATTTAATGGACTGGTACCAACACAGGACGCTATGGCTGTCGTACAGGAAAATGCGAATGTACAGGGCAGGGAGACATACTTTAGACATAGACACTGGAACTGGCAAGACGAAATTATATTTCTTCCACAATCTAGCAGTAGGGAACAGGAACAAAATGTGGTAAATGCTCCAGCGCCACATCCTGATGAACAAACAAAGGAGCAAAGGGTTGCCGAAGGGCCACCATCACCAAATAGATCGGAAGCTCATGAGGAAAGAAATAATGTCACGCCTACCGAATCTACTTACCGAACAAGAAGTAGGGGTAGGGTGTCAGATCACCCATGGGTTCTCCCCAAAGGTCAATAAATGTAGGGTATATCAATAAGCGATAATAGAAATAAGGGGGCTAATTAGAAGGGCATTATAGATATAGATTCAATAATTTATTTTGTTGTAGGGAATTCGTTATTATATTGATGCAGATACTTGCCAGTGTGTACTCCATTATTGTGTACGATTGCAATGGTCCAACCACCAACATTACGGCTATATCAATGAGGGATGTAGCTCCGTGCATGCCACCCGACAGCAATTATGTAGAAAGCAGTAAGACGGTGGAAGTCATCCAGAAGAATGAATACATTGCTGTCGAGGTGTGGACATGTCTCATCCAGGTCACTCGCCACATACAACACTGCGGCATGCATAGCCATACCAGCGCAGTGCACCAAGGGCTACTCAGTTACGTAAAGCAAGTTGGTGCGAGGGAATGCAGGGATATCCATCGAAGCGGGTCGTACCATGGATTTCAAGGGCAAATCATTGGAGACATCAAGCCCAACAGCACAACCACAAGTTCCCTCACGCTAGCGGGAAAAATAACGATGGAGGGTAGATGTTACGGGACAACGTATACGGAAGATGGTCTAACATGGGCAGATGTGGTAGTCAGCGCAAGTGTCACCATCAAGATTCAGTCGTACTGGACCACAGCGAGACTGGAGACCGGGGAAATTAGCCTGACGAGTGGAGTCACGTGTCCTTTCCTAGAAGGGTACTGCATGGACCCAGATATTGGAGAGACCACATGGACCACCAATAACTTCAACGAGTGTTTAGGGCTAAGTATAATCTATCAGGGTAAGGCTACAATAATCCACATTAACAACACACAACCCTCTCAAACTTATTTGGTGGTAGAGGAAGGCGAAAGGGTATTCGCCCTTACTATGATTAAAAAGTCATTCCTATGTTCTCGGGAATGCTGGGTCACTGAACATCCAAGATTGGTTGTGAGAGAGCAAATCAGTACACATTCGGGACTGTCCAAAATCTTAAATAGTAACATAAATTTGATGGCATACGTAAATTCAAAATTTATGTATGTAGAAATTTCATCTAAATTAAATACGTATCAGATTTACTCACAAATGATACATAGAAAATGTCTGTTGCAGCAAGAAATTATTAGGAATAGGTTACTGTTTGCTCCCTTAGCAGCGGATACCCTCACCACAATCATTAAACGGGAACCGGGTTATGTAGGCCGAGTTTTTGGTGAGGTGCTATATATCATGAAATGTGTGCCTAAGGTTGCGGAAATTAGACGCACCGTAAAATGTTTTAATGAGTTACCCATAACGGTCAATAATGTAAGCATGTTTATGCAACCAATTACACACGTGGTACAGAGGCACGCTGAGGAACTTGACTGCACCGGGCTTATACCACCCATGTATAAGGTCGGCGGTAGTTGGATTGGATTCAGTCCGGGTCCTGTGACCAATATTGAACCTACGATATTGAGTCCTCAGGAGCCCACTGAACTAAGATTTAAAAGCATCAGAAATTTAGGCAGCGGGGGTCTGTACACACAAAGTGAGATTGAGAAGGTGCAGCATAATTTTGTCTTTGGCACTGAACGTAAGGCTCTCACAAACTATATCACCCGCAAAGTTACGGGGAATAGCACTAGTACGGAGGACTTTGACCTAGCAAACCTTTTTAATCATAAAGAAATAAAGAAACTGGCACGAAGTACACTTAGCTACATGTGGGGATGGTTTGTGGACATTGGCATGTATACTTCGGGCATATTGGGTATTCATGTAATTTTTAAAATAATTAAATATTTTATAGGTGTAATCTTCAACGGATTATCCATCTACAAGTCAAAGGGCTGGGGACTTGCTATGCTGGCAAGCCTTTGGTCTGTATTAACATCCTGGGTACTCACCCAGCAATATCGTAGAGCCCAAACCAAACCCGAATCAGAAGGGGAAATTATTCCGATGGTGCAAGTCACGCCGACTGCACCCTCAGCAGAAATAGCAGCCACGTCCGTGTCCGCACCGACACTATACCCTAAGATTGAAATTCATCGGGTTTAACGCTAGGCATCGATATGTTATAATTGCCGAGCAACGTAATAATGCTCTATGAAATGTAATCTAGGTTAAGTATGGGATGTTTTTAATGTAATCACGGGGTCATTTGGGGTCACTTCTTACATTTTGTTTAGAGTATGGATTCAGATTTTATTTTGATCATCATATTTGATTATTGGTTGTTAATCGATTCATGAGTAGGAAGATACAGTATGGTTGCTTATAGTCAAAAAAAAAAAAAAAAAAAAAAAAACAATATTCACACCTCAAGACAAGGACCGCCCGAAAGGGAGCGAAGGAACGTGACGAGTAACCCGAGAGAAAGGGAGAGAGAGAGCGGTGAAACCCAACCACCGTTAACCCATACTGGTGACCACTCGTACCATGCTGAATAGGCACCCAATCCGGAGGACCAGAAACAAAAGGGACATAGACTGTAAGCATATACAAAACAAAAAAAAAAAAAATGCGAACAGAATTTTACATCCTGAGAAAATCAGTCATCACCGGGGATACCGGAAATACCACCCGTATCCACCACCGCCAGATGACAATGTCCAGGCAACCAAATGCAACTCCATCTGATACCAACCTTCAGGAAGGAAAAGGTTAAACCGATATGAAAGGAATTCCGGGCCTAAAGAAGTAGAGCACTTTAGTACGAGACTAAGAAGACAGAAAAACACAATCATACAGAAAGAAGGAAAAAGAAACCAACAGCAGGGTGAATATTGTGTTGTATTCAATGTTATGTTTATTGTGACCATACTGCATCTTATTGAAAAAAATAAAAATGTAAACTATATAAAGGTAAAAGTTAAATTGAAAAGATACCGCTTTTAAAGCAACATCTTTTTTTTAAGGGGGAAGTAATGTAACAAATGCTAACGTATTCAATCGAGCACAAAATTGCAAACTAAACAAATTTAGTTTTCGATGGGCAATTGCTTGTCCAACAAGAATCAATCGGGGTTTAGCCATCCTATCAATAAGTTCGAGAATTGAGTAGTGAAATTGTGTGCACAAGATGTAAGTAAGACTTGTCAATTGTTATTAGGTTTAAGTATCTATTGATAATATATTTATTTGTTATTGTTGAAATGCGTATTATTTGAAATCCACACTAGACTACCGAACTTTAATTTAATTCAATTTATCCTAACTTTTATACCGACTTCGCATAGTCATATGCGGAGTGGACGGTTACAGGTGTATATACCCATACTAGAGCACGCAGGCGGTTCTCAATTCTCTCAATTCCTGTGCATCCATTACAGAGTGTGATTCATCATTTCAAGTAAAGTATCTCTACAAATAAACATACTTCGGCTAATGAACTATGTGAAAAATAAAATATCAATATTTACCATTTTATAATAATAATTGATCACATAAACGTAGATTTCAAGGTATTCGATCAAATTATGTGATCAATTCAAATCTATGATACTTCAAGCATAAACACATGCGTATACACTTTCTTCAGATGTAGGATATGTGTCCATGCGATACAGAACTATAGTACGCTTTCCTGTGGCCGAAAATGAATCCTCCAGGCTTATTGTTTCACTTTATTTTATGTTATCTTCTTGCAACAGTAGTATAGTCGTCACAACCAGAATAATAGTGATTAGATCTAGATACGTATTTCTATACACAGGAGGAATGAAACTTACCTCGCATCGGATCATACAGAAATCAAACAACCTGTCTCATAACCTCTACGTGTACACATGACATGTTGTACGTCAGAAATGACTGTCCTGGGACAGATACTGTCACCGCGCGCTAAACGACGTCTCGTGCGCGCGAGAATCGTATCAACTCAGCTTAGAGTTTGTTGACTCTGACCCCTCTAATTGCTATGACAACCTTGCGAGCCGCGTGTGAGCCGTATCCGCTCCGTCGTTGTGAACGCTATTTAAGGCGTAAAAGGAAATACCGTAAAAAGATTACTGGGTGCACCCCCTATGGTGAGAGAGGCTAATAAGGGCAAAGTTTTATACATACTATGTTTCATAAACGTCAACAACACCCAAAGACATTTTTTCAATACATATTTTCGAATGAGTGTTGGAAGTTTTGATGAATTACTGCGCCTTTTACATGCATTAACATACAAAAACGCGAGCATGAGATTGTCGGTCCCAGCTGAAGAAAGATTTGCTGTAACTTTAATTTTCAAATTTACGTCAGAATACTCATTCAATTTCTTGCCAAAAAGCGCGGGTCTTTTCTCAACTTTGTCTATCAGCACATCATTATCTATGTCATGTTCATGCACCAACCAACAGCATGTATACGAATGTGGAGCGGGATGCATGGAGAATTTTGTCACCAGTGCGCGCGCGTCTATCGAAACCTTGCCGCGCGGTAACAGTTTTGTCACGGGTTTGTTCGCGGGTCGTCGGACAAAAGTGTCACCCGGTTGTCACGTCGTAACGTGCGCGCACCTCCATACATACCCTCAGACTGGACAAGAGTGACAAAACAGTCACGGAGACAAAAGACTCTCGTGCGCGCTAGGCTTTACAACAGTGTATGTTATAGGAACTTCAAACAAACGTCAAATTGTAACAATTTTATTTGCGCCAGTGTAGATGCCTGCCTGCCGTTTGCATCAATCAACAGCGTGAATTTCGATCCCTATCCCGGCTAATACTGCAAAGTTTCGGCGGACAGAGTATAGGTGATTTGTTGTTGGCCGAAATGAGAGTGAAACCAGTGTTATGGGGATACCAAAACACGTATCATTACATGTTTCCAGACTGCATCCAGAAATAAAACCAGAGGAGCTAAAGAAGGTGTTAGTGAAAATCTTTCCAGAGGTAGTATGCGAAGAGCATACGTCAAAACGACCAGGTAACAATAAAACAAGATCATTTTAGAGAGTCCTGGAAAAGAGATATTTGGCCCAATGGAGCTCTAGTCCCACGTTTTTTCTCCAGAAAGAGGATGCCAATTACGATGGATCCTCCAGAAAAAAAAACGGCTAGTATAACAGCAGGAAAACCATCAACAAAGTCAAAACTAGAACAAAAAAAGGACCTGATACATCAAAAGATCCAGGTCAGCATAATCCATCAAAACATTCAATCACTTGGAAGTAGGTATTGATAAACTTCAAAACTATATAAAGCATAACACAGAATGCAACCTTATATCTCGGAACACTGGAAGTCAGAAAACCAGTTGAAAAATTTTGGAACACTTCAAAATAGCTGCAAAGTACTGCAGGGATGAAGGCGAACATGGAGGTGTGGTGATTTATGTGCATAAAGATATACAGTTTATTTAGTGTATGTGAAAAGATTTCTAACCTTTCTCAAAAATTGAATTTAAATATGCGGGTATACGATGTTCAGTAGGAAAAACAGTTTTTTAGTAATAGTGTAGTATAGAACTAACAGGTAGTTGGTATATTTTTTTAATTAGAAACACTGCTTAACTTAGGCCCATGTAAGTAATGTAGTTGTAGGCGGTGACTTTAATATTAATATGATGAGTGAGCGTAATGAAAAAAATGGTTTGCTTTCTTTGATGTCATCATTTGGATTAAATCAGGCGGTGAGTGATTATACCACATTGACAGAGGGGAAAATACTTGGATAATATCTTCACTAAGTGGAATATTCTACAAAGACCCACCTTTGAGATGCATGTTTCAGGTCATCTGGGACAAACAAATTTATTTAACACTAATAAAAAAGAAATAAATAAATTTATAATGAGAAGTTTTTATACAGAAACAAAAGCTGCTTTTTAATTTGTCTAAAGGATCAAAATTGGTTGGATGTTTATGAAGTACAACCCAGGGATGTAAATAGACAATGGAAACATTTTATTTTAAATTTTATAAATATTTTTAACCACAGCTTTCCAAATGTAAGGTCATATATCTCCAAGAAAAATAAAAGAATAAAACCGGATAGTGAGGATATATCTAATTGCAAAAAAGATTGGATGTGTTATTAATGTTAAGCAAATCTAACCAGTGCTATAAAGATGAATATAATAAACTGAAAAAGACTATGAAAAAAATTATGAACTCTGACAATAAATCCAAAACAACATGGTCAATATGCAATGAAATAATGAGAAAGACTAATACTAATGAGGACTGTAAAATAAGTGGTCATCCACAAGAAATTGCAAATAATATGAACAGACATTTATTAGATGCTATACCCACGAAGAGTTTAAAAACGTACCCACTCTTGTGAAATACAAGAAAATATAGAAGCAATATATCTAAAGCAAGTGACTGCCAGTGAAATTCTTAACTTCTGTAATCACTGTAATCTTTTCGCGAAAACGCAGCATGGCTGTTTGGAAGGTAGATCGACTACAACTGCCATTTTCCAGTTTATACATCTTAGAAAATCTTGAAAATAAAAATCTTACATTGGGGCTTTTCTTACATCTCGCAAAAGCATATGACTGTTTGGATCATTTTGGAACATTTTATTGACTAAATTGGAAAAGTATGGAATACGAGGACATGCACTGAAATTAATAAAATCTCACCTCACAGGTAGACAGCAGCGTGTCTTGATACAGAAGGATAGTGGGAATTATAAATCAGTTATTTCTGTAATTGAAATGGCCATCCCTCAAGGCAGTATACTGGGGCCAATTTAGTTTGTAATATATATGAATGACATCTTTCATCATCATGACTCTTTTATATTGAAAAAAAAAAAAACTAATATCGCAATAACGAATTGTGTAGATGGTACCAATGTATTGGTGAGTGGCGCTAGTTTGAATGTCATAGAAAGCAATGCACATATAGTTTTGAATGAAATTGAAAAAAAAAGAAAAAACCAATGGCATATTATTTAGAACAAAGCAAAGTCGAGCAGATGTCAGTGATTTTTGTATCTCACTCTTAAACCAAAATTTACCTTTAGAAAAAAATACGAAATTTTTAGGAGTGCATATTTTAGAAGTGCTCACTCTTGGTAGGACAGGATATAGTGTCAGATTATTAAGTAGACATCTAGGTATAAAAACACTCAAAGTGGTCTTATCATGCAAACTATGAATCTCAGCTATGATATGACTATGATATTATATTTTGGAGATGCAATGCGGCAATACAAAACATATTTGTTAACCAAAAACGTACGTTAAGAAACATTAATAATAACTACAGGGATAGTTGACAAAACAAGAAAAGAAAAATAATTACAAGTCGTACAGCAAGTATACAGTGTGTCCAGGAAAATCCACACCATATGGGAAAAACTTTTATTATCCATTTCACAGAAAATTTTATTTTTTATGAAAGTTGGCGGTAGGTCTAAAATCAAGAATACCATCATAAGATCTGACAAATATCCCACCGTACACAGAGTGTTTAAAAATATGTGAAACGCGCATAAGATACTTTACACCTGGATAATTAATATTATGGAAAAATTTTATTTGGGAATGTTGCTTAGAATTAATAATTACGATCAGATTTTAAATCACAGCTACCTATGTCAGAAAAAATTGTTTGCTTCTTTTTTAAATTTTCACTATTTGAGAACAGTTTTGCGCACTCCTGGACACACTGCATGTAAAATTATCCAAATACTATACACACAAAACAAAGTAACGTTACTGGGGACCGTACACTCATAGAACTAAATGAAAACGGCACAGTGGCGTTTCAGTCAAAAATAAAAACATCATTTTAAAATATCACATAAATTCACTACACCTTGGACCTATTCCAGAGCCTTTACCGGAAGAGGGCCAACCGACTGAAAATATCAAGAATATTCAGCTTTAATACAACTACGACAATTTCCTGGTGAGCATAGTAAAAACCATGGAAACCTGGACGAAGAAGATGGAAGAAGATACGAAGAACACATTGTCAGCAAACCTTCAAGGTAGCGTCCGAATCACAGTTAAACATCCTGAAGAACGTAACCACCCAGTATGAAGATAACACCCAGCAGATGATGTTAAACCAACAGCGCATCACTGAAGAAGCAGAAGCACGCCAACAAGTCATGGACGCTTTCGAGATGACTAGTTTTCAAATCCACCTTCTCACCACCATCAGGTTCGAAATGGAAGAGCTTGTCGAATCAACAAATATAGCTAAAGTGGGAATATTGCACCAAAATTATATAAAATCCATCCATTTAAATTCAAACAAAGAATTCCCATTTGATATTTTGACTGATAACATTTATCTCATTGAATCTATTATTAAGGTCAAGATGTACCAAACTAAAGATCATTATGTTTTTACTTTCCGACTCCTAGAAGGAAAGTATTGTAATCGACGGAAAAAAAAAATTTGAGATTTTAGCGGAAATACGTGTTTTGGGGTCCCCTGAACCGATTGCAATGATTTCTGGAAAATGTATGTGTGTACGTGTGTATGTGTGTATGTGTGTATGTATGTACGGTGTACGTATGTCCGTGAACACGATAGCGCCCAAACGAAACAACGGATCGAGCTGAAATTTGGCGTACATATTTAGAATCACCAGGGGACGAACTGGATTGTTTTTGGTGACAATCTGACAACCGGAAGTGGCAAATGTCACATACGTTTTCTTAGGTATTCATCCGATTTTAACCAAACTGACACCATCTCATCCTGCAGTGACATTAAATATGTATACAAATTTACAGATCAATGGGATGAGCGGTTTAGGCACTATAAGAGTTTATACCTATCGGGCGCCTTCGGTTTGTGTCGTAATGAAGGGCTAACGGATGGCTGACTGTATGTGTCAGCATTTATGCAGCCACATGTTTTCGGCTCGCGATCGAAGAATAAATAAACATTTCGCAGAAGAATACAGATACGTGACAGTATAATATTATGGTTATTTGTATCGAAAGGTGCCTTGTGTTATGATCTAATAGTAGTATTATTATCTTACGGACATTCGTTTAAATGTCAACATTGTAGTCGGAAAGTTGGGTGAGGGCCACCCCAGATATTTGTATTAGTCATTCCAATAGGAAATATTGAACCATTATAATATTATAGCCTTAAAGCTTTACCAATTTTTTCAAATAATTGCTACAAATAAATTTCTCCACAATTTCGATACATTGGTCGTAAAGAAAATAAATAGTTTGGCTCAAATCAAATTAAGTAAAACTAAATTACCTATCTGAAACCGCACCATGCAAAATTCCTGCTATTCTAATGGTAGTAATTATAAAAATTGTATTTATCACTCCTTTAATTTGAAAGATATTGAAATTAGAAATATTGCTAATAACATAAAAATTTTACTCAGTCCAACTGAAAATACAACAAGATAAAGACACCCAATTGTGAAAGGTACTTATCTGATAAAAAATATTAATAATTGCATTTTTTCTATTAAAAAACAAATTATTCGTAATTTTAAAACATTACATAAAACTGAAATGAAATTAATTTCTTTTCAATGGCAACACGATCAGATAACTACGCTTAATCTCACACAGCCAAATTTTGTAAACATTTCTAAAACTATTGATGATCAAACAAAACTTGTAGAATCTATTACATTTGTTGCACAGATATTTTACCAATGCTAGCTGGGGTTTGTTTGGTACGATAGATAAGGCGTTGTAGAAGGTTAATATAAACATTAGGGAAAGCATCCTAGAGGCTCGAGAAAAAGAGGCTAGGTATAGTTGTGTGGAAAGAATTGTTGTTGTTCTAGAATGGTATTGACTAATCTTACCGGTGTTGTGGCGGTACCCCCTTTGTTGGACATGCAGTCATACGACTTGGGCTTGTCGAGGATAGTATAGACATGGAGTCATATGACTTGGGCTTGTCGTGGAGACATGGAGTCATATGACCTGGGTATATGACATTGAGTCAGATGACATGGAAAAGCTTCTTATGATGAGACGGGGATTTCGACAGTCTGGGGACTGCTGTCCCGGGGCTGTTTAAAGAGGGTATTTCTATATCGATCGGGAGAGCCGCCTTCGAATAGTATGATTATCCATTTACCAATGACGTGTCTTATCGGTGAGTTATTATCAATCTATTAAGCATGTTGCAGTTTGGTGTCAGATGCACCAGCTTTAGTAGTTATGAAAAAATGTAGTGCGGCAAAAATTATAGCCACACTTTCTCAACATTATTTCACTACAAGAGACTTTGTGTTGTATTCAGTTATTACAATAATATTTTCTGTGTTTATATTCATAGCATGTCGCAGATATCGTTCTAACTGCCGACACTATGGACTCTTATGCTAACCAGGCATATCCTTTGCAAGAAATATCATCTCATTTGTAATGGACGGTATGTTTGAATCTGGCCGTGGAGGAGTTATATCCCGGATACCACACGTGGACTAAGGAATGTGCTGATTGCACCATCAGCACTATAGCGATAGAATAGAATAATATAAAAGGCAGCACAACTGCACAAGTTAGGTAATAACTAATTGTTAAGTACGCGCGAGCCTTCGTAGGGTCTATAATAATTCATTGTACTGTTTTTGTTTGTAACCGAAGTTATCGTAAATAAACATATTTTGTTAATTCAACGGAAACAACGAATTTGACTCACACATACGTACCCACATATATTTTTCAACAATCATTGCAATGGATTCAGGGAAAATATTAATTTTTTTTCCATTACAATAATTTCCTTCTAGGATACTAGTCGAAAAGTAAAAATTATATAACTCCCATTATCAATGCTTATTTTTTATAATAAAGAGCGTTTTGTGAAGCAAACATGTATCCAAATTATCTGTGATCAAGCCATGTCAGCTAAAACCACGACATTTGTAAATAAGATATTAAAGACTTACCCAAATCAAAAAGTTTCCACAGTATCTTAAGTCTTGATTTTCTGCAGTGTGGATTGACGTTCAGATCAAAAATAACATTGGGATGAGATGTTATGTCCCACATTTGATTATTCTTGCCACTTGTCGCTTTGCTAAGTTTTATTTATCGTAATTACTTATGCTTACTCAACACTATTATATGTTTCTTACCAATTATGGAAGCTAACTACTGGTGTACAGACAATCTCGCTATCAGCTTGTATCTCAAATTGTGTAATGTCCATGAGCACAAAGAGTCCCACCAACAGAACTGTAAATCTCATTTCTGCTAACAGGCAAATGGAAATGTTTTAAAACGGCATTCTCATTGCCCTACTAAAACCAAAATGTGACATTGACTGTTCGGGCTGTTTGTGTAATGACCATGGTTACGATAAATTTTGTTGTTGTATATGCTAATGGGCTTGTTCGCAAAGTACATTCCGAATGGGTTTAGGACGGAATTTGAGTTGGACCAATCTGAAGTGTTGCAACAACTCTCCCATACCGACATTACTATGACACATATGGTGCAATGTACTATCGTGGCCATATATTATGTCCGCCCTTTTTAGCGTCGATTTTCTCGCAAACCCAGGAGCGAAAAAATTCTGATGCGGTCCTTGATTAATATGCTACAACTCTTAAAAATTAAAAAGCTTTTTTTTATTGTAGAAAAAAAGCCAGTTCAACAAAAGTTCATTGTTTTATCATGATTGTGATATATGCGTTCTATACAATTACAATCAATATTATCGTTAGAAGTATCATGTAGCTTCGATTAGTCTTCCTCTGAAGACAGGAGGTCTGGAGGTAATTTTCTCTTCAGCCGTTGATGGATATTGCGTTGTCTAATGCCGAATGCTACCGCTCCTTCCCATTTGTAGAATCTTTTTGTTGTCTTTCTTATGAATGTCTCCATTGGGTCGATATTTAGTTCTTCGTGTAATTGTTCGTTTCTGATGCACCATGACTGCGATGCGCTTTACTTTATTTTGTAGGACTTGAAGTTTTTGTAAGTTTGATTTAGATGTGTTGCTCCAGATGGGACAATCTGTGCGTAGGGTGGATTTTCGGTTTATTATGGGAAAGAGCTGGTTGAGGCGTTGGTATCCTTGGTTAATTTTGGTGTTGATATGATGTTTCCATGTTAGTCTTTGGTCCAAGTGAACTCCTAGATATTAACGGCTTTATCAGTGTGGTTCCATGGTATTTCGGTTTTATTCAGGGTAATGCGTGACGGAGATGTTATGCGACGAAGTGTAAAGATTTTGGTTTCACATTTTTCGGTGTTTAAGTGGATTGCCCATTTGTCGAGCCATTTTTGAATTTAGTTAACTGAAGATTGCAGTTTTTCGATGGCGCCTTCCAGGTCTGAGCTTTGAGCCATGATTAGCATGTCGTCAGCAAATAGGGCTTTCTGATCATCTGCATTCAAGGGAATGTCATGTATAAAAATGTTGAACGGAGCCGGAGATAGTACGCCGCCTTGTGGAACTCCTGCTTTGATACAGGGTGTACTGAATGAGTAGCCATTAATTTGGACAAAAAATGTTCTGTCTTTTAAGTACGAAAAAATTATGTTCTTCAGGTATGGAGAGAGCGGAAGGTTATTTATTTTGTATTTTAGGCCTTCCAGCCAAACTGTATCAAAGGCCTTGGCAATGTCTAGTAGGGCACAAGCTGTATACATTTTGTGTTCGAATCCTTGTTGGATTTTTTCGCTTATTCTAGCCAGTTGGTGCACGGTAGAGTGATTATTCTTGAATCCAAATTGGAATGTTGGTATAACTGATGCTTCATTTACTTGGTCCATAAGTCTTCGATGGATAACTTTTTCAAACAGCTTTGATAACGTTGGTAAGAGACTTATCGGACAGTAGCTCTGAAGAAGGTTTCTCTTTTTACCAGGCTTGGGAAATAATAGTATCTGAGCTCTCTTCCATGAGTCTGGGAAGTAGCCAATTTGTAGACATTGGTGGAAAATTTGACAGATATTTGCGATTGTTGCCTGAGGAATGTGCTTAAGGACTGAGTTAGGAATTAGGTCTGGACCAGGAGCTTTTTTAACAGGAAGATCAGCTATCAAGGGTGCAATTTCTTCTTCGGTAGGGGGTTCATCTACGTCGTAGAGGATATTAGGTGGGATTCATTGAAGTTTTGTGTTTGGGCAGCAAAAGGGAAATAATTGTTTTGAATATGTGGCGAAAATGTGGATTCAAGATGGTCGGCAAATAAGTTCGCTTTATCTTCATCTTTGCTGATTGTTCTGTTATTATAATTTATTGGTGGCATTTCTTCCTGTTTTTTTTTTTTGTTATTTTGTTTGTTGTTTTTCATAAACCTGGGTCGTTTTTATCTATGTTAGACAGAAGATTACGATAATTGTTTATTTTGATATGTTCCAATACGCGTGATATTATATGTGTAAGTCTGTTAAGCCTTGGTTTTAAATTTACATCTCTTGATCGCTGCCATTCGCGTCTTATTGTTCTTTTCTCCTTTATTAAGTCTATTATGTATTTTGGTGGTATATAAAAGTTTTTCGGTCTGTTGTAGGTTTATTTTTCGGTAGATTCTTTAGCGGATTTTGTTATGTTTTCAGTAAGTTTTCGAATGCTTATATCTATCGAGTTTTGGTTTGCGCTTGGTTGCATATACTGACAGTTTTCTAATTTTTCTTGGAATTTTTTCCAATTTATTTTCCCATTGATTAATCGTTGGCAGCGGGGTTTGTATACTGCTTGCTGTTCTAAAGATATTCTTACCGGAAGATGGTCAGAGTTCATTTAATTTACTACCGTTTGATGAAGAGTTGTATTTAGGTTTTTTGAAATTTGCGCAATAAATGGTGTTATGAACTGTTTTAGCAGGTTTATGAGAGTTGAGATTATTGGGCTGGCGGTTGATGTAGGTGCATTTTGGGAATTATTGGTCATTGAGGGGAATTGGTTGGGTTGTTGAGCAATGAAGTTTCTCTTGGTTATGTTGGCATAGAAGGTTTCTGTTCTTTGTGTTTGGTGTTGTTGTGGTTGTTTTGGTGTGTTTTGGAGTGTGAGAGCTTGGTTTCTAATTGGGCGAGGGTTCTTTTTTTGGGTGTTTGTATGCTCTTTGCATCCTCTATAGTTGGCCGGATGTACTTCATGACAGTTGGCACATTTGGGGGGGTCAGATTTTTTCTTTTCGCATTTGTTGGGATCGTGTTCCTCTCCGCATTTGACACAGCGAAAGGGTAGGGAACAGTAGTTTCTTGTGTGTCCATAGCGCTGACAATTATGACATTGCGGAATTGCCTTAGGTTTTCTTCTAGCTTCTACTGTTATTATTGCTTTCGCTATTTCCTTGATGTCATATATGCCTTGAGCATTTTCGGATGGTGTTAGTTCAGTGGCGCATAGTGGCATTGGCTGTTTTGATTTATTAAGAAGTCTAGTTACTTTTAGCACAGGAAGAGTTTTCTGTTCTAGCTCTAGCTGAATTTCATCTTCTTTCAACGATATGGGAACATTACGCATAATTACTGATAGCAGTCTTTTTGTTGGATCTTGAAATGTATGAAAAGCAATATTTTGTTCTTTATAATACTTTGTTAGTGCTCGGTAGTCATCTGAATCAGTGAGGTTAATTTTTAATTTTTTTGTTCTGTACGAAGTCGTAAATTTGTGTTTCGCAATTTATTTTATGTCAGTTATTACTACTTGATGGTTACTGGCTTCGTGAAGAAATATGGGTGGCACCTTTACTTTATTTTCTGTCAAATTTTTTGTATTGTTGTCGTTGGAATTTTCTTCAATGGTGATGTCATCTGATGTACTAGCTAGAGGTTGATATCGATTTTGTAATAGTAATTTTTCAGGTGTCCATGAATATTTTTTTGAGCAGTTATCTATTGGGGGTGATAGATGATCGGATGATCTCTTTTCGCGCATTTTAATAGACATTAGCACACCCTAAGGCGGCTTTATTGAGCCTATATATGAATGTGAAGTTACTCACGTGGCTCTGGATTCTTGTTATAAAGTGAGTTTTTTGGATGAGAAACGTCGTTTTCACAAAAACACTATTGAATAGCAAACACGTCCGTTCGGTTTGGCAGTCCGATCGGCACTCAAATTATAAAGCTGTATATGTTGGCGTTTTCCCAATTTTTCCAAATTAAGAAGAATTGGTGCTGTTTTTGCACCGTAAATTTCATTCGTTTAACTTTAGCAATTAATTACTCCGGAAATAATCCATAGATTTCGACAAATTAAAAAAAAAAACAGATTCACCTGCCGAATGTTAACTGTCAATGTGAATTTTTGTAAAATGATCGGATTAGTGGTTGACCCACAAAAAGCTATATTATGCAATGCAAGCAATTCCGTTATTAGAAGAGCAAGAATAATGAAATATAGACTGTAGGCTACCTAATACATAATTCATATGTTTAAAGTTTATTACAAAATCGTTGTTTATATTGCATTTTCCTTACAAAAGATCGTGCTGAAGTGCAGCGTGAATTCCGACGCTCTTCGGTCTTTGTACGGTGCGGGGAATGGAATCGTTAGCGGCGCTGCCGGTGGTGAGAGTACCGCGGATAGCTGATTATCGATACACAAAAAGAACGATAACTTGTCAAGCTAGTAATTTTAACTAATAGAATTAAATTCGAAATTTTTGCAGAATTTTGATCATAAGGTATATTGAGTTAGCTGATTTCCCGATTAGTGGTGAATACTAAATTATGTCTGCTTGATAAATTGAAAAATATTTAAAGAAGTGTACTCAATTTTTTTATATAAATATTGAAACTATTATAGCAATGTCAACAGTTTATTTATTAGTAACATTTAAATACGTTTAAATACACAAACAATACAACATAAATACAACTCTGATATGTTACATAATAAACATTAACGGCAGCTCTGAGAGTATAAAATTGGAAAAAAATATATAAAAGAACTTTTACAATACTAATGTTTCATATGGCAATCCCGACAACAGATTTAAATTTAGTAGAAAATCGATTATAAAATTACTTAATGATAATCCAACTATTTCCGAAATTTCTGCCGTTGTTCTGCCATTATTTTATAATTGGGTAATCTGTTGCCGGATCTCCAATTTTTTTTGGCCTGGCATAATTGTGACAGCGTTAAATTGTGACGACAACGACAACGACAACGACGACAACGACAACGACAACGACAACGACAACGGCAACGGCAACGGCAACGGCAACGGCAACGGCAACGGCAACGGCAACGGCAACGGCAACGGCAACGGCAACGGCAACGGCAACGGCAACGGCAACGGCAACGGCAACGGCAACGGCAACGGCAACGGCAACGGCAACGGCAACGGCAACGGCAACGGCAACGGCAACGGCAACGGCAACGGCAACGGCAACGGCAACGGCAACGGCAACGGCAACGGCAACGGCAACGGCAACGGCAACGACAACAATAATAATAATAATAATAATAATAATAATAATAATAATAATAATAATAATAATAATAATAATAATAATAATAATAATAATAATAATAATAATAATAATAATAATAATAATAATAATAATAATAATAATAATAATAATAATAATAATAATAATAATAATAATAATAATAATTTTTTTTTTTTTTTCTTCAGCGTGGGGGAAAATGCCTACGCACCATCAGCAGCAGACCCTTTGCCGCCGGTGTGTGGGACTCGCACCCACTAACAACCCCCTTTGTTGTACTGAGCAATTGCTCACCCTGGTACCATCAGGACGACATTGCTTCAGGGTGAGTGCTCCATTCTGTGCCTTATGGCTTCATTACGTTAGGGTCTCTTCGTGCTTCTTGATGAGGATACTCTTAACGAAAGCATCCACAGCTCGCCAGTTGTGTTCGTTTGTCAACATTTTTGTAACAATGGTTTCTGGTTCAAGAGCTCCTACCAGTTCAATCAACTCATGGCGCTCCGGCTGCCACCGCTCGCACTCAAAGAATGTATGATAGGCAGTGTCATCAGCGCAATCGCCATATGGACAAGAAGGTGTGGTCACCTTAGCCATCTTAAACAGATATGAATAAAAGTAGCCGTGACCACTTAGAAATTGCGTTACATAATAATTAACTTCGCCATGTGTGCGTTCCAGCCAAGCAGGCAGGTCACCTATTAGTCGTGCTGTCCATCTTCCGCGCTTCTCGTCTTGCCATTCGGTCCGCCAGACCTCCGCAGTACGAACTTTCTCATTCTTAATGGGAACATTTCGTCCTCCATTGTAAATGCGCTTTCTTTCCAGGGCCAACAGGACTATTGGTACCACCCCGGATATGACAAGAGCAGCCGGCTCTGAAACAGTTCGATACGCGCTGCAGATACGCAAGCATGCAACCCTTTGGATGGATCGAAGACGACGCAATGATGTAGCAGGCACTCTATCTACCCATATCTCGCACCCATACAGAAGTATAGAGTTGATAACACTCATAAGAAGTCGTCTCTTACTAGCCACGGGACCACCAACATTAGCCATCAAGCGGCTCAACGAAGCAGTGACTGTTGCTGCTCTGCTACATACTCGTTCCAAGTGTGCACCGAACCTAAGTCGCGAGTCCACCATTACGCCGAGATATTTTACCGCTGAAGATGTGAAGATTTCTTGGTTTCCGACTCTCAGTGGGATCTCAAGGGGAATGTGCCGTTTTGTCATAAGGACAACCTCTGTCTTCTCCAGAGCGAGGGACAGTCCGTGGTCCATCATCCACTGTAGAACTCTTCTCATGACCTGGTTTAAGGTAAGTTGGACGCTTGCTTCATTTCGACCGAATATCACAACAGCAACATCATCCACATAACCCATCAGTCTTGCCTCTTCGGGTAAGTCTATTTCAAATAAGTCGTCGTAGGAAACGTTCCACATATCGGCGCCGAGGATTGACCCCTGCGTGGCACCAGCGGTAAGTAGCTTCTCGTGTAGACCTTCAGTTGTTTCAAAAATTAGTTTTCTTTGTTTCAGGTAACTACGTATGATACGCATCAGATAAGGCGGTAGGTTAAATCGGAATTTCAATGCGGCAAGTATGTCATACCAACGAACGGAATTGAATGCGTTCTTGACGTCTAGTGTTACGAGAGCAACTAGCGGACGAGAATAGTGATTTCTGTTCTGAGATTCATCATAAAGACGTATTAACTCAGACAGGGCGGTTATGGTTGAAAAACCTCTGCGAGACCCGTGTTGGCTGGGCGAAAGCCCGTTTGGCCCCTGGATATAATGCGCGATTCTTCCCTGTAACAGCTTTTCAAACAGTTTCCCGGCTGTGTCCAGCATACACAATGGTCTGTGCGCTGACGGTAAGTAAGGGTCACCTTTTCCTTTCGGTATAAGTGTTAGCCGTTGGATTTTCCAGCGGTCAGGAAAGTATCCTTCAGTTAGGCACGCGTTGTAGACTTTGATTAACAGATTAGGGTACTGTAAAGCAACTCGTTTTAGGATCTCCGATGGAATTCCATCAGGACCAGGAGCCTTTCCGTGTTTTAAGGTCTTGGCAGCATCAAGCAGTTCCACTTCTGTAAAGAGAGGTATCTCAGATACATCCTCAATTTCCTCGATTTCAAAGACTGTGGGTGGATGAGTGGGGAATAGTTCATCGATAATCTGGATTATTTTCTGTGCAGGTAAGCAAATATCATTTTTTGCCGAACCAAGCCTCTTCATGACAATTAAGTAACCCAGTCCCCATGGATCCCGGTTTACGTCGTCAACCAAGTCTCTCCATTTAGAGCGTTTGCTGGATGCGATTGCCTTTTTTAGTGCTTTTTTGGCTCTTGTAAATAATTCTGTTTCACTGGTGTCAGGAGTGTTACGTCCTCTGGCTCTTGTAACCTTGCGTCTGAGACGGAGACATTGTCGTCGTAGTTCCGCGATCTCATCGTTCCACCAATAGGCGGATGCTTTCCGATGTTGACTTTTTCGGGGCATTGCAGCATTGCAGGCCTCTCGGAGGATGCGCATTGTTGTTTCAACTAGGTCCGATGCTTTCTGGATGTTACTTATATTGCTTTGGTGTTGGGAGATTACCGTGAAAAGAGCTTCCTCATTAAGACGAGCGATATTCCATCGATTCTGCACGGGTCCTGCAGTTCGTGTAGCTGGGAGTGTATTCGCTTCAAACGAGATGTATTGGTGATCGCTTCCGGTAAAATCTTCAAGTACATGCCAGTTTGCGATGCGTCGTGCAAGAACATCTGTCGCTAGGGTGACATCGGGTATTGTTTGTGTGTACCCCGGTCTTCTAAAGGTAGTTACATTACCCGTATTAATGACAATCAAACCGACTCTGGCAGCCATTTCAAGGATTTTCCGCCCGCGACTATCTGTTGTAGGCATACCCCACTCCTCAGATCTGGCGTTTAAATCTCCGCCCAATATTATACGAGGGCGCATACCCAATAAAGTGTCCTCGATAGCGTTCAACTTAGTTTGGAACTCTGCGATGGGTTCATTAGGTGTTAAATAACAACTAACGTAATGCACGTTGTTGATGTTGACCCAGACAAATCCATTTCCTTCACCATGTTTGCGAACTGTGGTATGACCTGGTACCCATATGGCTGCCGTTCCCGTCCTGTCGCTAAACCATCCGTCCTGTGTTTTATTTTTGTACTGCTCAGAGATAAGGACAATGTCGAAACCCTTCTCCAGTCTTAGCTGAGTCAGTAGGCCATCGGCTGTTCGACTCCTGTGCATATTACCCTGAAGAACTTTAACGGCCATCCTGAGATTTCCGTCTAGCTACTTCCAGTGCAGCTCGAAATTTGGGACACTTTCCAGATCCGGCAACATGATGCGCTCCCTCGCAGAGGAAACACTTGGCGTCCGCACTGCAGTTAATCTTTGTGTGTCCATTGTCTCCGCATTTGAGGCAGATGGCTTCCTCCCTCCGGTTGGGCCCAGAGCAATTCGACTGTGTATGACCGTAGTCAAAGCAGCGGTGACACTTAGTAACTTGAACTACCCTTCGAATATGACTGTTAACGAGGCCTATCTTTATCTTCCCAGCTGCAAGAATTATTTTTGCTTGTCGCTCATCGACATGGATGAACGCCTGCTTCTGCTGTCGGCTATTTGGTCCTACCACAAACACCTTCATGTTTTCATAGTCTTCGCCAAGCACTACCTTCATTGCCTCCTCTACTTCGTTTTCTGTTGTGAGAGAGTCTAGATCTCTCGCTTCCAGTGCGCACCTTGGAGCTAGAGACTTTACCGTTGCTTGCTCATTAACCGCCTTTTGCATGGCATCAATAAATTTGCTGTTGGACTGACCCTTTTCCAGTTCGACGAGAATACCACCGTTTCTAGCCTGCCTCACTGTGCGAATCTCCCGCGCGCTTGGTTCCTTCCTAATAATGCTCAAAATGTCGGCATACGATTTGCACTTAGTCGGATTAATCATAATCGCGTCTGCTCGCTTTCTGTTGCGTGTGGTTTTTGCTGTCCCATTTTGAGCATTACTGGGTTTTGTGGAAGCGATAGCAGCTTCCTTTCTATATTCTGTTTTCTTTTCTTTTCGGGCTTTTTTCCTTCCTCGCACTTCTTGCCAGACATTCTGTTGAATATCTGGTGTCACTTGCTCGCTCACCTGGGCTACATCATCGGTATCTTGGCTTTTAGATTTTTTGCTTTCTTCTCTTGTAAGCGGGCTAGTAGCCAGTCTTTTGCCACCCTTTGCTGTCAGTTCGGAGGCTGCCTGTTTCCATGTTCTACGGCAGCTTTCAATCACATCCAATGCTTCTTCAAGTTCACTGAGTCCGTTTTTGATGCTCATGGACGCATTTTTTTGACGTTTTGTTGCCAGTTTCATTGTTTGCAAGATACTCCTACACTTTTTGAGGGCCTCCTCCTCATCATCTTGCATTTTCTTAATGTGGTCCTTTTTTGGAGACACACGAATCACTGTTACGTTCTCCACCTCGGTGTCGCTTGCAGTACTTTGCGATGTGTCAGTGCCATCTGAGGACGTCTTATGTGGAGGAGTTCTTCGCATCAAAGAATTTCCGACAAACGGGCTGTGAACTGAATATTCGTCTGAATCCCATACTAGGTCTGGGGTTTTTGTATCAAACTCCGGTTGCGAGTTTCCCTCCGAAGGAATTCTAACACGTGTCAGGTCCGCTTTCTGACGATGTACATTAGGCGTGCTAGCGGTTAGTTTATTTTGCTTTTGGGATGACATACAGGTTTTCTTCCAGCGCATCGTGTGAGAAGGGGCGGGCCGAAATAGCCAGGAGCGGGTATACCCTCAGAGTTACTTTCTCTTACCCCAGTTCCCTGAGGCCTGGTCTTCGCTTTATCAGTCCCGGGATTCGCGGACGGACTGACGCTCGCCCGGTGCAATGCAGGTTCCGACTCCTGCATCCATCTCACACTTCCTGACCAAGGACCGAAGTGGCTGGTTTCAGATGTGATGATTCATCTTCCATCGGCAGAGCAGGCTCACATCAACTGGTCCGCAGGCTGGGTGCAAGCCACCCTGCTCGCCAGCGGATAGCTGGCAACGCTGGCTGTACCGTCTAATAATAATAATAATAATAATAATAATAATAATAATAATAATAATAATAATAATAATAATAATAATAATAATAATAATAATAATAATAATAATAATAATAATAATAATAATAATAATAATAATAATAATAATAATAATAATAATAATAATAATAATAATAATAATAATAATAATAATAATAATAATAATAATAATAATAATAATAATAATAATAATAATAATAATAATAATAATAATAATAATAATAATAATAATAATAATAATAATAATAATAATAATAATAATAATAATAATAATAATAATAATAATAATAATAATAATAATAATAATAATAATAATAATAATAATAATAATAATAATAATAATAATAATAATAATAATAATAATAATAATAATAATAATAATAATAATAATAATAATAATAATAATAATAATAATAATAATAATAATAATAATAATAATAATAATAATAATAATAATAATAATAATAATAATAATAATAATAATAATAATAATAATAATAATAATAATAATAATAATAATAATAATAATAATAATAATAATAATAATAATAATAATAATAATAATAATAATAATAATAATAATAATAATAATAATAATAATAATAATAATAATAATAATAATAATAATAATAATAATAATAATAATAATAATAATAATAATAATAATAATAATAATAATAATAATAATAATAATAATAATAATAATAATAATAATAATAATAATAATAATAATAATAATAATAATAATAATAATAATAATAATAATAATAATAATAATAATAATAATAATAATAATAATAATAATAATAATAATAATAATAATAATAATAATAATAATAATAATAATAATAATAATAATAATAATAATAATAATAATAATAATAATAATAATAATAATAATAATAATAATAATAATAATAATAATAATAATAATAATAATAATAATAATAATAATAATAATAATAATAATAATAATAATAATAATAATAATAATAATAATAATAATAATAATAATAATAATAATAATAATAATAATAATAATAATAATAATAATAATAATAATAATAATAATAATAATAATAATAATAATAATAATAATAATAATAATAATAATAATAATAATAATAATAATAATAATAATAATAATAATAATAATAATAATAATAATAATAATAATAATAATAATAATAATAATAATAATAATAATAATAATAATAATAATAATAATAATAATAATAATAATAATAATAATAATAATAATAATAATAATAATAATAATAATAATAATAATAATAATAATAATAATAATAATAATAATAATAATAATAATAATAATAATAATAATAATAATAATAATAATAATAATAATAATAATAATAATAATAATAATAATAATAATAATAATAATAATAATAATAATAATAATAATAATAATAATAATAATAATAATAATAATAATAATAATAATAATAATAATAATAATAATAATAATAATAATAATAATAATAATAATAATAATAATAATAATAATAATAATAATAATAATAATAATAATAATAATAATAATAATAATAATAATAATAATAATAATAATAATAATAATAATAATAATAATAATAATAATAATAATAATAATAATAATAATAATAATAATAATAATAATAATAATAATAATAGCAGGATAAGGTGATAATAGTTCCAATTATAATTGCCAACACCGGAGAAATTCCTAAAACGCTGAAGACAAGTCTCGACAAACTATCACTCCCATACAGCATCCACAAATATATGCAGAAATGCACTATTCTTGAAACATGTTCTATAATCAGAAAGGTAATCTCAAATATCTGAAACACTGTACTGATGTTAATATATATATATCTATTGTATTTATTATGTTTTTTTAGGTATTTACTATGTTTGCTATTACTATATATTACTATGTTAAAGCAGGTTTATTTGTAAATAAAAAAAAAAAATAATAAAGTAGCTATGCCGTCCGAGCCTAATCCGTTGGTATTTAAAACCCCGGATAGGTGAATTTCCCTCTCACGAGGAGAAATGTCGAATTCGGAAATAATAATAATAATAATAATAATAATAATAATAATAATAATAATAATAATAATAATAATAATAATAATAATAATAATAATAATAATAATAATAATAATAATAATAATAATAATAATAATAATAATAATAATAATAATAATAATAATAATAATAATAATAATAATAATAATAATAATAATAATAATAATAATAATAATAATAATAATAATAATAATAATAATAATAATAATAATAATAATAATAATAATAATAATAATAATAATAATAATAATAATAATAATAATAATAATAATAATAATAATAATAATAATAATAATAATAATAATAATAATAATAATAATAATAATAATAATAATAATAATAATAATAATAATAATAATAATAATAATAATAATAATAATAATAATAATAATAATAATAATAATAATAATAATAATAATAATAATAATAATAATAATAATAATAATAATAATAATAATAATAATAATAATAATAATAATAATAATAATAATAATAATAATAATAATAATAATAATAATAATAATAATAATAATAATAATAATAATAATAATAATAATAATAATAATAATAATAATAATAATAATAATAATAATAATAATAATAATAATAATAATAATAATAATAATAATAATAATAATAATAATAATAATAATAATAATAATAATAATAATAATAATAATAATAATAATAATAATAATAATAATAATAATAATAATAATAATAATAATAATAATAATAATAATAATAATAATAATAATAATAATAATAATAATAATAATAATAATAATAATAATAATAATAATAATAATAATAATAATAATAATAATAATAATAATAATAATAATAATAATAATAATAATAATAATAATAATAATAATAATAATAATAATAATAATAATAATAATAATAATAATAATAATAATAATAATAATAATAATAATAATAATAATAATAATAATAATAATAATAATAATAATAATAATAATAATAATAATAATAATAATAATAATAATAATAATAATAATAATAATAATAATAATAATAATAATAATAATAATAATAATAATAATAATAATAATAATAATAATAATAATAATAATAATAATAATAATAATAATAATAATAATAATAATAATAATAATAATAATAATAATAATAATAATAATAATAATAATAATAATAATAATAATAATAATAATAATAATAATAATAATAATAATAATAATAATAATAATAATAATAATAATAATAATAATAATAATAATAATAATAATAATAATAATAATAATAATAATAATAATAATAATAATAATAATAATAATAATAATAATAATAATAATAATAATAATAATAATAATAATAATAATAATAATAATAGCAGGATAAGGTGATAATAGTTCCAATTATAATTGCCAACACCGGAGAAATTCCTAAAACGCTGAAGACAAGTCTCGACAAACTATCACTCCCATACAGCATCCACAAATATATGCAGAAATGCACTATTCTTGAAACATGTTCTATAATCAGAAAGGTAATCTCAAATATCTGAAACACTGTACTGATGTTAATATATATATATCTATTGTATTTATTATGTTTTTTTAGGTATTTACTATGTTTGCTATTACTATATATTACTATGTTAAAGCAGGTTTATTTGTAAATAAAAAAAAAAAATAATAAAGTAGCTATGCCGTCCGAGCCTAATCCGTTGGTATTTAAAACCCCGGATAGGTGAATTTCCCTCTCACGAGGAGAAATGTCGAATTCGGAAATAATAATAATAATAATAATAATAATAATAATAATAATAATAATAATAATAATAATAATAATAATAATAATAATAATAATAATAATAATAATAATAATAATAATAATAATAATAATAATAATAATAATAATAATAATAATAATAATAATAATAATAATAATAATAATAATAATAATAATAATAATAATAATAATAATAATAATAATAATAATAATAATAATAATAATAATAATAATAATAATAATAATAATAATAATAATAATAATAATAATAATAATAATAATAATAATAATAATAATAATAATAATAATAATAATAATAATAATAATAATAATAATAATAATAATAATAATAATAATAATAATAATAATAATAATAATAATAATAATAATAATAATAATAATAATAATAATAATAATAATAATAATAATAATAATAATAATAATAATAATAATAATAATAATAATAATAATAATAATAATAATAATAATAATAATAATAATAATAATAATAATAATAATAATAATAATAATAATAATAATAATAATAATAATAATAATAATAATAATAATAATAATAATAATAATAATAATAATAATAATAATAATAATAATAATAATAATAATAATAATAATAATAATAATAATAATAATAATAATAATAATAATAATAATAATAATAATAATAATAATAATAATAATAATAATAATAATAATAATAATAATAATAATAATAATAATAATAATAATAATAATAATAATAATAATAATAATAATAATAATAATAATAATAATAATAATAATAATAATAATAATAATAATAATAATAATAATAATAATAATAATAATAATAATAATAATAATAATAATAATAATAATAATAATAATAATAATAATAATAATAATAATAATAATAATAATAATAATAATAATAATAATAATAATAATAATAATAATAATAATAATAATAATAATAATAATAATAATAATAATAATAATAATAATAATAATAATAATAATAATAATAATAATAATAATAATAATAATAATAATAATAATAATAATAATAAGCCTGTCAGGCCAGGAGATAACCTGCTACGGCACACGATGGCGAGCCATACAGCCTGTAGCCAAGGTCCGAAGAAGTCGGAGCAGAAGACCAACGATGCCCACACTGGTATTGGACCTAGCTGGTAGAAGCTATAAAATGCATACCCATTTCAAAATGGAGACAAATAGGATGAGAACAAGAAGCTGCCGAGGCGGGCCGGGATGGCAGGACCCGGGTCGGAACCGTCGTGAAGATGTACCTGCATCAGACCAAGGCGAAGAACATGGAACCGATGTACACTCACCACGGCGCACCCAACATCACCACACAGCGCCAGCAGACGAAAATGTTGTTGTAGTCCAGCGGACACAACCCACTGATTCTGCCCGACAAACACGACAGCGAACCACTTGGACAAAAGCAATGAATGAATTTGTGGTCCGCTGTTACTATAGCATTACAAAAGTAGAGACAGCGCGGGAACCGTATGGGGTGGAGTTACATAGGATGGTGACAGAGAAATATCCTCAACTACGGAACAAAACTGTACAGAACATAATGGACCAACGAAGATCTATATTTATGAATAACAGACTAGAAGCTGAAACTATCAACCGGATAAAACAAGAGATATCCATAGAACTTGGATTTATTGAGCCACCCGAGAGGAATGATGATAGACAGAATCATGACATCAACAACACGGAAGAACATACAGAGCTGAACGAAATAGAAGAAGAGTTTGCCAGACAAACAATAAAGTACGAAGGCATGCAACCAGAAGCGAAACCTCCGCTCCCAAAACTTAAATTTTCAAAAAACACCTGGTCCATAATGAAGGAAGTTGATAGAATTATCACTTCAAAATTAACAGACGAAACTACTCTAACAGACATACACAGCATCGTATACACTGCAGCAATCACAGTGATACACATGAACCAAGATTACAAGGAAACATCACAACACAACCAAACCAAAACCAAACGAGACAGACAACCTGCCTGGGAAACCAGAATTAACCACAAGATCGAAACCCTGCGGAAGGAGATAGGGCTTTTGACACAGTCGTCCCTACGATCACCAAGCAGAAAAGTTATTGAGGCTGCCGCCAGAATCATGCAACGATACCAATGCACCGACAACCCGGATACAGTCGCAGTTCTGGACTTGCTTAAGCAGAGATTGTCAGCTTACGCTAAGAGGCTACGTCGCTATAAAATAAGTAATAAAAGACGCAAAGACAACAATTTGTTCAACACCAACGAGAAACTATTTTATAAAAGCCTCCAAAATAAAGAACCGACAGCAGATGAACAGGAAGACAGTGGGATACCGGATGCAGAGGAGGTGCGGAGATTCTGGTCTAGTATATGGGAATCGGAAGTGGAGCATAGGAACGGAAAATGGATCCAAGAAGAACAACGCAAAGCTACGAAAATAAAAACAATGCTGAACTCGGAAGTCACAAGCGCAGAAGTAACAAATGCAATACGAAAATCTAGTAGCTGGAAAAGTCCAGGACCAGAAAAGATACAAAACTTTTGGTACAAAAAGTTCCCTTCTACTCATAAACACCTAGCTAGATGCTTCAATGAAATACTGACGGACCCATGTCGCATACCAGACTTTCTGACGCGTGGAAACACCTATCTACTACCGAAAACACCGAACAACAGTAAAAACCCAGCAAAATACAGACCCATCACTTGTTTACCCACCGTATACAAAACACTTACCTCTATAATATCAGAAAAGGTTTACAAACACCTGGAATCCAATAGCCTCCTTGACGAAGAGCAAAAAGGCTGTAGGAAGGGCTCCCGGGGATGTAAAGAACAATTAATAATTGACGCTGTAATAACTGCTCACGCAAAACGTAAGAACCTACCACTCCATACTGCCTATGTTGATTACAAGAAGGCATATGACAGTGTGCCACACTCATGGTTAAAGGAGGTGCTAAAGATATATAAAATACACAAGAACATTATCCAGTTTCTGACGCACGCCATGGACAAGTGGAACACTCACCTTCTTCTTCGAGGAAGGGACCGTACAATCGACGCCGGTAACATCAACATACGCCGGGGAATATTTCAGGGAGACGCGTTTAGCTCCTTGTGGTTCTGCATAGCCTTAAAACCGATCACGAGTGCCCTGAAAGCTAACGCCTTAGGAGTAAAAATAGGTCCACGCAACATCAATGTCAATCACTTATGGTATATGGACGATTTGAAGATCTATGCAGAAAACATAAAACATCTGGAACGTCTCTTAAGCGCAGTTAGCAGATACAGCGACGATATTCGAATGGAGTTTGGCCTCGACAAATGCAAGACCAACTCGATGATGAAAGGTAAATGGACCGCCAACAGAGGATATGAACTGGACGGAGATAAAGGTGTAATTGAAGGTATGGAGGAAGGAGAGAGATATAAGTATCTTGGATACCTTCAGGCCCAAGGTATAGATCACCAACAGGTCAAGGGAAACCTAAGAACCACTTACATGAACCGAGTAAAATCTATCTTGAAAAGCGCTCTATCTGCAAGAAACACCGCGAAGGCTATCAATACCTACGCTACATCAATATTGACTTACAGTTTTGGGGTTATCCGATGGACAGACACGGAACTAGATGAAATGGACATCAAGACCAGAACCATGTTCACAAAATACCATGCCCACCATCCCAAGAGCGCTGTTGAAAGGTTTCACCTGTCAAGAAAAGAGGGAGGAAGAGGTATACCTAGCGCACGTACCAGACATTACACCCAAGTGACTAACCTAAGAAAATACCTCATAGAAAAAGCCAAAACTAGCCAACTACACCAGGCAATATGTACCATAGACAAAAAAATGACCCCTCTCGACCTGGCAGATAAAGAGTATGATCCAACATCAAAATACCAGAACGAAAATGACTTAATTAACCGATGGAAAGGAAAACCCATGCACGGACGTTACAGGGCAACTTTGGAACAGGCAGGAATAGATAAAGAGGCGACCCTTCGGTGGCTGAGAACAGGAAATGTCTTCCTAGAAACCGAAGGCTTCATCATAGCCATACAAGACCAGGTGCTACCAACTAAATCCTACCGTAGACGTATCTTGAAACAACACGTCGAAAATATAAAGTGCCGTATATGCAATGATAAAGAAGAACCCCTAGACCACATCCTATGCGGTTGTACTACATTAGCACCAAAATGGTACCTGGAACGTCACAACGCGGTAGCAAAGATAGTCCATCAGGCTTTAGTCAATTTACACGTACCCAATAAACACACAGACTTTCCGCACTACCAATATGACCCACAACCAGTGCTGGAGGATGACACCGTAAAGATATACTGGAATAGAAAGATAATCACCGATCGACCAATCCCAAATAATATTCCCGACATAGTACTAACACTAAAAAAATGAGAAAAAGACTTACTTCATAGATATCGCCGTCCCTCTGTCGAATAACATGGACAAAACGCAGGCGGAAAAGATCAGCAAATACCTCCCCGTAGCTGATGAAATAAAAGCAATGTGGAACATGGACTCTGTCATCATTATTCCAGTCGTGGTTGGAGCCACGGGAGAAATATCTACTAAGCTACACAACGCCATAAAAACCCTACAACTTAAAGAATCCATCTATATACCAATACAAAAGGCCGTATTGATACAGTCGTGTTCTATAGTACGTCGAGTCCTCAGTGGTAGCCATCAACCCAGCGATCCTCCAACTGTCATCTAAACAAGGATTATGTGACCATCCCCCATACCAGAATTACCAAAATTACGCGAACCCCAGCAACAAAAAACAGCGCATTTGAAATCCAAAATAAATAAATCATGTATTTCAATAAAAAACGTGCGATTTCATAAAAAAAATGTCGTAGTTATCGGTACGTTTACAGGCGAGATTTTTTGGTTTGTGTGTATTATGGTGTGTCCAGACTACGGCAAACGTTCGCCCGAACGTTCAGGTGAGGTAAAAAAACTCGCCAACGCGTTTCACCTGCATCGCACTTAATATTTTATAACAATTTTACGAAGCAGGTTGGATGTCTATCTAATCTGATGCTGGTACGCATTAGCGAGTTTTTGTACCTTTACTTGTTTGCCCAAATGTTCGCCTGAACGTTCGCCGTAGTCTGGACACACCATCAGCGTCACACCATTCAAACTATTCATGTGTAACTTTTTAAGTCCAATGGTAGATGTATATGTTTGTGCAGGCACGATAACAGTTGTTTTAGAATACATCCTGCACCCCTTCTGCCACCGAATACATGTTTTACACCAAGTGCCACTGTTTCTATTTATTTTACACTGTTTCTATAATTTATTTAGCCCATTGGTAGAAACCGATTAATATTCTTTAGTCTTTAAACGAAATGCGGTCGGTACTATGATGGCCACAGCAGATTTTTAAGTTATAGAAGTGCATGCTGTACTCAAACAATATTGACCTTAACTTTGAAATTAGATATTTCATTTATTAATAAGAATACAAAGAATGTGCTTTAGCACCATTGATGTTGGGGCGTATAAAAATATACAGATTCTAATGAATTGGAGACTTCCGCGGTCCGAATCACTATGTTCTAGATTTCCGGAAGAAACCGCACTCTGTTGCAAGATGCATCTTCAGGATTTAACAGTAAGAGAGCTACGAAGAGAATCGAAACGTTGACTACTTTATCGTCGTTCACGCGGTTTTCTCCCGGAAATCTAGAACTTAGAGTTTCTAATGAATTTAGGAATTATGTGCTTGGCAAAAGAATATTTGCAAACGAACATTCACTTAAATGAAAGTTCCCAAAGGATATATCGGGTATGTCATGATTAGACATCTGCATTATCCAATAAGAATGTGAGGCAATATCTAAGCCGAAATCTTTGTAGCAGAGCTAGAAGAATGGTACCAATGGAAGTACGTGTAGTCTTTGCTGACGTTTTACATAATTATGTCTGCACTTTGAAGATACTGTGTATGAATGCTCACTTAATAACTTTGTACGGCGAGGAATAAGAGCTGATGGACCATATAAAATCGCCCGAAGACAAAAGTCTCTGGCGACGCCGACAATCCCAGAAAATAGAATTGGCACGACATAACTTGTCTGTGCGATTGCACTTAAAACTGTTAGTTTCATTTTTGACCTAACGACTGTCGAATTGCAAAAGTCTCTTGTCTGGCCATACCCTTAGAGGTTACACCAAAGTAAATCAATATCTGTACTTGGGAGTACATAAAACGTACGACGCTTTTGTTTTTATTTATATAGGTATGGTTAGATGCAGCCGTTCAAATTTTCTACTCAGTCGGTGCTGGATTTGGCGTTCATCTATCCTATGCAAGTTACAATACATTCCACAATAATTGCTTAAGGTAACTTTTCCCTTTTTATTCTTGATTATTTTCTTGCTAAGTAGTAAATATATACTTCTCTTCTATTTCTCGTCTATTTTTAGGGATTGTATAGTCACTACTGCTGTCAATTGTTTTACCAGCTTCTTCTCTGGTTTTGTCATATTCACCTATTTGGGTTTTATGTCCTATAAGCAGCAAGTGCCCATTAGCTCGGTAGCTGCTGAAGGTCTGTATAAGAAAAAAGAGAATTAACATTTTATTGAAATATGCGTTTTGTTTTTCTTTTCAGGACCAGGATTAGTATTTCAGGTATACCCAGAAGCTGTGGCAACGCTACCTGGGTCCCATGTGTGGTCTGTACTTTTCTTCTTCATGCTGATCATGCTTGGTCTGGACTCTGCCGTAGGCTGACTTTTTCTAACTTCTTTTCGAGAAAAGTTATATTTTTGTTTTTAGATGGGAGGTTTAGAGTGTGTCATCACTGGTTTAATGGACGAATTTCATATGTTCTTCAAATGGAAACATGCCAGAGAGGTCTTCACATTTATAGTGATGTCATTTTCTGTAGCACTGATAAATGTTACTCCCGTAAGTATACGTTACTTTCTATTGTTTCGGTATATTGTAGGGCTTACTTTGTGCCCGCCAATCCGGAATTGTTACTGGTCAAATGAGCAAACCACTAACAACCAACCACTAACGGTTCATCTTAAGGATTAGGGATCTTTATATTCTTTGGCCATATTTTTAAGCCAAATAGAAGATATAAATTATAGTTTTTTCTCCATAGGTAACATTACTAATATATTTTTGTCCATAGGGTGGCATATACATGTTTCATTTATTTGACACATACTCTGCTGGAATTTCACTGCTATGTTCTGCACTTTTTGAAGCTATTGCTGTCTCTTGGTTTTATGGTAGGTCCATAATGTTATATAATGTTAAGCACGTTTTGTCTTAAACATGTTTAGAACGTACTCGTCGATGCTATACGCCTGAGCATACTTATATTTTGAGTAACAAGTAATGGTTGTACTTTTTTAAATTACAACTTTAGAAAATTTTAATTACAACAGTTCAATAAGACGCATATTTTGGTGTTTATAGTTCGTTGTCTAATAATTACTTTTGTCTTAAAAAAATAAATGTAACTATTGTGGTCCAATTAACAAAACATTTTGGAAAGCTGTATTTCTTTTTGAGTAACATTTCAAATCCTAGAACAAGCAACAACTGGTTGGACATTTGCTATAATAAAGTCATGTGTGTGTGGGAGTGTCTCGAGCGGTAGAGCGTTGCTCTCCTGCTAGGAAGTCTGGAATTTCCATTCAGACATAAGCTGAACATCCTCAAAAAACAACTACAAACTGGAGATTCAGGATATATTTGCTTAAATATTTCCCTCAAGTACGTATTACCATACCATCCAATGTGTTCAGGAAAGTCCGCATCATGTGGAAAAAATTTTTGTTATCAATTTATCAGAAAATTTTCTTTTTTGAAAAGTAGGACTGAAATCAACAATGCCATCAGTGGATCTTCAATATAATGTACCATATACCGAGTGGTTCAAAATATGTGAATCGGATATAACCGGGTATAAGAGTAAAGTACCTATCGTTATGTTGGAAATATGCTTTTTCACTAAACTGTACCAAATTTTATGAAATTTATGCTTAATAGCAAATATCCGCCAAGTGATGTACTATTTTGCAATTTTATTCAGAAAATGTGTCGGTCAAAGAGAGATTTTTTTACAAAATTTATAAGAATTGAAAATTTTTATTGAAATGAAAAAGCAGCTTTTACAGAAAAAGTTTTTAAGTAATTTAACAACATCAATTAATTAATTTAATTATTAATGAATTATGAAGAGTGCTAAATTTAATTTGCTTTAATAATGCTTTACTTCTATTGTAAACACAATGTTGATTATCTTTTAATACAACAATCTACAATGAAATATAAAGAAAAACAAAAATGATCGTTAGTGTAGCAAAACTATTATTTACCAAATTGTACTTTATATTTAATTGTTTAAAATTTCAAGGTTTATTCGCTACCTTTGTTACACCCTGTACAATAAACTTGTGAGCCAATAATTTATATTTTATTCTCTAGGTTTGGATAGATTTACACAAGACATCCAAAGCATGCTGGGATCAAAGCCAGGACTGTATTGGAGAATATGTTGGAAGTTTATAAGTCCCCTATTCATCATTGTAAGTAGATAAGTTTAGGTATAGATTTCTTGCTATAAAATATATATGTAGGTATCAAGAAATATTGAAAAAATATTTGGTAAAAATTTATTTACTATTTACTACTAAATCTATTGACGCTGATCTGGTAATCTAAACTTAGCAGACTAGAGTCATTGGTATAATAGAAGAATTTGCACTTGTATGAGTTGCTGTTACTGCGAGCGAAACTACAAGATGATATACCGACGCGACCGTTACCATTGGTATAGAAAAGGCTAAAATAACCCAGATAACAAATAAACATAAGATCACAAAACGTTAGTGCACACACGAAACGTTTTGTGCGGCTAGTGACTGCGTCCAAGCGAGCAGATGCGTCTTCAAGTGAGACGAGACACAATTAGATCTCATGCGCCAGGAATATAGGTGCTGGCTCACGAGAGGCCTAGTAAATGAGGACATTAACGAGGCAGCATTTACGATATCGACAATCAAAATAACGTGGGCAACGTAGCACAATATTACTACTATTTCTAAGAGTATAATATGGACCCCGAGCACTTTTATGAAACATATGTTGGCTATGATTTTTGCCGCATTACACTCTTTCATAATTACTAAAACTGGTTCATCTGATACAAAACTGCAACATGCTAAATAGATTGATAATAACTCACCGATATGACTCTTCATTGGTAATTAGTTAATCATGCTATTGGAAGGAATCTGCGGCTCTCTCAATCGTCACCCGATAGTTGTACATTCATCGCGTATCATATAATAATATAGAAATACCTTCTAAGTTCTAGATTTCCGGGAGAAAACAACAGCGTCAACGACGATAAAGTTGTCAAGGTTTCGCACTCCGTTGCTAGAGGCATCTTCACATTATCAATCACATTATTATCCTCGTAGAATCCGTGAAGCGATCGAAATCTTTAAACATCCTTCCAATCTCAATAGAGATTACGGTTGGCACTTGCATCATAGCTGGAAAGCACTTTTATGACCACCACAGCCAATCACAGCCCCCAATGACCCTCCCAACCAATAGTTGTTTGACTACCTGCGCAGGTACCTGCAAATACCCTTGACCAGGTACCTATAAATACCCTCATCCTTCCACACATACGTTCATTCTCTTCGTAGCTGCCTTACGTCCTGAAGATGTCTCTTGCAATAGAGTGCGAAACGTTGTCTACTTTATCGTCATTGTCGCGGTTTTCTCCCGGAAATCTAGAACTTAGTGATTCGGACCGCGGAAGTCTCCAAAGTAAATATATATCTAAATATGCCTTCTTTAAACAGCGATAACGATACAGAGTAAGGTAAACTTACCCAAGGACTCCTGTTCCCAGGCTGCCGGGACCTCGTTTTATCATCAGCAGCTTTTCCATTTCATCTATTTCCTTGAACTCATAGGACACACATAATATCCTATTATGCCACTCAGGAAGATAGCTAGCTACTTTCCAGCTCTAGCACGTTATACAACTGCACCTCTAGAGCTACTTCACCATTCTAGAACAACAACACATTTCACACAACTAGACCCCTAGAGTCACTCTACGGTACTGCCTGGCCTCTTTTCTTCGAGTATCTAAGTTGCTTCCCCTAGTGTTTACGTTATCCAACGCCTTATCTATCGTACCACACAAATCCAGATCCAGTCGCTTTGTGTTCTCCATAAGAGTATTGGCTGTCACGCTGGTGGTGGACAAAATCATTGGTATCGTCTCGATGGTCTCTGTTGCTTTTTGATATGTTCCTGTACTTGGTTTTCTGCTTAGGTACCATAGGTTCTTAGGATCTCTGTGAGCCGGTTTTGTAGAGGTTCTGATAGGCCTGGTTGCAGATCACCCAATGTATGACGAGTTGTTCTCTGCATCCCAATGAACCTCTAGTACACCCTTTTTCTTTTATTGCAGTGATCTCATTCTTTACGTAATGCGACTATACACGGATGATGGCCGACACGTGTTCGGTCGATACTTAGCTGCGTGCTGGGTATTTCCTGATTCCTTTGGTAGGAGATCTGCTACTTGAGAGTAAGAAGTATTGGCATTCCGTTCAAGTGGTTGAAGCTTCATTTCTTCGCAGGTGTGGCATGTTTGGCGTTTGTAGTGCACAGCTCACGCTGAGATTACTGGTGTCTGGTATAGCTAACCGATATGCCAGAATTCCATGGTTTCCATTGCTGGAGTTTCGTTATCTATTCCGTTAGGAGTTGCGTGCAGTTTTCTATAGATAGCTTTCGCTGACTGGCAAAATAGAGTTATCTTTGTTTCTGTTGTTACGTTCCCTATAACTCTTTAGTCGCACTCAAACTACAGTAACATTTTCCGGGTTCAAGGCAGGGCGTTGTCGAGTGTTAGGGTGTATAATGCGTGCGTGATAATTTGAGTTTCACATTCACTATTCACGCGGGGTGTGATTGGCTAATGTTTTTCTATCGGTCTTGTATATTTTGTGCCAAGGCCGGCATTCGGAACGATTTATTATTGTTCTAAGCCATAATCATGTATCTAATCATGTACTGTAATAGTAACAGTTTTGGAAAAGGCAAATTTAGTTTTAGATCTGTGTCACTTTGACACTGACCGTCAGCAGGCAATTAATAGCATTAAAAGTACTGCTACATGGACTAACAGTTAACCATAACTTGGAAAGTAATTTTTACTTTCCGACTAGTATCCTAGAAGGAAAGTATTGTAATGGATGGAAAAAAATCGGGATTTTAGCGGAAATACCCGATTAGGGGTCCCCTGAATCCATTGTAATGATTTCTGGAAAATGTGTGTGTGTGTGTGTGTGTGTGTGTGTGTGTGTGTGTGTGTGTGTGTGTGTGTGTGTGTGTGTGTGTGTGTGTGTGTGTGTGTGTGTGTGTGTGTGTGTGTGTGTATGTGTGTATGTGTGTCTGTGTGTCTGTGTGTCTGTGTGTCTGTGTGTCTGCGTGCCTGCGTGCCTGCGTGCCTGCGTGCCTGCGTGCCTGCGTGCCTGCGTGCCTGCGTGCCTGCGTGCCTGCGTGCCTGCTTGCCTGCGTGCCTGCGTGCCTGTGTGTCTGTGTGTGTGTGGGTGTGTGGGTGTGTGTGTGTGCGTGTGCGTGTGCGTGGGGGTGTGCGTGTGCGTGTGTGTGTGTGTGTGTGTGTGTGTGTGTGTGGGTGGGTGGATATGTGTGTATGTCTGTGATCACGATTGCGTCCAAACGGTACAACGGATCGGGCTGAAATTTTCCATACATATTTAGAATTACCGGGGGACGAACTGGATTGTTTTTTGGCTACAATATGACAACCGGAAGTGGTAAATGCGTCTTCTTCGGGATTTATCCGATTTTGGCCAAACTAATATAAGCTCATCCTCCAGTGATTTTAAATAAGTGTACTAATTTACAGATCAATGGGATGGACGGTTTAGGCACTATTAGCTTGTATAGAAGCGGCTTGATAGAATCCACAGCCTTTGTCACTGTGTTGCAAATTGTCAAATTTTTAACGTCAGTGCCACTGACATGACATCACATTAAATGTCAATGTTACAAATGTTATGTCACAGAGACTGACGTTAGGTAGGGTACAGAGTGGCTCTGGTACAGAGTGGCTCTGGCGACAAAATTGAATAATTGCAAAAGTGTTTAGACACTTCATTGTGCCAACGGTGTCGTCGGAAAGGTGGATGAGGGCCTCCCCAGATATTTTTAACTAAAAACAGCACCTTGATTTAATCCAACACAAAAGCTTTTGACAATTGAATACCATAGAATAGAACATTGACTTTAATTATACAGTATTCACAGTAACAGTTCAGTTTTAATACGCGTTTTTTTTTATCTCAAAAGTCGATTTTCTTAAATAGAACAGCCTGTATATAGTTGCATTTATGGAATACGCACAACATAATGCTAAGGTACCACTTCATAAAAATTTATCGTTTTGAAGATATTCACGTTTTTTTGTCAAAAACTGTGTAAGAAAATGTAATCCGCTGTTATTGGTTGATATAATTTTTCCAAAAAAAAGGGTAAGTATAATAGGTCACTTTGATTTGTTTTTTTTATGTACATAGATTACAAAAATGATAATAAAAGTCTCCACCTCGTCATTGCAGGACAGATTTATTTCAACATCAAACCATTCATTCATCAGAACACTCAAAAAGTTTAAAACTCACACAAACTACCTACACAATAATACGTTTTACAAATAAATAATGAAAGTACAGTACTACATATGAAAAAATCTCTCAAACAAACAGATAAATATATAAAATTACGCAACTATACATTAACTCATGTTGTAATCTGTATTAGAAGAGTAATTTTTGTAATATACATAAGAATATCTGGGGTGGCCCTCACCCTAATTTCCAACTAAATTGTTGCGACAAGGGTCTAAACACTTTTACTGTTGTTCATTTTTGTTCGTGTTATGTCAGTGGCACTGAGTTTTGTCAAAATCTGACAAGTCGAAAATAGCACCGAACAAACAAACCGTTCATCCCACTGGTCTGTAAGATGGTATACATATTTAAAGTCACTGGAGGATGAGGCATCAATTTGGTGCAAATCGGATGAATTGCTAATAAAATGCATTTAACATTTGCCATTTCCGGTTGTCAGAGTGTGCTCAAAAACAATCCAGTCCGTCCCCTGGTAATTCAAAATATCGTGTTCACAGAAATACAACTTACCTACATACACACATACATACATTTTCCAGAAATCATCGCAATCGATTCCAAAACGCGTATTTAATACTTTCCTTCCTGGGTACTAGTTGGAAAGTAAAAAAATGATCGGTGTGGTCTATCACATCTTCTCAGATAAAATCAGTATCAAACAAAAACATCTTGTGATCTATATTTTGTACACAAATTATCTCCAAAAGGATAAATTTTTATGAAGTGATGCCTTGGTATTTTTTTGTGGTAAAAGTACGCAGATTTCACAAATATAACCGTATACAGGGTATTCCATTTAAGAAAATCGACTTTTGGGACAAGAGCCGTGTATTAGGTGTGAACTGCCGTTGTAGAATTGCGAAAAGCTTTTTTTAAATCGAATTTTATTAGGGACGTATATGCTAAATGAATTATCATCGTTATCTTTTTTAAGGGCGTTGTCACATATGGTTTGGTCTTTCACGAACCCCTAAAATACATCGATTATAGCTATCCCGGCTGGGCAGAATGGGTCGGATGGTCACTCGCATTGTCATCCATCATTATGATACCATTTGTCGCAATTTTACAAGTGATCTCAACGCCTGGGACACTCAAAGAGGTATTGTTGATATACTTATAGAAAATATGCCATAAAAATTGTTGATAATATTCTTTTTCAGAGATTAGCTATCAACATTTCACCCGTCGAGGAACACCAGCAAGTCCGAGAGAGCAGGATAGTGAGCAGATTTAAATCAAAGCATTGGCTATTTGTCTAAACATGCCCTTACTTCAAAACTGTCAAAAACTAATAGTATTTGTTGCATTTCTATATCAAGATAAGTCGAGTCAGTTTAAAAAAGCTAAAGCAAACATGATGTGTAAGAGTAAGTTAACTAAGTATGTGTAGTGACGTGACTAATTGTATAGGTGTTCTTGCAGTATGCATGCTAAGATTTGAGGGGGCATTTTGGGTATACTGATCTATAAGTAAGTTAGTATTCATAATGTTTAGGAGTGCTGATGTAGTATTTATTGATTAAACTACGCTGGTCGTATTTATACTTAATATAAATATTACTACAAAATGTAATTAATTGTTAGTGTTAAAAGCTTTTTATAAAAACATGGTTACTTAATTTTTATTCCTATATTGTTTTGTACGTACTTCTGTATAGTAACATGTATAGTCTATGATGTGGCAATTTACTAGTAAATATAAGCGTAGTATTAGTATTAATAATAATAATAATAATAATATTAATAGGCAATGTAAAAGAGCTATTCTAAAATATTGGACACTATGACCGATATTTAATAATGCAGTGAGTAGAGGTAGCGTGAAAATATTTTGCGGATTAGTTTACAAAAAAATCAAATATTTTAGAAATAGCTTTAGATAAAAAATCTTTGGACTATGCAGCGGCACAAAATTGTCGTTGTTGATACCTTTTGTACTGAGTACAAATCACGATGTTAGAGAGGAAGTTAATACCACAAATAAGTTTCACTTATCATTATAGTACCTAGCCAAGCGAAAACTAGATAATAAACTAGATTACCCAAATTGTAATAACCGTGGTTAAGGTGTCGACAATTTTGGTTCGTCAGAATAATTTACATACAATGCAACAACTACTTATTTTAACGAATGCCTAGATAATAACTTTTTTCGAATTTTAGTGAAATATTTGAAACAATTAAGTCATAAACCTCACTTTAAAAAATGGAACATTTTATTGAAACATTCCCGATAATGAGTTTATCTTTGTTCTATTGCAGTGGCTCTACGTTTGACCCGTACATTTTATTTATTTTTATATGAAAGAGAATGTAACAGTGCTTTTAGGATTTTTCCCTTTAGGGCTATTTTTGTTATACACACCACTACAAAATTGAAATTTAGAGGGAATAAGAAAAGCATGTTATTCAATAGTAATTGTAAGATTAATCTTGTAGTGTTGTGACATGTAACAAATTTGGGAAAAGTTTCGAACGCCAAAATGTCTTTCTACCAGTAGTGTTTTCCTCAAAATATCCGAATGCGATTTTATTAAATAAACACCTTGCCTGAAGGCCAATACACCCAAAAATAACTGAGTCTAAAAATATGAAACTAAAATATGAAAACGTAACTCGCATATGTTTACCGTTGACTAAAAATATCTGTATAAATAACAATAAAGAACATAGAAATAGTACCGCAGCAACAAACTAATGTTAATCAAAAATAAGTAGAAGAAAAATATTAGAACAATTTTGATATTTTGCGTGTAGTATCCCATAATATGTATGTTAGTGTAAAAGGGTCCAACGCATTTGGCTGGTCCAAAGATGTCTGGCAATGTTTTAATAATGACAATAAGTTTTATAGTGTGATATTACTTATTACTTTATAATAACCTCAAAACCAGGATTATTTCACATCATTACAATGTAGTGTGACTATTTTAATTTAGTAACCCCTATACAGAGTGTATCAGAATACTGAGGCCCCTTGTATAGTGCATACTAATTTGGAGTGAAGTCGCCACTCTGGAACACTCTGTGTATATACCATTACAATTATTGATACTTAATTATTACAATCTGAAAAATGTTTTCCCAACATTTCTTATCAGATTAAATATTTGTACCTGTTTCTGTATGTATATATTTTCAACATTTTTGCTTGGTGCTGTCTACTATTGTAAATCGTGCTTGAGACGGACTCTGTAATGAACGGGACCACCATAGGTTTTATTTTAGTTTATTGAAAAGAAAACAATTGCAATACAATCAAATTACCATCCAATATTATACCTATGTGTACAAATGAAAATGGGGGCAAATTGGCTTAAGGTTTTTTTCTTCATATGGAATTAACAATGTTAACGTAGAAATGAAAGGAAACTTAACTCCCTTTTCTTTGAACACACGGTACTATAAAAACACATAAATATTTGATTTTAATGTACTTTAAGAATAAACTCGAAAATTTTCTTCAATATTGCCTTCATTGGTTGAAAATTTTCGAAAAATGTGAAAATTGTATTTATGTCATTGCTAATACTTTTTGAAATGTCACTATCCTTTGATGTACCTTGTGTGAAAAAAAAAACTAAATAAAATAATCGAATTGTGTTTATTTTTTTTTATTCAGATCGCCATCCTTTATAACTATATTTATTCAATAACCGGTAACCGACGTGATTAATTGGAACCCTGAGGAATAATTAAGGACGTTGGATAAGTTTTTATTCAGATTTAAAACCAAGTTAATTTGCATTATACTGTCATCTGTTTCATTCCGATAAGTTCATTTTCAAAGAAGATACAATGTTTGAACGGAAACCTTGTAAATTGAACTTCCATAACTTGGGTATTTTTTTAGATATCGTGACGATTTTTCAACACCATGCAGAAAAGGGGAGAAAAGCAAAGAAAGGTAATTACCAAAACAATATCTTACAATTTCTTATACTGCCAGTAAAAAAAGTTAATGGGTGTTGTACCAAACCAAACCACATACATATTCAAGAAGGGCCCTGACAGAATCAATAGAGGGGCGATTCTTTCGAAATCCATACTGTTAGCGTATGGGATTTTTCTAAGTATGTGGAGAGTCTATACAAGATCGCCGATTCTAGCACCTTTGAGAAAACGGGCAGGATGGCGATCGGTCTGTAGTTTGTGCAACTCAGCGGGTTTCCCTTTTTATAAATTGGTATTATTTTTGCCATTTTCAGTGCGTTTGGAAACGTACCTTTTTTGAAGCAGCAGTTTATTATATCTGCTAGAGGTTTGCAGATAGAGTCGGCAGCAGATTTCAGTATTTTGGTGTTTAGATGGAGAAGGTCATATGATGTCTTGGTGTTAAGGTTCCGTATGATTTGCCTCACTTCGTCAGATGTTGTGGGGTAAAGAAACATGGATTTTTAGGTGTTGAGTTCTGTTGGGGATTGTTGTACGGGGTTTATGGAACTCCATTTTGTGGATTCAGCTTTAATGATTTTCCATAATTCCGACTGAGGGTTTGGACTTTCAGATATTCTTGATGCATACTTGTTTCTTTTTTGCTCTTTTGCAAAGGCAATGTAGAAGGCCTTGTAACTTTTGAGAATGTTCTTCAGATCTTCCCCGCCTTTGGTGTTGTAAGTTTCTTGAATAAGATTTAATGTTTCTTTCACGTTCCAAGTAAGGGGGTCCACTTGATTTGCTCTTTGTTTTATATGTTTTTCCATAAAATGGTGTAGTTTATCCTCAGCTCCATCTTTGTTGGCTAAAGTACTCTAGTTTTCTTGTGATTGTCGCTTGTAGCCCCATACTTTGCATGGTATTTGTGAGTTCATCTACTTCAGTGGTATCCTTGGACAAGTCGACATTAAAGTCTCCAGCTATGAAAAGTTTGGTGTTGGGCTTATGTTGTAGTAGTAAAGTCGTTGTGACTGTTTCCAAAATGTTGATGAAGTTCTTTAGTGGTGCCCTTGCAGTTCTGTAAGCTGAGATGATAATGATTCCCAACTCTGGCAGGTAAGTGCTGCATAGTTCGCAGTCCATTTTTATCGAAAATGAGGTTATATTAAGTTCTACGCATTTAATATTACGGTTTATGTATATACAAACTCCTCAATGTTGATGGGTGGTTCTTACGTAAGAGCTGATTGGCATGTAAGATTCAATGTTGAAGCAGTCTTTATTGTGTTTGTTGAGTCAGTGTTCATTTATGCACAGAACTTGGATATTATTGGAATGTGCACTCACCTCTCGTGCCTCGATTTTGTTGAATAGACCTTGTACGTTGATGTGCATAATGTTAAGTGTCTGATCTGTACGTGACCTGGAATGGTGCCTCTTTACAGTATTTGTTGTTTGGTATGACGCAACGGGGGAATCTATAAAAAAGTTCCGCTCTTTTGTAAGAAGTCTTTGTGTCGACCAAAATCAAACCTTTTAATTCCTACTCCTTCAGACCAGAAGGTGTGGGCGTACAGTTCTTCTTTTCTGGTAAAGGGAGCGATGACCACAAAGCGCTTCATCATACCTGCATCGCTCTTTTACTGTTATGATTTCTTTTTGCATATTACCTTTTCCTGTAATGTACTGTTGAACTATTTGTTCATTGGCATTGTTTTTAATTCTATACAGATAGATCCACACTTTTTTCTCTGCTCCAGTAAAATCTTCGTTTATTGGTTTTGAAGTTCAGAGCTTCTTCGGTGCCTGGTATTTGATCCTCGCTTTTGGTTTCTCTTTTCATTCCGGGTTGTCCAGGTTGATTAGTTGGCGCGTAATGGCATACCTACTTTTCTCTTCATGCAGCGCAAGCTGTAATTGTTGTTTAGTTATTGGTGCATTGTTATTTGGATTGTATACTTTGTCATCTTCACTTTCTGCCATAACATTGGAGTTGTGTGGTGTTTTTGGAGATAACTCTCCGGACTCTGATGCGTTTGTGGAGGTTATGTTCGCATAGGTTATGTTATCTCGTGGTAGTTTGTTCTTCTTGATTATGTTCATTTTGGCATTCAGTTCCTTAATAAGGTCGTCCTTAACTCTAATCCCTTCGTTTTTGGCTTCAATTTCCGCATTTTTTGCCTCGATTATGTTCTTGTTTAGTTCTTTTCTGGACCATGTGATCATTGTTTTGATTTGGACCTTTTAGTTGACAGCACTCGATTACTGCATTACTTATTGTTTTGGCATCTCTATATGCCTTTTCCCTGTAGCCGGTATGATAATATGCTTCACCACAGTTGATGCAAATAACGGTTTTCAGTGATTTATTTCTACAACACTTATATGATGGTTCTTGACTGTCGGCCATCTTATATATTTTAAGTTTAGTTATTAATGTAAGTAAATAAAAAAAAATAAAGGTACTCACCGAAATTAGCGTTTCACTTTCTTCATCAAAATTGTGGAAAGATGACACCGCTGTACGTACTTGGTCCAAAACAAAACCAAGGTGATCAAAATACCACAACGTAGACACAGGTAATTCGTCTGCTCCACAGCCGCTTTTGTGTTTCATTTGTTTTTCTGATCTGGCGTCAAAATGACGATCTCATCAACGATATTTTTTTATAACGAACTCCCTGTTCGCAGTTGGAAATAATTCTTTGCATTTCATAACCAAGAGATTATAAGCGCTATTTCTCATTTGCATATTTCTATAGTTTTTACTCTCAACATCCCATAAGCAGCTGTTTTCTCTATTTATGTTTATGAAGTCTTCCCAGAAATCATTATTATCGTTAAACGACATCTTTACGAATAAACAAATTTAATACTGAATCAATACGTCCGTTCATGTCCATACACCAGATGTCCGTCGCCGATCGGTCCGGGTCGGGTCGTGAGTACACTTGTTTTGAGAGTGGACCGCAGACCGAACCACGACTACGACTCATTTCGAACTTGTCTCTCACTACCATATACGAGCGGATTGGTCGGACGACCGATCCGGCGGATTGGTCAGCCTGTGAATGGGCGGCTTAATAGTGAACTTGTTCAAGGCTCGTTCCCTGCTGGAGAATTTTGCTACTGTACAGGACTTGGAATACCTTGAATTAGTTTATGGTCATCATTATAATGTACCTGCGTCGGAATTATTGTGGTTGTATCAGGTATTGTGCCAGTGTACGGTAACAATTGATCGACGTGTCGTTTGTGGACCTGTCGGTTGACCAATACATTGTAATGTAGTTTTTCCATTTTGCCAACAATTATGCCGATGTTCTACTTCTGTGCGGGATTATTGTAAATTCTCATCTGGACTTTGTCCTTTTAAATTGTCTTTCCGTCGCCTCCATCGTTTCGTCGTAGTTCGTTTTCTTCAATTTCTTCTCTACCAAATCAATTCTTGTGAATGTTTCGTCTTAACATTCTTCTGCTGGGTTCACACCCGTAATGAATCAGAAATCTTTGAAGACTTATCTTAAACTCTTCTCCCTCCCTGTCCATTTATGGCTGGGTGATTTGGAGCGGACGCTTTGTGTAGTATTCCGTTGCATGTTAGAAATTCCTCAAATTCTTTGGATTTGAAGTTGGTTCCATTGTCTGATACCAAGGTACATGGTAAACCAAATCTGTTGCCATGCAATTGCGATTTTCTGTTGTATGTCGTATTGAAATCCAGCAATATAACTGGCGCAATAAACTCGCAATATTACTGTTTTATGGCCGAAGTCGGAGGTAAATCCTTCTCAGGGTGGAATATCATAAGTGGTTGGTGATCGGTGATAAGGATGAATTATCTACCATAACAAAGCGAAAAAACTTTTTCAGGCCCCAGTGTATTGCTGTTGCCTCCCTATCCAACTGGCTGTAGTTCTTCTCAGTTGTGCTCAACGACCTTGTAGCGTATGCTATCGGCTTTTCGCTTCCATCAGGCATTATATGGGATATTACTGCTCCCAACCCTGTAGGAGATCAGTTGCTAGAGTTAACCTTTGTAGCCTTTCGTTGAATGTCACCAATACTTTTCCACCGGTTAATTCATCCTTAATTTTGCGAAATGCTTTATCACATTCTTTGATCGACTTAAATGGTGTATTTTTCTTCCAAGGAATGTTCTTACGTCAGAAACATTGGTAGGAGCTGGACTTTTGATGATTGCTTCGATTTTGACAGGTGCAGTGCGGAGGCCAGATCCATACCAGCTGCAATCGTTCAAATATTTCTTCCGGTATATTCCCATGAATGGCAATGTCGTCGTAAAAACATACGGCGCTAGGAACATTCTGCAGAATTTGAACATAAGTCTGTTGACATTATATAGGCCTTTATGTGTCGAAATCGTCTGCATCCCAGCGCTGTCTTCATCTACATGCATGTGCAGATCCGCGTTTTGGATATCTAAAGTGCAGAAGTATTTTCCTCCAGTAAGCTTGTTAAGTAGATCTTCGATCTTCGATATTGGATAGCTGTCATCTTCTACATTTTGTTTATTGTAATGTTGTAGGCTGCGCATAATCTTATTCTTCCGTTCTTCTTTACGATCGGTACTACTGGTGTTCCCCAAGCTGAATGGTCGATCTTCTCAATGTTTTTAAGGTTTTCTATTTTTGTCAATTCCTCTTCCACTCTAGTTTTCGGGGCGTACGGTACCTGTCTAGGTTAAAAAAAAAATAGTTTACTTGTTTCTTTCTTTAGTCGATGTCGGTAATAGTAATTTGGTATTTCCCCTAATTTGTCGGATAATACGTCCTTGTAATTGTTTAGTATCTTATCCAGATTCTTCTTGCGGTTGCGTACTGTATCTATTGAATTTATTTTATTCCAATCTAACTTGATTTTTCTGAACCAGGTGCTTCCAAATTTTGGATCGACGTCTTTCTTGATAACGTAGATTTCGTCATTTATTGACTGATTTTTGTAGACCATTTGTACTCAGGCAACTCCTTCCCGTTTTATAACTTCTCCCGTATAAGTGCGCAACTAGACTGCTGTTGGCTGTAATATGGTATTGAGGCACATGGCTCTGAATGTTGTGTAAGAAATGGTAGAAACTGCAGCCCTGTATCTAATTCCATTGTGCAGATCGAGTTGTTTATGTAAATTGGTAAAATTATGCGGTCAGTTCGTATCGAATTTATTTGGAGGCAATGTATGTAGTACTCTTCTTCTTCTGCGGATGTATCGGAATCCGTAGACTGGGATGCGTCTTCTTGTTCCATGTCAACCTGTCTATTGTCTTTGACATTTCGCTTCGGACAGACGGCTTTAAGATGGCCCTTTCTATTAAAGAATTTGCAAATGAACTCTTTGAATGGGTTGCTAATGACTGCCTATGACTGCTTTCTGGTTAGTTTTCCCACAACTAAAACATTTTCCCATCATGTTCTTGATTTTCTGTTGGGTATCGCTCGGTCTTTTGTCGCATTTTGGTTTCCTTGGTTTGTAAATTTTGTTTATCTGACCCGGTTGGTGCATCTGTCTGGATTCTTTCCGTAACAGTTCCATAGCTTGTGCAATTTCGGTCATTTCTTCGAATGTTGGATTCTTTTTCTGTAACAGTCGCTCTCTAATTTCGGAGTCTCTTACCCCTTGAACGAACTGGGCAAGTAAATGTGTTTCATTTGTGAATGCCTTGCATTTTAAGCAGTTAAAATTGCAATTTGTCGTAAGTTTTCGAAATCGGCTACATAAGATTGAATGGATTCTCCTTCGTGTTGTAATCGTGCATTGAATTTGTTCTGCTCAGCTATTTCGCTTGATTGAGGTGAAGGGTAATCGAGTAAAAATTTAATTAGTTCTTTGTAAGTTTTTGTATTTGGTAATTCTGAAGCTGTAAGCTTCGTCAAGGTCTAGTAGCTTTTTGGACTTAAACATCCATCAAAATTTGAACACATATTTTGCTTTTTTCGAGAGTTGAATCATCTAACCCCCTTAATTGTAAGTGGTTATCTAATCTCTGTAAATAAGAATCAAACGATTAATTTTTCTCATCGTAAGGTTGCAAAATTTTTTTATGCTGTAATTTGCGATTCGTCTCTATAATATTTCGTTTTTGTTTGCATTGACCCAAGAATAGTGGTTAATTTCTCTAAAACTTTTGTTATTTTTACAAACAGAATGTATATTTGTGTGTAAGGAATTGGATTCTGCCTAGAGGGCTATCAAGTATGTAGCGGTTTGTTCGAAGAATGGCGTTCGTGCCGATGTCGGTGCGTGCGTCGTATATCGTACTCGTATGATGTAATAAATCTGACAATCTGTTGTAATTGGCTTGAACTGTTCGTAAGAACACGTAAATCGCCTACAATGCGTTGAATATCATGAAACTGGATCCATAACATTGATCCCTTTCTGTTACCGAAGGATTTTGTAGCGTATGTAACAAAATGGTTTCTACTCACGGACTCTTTGTTTACCCTCACTGGATTCGTCCGTCTCGTGGCCAATCCGTTGTAATTGGTCATAACAGGACTCACAATAAGACAGTGAAGAACTTAAATTTGTATAATAAACGAATAATGTAAAATACATGAAGTTATGAAAGTATCGCGTGCGTGCTGTAAGCAAGCTAAGCATCGAATGAATATGTGCGCGATGCGAAGGCAGTTGGTGGGGACCGTTGCTGCAACGCCATCTAAGGGTTATAACAATGGGGCTTTCTGTAATCTGTATGTATCTTTTACGACAATTAACATGCCGAAATAAATCAAAAGACAATACATTCCTAATTAATTTTAAGCCAGAGTATGCGAATACTTGACTAAGATTCTTGTTCCAGCGAGAGTTTAGAACGTAAACCACACATGACGGTGATATAAATCAAATGAGATGTAGAAATAATTATTCTCAACATTGTATTAGCTACAAAAACCAAGAAACTAAAATTAAAATTTACGTCGACATGAATGTTTTTATTATTCGATATTTAGACCACAATTTTGATCTTTGTTAGCAACAATAAAAATGGGATAAAAACCAATTTCAAATTTTTGTGAAAAGGACATTGAACTATGAAAATAATAAAACTGATTTCCAATATATTTTAAATTTCGATTGTAACCATTTTTCTGAGAACAAAAGTATTGCTTCTCTTGACTACTACTGGAAGTATAAATATGTGGAACTTAAGTAAAGGTGTCAAAATAGCTTTCAAACTATGGGCTAATCCAGGTATCGGCATAAATTTCTTGTATTTGGTGATAGTAGGAGCAGGTATATCAAAAGTACTAGCTACGCTGTTACTAGAATAGATTGAGAAAAGTATTTTGTTCGTAGCGAGTTAGGAAACCCGTTATTTAAAAAAATGTCCTGTAAGCATTCGACTCAAATTGAAATTGAAGGAGTTGCGTTCAGGCGGAACTTGGGTGGAACGCAGCGAGACATCTTAGGGAAGGGATTATTATGTGTTGAACCGCCGCACAGTGGGAAATATTGCTGATCTAGGCGATCAAAAGTATTTCTTATGATTCTTTTGAAACAAATATAGTATTTTCATGTTCCACAGATATATTAGTGATTAATAAACAAATATTTCTGGCAGAAACACCCACATCCATATATGAAAAGTACATATTGTTAAAATTCAATGTCATGTGTGAAATGTAGTAATACTGAAAGCAAATCGTTAGGCCGAGAAACATGTAATTTTCCAGTTATACTGCTGTTAAAATGTAGGCCTTCACCAACAAATTATTTTTGGCATTTGCGTCCCTTAAAGGGTATAAATTGAAGGTGATTATTAATTATCAGTGTTATGTCTAAAAACCATAAATATGACAGATGTGAATATTGCTAATTAGAAACTCCATAAACTGTAGAAGAAGATGTATTCTTTACAATGTTGAAAAACACAATGTCCGCATATTGCTTGGAAATGAAATGATGTTATTTGCAGAAATAAGCCAAAGCAAGCCATTTTGTCCACATTTTTGAGTATGATAACTCACATTTAGAACAGTTTTTCAGTCTGCCCGAAAAGTTTTTATTTTATGGATTTATTTGAATTTAAACAGTTTCCCACTTGGCGCTAAATTAGTCCAATGTTACATAAATCTGCTCTTAGATAACCAAATCATTTAAAAACAATAAGATTTTAGAAGAGAACCTACATTGCGTACACCAACGTTCTAAAGTCAGATATAGATTTTCGCGCTAACGTAAGTCTTGTTGAGCAATCTTCGAGTCTTCAATTCAACGATTTGTTACCATCTGATTATGAATACTACGAATGTAAACTTTCATATAAACATAAATTCCGAGAGCGAAACTTATTTTTTTTTATTAATTGTTCATAGATAAAAAAATGTACATTATACTAAGCTTGCAGTTTTTGCAACCAATTGCAACCAAACAAGTTATTCATATTCTGAGAGCCTACTTATCTAGTTATAAGATCCGCTAGGAGTGAATGTCATAATATGTCATAGTTTTGTGAAAATATTTTTTTGTATCCACTACCAGAATTGATTATCCAGGGCGATTGTAACATTAAATTTTCTTCATAACGTCTATCGTTTAAAATTATACCCCACTTTATTATCCATTTCTCAGGAAATTTTATTCTTTATAAAAGTTGGCGGTAGGTCTGAAATCAAGAATACTATCATAAGATCTTAAAAATATCGGACCATATACCGGGTGTTTAAAAAAAATGTGAAAGAGTAAAGTACCTGCAATATTAATATTATCGAAAAATTTTATTTGGGAATGTTGCTTGGAATTAATAATTACGTTCAGATTTGAAATCACAGCCACCTATGACAAAAAAAAGTTTTCGCTTCTTTTTTAAATTTTCACTGTTTGAGAACAGTTTTGTAGCGGCTAGTGATTTGAAATGATTCTCCTAAAACAGTTCCTTAGATATTTGTTCAAATTTCCTATAATACTCGCGATTTCGATAGCGTTTCCAGCGCTTCTTTAAAATCATTGCAAAAATTACCGTCTTGGTGCGCTTAAGATTTTTCACCCAGTAAATATCAAAATATCATACAATACGCGACACAGGTGTATAAGATAGCTTCCATTTGCTTATTACCGGTGATTGTGAGTGTGCTGGTATACACCTCAAAAATAGCAAATACGAAAGGAAAGCATAACAGCGTCATGCTCCCCATATTTTCCCCATATGGTGCGGACTTTCCTGGACACACTGTATATGTTTCAAATTCAAATAAATCCGTAAATTAATAACATCGGACAGACTGAAAAACTGTTCTAAATGTGAGTTATCACACTCAAAAATTTGTTCAAAATGATTTGCTTTTGCTCATTTCTGCAAATACATAACATCATTTCATTTCCAAGCAATATGTGAACATTGTGTTTTTCAACATTGTAAAAAATACATTCTTACAAAAATACATTCTTCTACAGCTTATGGAGTTTCTAAATAGCAATATTCACATCTGTCACATTTATGGTTTTTAGATATAGCACTGATAATTAATAATATCACATTCAATTTGTACCCTTTAAGGGACATAAATTCCAAAAATAATTTGTTGGTGAAGGCCTACATTTTGACAATAATATAACTGGCAAATTACATGTTTCTCGACCTAACGATTTGCTTTCGGTATTACTACATTAATTCACACATGACATTGAATTTTAAAAATATGTACTTTTCATATATGGATGTGGGTTTTTCTTCCAGAAATATTTGTTTATTAATCACTAATATATCTGTGGAACATGAAGATACTATATTTGTTTTAAAAGAATCATAAAAAATACTTTTGATCGCCTAGATCGGCAATATTTCCACTGTGCGTCGCGTCGCCGTGCTGCGAGAGAGCCTGTGTTTGACTTCCAGCCCCCCTCTTATGGGAACTTGTATTGAAAAACGTGTATTGAAAAACATAATTACTCCACTGTCTTAAGAGATACCGCAATTAAACTAATACTGTTCGAAAGAACGTTCTTTGGCCAAATTAAAAGGAAATGCCCAGTCTCAAATATGTAAATTGGTATATGAAATTATATTAATAAATACCTTCTGAGATGTCACGAAAATGTATATCGTTGACCCATGGTTCAATTTTAACAAAATAAACGCCATTGGGTTCCCTAATGCCTCTATTAATATCTGGAAATGCCCGGTCACAAACTACGGTACTACAGGTACTACAGGGGCGCGACCGTCACCGTATTGGGTCACATGTAGCGTAAATATCTCTTAATTTCTTCTGCTCCCCATAAGAGGGGGGCGGGGGGCTAACTTCACAGAGGTAGTCGTATTGGGTACCCTGATTTATGTAGTTTTGCCATTCCATAGAGTTCTGGTAGTCTTGGGTTCATAGGTATAAAAGTGTTTGACTTGTACGTCGTTTTTTATTTTCCGACTGGTCCCTAGAAGGAAAGTATTGTAACCGACGGAAAAAAAATTCGCGGAAATACGCGGACTCCTGAATCCATTGCAATGATTTCTGGAAAATGTACTTACGTGTGTATGTATGTGTGCATGTATGTCCGCGAACACGATTGCGCCCAAACGGAACAACGGATCGAGCTGAAATTTGGTACGCACATTTAGAATTACCAGGAGACGAACTGGATTGTTTTTGGTGACAATCTGACAACCGAAAGTGGCAAACGTTACATGCGTTTTCTTAGGGATTCGTCCGATTTTGACCAAACTAACACCATCTCATCCTGCAGTGATTTTAAATATACATATGTACAAATTTACAGATCAATGGGATGAGCGGTTTAGGTGCTATAACGGTTTTTATCTATTGGTTTGTGACGTAATGGAGAACTGACGGCATCATAGCGCGTTAGCCCACACGTTATTGTTTGAATATTATCGCCTCGCCCGGGATTGAAGAATAAATAAACAGAAGTAGAAAAATAAATATCGTAGGAAAACATGGATACGTGAGAGTATATTATAGTTGTTTGTATCGAGAGGTGCCTTGTATGTATTGTTATTAACCCGATATAGTATTATTATTATCTTACAGACATTCGTTTTTGGTGTTTCACCCTCTATAATCTATACATTTAGAGTTTGTAAATGTCTAAACTGTGTTTGAATGTAGTCGGAAAGTTGGATGGGGGCCACATCAGATATTTTTAATTGTTATCCGCCGAAATTTGTATTCATGCGATGTTTTTATCCCATTGCCTGATACATGACGATATGTGAGTGTTTTGTTTTGTAATGTCTGATTTTTTTGGCTGTTCTATCGTCTTCACGTAACATTTATGTGTAACAAATGTTTTTTAGCTACCGGAAGATGGCTAATTAGCCGACACATGTTGTAGCAGATAATTAAGAAAGAAAAATACAAGAAAGAATAGACTACTTTGTTTCATTTATGACATTAAATGTCAGGATGACAAATATCGTTATGTCATAGAAAATGATGTTAGGTAGGGTTTTTCAAATTGAATAATAATTATTGCAAAAGTGCTTAGATATTTCGTTGTACCAACGATGTGGTCGGAAAGTAGGGCGAGGGCCATTTTTATATTTTATTAAAAAAGGTCAGCATATTATAGCGTCGCTCGTTCTGAGGCTTTCTACTTTATCGATAATATGGTAAAAGTTATGTTCCATTTAGAGCCAGGAAAAAATGACGAAAAATAAATTAGATTTGTAAAAACAGCAGTGAGCAAGAGCAGAAGAATTATACCTGCTTATATCAGTAAATCCCACCAAGAAATTTGCAAAATTTTCCGCAAGTATACAGAATTTTTATTAAAAAATTGCTAATCATAAAATTTTAGCGGGTGCTGTTAAAAATAATATAATAAGATATAATATTATTATAATATATAATATTATTATAATATACAGTGTCGGCCAGTTTCAGACGCCGTATAGCCCATAAGAGAGAGCAAGAAACCAATATAAAGGCGGTCACTGCATGCCCCCACCAAGCGACATGAACCAACCACATGCCCCCACCAAGCGACATGAACCAACCACGAGGCCGTGCTAGCGCGGTGCCTGCATTGGTGGGGATGTGTTTCAAACGTTCTCTCTCGCACTCGCACAAAACTGATGCGGCGGCTGGAATTCGCCGACACTGTATACTGTTATATTACACATAACATGATTAGTAAGGCGACGTAATGACAAGTCTGAAGCATGTGATTCATGCTCTATAAAGAAAGCCGGTCGATAATGTGATTACTGCAGTTCTTATTACAAGTAGTAACTACTTTTTATTTTAATCGGGTCGCAGGTATCGAATTTATTTTTGAAAAATCTTCAGTCGCTTTGTGAATAGTGCAGTGTACACATGGCCGAGTTATTAATATTTTTAAAACTATTAAACGTTGCTTGTGTATTGTCGAAGATACTTTCGGTAGTGCGCGAATAAAATCTGCGAGTGTAGTATCCAATATGCTTTCGGTAGTGCGCGAATAAACGTTACGAGTGAAGTGTCAAATAGCAGCTCAAGTTAAAGTTCAAGGTGAAGGACAACTGATGAAGTCTAATGGAGAGGCAGCTTCGTGAGATGAAGACATCATGTGCAAGGTAGGGCCAAGAGATGGTAGCCATTGTTGAAGCTGACGAGGCCACTGTAAGGTAGGATTTATGCATGTTTATTTTTAGACCGCAATCTTTATAGAATTCTGTCCAAACTATCTCAATCCAACTTTTCTAAAGCACAATCCTAGAATGCGAGAGTAGTGCGATGAAATGGCCCTTAGGGTTTGGACTTTCAGTAGTGCGCGAATAAATTCTGCGAGCGTAGACAGTTTCGGTAGTAATTTTCGGATTTTTATGCAACAATTTTTTTTATAGTTTAATAAAAAACGTCAGCGGTTTATAGCGTCGCTCGTTCTGCGTTTCGAAACGAAAATCTTTAGTAAAACGCGAAAGATTTATGCGCAAATGAAGAGAAGCCAGAGTATTTTTCGACCGCCAGTAACAGTCATCCAACAAAAATTGTGACATTTAGAATAAATGACAAATTTAAAGTTATTTCTGCATCAAAGGGCTTAAATTCTTTAACAGAAATCTACACAGAGAGACAAACATTGAATGAGCCGAATTCTTTAGTAAAATGAAAGTTTTAGTAAAAGGAAAGTTTTAGTAAAAGGAGAGTTTTAGTAAAAGGAAAGTTTCAGTAAAAGGAAATCTAAACGGAAATCTTTAGTAAACGGCGAAAGATTTATTCGCAAATGAAGAAAAGCCAGAGTATTTCTCGACCGTCAGTAACAGTTTTCCAATAAAAATTGTGACATTTATATTAAATGACAGATTTAAAGTTATTTCTACATCAAAGGGCTTAAACTCTTTAACAGAAATCTACACAGAGAGGCAAACATTGAATGAACCGAATTCTTTAGTAAAAATAAATCTTTAATAAAAGGAAATCTAGAGTATTTCTCGACCGTCAGTAATAGCAATCCAAGAAAAATTGTGACATTTATAAATGGACATAAAAGATATATTTCCTGAAATCTTTAGTAAAAGGAAATCTTTAATAAAAGGAAATCTCAAGTAAAGGGAAATCTTTGGTAAAAGGAAATCTTTAGTAAACGAAACTCTTTTTTAAAAGAAAATCTAAACGAAAATCTTTAGTAAACGGCGAAAGATTTATTCACAAATGAAGAGAAGCCAGAGTATTTCTCGTCCGTCAGTAACAGTTTTTCAATAAAAATTGTGACATTTACATTAAATGACAGATTTAAAGTTATTTCTACATCAAAGGGCTTAAATTCTTTAACAGAAATCTACACAGGGAGGCGAACGTTGAATGAACCGAATTCTTTAGTAAAAGGAAAACTAAACGGAAATCTTTAGCAAAACACGAAAGGTTTATTGGCAAATGAAGAGAAACCATAGTATATCTCGACTACCAGTAACAGTCATCCAATAATAATTGTGATATTTATAATAAATGACAGATTTAAAGTTGTTTATAAAAGTTATTTCAACATCAAAGGGCTTGAATTCTTTAGTAAAAGGAAATCTTTAGTGAAAGGAAATCTTTAGTAAAAGGAAATCTTTAGTAAAAGGAAATCTTTAGTAAAAGGAAACCTTTAGTAAAAGGAAATCTTTAGTATACGGAAATCATTAGTAAAAGGAAACCTTTAGTAAAAGGAAGTCTTTAGTAAACGGAAATCTTTAGTAAATGGAAATTTTTAGTAAAAGGCGAAATTTTTATTCGCAAATGAAGAGAAACCAGAGTATTTCTCGAACGTCAGTAACAGTCATCCAAGAAAAATTGTGATATTCATAATAAATGACAGATTTAAAGTTCTCCATAAAAGTTATTTCTTCTCCAAAGGGCTTAATTTTTTTAAACGGCAAATGATTTATTTACAAATGAGGGTATTCTGGACCCCCAACAACAATCATACAATAAAAATTGTGACATTTATATTAAATGACAGATTTAAAGTTATTTCTACATCAAAGGGCTTAACTTCTTTAACAGAAATCTACATTGGATGGACATTGACATTGAATGAACCGAATTCTTTAGTAAAAGGAAATCTTTAGTAGAAAGCGAAATATTTATTCGCAACTGAAGGGAATCCAGAGTATTTCTCGACCGTCAGTAACAGTCATACAATAAAAATTGTGACATTTATAATAGATGTCGGCACCAATGATATTTAGCAGGACACGTACGAGGCTAGTCCACCCCCGGCGAGCAGAACGGGGCAACTTAAGGAAAATAGCATTTAGTCTTGAGATCACTGATGCACCGATAGCACGCCTCGGAATGTTAGCTCTATCCTTTCTTTAATTAGTGCTAGTATTGTTCAACAATTCAGTGAGATTCACCATTAATTTGTATCGGATGCACCACTTATATCGGTGGTATTGTACGTTCGCCCTCGATTATTGTGAATTAAGATCCGACATCAGAAGTGGGATTACCCGTTTGTGGTATACTCGTAGTACTCAAGTGGAGTGTGTTGTTTACATAAAGTGACGCCTAGAATCAAATGCCCAAAGAGCAGGTATAAGACGTTCATACCAGACAAAGAAGATAATAGAAATAAAACACAAGTACTATTTTTTGGTTGGTGCATGTACACCAAGTCCGATGGCAGTGCTGCTGAAGCTGTAATAGCTAATCGTGTTAATGTGAATTAATCCCGAAAGACGTTAAGAGTTTTTGTGCTGCGCTTGGAAATTTGGGTGAACGCTTGGCGCTATTTCGAACAGATCATCATATCAGTCCGAAGCGTCGAGCTTTAACCCCTTCCGACTGTCCAGTCACAATTAACTGTCATAATTGTGGGCGTTTGTTCCGATGCCGGTCACTCAACGCATCCCCATAGGAGCCCAAAGCGGACCGAAGATGCGCCCCCTCTTAACTGGAAGGCACCGATGACCAAACGCAGACCAAAAAGGTTAATTTGTGTGACGAGCGTTAATTTATGGGTGTATGTTGAAGCTTAAAACTGGTAAGATCTTTCCTTTTTTGCCAGTGGATCAGATTACTCATTGGTTAAAGAAAGTGTTATACCCTTTCTCGACGACAAACCAGGTTAGCGAATTATTAGTTTTAAGGAATATGGGAACACTCTGTTCTTTGTACGACGTAATGTCGCAATTTTGTGTCATATCATATGTCATACCAAGTAAGATTGTTTTATTTGATATTGTACTGGGCCGAAATTTGGTTGCAATCCTTCAAAAGTGTCAAAATTGATTTGACACCCTGAATTTAGCGATAACGAACAGTTGCGAGCTATAATTTCTACAAGCGTTGATATTCAATACCAAGAAGTAATCGAATGAGGCAAGTAATCGTAGCGTTTATTTACAATAAATAATAGAAATCACAGATTTACAAGAAAATTGGTTGATTGTCGAACAACAGCAAGACGAGGATATTTCGTGAATAATCTTTCAATTAAAAACAAATGAAGTTCACCCAGATTTGAACAATACATATAATCTCGGAAATAATACTTAGTTATTTTTTGATCGATTATCAATCACATTTACGATAAAGTAAAACATCTTGGCTGGGAAAAGGTGATGGATAAATTATATCATTTTTATTGATTTTTCCCAAACTGCGCAGAAATGTTTGTCGATAATTTGTCCAAATAGTTTAGTTTTAAAGTCTTACATAAAGAAGACTGATGACTGAGAAAGCTGTAAAATCCTTTCAAAATTTTACCCATCCATTTGGGTTAAGGCAAAGGAAATAAAACTTAGTAAGAAAGCGAAATTCAGTTAGCGTTGAACAATACAAAGCATAAAACGTTAGTGCAGTTAAACTATTGTTTGGTTGTAACATTAGTACATTAGAGCTGAACAAATTGTTACATAAATCTATGATATTAATCCCGAACACCGTATTATCATGATTCAAATGTTCGTAAAGTTGCTGCAGCTTACCCTGGAAGATTTAATACTCGAAAGGCGAAGATAAAACCATTTGTAGATGGCTTCGTATTTGTTAAAAGTAATGGACTTATGTTGTCAAAGTTGGATCGTAAGTTTAGAGGACCTTATAAGATGATCAACGTTTTAAGTAACGATAGATATGAGTTTGAAAAAGTTGGAGTAAGAGAAATAGGCAGATTTTGTAAGCTTGCCCATGATCAGTTGAAATTAGTTCCGAACGAACAAGTTGATAAAAAAAATGATTGATTTTGATGCTGGGAAGTTAAGTGTCAGGTCTGACCCAGTATCGACGGATATAAATAGTAAAGGTAAATAACGAACTTACTTATCCTTCCTTGGGAAAGCTTGTTTTGTAACTAGAGACAAGTATGGAATAAAAATAATTGTTTTCAGACAATTGAGATGAATGTTGCCATGATAAGAGCGCCGCTGCGGTGGCAGCGATTTGATAAAAAGCCGATTGCTGCGGAATCTGGTTATTAATGAATGTGATTGAGAGACTTGTGCTGATGACTTGTGCTGATGATGATGCTGATGACAGAAGGATCATTGCCGCTGCGGTGGCAATGATGTGTAAGCTGCTGCGGTAGCTGGTGTCGTCATACACCGTATTATTGTGCAAAGTTGGTGTAGTAACTGCTGCTGGTGTCGTCATACACCATATTATTAAGCAGAGTTAGTGCGGTAACTGTTGCGTTGCTGAAAGCTGCTGCGGTAGCTGGTGTTGGATGCACTGAGATGTTGAGCAGAGGTTCTGAGGTACCTACTGCTTTGTTGAAAGCTACTACGGAAAGTGGTGTTGGATGCACCGAGATGTTGAGCAGAGTTGCTGCGGTTACTACTGCATTGCTGAAAGCTGCTGCGGTAGCTGGTGGTGGAAGCACCGAGATATTGAGCAGAGATGCTGCGGTATCTGATGCATTGTTGAAAGCTGCTGCGGTAACTGGTGTTGGATGCACCGAGATGTTGAGCAGAGGTGCTGCGGTACCTACTGCGTTGTTGAAAGCCGCTGCGATGGCTGGTGTTGTGAACACCGTATTGTTGAGCAGAGATGCTGGGGTATCTGATGCATTGTTGAAAGCTGCTGTGGTAGCTGGTGTTGTAGACACCGTGTTGCGAATGTAGAGCTGCTGCGGTAGTTCGTGTGAATGTTTATTATTGTGGACCAGTTGTTGCGACAGCTGGTTTGACTGACGGATGGACACAATTGGCTTTTTATTTGATAAGCTATGACAAAAAAAAGGAAATAAGAGGAAAAAAAAGCGTATGTCAGGATGGACGAACGATTTGATAAGTTTATTAATTTGTATTTGTCTGTAAGCAAAACATCATGATAGTGCACGAGGACGTGCACAATGTCAGAATGGCCGTGTCGGCGCCAATGATATTTAGCAGGATAAGTACGGGGCTAGTCCACCCCCGGCGAGCAGAACGGGGCAACGTAAGGAAATGAGCATTTAGTCTTGAGATAACTGATGCACCGATAGCACACCTCGGACTGTTAGCTCTATCCTTTCTTTAATTAGTGCTAGTATTGTTCAACAATTCAGTGAGATTCACCATTAATTTGTATCGGATGCACCACTTATATAATAATATAATAATAATAATCCAAGCCTTAACATCCCCCAACAGCTTTCGCCAATTACAGAGGGCATCGGCAGGCCAGAGTATTATTATTATCGCCCGCGCCTGTGGAACGCTTAAGATGTTTGGCTCCCAGCATTCGCCAAGGAGTGAGGAAAACCACAGAAAACCTCACCCTGGAAGCAGGTCCCCGGGCTCGAACAGGAGACCCCCTGAGTGCAACGCCAACGTCTTACCGCTAGGCCACACTCAGGTTATATCGGTGGTATTGTACAGTGTGTTTTATTGACGTTCGCCCTCGATTATTGTGAATTAAGATCCGACAAGATGACAGATTTAAACTTCTTCATAGAAGTTATTTCAACATGGAAGGGCTTAATTTCTTTTACAGAAATCTACACAGGGAGACAAACATTGAATGAACCGAATTCCTTAGTAAAAGGAAAATTTTAGTAAAAACAAATCTAAACGGAAATCTTTAGTAAAAGGCGAAAGATTTATTGACAGCGAGTAACATCCAAGAACAACTGGGACATTTATAATAAATGACAGAATTAAAGTTTTTCATAAAAGTCATTTCTGCATCAAGGGCTTAAATTGTTTATCAGAAATTTACACACAGACCAAACATTGAATGAACCTTCTTTAGTCGAAGGAAATCTTTAGTAAAAAGAAGCCTTTAGTAAAAAGAAACCTAAACGGAAACCTTTAGCAAAACGCGGAAGATTTATTCGCAAATGATGAGAAACCAGAGTATTTCTCGACTGCCAGCAACAGTCATCCAATAGAAATTGTGACATTTATAATCAATGGCAGATTTGAAGTTCTCCATAAAAGTTATATCTGTATCAAAGGGCCAAAATTCTTTAACAGAAATCTACACAGAGAGACAAGCATTGAATGAAGCGAATACTTTAGTAAAAGGAAATCTTTAGTAACAGCAAATGTTTAGTAAAAGGAAATCCTTAGTAAAAGGAAATTTTTAGTAAAAGGAAATCTTTAGTAAAAGGAAATTTTTAGTAAAAGGAAATCTTTAGTAAAAGGAAATATTTAGTAAAAGGAAATCTTTAGTAAAAGGAAATCTTTAGTAAAAGGAAATCTTTAGTAAAAGGAAATCTTTAGTAAAAGGAAATCTTTAGTAAAAGGAAATCTTTAGTAAAAGGAAATCTTTAGTAAAAGGAAATCTTTAGTAAAAGGAAATCTGTCGTAAAAGGAAATTTTTAATAAAAGGAAATCTTTAGTAAAAGGAAATCTTTAGTAAAAGGATATCTTTAGTAAAAGAAATTCTTTTGTAAAAGGAAATCTTTAGTAAAAGGAAATCTAAGCGGAGATCTTTACTAAAAGGCGAACGATTGATTCGCAAATTAAGAGAAACCAGACTATTTCTCAACCCCCAACAACAATCATCCAAGAAAAACTGTGACATTTATAATAAATGGCAGACTTAAAGTTCTTCATATAAGTTATTTCGGCATCAAAGGGATTAAATTCATTAATAGAAATCTACACACAGAGACAAAACATTGAATGAACCGAAGTCTTTAGTAAAAGGTAATCTTTGGTAAAAGGAAATCTTTAGTAAAATGAAATCTTTAGTAAAAGGAAATCTTTAGTAAAAGAAAATCTTTAGTAAATGGAAATCTTTAGTAAAAGGAAATCTTTAGTAAAAGGAAATCTTTAATAAAAGGGAATCTTTAGTAAGAGAAAATCCTTAGTAAGAGGAAATCTAAACGGATATCTTTAGCAAAAGGCGAAAGATTTATTTGCAAATGATGAGAATCAAGAGTATTTCTCGACCGTCAGTAAGAGGAATCCAAAAAAGGAATCTTTAGTAAAAGGAAATCTTTAGTAAAGGGAAATCTTTAGAAAAAGGAAATCTTTAGTAAAAGGAAATCTTTAGTAAAAGGAAATCTTTAGTAAAAGGAAATCTTTAGTAAAGGGAAATCTTTAGAAAAAGGAAATCTTTAGTAAAAGGAAATCTTAGTAAAAGGACATTTTGGTAAACGGAAATCTTTAGTAAAAGGAGACCTTTAGTAAAAGGAAATCTTTAGTAAAAGGAAATCTTTAATAAAAGAAAATTTTTAGTAAAAGGAAATCATTAGTAAAGGGAAATATTTAGTAAAAGAAAATCTTTAGTAAAAGGAAATCTTTACTAAAAGGAAATATTTAGTAAAAGGAAATCTTTAGTAAAAGGAAAGCTTTAGTAAAAGGAAATCTTTAATAAAAGGGAATCTTTAGTAAGAGAAAATCCTTAGTAAGAGGAAATCTAAACGGATATCTTTAGCAAAAGGAAAAGATTTATTTGCAAATGAAGAGAAACAAGAGTATATCTCGACCGTCAGTAAGAGGAATCCAAAAAAGGAATCTTTAGTAAAAGGAAATCTTTAGTAAAAGGAAATCTTTAGTAAAGAGAAATCTTTAGCAAAAGGAAATCTTTAGTAAAAGGAAATCTTTAGTAAAAGGAAATCATTAGTAAAAGGAAATCTTTAGTAAATGGAAATATTTAGTACAAGGAAATCTTTAGTAAAAGGACTTCTTTGGTAAACGGAAATCTTTAGTAAAGGGAAATCTTTAGTAAAAGGAAGCCTTTAGTAAAAGGAATTCTTTAGTAAAAGGAAATATTTAGTAAAAGGAAATCTTTAGTAAAAGGAAATCATTAGTAAAATATCTTCAGTAAAAGGAAGTCTTTAGTAAAAGGTAATCTTTAGTAAAAGAAAATCCTTAGTAAAAGGAAATCTAAACGGAAATCTTTAGCAAAAGGCGAAAGATTTATTTGCATTGAAGAGAAACCAGAGCATCTTTCGACTGCCAGTCATCCAATAAAAATTGTGACATTTATAATAAATGACAGATTTAAAGGTCTCCATAAAAGATAGTTCTGCATCAAAGGGCGTAAATTCTTTAACAGAAATCTACACATAGAGTCAAACATTGAATGAACCGAATTCTTTAGTAAAAAGAAATCTTTAGTAAAGGGAAATCTGTAGTAAAAGGAGATCTTTGGTAAAAGGAAATCTTTAGTAAAGGGAAATATTTAGTAAAAGGAAATATTTAGTAAAAGGAAATCTTTAGTAAAAGGAAATCTTTAATAAAAGGGAATCTTTAGTAGGAGAAAATCCTTAGTAAGAGGAAATCTAAACGGAAATCTTTAGCAAAAGGCGAAAGATTTATTTGCAAATGAAGAGAAACAAGAGTATTTCTCGACCGTCAGTAAGAGGAATCCAAAAAACGAATCTTTAGTAAAAGGAAATCTTTAGTAAAGGGAAATCTTTAGAAAAAGGAAATCTTTAGTAAAAGGAAATCTTTAGTAAAAGGAAATCTTTAGTAAAAGGAAATCTTTAGTAAAGGGAAATCTTTAGAAAAAGGAAATCTTTAGTAAAAGGAAACCTTAGTAGAAGGACATCTTTGGTAAACGGAAATCTTTAGTAAAAGGAAATTTTTAGTAAAAGGAAATCTTTAGTTAAAGGAGACCTTTACTAAAAGGAAATTTTTAGTAAAAGGAAATCTTTAATAAAAGGAAATTTTTAGTAAAAGGAAATCATTAGTAAGGGGAAATCATTAGTAAAAGAAAATCTTTAGTAAAAGGAAATCTTTAGTAAAAGGAAATCTTTAGTAAAAGGAAATCTTTAGTAAAAGGAAATCTTTAGTAAAAGGAAATCTTTAGTAAAAGGAAATCTTTAGGAACAGGAAATCTTCAGTAAAAGGAAGTCTTTAGTAAAAGGTAATCTTTAGTAACAGGAAATCTAAACGGAAATCTTTAGCAAAAGGCGAAAGATTTATTCGCAAATGAAGAGGAACCAGAGTGTTTCTCGACCGCCACTAACAGCAATCCAATACAAATTGTGACATTTATAATCAATGGCAGATTTAAAGTTCTCCATAAAAGTTATTTCTGAAATCTAACAGAAATCTACACAGAGAGAGAAACATTGAATGAACCGAATTCTTTAGTAAAAGGAAATCTTTAGTAAAATGAAATCTTCAGTAAAAGGAAGTCTTTAGTGAAAGGTAAACTTTAGTAAAAGGATATCTTTAGTAAAAAAATCCTTAGTAAAAGGAAATCCTTAGTAAAAGGAAATCTAAGCGGAGATCTTTATCAAAAGGCGAAAGATTTATTTGCAAATGAAGAGAAACCAGAGTATTTCTCGACTGCCAGTAACAGTAATCCAATAAAAAATTAAATAAAGTCTCTAACAGAAATCTACACATAGAGATAAATATTGAATGAACCGACTTCTTTAGTAAAAATAAATCTTTAGTAAAAGGAAATCTTTAGTAAAAGGATATCTTAGTAAAAGGACATCTTTGGTAAACGGAAATCTTCAGTAAAAGGAAATTTTTAGTAAACGGAAATCTTTAGTAAAAGGAGACCTTTAGTAAAAGGAAATCTTTAGTAAAAGGAAATCTTTAATAAAAGAAAATTTTTAGTAAAAGGAAATCATTAGTAAAGGGAAATCTTTAGTAAAAGAAAATCTTTAGTAAAAGGAAATCTTTAGTAAAAGGAAATATTTAGTAAAAGGAAAGCTTTAGTAAAAGGAAATCTTTAATAAAAGGGAATCTTTAGTAAGAGAAAATCCTTAGTAAGAGGAAATCTAAACGGATATCTTTAGCAAAAGGCAAAAGATTTATTTGCAAATGAAGAGAATCAAGAGTATATCTCGACCGTCAGTAAGAGGAATCCAAAAAAGGAATATTTAGTAAAAGGAAATCTTTAGTAAAGAGAAATCTTTAGCAAAAGGAAATCTTTAGTAAAAGTAAATCTTTAGTAAAAGGAAATCTTTAGTAAAAGGAAATCTTTAGTAAATGGAAATATTTAGTACAAGGAAATCTTTAGTAAAAGGACTTCTTTGGTAAACGGAAATCTTTAGTAAAAGGAAGCCTTTAGTAAAAGGAATTCTTTAGTAAAAGGAAATCTTTAGTAAAAGGAAATCATTAGTAAAATATCTTCAGTAAAAGGAAGTCTTTAGAAAAAGGTAATCTTTAGTAAAAGAAAATCCTTAGTAAAAGGAAATCTAAACGGAAATCTTTAGCAAAAGGCGAAAGATTTATTTGCATTGAAGAGAAACCAGAGCATCTTTCGACTGCCAGTCATCCAATAAAAATTGTGACATTTATAATAAATGACAGATTTAAAGGTCTCCATAAAAGATAGTTCTGCATCAAAGGGCCTAAATTTTTTAACAGAAATCTACACATAGAGTCAAACATTGAATGAACCGAATTCTTTAGTAAAAAGAAATCTTTAGTGAAGGGAAATCTGTAGTAAAAGGAAATCTTTGGTAAAAGGAAATCTTTAGTAAAAGGAAATATTTAGTAAAAGGAAATCTTTAGTAAAAGGAAATCTTTAGTAAAAGGAAATCTTTAATAAAAGGGAATCTTTAGTAGGAGAAAATCCTTAGTAAGAGGAAATCTAAACGGAAATCTTTAGCAAAAGGCGAAAGATTTATTTGCAAATGAAGAGAAACAAGAGTATTTCTCGAGCGTCAGTAAGAGGAATCCAAAAAACGAATCTTTAGTAAAACGAAATCTTTAGTAAAGGGAAATCTTTAGAAAAAGGAAATCTTTAGTAAAAGGAAATCTTTAGTAAAAGGAAATCTTTTGTAAAAGGAAATCTTTAGTAAAGGGAAATCTTTAGAAAAAGGAAATCTTTAGAAAAAGGAAATCTTTAGTAAAAGGAAATCTTAGTAAAAGGACATCTTTGGTAAACGGAAATCTTTAGTAAAAGGAAATTTTTAGTAAAAGGAAATCTTTAGTTAAAGGAGACCTTTAGTAAAAGGAAATTTTTAGTAAAAGGAAATCTTAAATAAAAGGAAATTTTTAGTAAAAGGAAATCATTAGTAAGGGGAAATCATTAGTAAAAGAAAATCTTTAGTAAAAGGAAATCTGTAGTAAAAGGAAATCTTTAGTAAAAGGAAATCTTTAGTAAAAGGAAATCTTTAGTAAAAGGAAATCTTTAGGAACAGGAAATCTTCAGTAAAAGGAAGTCTTTAGTAAAAGGTAATCTTTAGTAAAAGGAAATCTAAACGGAAATCTTTAGCAAAAGGCGAAAGATTTATTCGCAAATGAAGAGGAACCAGAGTGTTTCTCGACCGCCACTAACAGCAATCCAATACAAATTGTGACATTTATAATGTTACGTTTTGGGTTCGAAGAAAACGTCCAGTGTGTGTAGAGTTTATTTATTTTTAACACAACTAAAAATCACAACTCTATTTATAACTATAACAACTCTATTTATGTAAATACAGCACTTATTTATTTGCACACGGTCGCTATGTGGATCTCTCGGTATTCACTCGTAGCGCTTCCAGGCAAGAACTGACTCTCGCGGCGTCCGTTACGCGCTTTTATAGTCCGCGCCTCGACCTTCGTGATAATTCCTGGCCTTTCTAGATTCTTCGCGAACATAGGCCGGGCCAGCCCGCGCTCCTGTCAGTCCACGTCGCACGCCTTCCCGAGTCCGCCGGAATATTCTATATCGGGGAGTCGCACTCGCGTTTACTCTTGTTTCTTCTCGAATATTCCCGCGCCGCGGCGACGTCAGTCCTCGCTTAAGCAAGGCACTATCGTTACATTGCCCTCCTCTTAGACTGTTTCGCCCCGAAACAGCATCCCCATGGAGGTACTGGCAGTCAGGTCCTTTTGTGCAGGTGCCCGTACTGTAAAAATAGCACTGGACACTTTTCTCAGTTGGCAAACGGGGTCGCAGATTAAAACAACAGACGACGATCTGGATAGAGGTGTCCCTGAAGATGGTCTCCAGCATGTTCCTTACTACCCTCCAGTCCAGCCCGTCCAGTCCGCATCCCAGCTTTGGTATGGCCAGTTTATTTTCACCATTTAACAACATACGGCGTTTCAGATCCAGAAGTGATGCCCACATCGAGTTGTAAGTTGGCTTGGCAAACGAGGAATTCTTGGTCACCAAATAATAAATGTGCCTCTTGTTCGTTTCCAACTCAAGGGCTTTTCCGATCTCCGGCTGTTGCTCCTTTAGTTTTTGAATCTGCCCAAATTTCCTTCGAAAAACCGTGGCTATTCCTTTTCGCATAAGCAGATCGCATCCTACGCAATGGGCCAACGAGTAATCATCCGGCATCGCAAAGAGGTCACGACGTTCTTCCTTCGTGACACCATACCGCACCTTGCGGCCAGTTGAGAACTCAGCAAGGAACTTCTCTAGTTCGTCTCCTTTACCTATCTGGTTCACGCGTTCTTCGTCAACGTTGGTGCCCTTATACGGTGCCAGACGATTAAAGTGGACAACCATTGGTTTTCCTGAGGGAAGCTTCTTAATCCGGTACACCACGTCGTTTATCCGCTTAACGATTTCAAAAGGACCTTCCCAGTTTCGTTGGAGTTTGGGCGAAAATCCTTTTCTGCGCCGAGGATTGTACAGCCACACCAGGTCTCCTTGTTGATAACCTCCCTGCTTGCCCCTTACGTCGTATCGGTCTTTCATCCGTTCGCTCGCATCCTGAAGGTTCTGCCTCACGTGCTGGTGGATATCATCCATCTTCCTCTTGAGGTCGGTCACGGGGAAGGGGCCTGCGACATCGATGGCTATTCGTTCAAAAGGACTACCAACGTTGTATGGCCTCATCGGTGCTCGTGGCTTCTTCTGGGGTCCTTTACTTTCGGCGCAAACTTTACATTTCCGGCACCACTCCTTGACATTGTCCTGGTAACCCGACCAGTAAAACCGCTCTTTTATCTTCTCGACGGTTTTTCGGATACCAAAATGTCCTCCGGATGTACCATCGTGGATATGCGACAGCACCTGTGGGATCCTATTCTTTGGTACCAATAGTTGTAACGCGTAAGTTGTACCATCATCATTTTCTATTTTTCTCTTTAATAGTCCGTCCTCCATTGTAATCGAGTCCCACTGGGCCCAATAAGATTTTAGCGCCGAAGAACCGGGAGCCACTTCCTGCCAGTTCGGTCGCTGTCCGTTTTCCTTCCAATCAAACAGAAGTCTTAAATCGGGGTCGTTTTTCTGGTCAGCAATCAATCGTTCTGTTGACCAATCTTCATCCACGGCAGTGGTTCTATCTACAACGGCGCACTTTCTCTCTACTCGGCAACAGTGTTCGCAATCCACTGGACAAGGTCTTCGAGAAAGTGCGTCGACATTCCAGTGAATCCTTCCTGCCCTCATTTTGGCCATGCTCTCCAGAAACTTCTTGCACTTGTTCCTGGTATGGCCTAATTCACCACAGAGCCAGCAGCGCAGGGACCTTCTCTCATTTTCCTCCAGCTCGACACCCCGAAGTCGTGCATGTCCCCTAGATGTTTCTTTGGCTACCTCCACTTCTAAGGCATGGGTCAATGCATCGACGACCGTCCTGGGTCGTGCCATTCTGACTGCCTGCTGTACTTGCACATCTCTTATGCCATCCACAAAGGCATGGACCCCAAGGGTTTCCAAAAGGGTTTCCGGGGCATTCGGGTAGGCATACCTGACCAGGCGGGCAATGTCTGATTGAAATTCTTGTAGGGTTTCTGACGATTTTTGGATTCTATTCTTCAGCTGGAGTTGAAATACTTGTTCGAGATGAGCGTGGCCGTACCTCACCTCGACTGCCTTCACTAACTTTTCGAAATCGTTCAACTCGGATTCGGGCAAAGTCTGAAGAATGTCCACCGCATTGCCGCGCAACGCCATAGTTAGAGAAATAGCTTTCTCCTGCGTTGTCCATCCATTAGCCCTAGCAGATGCCTCAAATTGTTTCTTGTAGTTATCCCATGATGTGGTCCCATCAAAGGTTGGTGGTTTAATGCAGGACTTGACCTCCTTTATCACGGAATCCGTCGCAGATACTTGGAACTTTTTCGCATTCAGTATGTCGTCTTTATCTGCTTTTTCATCAATTTCTTTTATTTTATTGTCCACAATCTTCAGATTTTGTTGTAGCTGCTCTTCCAGACTTCTCATCTTGTTATCAATAGTTGTAGAATTTTCTATCAGTCTGGTTTCCAGCATCTCTTGTTTGAATTCGAGGCTTCGAGAATTTTCTAGAACCTTCTCTTCAAGGTTTCCTTTATGTTCTAGAAGTTCCTGGTGTAATCGGGTTTCAAACATCTCTTGTCTGTTTTCAAGGTTTCGAGCATTTTCAAGAAGTTTCTCATGTAGTCTGATTTCGAGATTGTGCGAACTTTCTAGAAGCTTCTCTTGCAGTCTCTCGATGTTTTGACAGTTTTCCAGAAGCTTTTCTTGCAATCCGGCTTTGAGGTTCTCGAGGTTTTGAGAATTTTCTTGCATCTTCGTTTCAAGAATTTGCGAATTTTCTAGAAGCTTGGTTTCGATGTTTCTAGAATTTTCTTGCATCTTCGTTTCAAGAATTTGCGAATTTTCTTGAAGCTTTATTTCGAGAAGCTTCGTTTCGAGACTCTCGAATACGTACGTGTCTGGATCTTTGCCTATCGATATTAGATATTCTGATAGCCTCTTCTTAAGATCTTCCTTTTTTTCAGACGTGTCCAGATCACGATCCTCCAACTCCTGTCGCAAATCCTTCACCTTTAAATTGTCCAAGGTGGCCATGATCACTACACGCACTTGTCACTTATATTTTCTTCAATCCCACTTCTGACACCAGTTGTTACGTTTTGGGTTCGAAGAAAACGTCCAGTGTGTGTAGAGTTTATTTACTTTTAACACAACTAAAAATCACAACTCTATTTATAACTATTATAACTCTATTTATGTAAATACAGCACTTATTTATTTGCACACGGTCGCTATGTGGATCTCTAGGTATTCACTCGTAGCGCTTCCAGGCAAGAACTGACTCTCGCGGCGTCCGTTACGCCCTTTTATAGTCCGCGCCTCGACCTTCGTGATAATTCCTGGCCTTTCTGGATTCTTCGCGAACATAGGCCGGGCCAGCCCGCGCGCCTGTCAGTCCGCGCCGCACGCCTTCCCGAGTCCGCCGGAATATTCTATATCGGGGAGTCGCACTCGCGTTTACTCTTGTTTCTTCTCGAATATTCCCGCGCCGCGGCGACGTCAGTCCTCGCTTAAGCAAGGCACTATCGTTACAATAATCAATGGCAGACTTAAAGTTCTCCATAAAAGTTATTTCTGAAATCTAACAGAAATCTACACAGAGAGAGAAACATTGAATGAACCGAATTCTTTAGTAAAAGGAAATCTTTAGTAAAAGGAAATCTTTAGTAAAAGGAAATCTTTAGTAAAAGGAAATCTTCAGTAAAAGGAAGTCTTTAGTAAAAGGTAAACTTTAGTAAAAGGATATCTTTAGTAAAAAAATCCTTAGTAAAAGGAAATCCTTAGTAAAAGGAAATCTAAGCGGAGATCTTTATCAAAAGGCGAAAGATTTATTTGCAAATAAAGAGAAACCAGAGTATTTCTCGACTGCCAGTAACAGTAATCCAATAAAAATTGTGACATTTATAATAAATGACAGATTTAAAGATCTCCATTAAAGATAGTTCTGCATCAAAGGGCATAAATTCTCTAACAGAAGTCTACACATAGAGACAAATATTGAATGAACCGACTTCTTTAGTAAAAATAAATCTTTAGTGAAAGGAAATCTTTAGTAAAAGGAAATTTTTAGTAAAAGGACATCTTTGGTAAACGGAAATCTTTAGTAAAAGGAAATTTTTAGTAAAAGGAAATCTTTAGTAAGAGGAAGCCTTTAGTAAAAGGAAATCTTTAGTAAAAGGAAACCTTAAGTAAAAGGAAGCCTTTAGTAAAAGGAATTCTTTAGTAAAAGGAAATCTTTAGTAAAAGGAAGCCTTTAGTAAAAGGAAATCTGTAGTAAAAGGAAATCTTTAGTGAAAGGAAATTTTTAGTAAAAGGAAAACTTTAGTAAAAGGAAATATTTAGTAAAAGGAAACCTTTAGTAAAAGGAAGTTTTTAGTAAAAGGAAATCATTAGTAAAGGGAAATTTTTAGTAAAAGGTAATATTTAGTAAAAGAAAATCCTTAGTAAAAGGAAATCTAAACGGAAATCTTTAGCAAAAGGCGAAAGATTTATTTGCAAATGAAGAGAAACCAGAGTATCTCTCGGCTGCCAGTCATCCAATAAAAATTGTGACATTTGTAATAAATGACAGATTTAAAGTTCTCCATAAAAGATAGTTCTGCATCAAAGGGCTTAAATTCTTTAACAGAAATCGACACATAGAGACAAACATTGAATGACCCAAATTCTTTAGTAAAAGGAAATCTTTAGTAAAAGGAAATCTTTAGTAAAAGGAAATCTTTAGTAAAAGGAAATCTTTAGTAAAAGGAAATCTTTAGTAAAAGGAAATCTTTAGTAAAACGAAATCTTTAGTAAAAGGAAACCTTTAGTAAATGGAAATATTTAGTACAAGGAAATCTTTAGTAAAAGGACTTCTTTGGTAAACGGATATCTTTAGTAAAAGGAAATCTTTAGTAAAAGGACTTCATTGGTAAACGGATATCTTTAGTAAAAGGAAATCTTTACTAAAAGGAAATCTTTAGTAAAAGGAAATCTTTAGTAAAAGGAAACCTTTACTAAAAGGAAATCTTTAGTAAAAGGAAATCTTTAGTAAAAGGAAATCTTTAGTAAAAGGAAATCTTTAGTAAAAGGAAATCTTTAGTAAAAGGAAATCTTTAGTAAAAGGAAATCTTTAGTAAAAGGAAATCTTTAGTAAAAGGAAATCTTTAGTAAAAGGAAATCTTTAGTAAAAGGAAATCTTTAGTAAAAGGAAATCTTTAGTAAAAGGAAATCTTCAGTAAAAGGAAGTCTTTAGTAAAAAGTAATCTTTAGTAAAAGGAAATCTAAACGGAAATCTTTAGCAAAAGGCGAAAGATTTATTTGCAAATGAAGAGAAACCAGAGTATATCTCGACTGCCAGTAACAGTCATCCAATAAAAATTGTGACATTTATAATAAATGACAGATTTAAAGTTCTCCATAAAAGATAGTTCTGCATCAAAGGGCTTAAATTTTTTAACAGAAATCTACACAGAGAGACAAACATTGTATGAACAGAATTCTTTTGTAAAAGGAAATCTTTGGTAAAAGGAAATCTTTAGTACAAGGAAATCTTTAGTAAAAGGAAATTTTTAGTAAAAGGAAATCTTTAGTAAAAGGAAATCTTTAGTAAAAGGAAATCTTAAGTAAAAGGAAACCTTTAGTAAAAGGAAATCTTTAGTGAAACGGAATCTTTAGTAAAAGGAAATCTTTAGTAAAAGGAAATCTTTGGTAAAAGGAAATCTTTGGTAAAAGGAAATCTTTAGTAAAAGGAAATCTTTAGTAAAAGGAAATCTTTAGTAAAAGGAAATCTTTAGTAAAAGGAAATCTTTAGTAAAAGGAAATCTTTAGTAAAAGGAAATCTTTAGTAAAAGGAAATCTTTAGTAAAAGGAAATCTTTAGTAAAAGGAAATCTTTAGTAAAAGGAAATCTTTAGTAAAAGGAAATCTTTAGTAAAGAGATATCTTTAGTAAAAGGAAATCTTTAGTAAAAGGAAATCTTTAGTAAAAGGAAATCTTTAGTAAAAGGAAATCTTTAGTAAAAGGAAATCTTTAGTAAAAGGATATCTTTAGAAAAAGGAAATCTTTAGTAAAAGGGAATCTTTAGTAAAAGGAAATCTTTCGTCAAAGGAAATCTTTAGTAAAAGGACATATTTGGTAAACGGAAATTCTTAGTAAAAGAAAACTTTTAGTAAAAGGAAATCTTTAGTAAAAGGAAATCTTTAGTAAAAGGAAATCTTTAGCAAAAGGAAATCTTTAGTAAAAGGAAATTTTTAGTAAAAGGAAATATTTAGTAAAAGGAAATCTTTAGTAAAAGGAAATCTTTAGTAAAAGGAAATCTTTAGTGAAAGGAAATCTTTAGTAAAAGGAAAGCTTTAGTAAAAGGAAATCTTTAGTAAAAGGAAATATTTCGTAAAGGAAAATCATTAGTAAAGGGAAATCTTTAGTAAAAGGAAATCTTCAGTGAAAGGAAATCTTTAGTAAAAGGAAAGCTTTAGTAAAAGGAAATCTTTAGTAAAAGGAAATCTTTAGTAAAAGGAAATATTTAGTGAAAGGAAATCTTTAGTAAAAGGAAATATTTAGTAAAAGGAAATCTTTAGTAAAAGGAAATCTTTAGTAAAAGGAAATCTTTAGTAAAAGGAAATCTTTAGTAAAAGGAAATTTTTCGTAAAAGAAAATCATTAGTAAAGGGAAATCTTTAGTAAAAGGAAATCTTTAGTGAAAGGAAATCTTTAGTAAAAGGAAAGCTTTAGTAAAAGGAAATCTTTAGTAAAATGAAATATTTAGTGAAAGGAAATTTAGTAAAAGGAAATATTTAGTAAAAGGAAATCTTAAGTAAAAGGAAATCTTTAGTAAAAGGAAATCTTTACTAAAAGGAAATCTTTAGTAAAAGGAAATCTTTAGTAAAAGGAAATCTTTAGTAAAAGGATATCTTTAGTAAAAGGAAATCTTTAGTAAAAGGAAATCTTTAGTAAAAGGAAATCTTTAGTAAAAGGAAATCTTTAGTAAAAGGAAATCTTTAGTAAAAGGAAATCTTTAGTAAAAGGAAATCTTTAGTAAAAGGAAATCTTTAGTAAAAGGAAATCTTTAGTAAAAGGAAATCTTTAGTAAAAGGAAATCTTTAGTGAAAGGAAATCTTTAGTAAAAGGAAATCTTCAGTAAAAGGAAGTCTTTAGTAAAAAGTAATCTTTAGTAAAAGGAAATCTAAACGGAAATCTTTAGCAAAAGGCGAAAGATTTATTTGCAAATGAAGAGAAACCAGAGTATATCTCGACTGCCAGTAACAGTCATCCAATAAAAATTGTGACATTTATAATAAATGACAGATTTAAAGTTCTCCATAAAAGATAGTTCTGCATCAAAGGGCTTAAATTTTTTAACAGAAATCTACACAGAGAGACAAACATTGTATGAACAGAATTCTTTTGTAAAAGGAAATCTTTGGTAAAAGGAAATCTTTAGTACAAGGAAATCTTTAGTAAAAGGAAATTTTTAGTAAAAGGAAATCTTTAGTAAAAGGAAATCTTTAGTAAAAGGAAATCTTAAGTAAAAGGAAACCTTTAGTAAAAGGAAATCTTTAGTGAAACGGAATCTTTAGTAAAAGGAAATCTTTAGTAAAAGGAAATCTTTAGTAAAAGGAAATCTTTAGTAAAAGGAAATCTTTAGTAAAAGGAAATCTTTAGTAAAAGGAAATCTTTAGTAAAAGGAAATCTTTAGTAAAGAGATATCTTTAGTAAAAGGAAATCTTTAGTAAAAGGAAATCTTTAGTAAAAGGAAATCTTTAGTAAAGAGATATCTTTAGTAAAAGGAAATCTTTAGTAAAAGGAAATCTTTAGTAAAAGGAAATCTTTAGTAAAAGGAAATCTTTAGTAAAAGGAAATCTTTAGTAAAAGGAAATCTTTAGTAAAAGGAAATCTTTAGTAAAAGGATATCTTTAGAAAAAGGAAATCTTTAGTAAAAGGGAATCTTTAGTAAAAGGAAATCTTTCGTCAAAGGAAATCTTTAGTAAAAGGACATATTTGGTAAACGGAAATTCTTAGTAAAAGAAAACTTTTAGTAAAAGGAAATCTTTAGTAAAAGGATATCTTTAGTAAAAGGAAATCTTTAGTAAAAGGAAATCTTTAGTAAAAGGAAATCTTTAGTAAAAGGAAATCTTTAGTAAAAGGAAATCTTTAGTAAAAGGAAATCTTTAGTAAAAGGAAATCTTTAGTAAAAGGAAATCTTTAGTAAAAGGAAATCTTTAGTGAAAGGAAATCTTTAGTAAAAGGAAATCTTCAGTAAAAGGAAGTCTTTAGTAAAAAGTAATCTTTAGTAAAAGGAAATCTAAACGGAAATCTTTAGCAAAAGGCGAAAGATTTATTTGCAAATGAAGAGAAACCAGAGTATATCTCGACTGCCAGTAACAGTCATCCAATAAAAATTGTGACATTTATAATAAATGACAGATTTAAAGTTCTCCATAAAAGATAGTTCTGCATCAAAGGGCTTAAATTTTTTAACAGAAATCTACACAGAGAGACAAACATTGTATGAACAGAATTCTTTTGTAAAAGGAAATCTTTGGTAAAAGGAAATCTTTAGTAAAAGGAAATCTTAAGTAAAAGGAAACCTTTAGTAAAAGGAAATCTTTAGTGAAACGGAATCTTTAGTAAAAGGAAATCTTTAGTAAAAGGAAATCTTTGGTAAAAGGAAATCTTTGGTAAAAGGAAATCTTTAGTAAAAGGAAATCTTTAGTAAAAGGAAATCTTTAGTAAAAGGAAATCTTTAGTAAAAGGAAATCTTTAGTAAAAGGAAATCTTTAGTAAAAGGAAATCTTTAGTAAAAGGAAATCTTTAGTAAAAGGAAATCTTTAGTAAAAGGAAATCTTTCGTCAAAGGAAATCTTTAGTAAAAGGACATATTTGGTAAACGGAAATTCTTAGTAAAAGAAAACTTTTAGTAAAAGGAAATCTTTTGTAAAAGGATATCTTTAGTAAAAGGAAATCTTTAGTAAAAGGAAATCTTTAGTAAAAGGAAATCTTTAGTAAAAGGAAATCTTTAGTAAAAGGAAATCTTTAGTAAAAGGAAATCTTTAGTAAAAGGAAATCTTTAGTAAAAGGAAATCTTTAGTAAAAGGAAATCTTTAGTGAAAGGAAATCTTTAGTAAAAGGAAATCTTCAGTAAAAGGAAGTCTTTAGTAAAAAGTAATCTTTAGTAAAAGGAAATCTAAACGGAAATCTTTAGCAAAAGGCGAAAGATTTATTTGCAAATGAAGAGAAACCAGAGTATATCTCGACTGCCAGTAACAGTCATCCAATAAAAATTGTGACATTTATAATAAATGACAGATTTAAAGTTCTCCATAAAAGATAGTTCTGCATCAAAGGGCTTAAATTTTTTAACAGAAATCTACACAGAGAGACAAACATTGTATGAACAGAATTCTTTTGTAAAAGGAAATCTTTGGTAAAAGGAAATCTTTAGTACAAGGAAATCTTTAGTAAAAGGAAATTTTTAGTAAAAGGAAATCTTTAGTAAAAGGAAATCTTTAGTAAAAGGAAATCTTAAGTAAAAGGAAACCTTTAGTAAAAGGAAATCTTTAGTGAAACGGAATCTTTAGTAAAAGGAAATCTTTAGTAAAAGGAAATCTTTGGTAAAAGGAAATCTTTGGTAAAAGGAAATCTTTAGTAAAAGGAAATCTTTAGTAAAAGGAAATCTTTAGTAAAAGGAAATCTTTAGTAAAAGGAAATCTTTAGTAAAAGGAAATCTTTAGTAAAAGGAAATCTTTAGTAAAAGGAAATCTTTAGTAAAAGGAAATCTTTAGTAAAAGGAAATCTTTAGTAAAAGGAAATCTTTAGTAAAAGGAAATCTTTAGTAAAAGGAAATCTTTAGTAAAGAGATATCTTTAGTAAAAGGAAATCTTTAGTAAAAGGAAATCTTTAGTAAAAGGAAATCTTTAGTAAAAGGAAATCTTTAGTAAAAGGAAATCTTTAGTAAAAGGATATCTTTAGAAAAAGGAAATCTTTAGTAAAAGGGAATCTTTAGTAAAAGGAAATCTTTCGTCAAAGGAAATCTTTAGTAAAAGGACATATTTGGTAAACGGAAATTCTTAGTAAAAGAAAACTTTTAGTAAAAGGAAATCTTTAGTAAAAGGAAATCTTTAGTAAAAGGAAATCTTTAGCAAAAGGAAATCTTTAGTAAAAGGAAATTTTTAGTAAAAGGAAATATTTAGTAAAAGGAAATCTTTAGTAAAAGGAAATCTTTAGTAAAAGGAAATCTTTAGTGAAAGGAAATCTTTAGTAAAAGGAAAGCTTTAGTAAAAGGAAATCTTTAGTAAAAGGAAATATTTCGTAAAGGAAAATCATTAGTAAAGGGAAATCTTTAGTAAAAGGAAATCTTCAGTGAAAGGAAATCTTTAGTAAAAGGAAAGCTTTAGTAAAAGGAAATCTTTAGTAAAAGGAAATCTTTAGTAAAAGGAAATATTTAGTGAAAGGAAATCTTTAGTAAAAGGAAATATTTAGTAAAAGGAAATCTTTAGTAAAAGGAAATCTTTAGTAAAAGGAAATCTTTAGTAAAAGGAAATTTTTCGTAAAAGAAAATCATTAGTAAAGGGAAATCTTTAGTAAAAGGAAATCTTTAGTGAAAGGAAATCTTTAGTAAAAGGAAAGCTTTAGTAAAAGGAAATCTTTAGTAAAATGAAATATTTAGTGAAAGGAAATTTAGTAAAAGGAAATATTTAGTAAAAGGAAATCTTAAGTAAAAGGAAATCTTTAGTAAAAGGAAATCTTTACTAAAAGGAAATCTTTAGTAAAAGGAAATCTTTAGTAAAAGGAAATCTTTAGTAAAAGGATATCTTTAGTAAAAGGAAATCTTTAGTAAAAGGAAATCTTTAGTAAAAGGAAATCTTTAGTAAAAGGAAATCTTTAGTAAAAGGAAATCTTTAGTAAAAGGAAATCTTTAGTAAAAGGAAATCTTTAGTAAAAGGAAATCTTTAGTAAAAGGAAATCTTTAGTAAAAGGAAATCTTTAGTGAAAGGAAATCTTTAGTAAAAGGAAATCTTCAGTAAAAGGAAGTCTTTAGTAAAAAGTAATCTTTAGTAAAAGGAAATCTAAACGGAAATCTTTAGCAAAAGGCGAAAGATTTATTTGCAAATGAAGAGAAACCAGAGTATATCTCGACTGCCAGTAACAGTCATCCAATAAAAATTGTGACATCTATAATAAATGACAGATTTAAAGTTCTCCATAAAAGATAGTTCTGCATCAAAGGGCTTAAATTTTTTAACAGAAATCTACACAGAGAGACAAACATTGTATGAACAGAATTCTTTTGTAAAAGGAAATCTTTGGTAAAAGGAAATCTTTAGTACAAGGAAATCTTTAGTAAAAGGAAATTTTTAGTAAAAGGAAATCTTTAGTAAAAGGAAATCTTTAGTAAAAGGAAATCTTAAGTAAAAGGAAACCTTTAGTAAAAGGAAATCTTTAGTGAAACGGAATCTTTAGTAAAAGGAAATCTTTAGTAAAAGGAAATCTTTGGTAAAAGGAAATCTTTAGTAAAAGGAAATCTTTAGTAAAAGGAAATCTTTAGTAAAAGGAAATCTTTAGTAAAAGGAAATCTTTAGTAAACGGAAATCTTTAGTAAAAGGAAATCTTTAGTAAAAGGAAATCTTTAGTAAAAGGAAATCTTTAGTAAAGAGATATCTTTAGTAAAAGGAAATCTTTAGTAAAAGGAAATCTTTAGTAAAAGGAAATCTTTAGTAAAAGGAAATCTTTAGTAAAAGGAAATCTTTAGTAAAAGGAAATCTTTAGTAAAAGGATATCTTTAGAAAAAGGAAATCTTTAGTAAAAGGGAATCTTTAGTAAAAGGAAATCTTTCGTCAAAGGAAATCTTTAGTAAAAGGACATATTTGGTAAACGGAAATTCTTAGTAAAAGAAAACTTTTAGTAAAAGGAAATCTTTAGTAAAAGGAAATCTTTAGTAAAAGGAAATCTTTAGCAAAAGGAAATCTTTAGTAAAAGGAAATATTTAGTAAAAGGAAATCTTTAGTAAAAGGAAATCTTTAGTAAAAGGAAATCTTTAGTGAAAGGAAATCTTTAGTAAAAGGAAAGCTTTAGTAAAAGGAAATCTTTAGTAAAAGGAAATATTTCGTAAAGGAAAATCATTAGTAAAGGGAAATCTTTAGTAAAAGGAAATCTTCAGTGAAAGGAAATCTTTAGTAAAAGGAAAGCTTTAGTAAAAGGAAATCTTTAGTAAAAGGAAATCTTTAGTAAAAGGAAATCTTTAGTAAAAGGAAATATTTAGTGAAAGGAAATCTTTAGTAAAAGGAAATATTTAGTAAAAGGAAATCTTTAGTAAAAGGAAATCTTTAGTAAAAGGAAATCTTTAGTAAAAGGAAATCTTTAGTAAAAGGAAATTTTTCGTAAAAGAAAATCATTAGTAAAGGGAAATCTTTAGTAAAAGGAAATCTTTAGTGAAAGGAAATCTTTAGTAAAAGGAAAGCTTTAGTAAAAGGAAATCTTTAGTAAAAGGAAATCTTTAGTAAAAGGAAATCTTTAGTAAAAGGAAATCTTTAGTAAAAGGAAATCTTTAGTAAAAGGAAATCTTTAGTAAAAGGAAATCTTTAGTAAAGAGATATCTTTAGTAAAAGGAAATCTTTAGTAAAAGGAAATCTTTAGTAAAAGGAAATCTTTAGTAAAAGGAAATCTTTAGTAAAAGGAAATCTTTAGTAAAAGGAAATCTTTAGTAAAAGGAAATCTTTAGTAAAAGGAAATCTTTAGTAAAAGGATATCTTTAGAAAAAGGAAATCTTTAGTAAAAGGGAATCTTTAGTAAAAGGAAATCTTTCGTCAAAGGAAATCTTTAGTAAAAGGACATATTTGGTAAACGGAAATTCTTAGTAAAAGAAAACTTTTAGTAAAAGGAAATCTTTAGTAAAAGGAAATCTTTAGTAAAAGGAAATCTTTAGCAAAAGGAAATCTTTAGTAAAAGGAAATTTTTAGTAAAAGGAAATATTTAGTAAAAGGAAATCTTTAGTAAAAGGAAATCTTTAGTAAAAGGAAATCTTTAGTGAAAGGAAATCTTTAGTAAAAGGAAATCTTTAGTGAAAGGAAATCTTTAGTAAAAGGAAATCTTTAGTGAAACGGAATCTTTAGTAAAAGGAAATCTTTAGTAAAAGGAAATCTTTAGTAAAAGGAAATCTTTAGTAAAAGGAAATCTTTAGTAAAAGGAAATCTTTAGTAAAAGGAAATCTTTAGTAAAAGGAAATCTTTAGTAAAAGGAAATCTTTAGTAAAAGGAAATCTTTAGTAAAAGGAAATCTTTAGTAAAAGGAAATCTTTAGTAAAAGGAAATCTTTAGTAAAAGGAAATCTTTAGTAAAGAGATATCTTTAGTAAAAGGAAATCTTTAGTAAAAGGAAATCTTTAGTAAAAGGAAATCTTTAGTAAAAGGAAATCTTTAGTAAAAGGAAATCTTTAGTAAAAGGATATCTTTAGAAAAAGGAAATCTTTAGTAAAAGGGAATCTTTAGTAAAAGGAAATCTTTCGTCAAAGGAAATCTTTAGTAAAAGGACATATTTGGTAAACGGAAATTCTTAGTAAAAGAAAACTTTTAGTAAAAGGAAATCTTTAGTAAAAGGAAATCTTTAGTAAAAGGAAATCTTTAGCAAAAGGAAATCTTTAGTAAAAGGAAATTTTTAGTAAAAGGAAATATTTAGTAAAAGGAAATCTTTAGTAAAAGGAAATCTTTAGTAAAAGGAAATCTTTAGTGAAAGGAAATCTTTAGTAAAAGGAAAGCTTTAGTAAAAGGAAATCTTTAGTAAAAGGAAATATTTCGTAAAGGAAAATCATTAGTAAAGGGAAATCTTTAGTAAAAGGAAATCTTCAGTGAAAGGAAATCTTTAGTAAAAGGAAAGCTTTAGTAAAAGGAAATCTTTAGTAAAAGGAAATCTTTAGTAAAAGGAAATATTTAGTGAAAGGAAATCTTTAGTAAAAGGAAATATTTAGTAAAAGGAAATCTTTAGTAAAAGGAAATCTTTAGTAAAAGGAAATCTTTAGTAAAAGGAAATCTTTAGTAAAAGGAAATTTTTCGTAAAAGAAAATCATTAGTAAAGGGAAATCTTTAGTAAAAGGAAATCTTTAGTGAAAGGAAATCTTTAGTAAAAGGAAAGCTTTAGTAAAAGGAAATCTTTAGTAAAAGGAAATCTTTAGTAAAAGGAAATCTTTAGTAAAAGGAAATCTTTAGTAAAAGGAAATCTTTAGTAAAAGGAAATCTTTAGTAAAAGGAAATCTTTAGTAAAAGGAAATCTTTAGTAAAAGGAAATCTTTAGTAAAAGGAAATCTTTAGTAAAGAGATATCTTTAGTAAAAGGAAATCTTTAGTAAAAGGAAATCTTTAGTAAAAGGAAATCTTTAGTAAAAGGAAATCTTTAGTAAAAGGAAATCTTTAGTAAAAGGATATCTTTAGAAAAAGGAAATCTTTAGTAAAAGGGAATCTTTAGTAAAAGGAAATCTTTCGTCAAAGGAAATCTTTAGTAAAAGGACATATTTGGTAAACGGAAATTCTTAGTAAAAGAAAACTTTTAGTAAAAGGAAATCTTTAGTAAAAGGAAATCTTTAGTAAAAGGAAATCTTTAGCAAAAGGAAATCTTTAGTAAAAGGAAATTTTTAGTAAAAGGAAATATTTAGTAAAAGGAAATCTTTAGTAAAAGGAAATCTTTAGTAAAAGGAAATCTTTAGTGAAAGGAAATCTTTAGTAAAAGGAAAGCTTTAGTAAAAGGAAATCTTTAGTAAAAGGAAATATTTCGTAAAGGAAAATCATTAGTAAAGGGAAATCTTTAGTAAAAGGAAATCTTCAGTGAAAGGAAATCTTTAGTAAAAGGAAAGCTTTAGTAAAAGGAAATCTTTAGTAAAAGGAAATCTTTAGTAAAAGGAAATATTTAGTGAAAGGAAATCTTTAGTAAAAGGAAATATTTAATAAAAGGAAATCTTTAGTAAAAGGAAATCTTTAGTAAAAGGAAATCTTTAGTAAAAGGAAATTTTTCGTAAAAGAAAATCATTAGTAAAGGGAAATCTTTAGTAAAAGGAAATCTTTAGTGAAAGGAAATCTTTAGTAAAAGGAAAGCTTTAGTAAAAGGAAATCTTTAGTAAAATGAAATATTTAGTGAAAGGAAATTTAGTAAAAGGAAATATTTAGTAAAAGGAAATCTTAAGTAAAAGGAAATCTTTAGTAAAAGGAAATCTTTACTAAAAGGAAATCTTTAGTAAAAGGAAATCTTTAGTAAAAGGAAATCTTTAGTAAAAGGATATCTTTAGTAAAAGGAAATATTTAGTAAAAGGAAATCTTTAGTAAAAGGAAATCTTTAGTAAAAGGAAATCTTTAGTAAAAGGAAATCTTTAGTAAAAGGAAATCTTTAGTAAAAGGAAATCTTTAGTAAAAGGAAATCTTTAGTAAAAGGAAATCTTTAGTGAAAGGAAATCTTTAGTAAAAGGAAATCTTCAGTAAAAGGAAGTCTTTAGTAAAAAGTAATCTTTAGTAAAAGGAAATCTAAACGGAAATCTTTAGCAAAAGGCGAAAGATTTATTTGCAAATGAAGAGAAACCAGAGTATATCTCGACTGCCAGTAACAGTCATCCAATAAAAATTGTGACATTTATAATAAATGACAGATTTAAAGTTCTCCATAAAAGATAGTTCTGCATCAAAGGGCTTAAATTTTTTAACAGAAATCTACACAGAGAGACAAACATTGTATGAACAGAATTCTTTTGTAAAAGGAAATCTTTGGTAAAAGGAAATCTTTAGTACAAGGAAATCTTTAGTAAAAGGAAATTTTTAGTAAAAGGAAATCTTTAGTAAAAGGAAATCTTTAGTAAAAGGAAATCTTAAGTAAAAGAAAACCTTTAGTAAAAGGAAATCTTTAGTGAAACGGAATCTTTAGTAAAAGGAAATCTTTAGTAAAAGGAAATCTTTAGCAAAAGGAAATCTTTAGTAAAAGGAAATTTTTAGTAAAAGGAAATATTTAGTAAAAGGAAATCTTTAGTAAAAGGAAATCTTTAGTAAAAGGAAATCTTTAGTAAAAGGAAATCTTTAGTAAAAGGAAATCTTTAGTGAAAGGAAATCTTTAGTAAAAGGAAAGCTTTAGTAAAAGGAAATCTTTAGTAAAAGGAAATCTTTAGTAAAAGGAAATTTTTAGTAAAAGGAAATATTTAGTAAAAGGAAATCTTTAGTAAAAGGAAATCTTTAGTAAAAGGAAATCTTTAGTAAAAGGAAATCTTAAGTAAAAGGAAACCTTTAGTAAAAGGAAATCTTTAGTGAAACGGAATCTTTAGTAAAAGGAAATCTTTAGTAAAAGGAAATCTTTAGCAAAAGGAAATCTTTAGTAAAAGGAAATTTTTAGTAAAAGGAAATATTTAGTAAAAGGAAATCTTTAGTAAAAGGAAATCTTTAGTAAAAGGAAATCTTTAGTGAAAGGAAATCTTTAGTAAAAGGAAAGCTTTAGTAAAAGGAAATCTTTAGTAAAAGGAAATATTTCGTAAAGGAAAATCATTAGTAAAGGGAAATCTTTAGTAAAAGGAAATCTTCAGTGAAAGGAAATCTTTAGTAAAAGGAAAGCTTTAGTAAAAGGAAATCTTTAGTAAAAGGAAATCTTTAGTAAAAGGAAATATTTAGTGAAAGGAAATCTTTAGTAAAAGGAAATATTTAGTAAAAGGAAATATTTAGTAAAAGGAAATCTTTAGTAAAAGGAAATCTTTAGTAAAAGGAAATCTTTAGTAAAAGGAAATCTTTAGTAAAAGGAAATTTTTCGTAAAAGAAAATCATTAGTAAAGGGAAATCTTTAGTAAAAGGAAATCTTTAGTGAAAGGAAATCTTTAGTAAAAGGAAAGCTTTAGTAAAAGGAAATCTTTAGTAAAAGGAAATCTTTAGTAAAAGGAAATCTTTAGTAAAAGGAAATCTTTAGTAAAAGGAAATCTTTAGTAAAAGGAAATCTTTAGTAAAAGGAAATCTTTAGTAAAAGGAAATCTTTAGTAAAGAGATATCTTTAGTAAAAGGAAATCTTTAGTAAAAGGAAATCTTTAGTAAAAGGAAATCTTTAGTAAAAGGAAATCTTTAGTAAAAGGAAATCTTTAGTAAAAGGATATCTTTAGAAAAAGGAAATCTTTAGTAAAAGGGAATCTTTAGTAAAAGGAAATCTTTCGTCAAAGGAAATCTTTAGTAAAAGGACATATTTGGTAAACGGAAATTCTTAGTAAAAGAAAACTTTTAGTAAAAGGAAATCTTTAGTAAAAGGAAATCTTTAGTAAAAGGAAATCTTTAGCAAAAGGAAATCTTTAGTAAAAGGAAATTTTTAGTAAAAGGAAATATTTAGTAAAAGGAAATCTTTAGTAAAAGGAAATCTTTAGTAAAAGGAAATCTTTAGTAAAAGGAAATCTTTAGTAAAAGGATATCTTTAGAAAAAGGAAATCTTTAGTAAAAGGGAATCTTTAGTAAAAGGAAATCTTTCGTCAAAGGAAATCTTTAGTAAAAGGACATATTTGGTAAACGGAAATTCTTAGTAAAAGAAAACTTTTAGTAAAAGGAAATCTTTAGTAAAAGGAAATCTTTAGTAAAAGGAAATCTTTAGCAAAAGGAAATCTTTAGTAAAAGGAAATTTTTAGTAAAAGGAAATATTTAGTAAAAGGAAATCTTTAGTAAAAGGAAATCTTTAGTAAAAGGAAATCTTTAGTGAAAGGAAATCTTTAGTAAAAGGAAAGCTTTAGTAAAAGGAAATCTTTAGTAAAAGGAAATATTTCGTAAAGGAAAATCATTAGTAAAGGGAAATCTTTAGTAAAAGGAAATCTTCAGTGAAAGGAAATCTTTAGTAAAAGGAAAGCTTTAGTAAAAGGAAATCTTTAGTAAAAGGAAATCTTTAGTAAAAGGAAATATTTAGTGAAAGGAAATCTTTAGTAAAAGGAAATATTTAGTAAAAGGAAATCTTTAGTAAAAGGAAATCTTTAGTAAAAGGAAATCTTTAGTAAAAGGAAATCTTTAGTAAAAGGAAATTTTTCGTAAAAGAAAATCATTAGTAAAGGGAAATCTTTAGTAAAAGGAAATCTTTAGTGAAAGGAAATCTTTAGTAAAAGGAAAGCTTTAGTAAAAGGAAATCTTTAGTAAAAGGAAATCTTTAGTAAAAGGAAATCTTTAGTAAAAGGAAATCTTTAGTAAAAGGAAATCTTTAGTAAAAGGAAATCTTTAGTAAAAGGAAATCTTTAGTAAAAGGAAATCTTTAGTAAAAGGAAATCTTTAGTAAAAGGAAATCTTTAGTAAAGAGATATCTTTAGTAAAAGGAAATCTTTAGTAAAAGGAAATCTTTAGTAAAAGGAAATCTTTAGTAAAAGGAAATCTTTAGTAAAAGGAAATCTTTAGTAAAAGGATATCTTTAGAAAAAGGAAATCTTTAGTAAAAGGGAATCTTTAGTAAAAGGAAATCTTTCGTCAAAGGAAATCTTTAGTAAAAGGACATATTTGGTAAACGGAAATTCTTAGTAAAAGAAAACTTTTAGTAAAAGGAAATCTTTAGTAAAAGGAAATCTTTAGTAAAAGGAAATCTTTAGCAAAAGGAAATCTTTAGTAAAAGGAAATTTTTAGTAAAAGGAAATATTTAGTAAAAGGAAATCTTTAGTAAAAGGAAATCTTTAGTAAAAGGAAATCTTTAGTGAAAGGAAATCTTTAGTAAAAGGAAAGCTTTAGTAAAAGGAAATCTTTAGTAAAAGGAAATATTTCGTAAAGGAAAATCATTAGTAAAGGGAAATCTTTAGTAAAAGGAAATCTTCAGTGAAAGGAAATCTTTAGTAAAAGGAAAGCTTTAGTAAAAGGAAATCTTTAGTAAAAGGAAATCTTTAGTAAAAGGAAATATTTAGTGAAAGGAAATCTTTAGTAAAAGGAAATATTTAATAAAAGGAAATCTTTAGTAAAAGGAAATCTTTAGTAAAAGGAAATCTTTAGTAAAAGGAAATTTTTCGTAAAAGAAAATCATTAGTAAAGGGAAATCTTTAGTAAAAGGAAATCTTTAGTGAAAGGAAATCTTTAGTAAAAGGAAAGCTTTAGTAAAAGGAAATCTTTAGTAAAATGAAATATTTAGTGAAAGGAAATTTAGTAAAAGGAAATATTTAGTAAAAGGAAATCTTAAGTAAAAGGAAATCTTTAGTAAAAGGAAATCTTTACTAAAAGGAAATCTTTAGTAAAAGGAAATCTTTAGTAAAAGGAAATCTTTAGTAAAAGGATATCTTTAGTAAAAGGAAATATTTAGTAAAAGGAAATCTTTAGTAAAAGGAAATCTTTAGTAAAAGGAAATCTTTAGTAAAAGGAAATCTTTAGTAAAAGGAAATCTTTAGTAAAAGGAAATCTTTAGTAAAAGGAAATCTTTAGTAAAAGGAAATCTTTAGTGAAAGGAAATCTTTAGTAAAAGGAAATCTTCAGTAAAAGGAAGTCTTTAGTAAAAAGTAATCTTTAGTAAAAGGAAATCTAAACGGAAATCTTTAGCAAAAGGCGAAAGATTTATTTGCAAATGAAGAGAAACCAGAGTATATCTCGACTGCCAGTAACAGTCATCCAATAAAAATTGTGACATTTATAATAAATGACAGATTTAAAGTTCTCCATAAAAGATAGTTCTGCATCAAAGGGCTTAAATTTTTTAACAGAAATCTACACAGAGAGACAAACATTGTATGAACAGAATTCTTTTGTAAAAGGAAATCTTTGGTAAAAGGAAATCTTTAGTACAAGGAAATCTTTAGTAAAAGGAAATTTTTAGTAAAAGGAAATCTTTAGTAAAAGGAAATCTTTAGTAAAAGGAAATCTTAAGTAAAAGGAAACCTTTAGTAAAAGGAAATCTTTAGTGAAACGGAATCTTTAGTAAAAGGAAATCTTTAGTAAAAGGAAATCTTTAGCAAAAGGAAATCTTTAGTAAAAGGAAATTTTTAGTAAAAGGAAATATTTAGTAAAAGGAAATCTTTAGTAAAAGGAAATCTTTAGTAAAAGGAAATCTTTAGTAAAAGGAAATCTTTAGTAAAAGGAAATCTTTAGTGAAAGGAAATCTTTAGTAAAAGGAAAGCTTTAGTAAAAGGAAATCTTTAGTAAAAGGAAATCTTTAGTAAAAGGAAATTTTTAGTAAAAGGAAATATTTAGTAAAAGGAAATCTTTAGTAAAAGGAAATCTTTAGTAAAAGGAAATCTTTAGTAAAAGGAAATCTTAAGTAAAAGGAAACCTTTAGTAAAAGGAAATCTTTAGTGAAACGGAATCTTTAGTAAAAGGAAATCTTTAGTAAAAGGAAATCTTTAGCAAAAGGAAATCTTTAGTAAAAGGAAATTTTTAGTAAAAGGAAATATTTAGTAAAAGGAAATCTTTAGTAAAAGGAAATCTTTAGTAAAAGGAAATCTTTAGTGAAAGGAAATCTTTAGTAAAAGGAAAGCTTTAGTAAAAGGAAATCTTTAGTAAAAGGAAATATTTCGTAAAGGAAAATCATTAGTAAAGGGAAATCTTTAGTAAAAGGAAATCTTCAGTGAAAGGAAATCTTTAGTAAAAGGAAAGCTTTAGTAAAAGGAAATCTTTAGTAAAAGGAAATCTTTAGTAAAACGAAATATTTAGTGAAAGGAAATCTTTAGTAAAAGGAAATATTTAGTAAAAGGAAATATTTAGTAAAAGGAAATCTTTAGTAAAAGGAAATCTTTAGTAAAAGGAAATCTTTAGTAAAAGGAAATCTTTAGTAAAAGGAAATTTTTCGTAAAAGAAAATCATTAGTAAAGGGAAATCTTTAGTAAAAGGAAATCTTTAGTGAAAGGAAATCTTTAGTAAAAGGAAAGCTTTAGTAAAAGGAAATCTTTAGTAAAAGGAAATCTTTAGTAAAAGGAAATCTTTAGTAAAAGGAAATCTTTAGTAAAAGGAAATCTTTAGTAAAAGGAAATCTTTAGTAAAAGGAAATCTTTAGTAAAAGGAAATCTTTAGTAAAGAGATATCTTTAGTAAAAGGAAATCTTTAGTAAAAGGAAATCTTTAGTAAAAGGAAATCTTTAGTAAAAGGAAATCTTTAGTAAAAGGAAATCTTTAGTAAAAGGATATCTTTAGAAAAAGGAAATCTTTAGTAAAAGGGAATCTTTAGTAAAAGGAAATCTTTCGTCAAAGGAAATCTTTAGTAAAAGGACATATTTGGTAAACGGAAATTCTTAGTAAAAGAAAACTTTTAGTAAAAGGAAATCTTTAGTAAAAGGAAATCTTTAGTAAAAGGAAATCTTTAGTAAAAGGAAATCTTTAGCAAAAGGAAATCTTTAGTAAAAGGAAATTTTTAGTAAAAGGAAATATTTAGTAAAAGGAAATCTTTAGTAAAAGGAAATCTTTAGTAAAAGGAAATCCTTAGTGAAAGGAAATCTTTAGTAAAAGGAAAGCTTTAGTAAAAGGAAATCTTTAGTAAAAGGAAATATTTCGTAAAGGAAAATCATTAGTAAAGGGAAATCTTTAGTAAAAGGAAATCTTCAGTGAAAGGAAATCTTTAGTAAAAGGAAAGCTTTAGTAAAAGGAAATCTTTAGTAAAAGGAAATCTTTAGTAAAAGGAAATATTTAGTGAAAGGAAATCTTTAGTAAAAGGAAATATTTAGTAAAAGGAAATCTTTAGTAAAAGGAAATCTTTAGTAAAAGGAAATCTTTAGTAAAAGGAAATCTTTAGTAAAAGGAAATTTTTCGTAAAAGAAAATCATTAGTAAAGGGAAATCTTTAGTAAAAGGAAATCTTTAGTGAAAGGAAATCTTTAGTAAAGGGAAAGCTTTAGTAAAAGGAAATCTTTAGTAAAATGAAATATTTAGTGAAAGGAAATTTAGTAAAAGGAAATATTTAGTAAAAGGAAATCTTAAGTAAAAGGAAATCTTTAGTAAAAGGAAATCTTTACTAAAAGGAAATCTTTAGTAAAAGGAAATCTTTAGTAAAAGGAAATCTTTAGTAAAAGGATATCTTTAGTAAAAGGAAATATTTAGTAAAAGGAAATCTTTAGTAAAAGGAAATCTTTAGTAAAAGGAAATCTTTAGTAAAAGGAAATCTTTAGTAAAAGGAAATCTTTAGTAAAAGGAAATCTTTAGTAAAAGGAAATCTTTAGTAAAAGGAAATCTTTAGTGAAAGGAAATCTTTAGTAAAAGGAAATCTTCAGTAAAAGGAAGTCTTTAGTAAAAAGTAATCTTTAGTAAAAGGAAATCTAAACGGAAATCTTTAGCAAAAGGCGAAAGATTTATTTGCAAATGAAGAGAAACCAGAGTATATCTCGACTGCCAGTAACAGTCATCCAATAAAAATTGTGACATTTATAATAAATGACAGATTTAAAGTTCTCCATAAAAGATAGTTCTGCATCAAAGGGCTTAAATTTTTTAACAGAAATCTACACAGAGAGACAAACATTGTATGAACAGAATTCTTTTGTAAAAGGAAATCTTTGGTAAAAGGAAATCTTTAGTACAAGGAAATCTTTAGTAAAAGGAAATTTTTAGTAAAAGGAAATCTTTAGTAAAAGGAAATCTTTAGTAAAAGGAAATCTTAAGTAAAAGGAAACCTTTAGTAAAAGGAAATCTTTAGTGAAACGGAATCTTTAGTAAAAGGAAATCTTTAGTAAAAGGAAATCTTTGGTAAAAGGAAATCTTTAGTAAAAGGAAATCTTTAGTAAAAGGAAATCTTTAGTAAAAGGAAATCTTTAGTAAAAGGAAATCTTTAGTAAAAGGAAATCTTTAGTAAAAGGAAATCTTTAGTAAAAGGAAATCTTTAGTAAAAGGAAATCTTTAGTAAAAGGAAATCTTTAGTAAAAGGAAATCTTTAGTAAAAGGAAATCTTTAGTAAAAGGAAATCTTTAGTAAAGAGATATCTTTAGTAAAAGGAAATCTTTAGTAAAAGGAAATCTTTAGTAAAAGGAAATCTTTAGTAAAAGGAAATCTTTAGTAAAAGGAAATCTTTAGTAAAAGGATATCTTTAGAAAAAGGAAATCTTTAGTAAAAGGGAATCTTTAGTAAAAGGAAATCTTTCGTCAAAGGAAATCTTTAGTAAAAGGACATATTTGGTAAACGGAAATTCTTAGTAAAAGAAAACTTTTAGTAAAAGGAAATCTTTAGTAAAAGGAAATCTTTAGTAAAAGGAAATCTTTAGCAAAAGGAAATCTTTAGTAAAAGGAAATTTTTAGTAAAAGGAAATATTTAGTAAAAGGAAATCTTTAGTAAAAGGAAATCTTTAGTAAAAGGAAATCTTTAGTGAAAGGAAATCTTTAGTAAAAGGAAAGCTTTAGTAAAAGGAAATCTTTAGTAAAAGGAAATATTTCGTAAAGGAAAATCATTAGTAAAGGGAAATCTTTAGTAAAAGGAAATCTTCAGTGAAAGGAAATCTTTAGTAAAAGGAAAGCTTTAGTAAAAGGAAATCTTTAGTAAAAGGAAATCTTTAGTAAAAGGAAATATTTAGTGAAAGGAAATCTTTAGTAAAAGGAAATATTTAGTAAAAGGAAATCTTTAGTAAAAGGAAATCTTTAGTAAAAGGAAATCTTTAGTAAAAGGAAATCTTTAGTAAAAGGAAATCTTTAGTAAAAGGAAATCTTTAGTAAAAGGAAATTTTTCGTAAAAGAAAATCATTAGTAAAGGGAAATCTTTAGTAAAAGGAAATCTTTAGTGAAAGGAAATCTTTAGTAAAAGGAAAGCTTTAGTAAAAGGAAATCTTTAGTAAAATGAAATATTTAGTGAAAGGAAATTTAGTAAAAGGAAATATTTAGTAAAAGGAAATCTTAAGTAAAAGGAAATCTTTAGTAAAAGGAAATCTTTACTAAAAGGAAATCTTTAGTAAAAGGAAATCTTTAGTAAAAGGAAATCTTTAGTAAAAGGATATCTTTAGTAAAAGGAAATCTTTAGTAAAAGGAAATCTTTAGTAAAAGGAAATCTTTAGTAAAAGGAAATCTTTAGTAAAAGGAAATCTTTAGTAAAAGGAAATCTTTAGTAAAAGGAAATCTTTAGTAAAAGGAAATCTTTAGTAAAAGGAAATCTTTAGTGAAAGGAAATCTTTAGTAAAAGGAAATCTTCAGTAAAAGGAAGTCTTTAGTAAAAAGTAATCTTTAGTAAAAGGAAATCTAAACGGAAATCTTTAGCAAAAGGCGAAAGATTTATTTGCAAATGAAGAGAAACCAGAGTATATCTCGACTGCCAGTAACAGTCATCCAATAAAAATTGTGACATTTATAATAAATGACAGATTTAAAGTTCTCCATAAAAGATAGTTCTGCATCAAAGGGCTTAAATTTTTTAACAGAAATCTACACAGAGAGACAAACATTGTATGAACAGAATTCTTTTGTAAAAGGAAATCTTTGATAAAAGGAAATCTTTAGTACAAGGAAATCTTTAGTAAAAGGAAATTTTTAGTAAAAGGAAATCTTTAGTAAAAGGAAATCTTTAGTAAAAGGAAATCTTTAGTAAAAGGAAATCTTTAGTAAAAGAAAATCTTTAGTGAAACGGAATCTTTAGTAAAAGGATATCTTTAGTAAAAGGATATCTTTAGTAAAAGGAAATCTTTGGTAAAAGGAAATCTTTAGTAAAAGGAAATCTTTAGTAAAAGGAAATCTTTAGTAAAAGGAAATCTTTAGTAAAAGGAAATCTTTAGTAAAAGGAAATCTTTAGTAAAAGGAAATCTTTAGTAAAAGGAAATCTTTAGTAAAAGGAAATCTTTAGTAAAAGGAAATCTTTAGTAAAACGAAATCTTTAGTAAAAGGAAATCTTTAGTAAAAGATAGTTCTGCATCAAAGGGCTTAAATTCTTTAACAGAAATCTACACAGAGAGACAAACATTGTATGAACAGAATTCTTTTGTAAAAGGAAATCTTTGGTAAAAGGAAATCTTTAGTACAAGGAAATCTTTAGTAAAAGGAAATTTTTAGTAAAAGGAAATCTTTAGTAAAAGGAAATCTTTAGTAAAAGGAAATCTTAAGTAAAAGGAAACCTTTAGTAAAAGGAAATCTTTAGTGAAACGGAATCTTTAGTAAAAGGAAATCTTTAGTAAAAGGAAATCTTTAGCAAAAGGAAATCTTTAGTAAAAGGAAATTTTTAGTAAAAGGAAATATTTAGTAAAAGGAAATCTTTAGTAAAAGGAAATCTTTAGTAAAAGGAAATCTTTAGTAAAAGGAAATCTTTAGTAAAAGGAAATCTTTAGTGAAAGGAAATCTTTAGTAAAAGGAAAGCTTTAGTAAAAGGAAATCTTTAGTAAAAGGAAATCTTTAGTAAAAGGAAATTTTTAGTAAAAGGAAATATTTAGTAAAAGGAAATCTTTAGTAAAAGGAAATCTTTAGTAAAAGGAAATCTTTAGTAAAAGGAAATCTTAAGTAAAAGGAAACCTTTAGTAAAAGGAAATCTTTAGTGAAACGGAATCTTTAGTAAAAGGAAATCTTTAGTAAAAGGAAATCTTTAGCAAAAGGAAATCTTTAGTAAAAGGAAATTTTTAGTAAAAGGAAATATTTAGTAAAAGGAAATCTTTAGTAAAAGGAAATCTTTAGTAAAAGGAAATCTTTAGTGAAAGGAAATCTTTAGTAAAAGGAAAGCTTTAGTAAAAGGAAATCTTTAGTAAAAGGAAATATTTCGTAAAGGAAAATCATTAGTAAAGGGAAATCTTTAGTAAAAGGAAATCTTCAGTGAAAGGAAATCTTTAGTAAAAGGAAAGCTTTAGTAAAAGGAAATCTTTAGTAAAAGGAAATCTTTAGTAAAAGGAAATATTTAGTGAAAGGAAATCTTTAGTAAAAGGAAATATTTAGTAAAAGGAAATATTTAGTAAAAGGAAATCTTTAGTAAAAGGAAATCTTTAGTAAAAGGAAATCTTTAGTAAAAGGAAATCTTTAGTAAAAGGAAATTTTTCGTAAAAGAAAATCATTAGTAAAGGGAAATCTTTAGTAAAAGGAAATCTTTAGTGAAAGGAAATCTTTAGTAAAAGGAAAGCTTTAGTAAAAGGAAATCTTTAGTAAAAGGAAATCTTTAGTAAAAGGAAATCTTTAGTAAAAGGAAATCTTTAGTAAAAGGAAATCTTTAGTAAAAGGAAATCTTTAGTAAAAGGAAATCTTTAGTAAAAGGAAATCTTTAGTAAAGAGATATCTTTAGTAAAAGGAAATCTTTAGTAAAAGGAAATCTTTAGTAAAAGGAAATCTTTAGTAAAAGGAAATCTTTAGTAAAAGGAAATCTTTAGTAAAAGGATATCTTTAGAAAAAGGAAATCTTTAGTAAAAGGGAATCTTTAGTAAAAGGAAATCTTTCGTCAAAGGAAATCTTTAGTAAAAGGACATATTTGGTAAACGGAAATTCTTAGTAAAAGAAAACTTTTAGTAAAAGGAAATCTTTAGTAAAAGGAAATCTTTAGTAAAAGGAAATCTTTAGTAAAAGGAAATCTTTAGCAAAAGGAAATCTTTAGTAAAAGGAAATTTTTAGTAAAAGGAAATATTTAGTAAAAGGAAATCTTTAGTAAAAGGAAATCTTTAGTAAAAGGAAATCCTTAGTGAAAGGAAATCTTTAGTAAAAGGAAAGCTTTAGTAAAAGGAAATCTTTAGTAAAAGGAAATATTTCGTAAAGGAAAATCATTAGTAAAGGGAAATCTTTAGTAAAAGGAAATCTTCAGTGAAAGGAAATCTTTAGTAAAAGGAAAGCTTTAGTAAAAGGAAATCTTTAGTAAAAGGAAATCTTTAGTAAAAGGAAATATTTAGTGAAAGGAAATCTTTAGTAAAAGGAAATATTTAGTAAAAGGAAATCTTTAGTAAAAGGAAATCTTTAGTAAAAGGAAATCTTTAGTAAAAGGAAATCTTTAGTAAAAGGAAATTTTTCGTAAAAGAAAATCATTAGTAAAGGGAAATCTTTAGTAAAAGGAAATCTTTAGTGAAAGGAAATCTTTAGTAAAGGGAAAGCTTTAGTAAAAGGAAATCTTTAGTAAAATGAAATATTTAGTGAAAGGAAATTTAGTAAAAGGAAATATTTAGTAAAAGGAAATCTTAAGTAAAAGGAAATCTTTAGTAAAAGGAAATCTTTACTAAAAGGAAATCTTTAGTAAAAGGAAATCTTTAGTAAAAGGAAATCTTTAGTAAAAGGATATCTTTAGTAAAAGGAAATATTTAGTAAAAGGAAATCTTTAGTAAAAGGAAATCTTTAGTAAAAGGAAATCTTTAGTAAAAGGAAATCTTTAGTAAAAGGAAATCTTTAGTAAAAGGAAATCTTTAGTAAAAGGAAATCTTTAGTAAAAGGAAATCTTTAGTGAAAGGAAATCTTTAGTAAAAGGAAATCTTCAGTAAAAGGAAGTCTTTAGTAAAAAGTAATCTTTAGTAAAAGGAAATCTAAACGGAAATCTTTAGCAAAAGGCGAAAGATTTATTTGCAAATGAAGAGAAACCAGAGTATATCTCGACTGCCAGTAACAGTCATCCAATAAAAATTGTGACATTTATAATAAATGACAGATTTAAAGTTCTCCATAAAAGATAGTTCTGCATCAAAGGGCTTAAATTTTTTAACAGAAATCTACACAGAGAGACAAACATTGTATGAACAGAATTCTTTTGTAAAAGGAAATCTTTGGTAAAAGGAAATCTTTAGTACAAGGAAATCTTTAGTAAAAGGAAATTTTTAGTAAAAGGAAATCTTTAGTAAAAGGAAATCTTTAGTGAAACGGAATCTTTAGTAAAAGGAAATCTTTAGTAAAAGGAAATCTTTGGTAAAAGGAAATCTTTAGTAAAAGGAAATCTTTAGTAAAAGGAAATCTTTAGTAAAAGGAAATCTTTAGTAAAAGGAAATCTTTAGTAAAAGGAAATCTTTAGTAAAAGGAAATCTTTAGTAAAAGGAAATCTTTAGTAAAAGGAAATCTTTAGTAAAAGGAAATCTTTAGTAAAAGGAAATCTTTAGTAAAAGGAAATCTTTAGTAAAAGGAAATCTTTAGTAAAGAGATATCTTTAGTAAAAGGAAATCTTTAGTAAAAGGAAATCTTTAGTAAAAGGAAATCTTTAGTAAAAGGAAATCTTTAGTAAAAGGAAATCTTTAGTAAAAGGATATCTTTAGAAAAAGGAAATCTTTAGTAAAAGGGAATCTTTAGTAAAAGGAAATCTTTCGTCAAAGGAAATCTTTAGTAAAAGGACATATTTGGTAAACGGAAATTCTTAGTAAAAGAAAACTTTTAGTAAAAGGAAATCTTTAGTAAAAGGAAATCTTTAGTAAAAGGAAATCTTTAGCAAAAGGAAATCTTTAGTAAAAGGAAATTTTTAGTAAAAGGAAATATTTAGTAAAAGGAAATCTTTAGTAAAAGGAAATCTTTAGTAAAAGGAAATCTTTAGTGAAAGGAAATCTTTAGTAAAAGGAAAGCTTTAGTAAAAGGAAATCTTTAGTAAAAGGAAATATTTCGTAAAGGAAAATCATTAGTAAAGGGAAATCTTTAGTAAAAGGAAATCTTCAGTGAAAGGAAATCTTTAGTAAAAGGAAAGCTTTAGTAAAAGGAAATCTTTAGTAAAAGGAAATCTTTAGTAAAAGGAAATATTTAGTGAAAGGAAATCTTTAGTAAAAGGAAATATTTAGTAAAAGGAAATCTTTAGTAAAAGGAAATCTTTAGTAAAAGGAAATCTTTAGTAAAAGGAAATCTTTAGTAAAAGGAAATCTTTAGTAAAAGGAAATCTTTAGTAAAAGGAAATTTTTCGTAAAAGAAAATCATTAGTAAAGGGAAATCTTTAGTAAAAGGAAATCTTTAGTGAAAGGAAATCTTTAGTAAAAGGAAAGCTTTAGTAAAAGGAAATCTTTAGTAAAATGAAATATTTAGTGAAAGGAAATTTAGTAAAAGGAAATATTTAGTAAAAGGAAATCTTAAGTAAAAGGAAATCTTTAGTAAAAGGAAATCTTTACTAAAAGGAAATCTTTAGTAAAAGGAAATCTTTAGTAAAAGGAAATCTTTAGTAAAAGGATATCTTTAGTAAAAGGAAATCTTTAGTAAAAGGAAATCTTTAGTAAAAGGAAATCTTTAGTAAAAGGAAATCTTTAGTAAAAGGAAATCTTTAGTAAAAGGAAATCTTTAGTAAAAGGAAATCTTTAGTAAAAGGAAATCTTTAGTAAAAGGAAATCTTTAGTGAAAGGAAATCTTTAGTAAAAGGAAATCTTCAGTAAAAGGAAGTCTTTAGTAAAAAGTAATCTTTAGTAAAAGGAAATCTAAACGGAAATCTTTAGCAAAAGGCGAAAGATTTATTTGCAAATGAAGAGAAACCAGAGTATATCTCGACTGCCAGTAACAGTCATCCAATAAAAATTGTGACATTTATAATAAATGACAGATTTAAAGTTCTCCATAAAAGATAGTTCTGCATCAAAGGGCTTAAATTTTTTAACAGAAATCTACACAGAGAGACAAACATTGTATGAACAGAATTCTTTTGTAAAAGGAAATCTTTGATAAAAGGAAATCTTTAGTACAAGGAAATCTTTAGTAAAAGGAAATTTTTAGTAAAAGGAAATCTTTAGTAAAAGGAAATCTTTAGTAAAAGGAAATCTTTAGTAAAAGGAAATCTTTAGTAAAAGAAAATCTTTAGTGAAACGGAATCTTTAGTAAAAGGATATCTTTAGTAAAAGGATATCTTTAGTAAAAGGAAATCTTTGGTAAAAGGAAATCTTTAGTAAAAGGAAATCTTTAGTAAAAGGAAATCTTTAGTAAAAGGAAATCTTTAGTAAAAGGAAATCTTTAGTAAAAGGAAATCTTTAGTAAAAGGAAATCTTTAGTAAAAGGAAATCTTTAGTAAAAGGAAATCTTTAGTAAAAGGAAATCTTTAGTAAAACGAAATCTTTAGTAAAAGGAAATCTTTAGTAAAAGATAGTTCTGCATCAAAGGGCTTAAATTCTTTAACAGAAATCTACACAGAGAGACAAACATTGGATGAACGGAATTCTTTAGTAAAAAGAATTGTAGAAGACCAGGTATAACAATATGTACTTTAATTCTTCTACCAAAAATGTAGCAAGTAGTAAAAACTAATGACAATGACAGAATTACAATATTAAAATATATATAGTTGCTAAGAGGAACAATATCAGCAAACTTGATGCAGTCGCACTTTCCGTCGTGGTTTCGGAGGATTAATATGATCCGCCACAGTACTCCCCCCCCTTGGAGAGTTGAGGACTAGATCGGCTTGAGGTGAAATCAGTAGATGGCATTAACACATGACAAGCCTTAATACGATCTATGGAAACTTTAACTGGTCGATTCTTAATTTCCAGTGTCATAGTTTTCTCGTCTCTGTCCATAATTTTGTACGGTCCATTGTACGGTGGAGTTAGAGGGCTACGCACGGACTCAGTGCGTAAGAAAGCATGAGTGCAGTCTTGTAATGCTTTTTCAGTAAAAATTTTGTTTTTCTTTGGATATCTGCATTGAGTAGGTTTAATGTTGTCCATAATTCTTCTTAGTTGTTGACTAAATTCGTTTTTCGATGTTTCTTCGTTCCTTGCTTTACCATAGAATTCACCTGGTATCTGCAACGTTTGTCCGAAAGTTAGTTCTGCTGGTGTTGTACAACTATCTTCTTGAAAAGCTGTTCTTAATCCCAGTAGCACTAATGGTAACGCAAAAGTCCAAGAACAACCTTGATTTAAAAGAATTGCTGTGAGAGCAGTTTTAAGTGTACGGTGCATCCGCTCTACCATACCATTACTCTGTGGATGGTACGCAGTAGTACGATTGCGTTTGAAGCCTAGTAGCTTTCCCATTTCGCGGAACAGATCGGATTCAAACTGGCGTCCTTGGTCTGTAACTACTTCTGTGGGTACGCCATATCTTGCAATCCAGTTTGCCAGAAATGTTTTAGCTACTGTGTCTGCGGTGATGTTCTTGATTGGGATGGCTTCGATCCACTTCGAGTACCTGTCGATAAATGTCAATAGGTATCGATACTCCTCTGAAGGAGGAAGAGGACCAACTATATCCATGTGAACTGTGCGAAATCTTGCTGTTGGTAGCTGAAACTGTTGCAATTTGGAATGATTATGTTTATGGATCTTAGATTTTTGGCAGATGATGCAACTCCTTGCCCAGTCGCGAACATCTTTTCTTATCGAAGGCCAAACGTATTTCGAGGTAAGTAATTTTGTTGTTCTTCGAATACCAGGATGAGCTTGACTATGAATTTGCAAGAAAATTTCACGTCGCATCTTTTTCGGAACAAAAGGTCTATTCTTATCACATAACACTTGGTCTTCAGATCCGATAATTGGAATTGGTTTTAGTGTTAGAGAGGTTGGTTGACCTGCTAATATTCTTTGAAGTTCTTGGTCCTGTCTTTGTTCTGCGGCCATCTGCTCAAAGAAATGTGGATTAGTCAGTGTTAAGGAAGTGACTAACGAATTTCTGGATAGTGCATCTGCGACTTCATTTTCATCTCCGGGTATATACTGAATATCAGTGGTGAATTGGCTGATATAGCTTAATTGTCGTGTTTGTCGAGGTGACGTTCTCTCAGATGTTTGAAGAAATGCTGTGGTGAGTGGTTTATGATCGGTAAAAACAGTGAAGCATCTACCTTCCAACCATGGTCGAAAATATTTGATTGAAGTATAGATTGCTAACAACTCACGATCGTATGTTGAGTACTTCTTTTGTGGATCTGAAAGCATCCGCGAGAAAAATGCTAAAGGAGCAAGTTTGCCATCTTGTTGTTGTTGAAGAGCGGCTCCAACAGCAACCTGAGATGCGTCTACAGTAAGACATAGTGGGGAATTTGGTTGTGGATGTACCAGAAGTGTTGCATGACTTAGTTCTTCTTTAAGCTTCTGAAAGGCATTGATAGCTTCTGTTGTCCATTCTACGTTTCTGTTGTCTCGTTTCTTATTGTCAGGAATCAGCTGAAACAGTATATTTTGCGTGGCTGCTGTATTAGGTAGACACCTTCTGTAGAAGTTAATGATGCCGAGAAACTGCCTTAATTCTCGTATTAACGTTGGCTGTGGAAACTCCAGAATTGCGCGAATCTTTCCAGTTTGCGGTCGAATGCCATGCGATGATACATTATAGCCAATGAAATCCATTTCTTTATTACCAAATGAAGATTTTTGAATGTTCACCTGCAAACCATATTTGCTTAGTAGTTCGAAAATAGTGTTGAGGTGATTTCTATGTTCTTCCTCATTTTCCGATGCAATTAGGACGTCGTCTAAATACGAAAATGAGAAAGGAACGTCGCGTAATATTTGGTGCATAAATCTTTGGAATGTTTGAGCGGCATTTCTCAAACCAAAAGGCATTTTTAGAAATTCGAATAAACCAAAAGGTGTGATTACAGCTGTTTTCATAATGTCTTCTACCGCAACATGAATATTGTAGTAGGCTTTTACCAAATCTAGCTTACTAAAAATTTTCTTGTTGTGAAGATCGGAATTGAAATCTACTATGTTAGGAATAGGATAACGGTCAGGTACTGTTACTCGATTTAAAGCTCTGTAGTCGCCACAAGGACGCCAACTTCCATCCTTCTTCTTTACCAGATGAAGAGGTGACGACCAAGGACTTTTTGAAGGTCTGCAAACTCCTTCATTGCACATTTCCTGGAAAGCGAGTTTTGCATCTTTGAGCTTGTCTGCGGGCAGAGGTCGCGCTTTAGCAAAAACTGGTGGACCATTGGTTTCAATCACATGCTGAACGTCAGTGCTAACTTTTGGTGATTGATTTGGCTGGAACAGAGTAGAGTATTTATTCAGTAAATCGCTATAATCAGAATGGTTTTGAATGATGCATAAGCCTTCTTTTATGGGAATACGTCGTATCTTTCCACGCGATGTGAGTCCTGTTGTTGAATCAATGAGTTGTCTTGCGGCGAGGTCAACCAATAAATTAAATTTTTGAAGCAAATCAGCTCCAATGATTGGCATCGTTACATCAGAGATGATAAATGGCCATGCCATCGAACGACGTAGACCAAAATTTACGTCAATTAAACTTGTGCCAAAAGTTCGAATCAGAGTCCCTGAAGCGGTGTATAGAGGTGGCCTATTTATCACTTTGCTGCGTGCGATCGATCCTACGGGAATTACTGAAACGGCAGCACCAGTGTCAATAAGGTACTGTACGCAAGTACGCTGATCCCGTATGAATAGGCATGGTTGACGGTTGACCTTGCATCCATCACTTACCGTCTTTAGTGATGATGCTGCTGGTTTTCCGAACCGGCAGCCGAACAAGGAGGAATGCACTTCTTGGCATCGTTTCCAAATTTCCAATGGTACCAGCATTTCCGTGTAGGTGTATTGGATCGAGATCTTCGTTTTCGCGTATCTTCTCGACGTGAAGACGAAAGCCTGGCTACTGTTGCGGTTAACTTTTCCAGCTGCTCTCTGATTATTGATAGTTCGCTAAATTCTGGCCTAGGATTAACGCTTTCTTTCACTACGTTAATTTGAGCTGAAGTGACTTCCATGATTTTATCCGCTAAAATTGCGAGGTCACGTAACGCGTCTTTACTTGCCGATAAAACCATTTGCACACTGGTTGGCAAACGTTGTAACCACAATGGCTTCAACGCAGTGTCAGCAACGGATTTTCCCGCTAATTCTTGCATTTTCCGTAGGAGTTGTGATGGTTTTTGATCTCCTAAATGTACTTCGGTTAACAATCTTCTCAGACGAGAGTCGTTGCTTTCGGAAAACCGATCGATGAGAGCTGTTTTGATTGTTAGATATTTGTCGGTTTCAGGTGGGTTGGATAATATGTCACTCACATGATCTAGGACATCCAAATCTATGCTTGAAACTATGTAGTTGAATTTGGTGGCATCGGAGCTTACTCCACTAAGAGCAAAACTACATTCAACTTGGACAAACCATAACTCTGCTCTATCCTTCCAAAAAGGAGGTAGCTTTACAGCAACACGGGCAACTTGTTCTTGATCCGCAGATGATGTGGCCATATCGAGAAAAGTTATGTCGCTGATGTCGGGTGTTCTACTTGAGTCGGGGGTCACCAATTGTAGAAGACCAGGTATAACAATATGTACTTTAATTCTTCTACCAAAAATGTAGCAAGTAGTAAAAACTAATGACAATGACAGAATTACAATATTAAAATATATATAGTTGCTAAGAGGAACAATATCAGCAAACTTGATGCAGTCGCACTTTCCGTCGTGGTTTCGGAAGATTAATATGATCCGCCACAGAATCTTTAATAAAAGGGAGTCTTTGGTAAACGGAAATCTTTAGTAAAAGGAAATCTTTAGTAAAAGGAAATCTTTAGTAAAAGGAAATCTTTAGTAAAAGGAAATCTTTAGTAAAAGGAAATCTTTAGTAAAAGGAAATCTTTAGTAAAAGGAAATTTTTCGTAAAAGAAAATCATTAGTAAAGGGAAATCTTTAGTAAAAGGAAATCTTTAGTGAAAGAAAATCTTTAGTAAAAGGAAAGCTTTAGTAAAAGGAAATCTTTAGTAAAAGGAAATCTTTAGTAAAAGGAAATATTTAGTAAAAGGAAATATTTAGTGAAAGGAAACTTTAGTAAAAGGAAATATTTAGTAAAAGGAAATCTTTAGTAAAAGGACATCTTTGGTAAACGGAAATCTTTAGTAAAAGGAAATTTTTAGTAAAGGGAAATCTTTAGTAAAAGGAAACCTTTAGTAAAAGAAAATCTTTAGTGAAAGGAAATCTTTAGTAAAAGGACATCTTTGGTAAACGGAAATCTTTAGTAAAAGGAAACTTTCAGTAAAAGGAAATCTTTAATAAAAGGAAATTTATAGTATAAGGAAAACTTTAGTAAAAGGAAATATTTAGTAAAAGGAAATCTTTAGTAAAGGGAAATCTTTAATAAAAGGAAATCTTTAGTAAAAGGAAATCTTTAGTTAAAGGAATCTTTAGTAAAAGGAAATCTTCAGTAAAAGGAAGCCTTTAGTAAAAGGTAATCTTTAGTAAAAGAAAATCCTTAGTAAAAGGAAATCTAAACGGAAATCTTTGGCAAAAGGCGAAAGATTTATTTGCAAATGAAGAGAAACCAGAGTATCTTTCGACTGTCAGTAACAGTCGTCCAATAAAAATTGTGACATTTATAATAAAAGACAGATTTAAAGTTCTCCATAAAAGATAGTTCTGCATCAAAGGGCTTAAATTCTTTAACAGAAATCTACACAGAGAGACAAACATTGGATGAACCGAATTCTTTAGTAAAAGGAATCTTTAATAAAAGGGAGTCTTTGGTAAACGGAAATCTTTAGTAAAAGGAAATTTTTAGTAAAAGTAAATCTTTAGTTAAAGGAGACCTTTAGTAAAAGGAAATCTTTAGTAAAAGGAAATCTTTAATAAAAGGAAATTTTTAGTAAAAGGAAATCATTAGTAAAGGGAAATCATTAGTAAAAGAAAATCTTTAGTAAAAGGAAATCTTTGATAAAAGGAAATCTTTGGTAAAAGGAAATCTTTAGTTAAAGGAAATCTTTAGGAAAAGGAAATCTTTAGTAAAAGGAAATCTTCAGTAAAAGGACGTTTTTCGTAAAAGGTAATCTTTAGTAAAAAGAAATCTAAACGGAAATCTTTAGCAAAAGGCGAAAGGTGAAGAGGAACCAGAATGTTTCTCGACCGCTACTAACAGCAATACAATAGAAATTGTGACATTTATAATCAATGGCAGATTTAAAGTTCTCCATAAAAGTTATTTTTGCACCAAAGGGCTTAAATTCTTTAACAGAAATCTACACAGAGAGACAAACATTAAATGAACCGAATTCTTTAGTAAAAGGAAATCGTTAGTAAAAGGAAATCTTTAGTAAAAGGAAATCTTTAGTAAAAGGAAATCTTCAGTAAAAGGAAGTCTTTAGTGAAAGGTAAACTTTAGTAAAAGGATATCTTTAGTAAAAAAATCCTTAGTAAAAGGAAATCCTTAGTAAAAGGAAATCTAAGCGGAGATCTTTATCAAAAGGCGAAAGATTTATTTGCAAATGAAGAGAAACCAGAGTATTTCTCGACTGCCAGTAACAGTAATCCAATAAAAATTGTGACATTTATAATAAATGACAGATTTAAAGATCTCCATAAAAGATAGTTCTGCATCAAAGGGCTTAAATTCTCTAACAGAAATCTACACATAGAGACAAATATTGAATGAACCGACTTCTTTAGTAAAAATAAATCTTTAGTAAAAGGATATCTTTAGTAAAAGGAAATCTTTAGTAAAAGGTAATCTTTAGTAAAAGGAAATCTTAAGTAAAAGGACATCTTTAGTAAAGGGAAATTTTTAGTAAAAGGACATCTTTGGTAAACGGAAATCTTTAGTAAAAGGAAATTTTTAGTAAAAGGAAATCTTTAGTAAAAGGGAGCCTTTAGTAAAAGGAAATGTTTAGTAAAAGGAAACCTTTAGTAAAAGGAAATCTTTAGTGAAAGGAAATCTTTAGTAAAAGGAAAGCTTTAGCAAAGGGAAATCTTTAGTAAAAGGAAATCTTTAGTAAAAGGAAATATTTAGTGAAAGGAAACTTTAGTAAAAGGAAATATTTAGTAAAAGGAAATCTTTAGTAAAAGGAAATTTTTAGTAAAAGGAAATCATTAGTAAAGGGAAATCTTTAGTAAAAGCTAATCTTTAGTAAAAGAAAATCCTTAGTAAAAGGAAATCTAAACGGAAATCTTTAGCAAAAGGCGAAAGATTTATTTGCAAATGAAGAGAAACCAGAGTATCTCTCGACTGCCAGTCATCCAATAAAAATTGTGACATTTGTAATAAATGACAGATTTAAAGTTCTCCATAAAAGATAGTTCTGCATCAAAGAGCTTAAATTCTTTAACAGAAATCGACACATAGAGACAAACATTAAATGAACCAAATTCTTTAGTAAAAATAAATCTTAAGTAAAAGGAAATCTTTAGTAAAAGGAAACCTTTAGGAAAAGGAAATCTTTAGTAAAAGGAAATCTTTAGTAAAAGGAAATCTTTAGTAAAAGGATATCTTTAGTAAAAGGAAATCTTTAGTAAAAGGAAATCTTTAGTAAAAGGAAATCTTTAGTAAAAAGTAATCTTTAGTAAAAGGAAATCTAAACGGAAATTTTTAGCAAAAGGCGAAAGATTTATTTGCAAATGAAGAGAAACCAGAGTATATCTTGACTGCCAGTAACAGTCATCCAATAAAAATTGTGACATTTATAATAAATGACAGATTTAAAGTTCTCCATAAAAGATAGTTCTGCATCAAAGGGCTTAAATTTTTTAGCAGAAATCTACACAGAGAGACAAACATTGTATGAACAGAATTCTTTTGTAAAAGGAAATCTTTGGTAAAAGGAAATCTTTAGTAAAAGGAAATCTTTTGTAAAAGGAAATTTTTAGTAAAAGGAAATCTTTAGTAAAAAGAAATCTAAACGGAAATCTTTAGCAAAAGGCGAAAGGTGAAGAGGAACCAGAATGTTTCTCGACCGCTACTAACAGCAATACAATAGAAATTGTGACATTTATAATCAATGGCAGATTTAAAGTTCTCCATAAAAGTTATTTTTGCACCAAAGGGCTTAAATTCTTTAACAGAAATCTACACAGAGAGACAAACATTAAATGAACCGAATTCTTTAGTAAAAGGAAATCTTTAGTAAAAGGAAATCTTTAGTAAAAGGAAATCTTTAGTAAAAGGAAATCTTCAGTAAAAGGAAGTCTTTAGTGAAAGGTAAACTTTAGTAAAAGGATATCTTTAGTAAAAAAATCCTTAGTAAAAGGAAATCCTTAGTAAAAGGAAATCTAAGCGGAGATCTTTATCAAAAGGCGAAAGATTTATTTGCAAATGAAGAGAAACCAGAGTATTTCTCGACTGCCAGTAACAGTAATCCAATAAAAATTGTGACATTTATAATAAATGACAGATTTAAAGATCTCCATAAAAGATAGTTCTGCATCAAAGGGCTTAAATTCTCTAACAGAAATCTACACATAGAGACAAATATTGAATGAACCGACTTCTTTAGTAAAAATAAATCTTTAGTAAAAGGATATCTTTAGTAAAAGGAAATCTTTAGTAAAAGGTAATCTTTAGTAAAAGGAAATCTTAAGTAAAAGGACATCTTTAGTAAAGGGAAATTTTTAGTAAAAGGACATCTTTGGTAAACGGAAATCTTTAGTAAAAGGAAATTTTTAGTAAAAGGAAATCTTTAGTAAAAGGGAGCCTTTAGTAAAAGGAAATGTTTAGTAAAAGGAAACCTTTAGTAAAAGGAAATCTTTAGTGAAAGGAAATCTTTAGTAAAAGGAAAGCTTTAGCAAAGGGAAATCTTTAGTAAAAGGAAATCTTTAGTAAAAGGAAATATTTAGTGAAAGGAAACTTTAGTAAAAGGAAATATTTAGTAAAAGGAAATCTTTAGTAAAAGGAAATTTTTAGTAAAAGGAAATCATTAGTAAAGGGAAATCTTTAGTAAAAGCTAATCTTTAGTAAAAGAAAATCCTTAGTAAAAGGAAATCTAAACGGAAATCTTTAGCAAAAGGCGAAAGATTTATTTGCAAATGAAGAGAAACCAGAGTATCTCTCGACTGCCAGTCATCCAATAAAAATTGTGGCATTTGTAATAAATGACAGATTTAAAGTTCTCCATAAAAGATAGTTCTGCATCAAAGAGCTTAAATTCTTTAACAGAAATCGACACATAGAGACAAACATTAAATGAACCAAATTCTTTAGTAAAAATAAATCTTAAGTAAAAGGAAATCTTTAGTAAAAGGAAACCTTTAGGAAAAGGAAATCTTTAGTAAAAGGAAATCTTTAGTAAAAGGAAATCTTTAGTAAAAGGATATCTTTAGTAAAAGGAAATCTTTAGTAAAAGGAAATCTTTAGTAAAAGGAAATCTTTAGTAAAAAGTAATCTTTAGTAAAAGGAAATCTAAACGGAAATTTTTAGCAAAAGGCGAAAGATTTATTTGCAAATGAAGAGAAACCAGAGTATATCTTGACTGCCAGTAACAGTCATCCAATAAAAATTGTGACATTTATAATAAATGACAGATTTAAAGTTCTCCATAAAAGATAGTTCTGCATCAAAGGGCTTACATTTTTTAGCAGAAATCTACACAGAGAGACAAACATTGTATGAACAGAATTCTTTTGTAAAAGGAAATCTTTGGTAAAAGGAAATCTTTAGTAAAAGGAAATCTTTTGTAAAAGGAAATTTTTAGTAAAAGGAAATCTTTAGTAAAAGGAAATCTTTAGTAAAAGGAAATCTTTAGTGAAACGGAATCTTTAGTAAAAGGAAATCTTTAGTAAAAGGAAATCTTTGGTAAAAGGAAATCTTTAGTAAAAGGAAATCTTTAGTTAAAGGAGACCTTTAGTAAAAGGAAATCTTTAGTTAAAGGAAATCTTTAATAAAAGGAAATTTTTAGTAAAAGGAAATCATTAGTAAAGGGAAATCATTAGTAAAAGAAAATCTTTAGTAAAAGGAAATCTTTAGTAAAAGGAAATCTAAACGGAAATCTTTAGCAAAAGGCGAAAGATTTATTCGCAAACGAAGAGGAACCAGAGTGTATCTCGACCGCCACTAACAGCAATACAATAGAAATTGTGACATTTATAATCAATGGCAGATTTAAAGTTCTCCATAAAAGTTATTTCTGCACCAAAGGGCTTAAATTCTTTAACAGAAATCTACACAGAGAGACAAACATTGAATGAACCGAATTCTTTAGTAAAAGAAAATCTTTAGTAAAAGGAAGCCTTTAGTAAAAGGAAATCTTTAGTAAAAGGAAACCTTTAGTAAAAGGAAGCCTTTAGTAAAAGGAATTCTTTAGTAAAAGGAAATCTTTAGTAAAAGGAAATCTGTAGTAAAAGGAAATCTTTAGTGAAAGGAAATTTTTAGTAAAAGGAAATCTTTAGTAAAAGGAAATATTTAGTAAAAGGAAATCTTTAGTAAAAGGAAATTTTTAGTAAAAGGAAATTTTTAGTAAAAGGAAATGATTAGTAAAAGGAAATCTTTAGTAAAAGGTAATATTTAGTAAAAGGTAATCTTTAGTAAAAGGACATCTTTGGTAAACGGAAATCTTTAGTAAAAGGAAATTTTTAGTAAAGGGAAATCTTTAGTAAAAGGAAACCTTTAGTAAAAGAAAATCTTTAGTGAAAGGAAATCTTTAGTAAAAGGACATCTTTGGTAAACGGAAATCTTTAGTAAAAGGAAACTTTTAGTAAAAGGAAATCTTTAATAAAAGGAAATTTATAGTATAAGGAAATCTTTAGTAAAAGGAAATATTTAGTAAAAGGAAATCTTTAGTAAAGGGAAATCTTTAATAAAAGGAAATCTTTAGTAAAAGGAAATCTTTAGTAAAAGGAATCTTTAGTAAAAGGAAATCTTCAGTAAAAGGAAGCCTTTAGTAAAAGGTAATCTTTAGTAAAAGAAAATCCTTAGTAAAAGGAAATCTAAACGGAAATCTTTGGCAAAAGGCGAAAGATTTATTTGCAAATGAAGAGAAACCAGAGTATCTTTCGACTGTCAGTAACAGTCGTCCAATAAAAATTGTGACATTTATAATAAAAGACAGATTTAAAGTTCTCCATAAAAGATAGTTCTGCATCAAAGGGCTTAAATTCTTTAACAGAAATCTACACAGAGAGACAAACATTGGATGAACCGAATTCTTTAGTAAAAGGAATCTTTAATAAAAGGGAGTCTTTGGTAAACGGCAATCTTTAGTAAAAGGAAATGTTTAGTAAAAGTAAATCTTTAGTTAAAGGAGACCTTTAGTAAAAGGAAATCTTTAGTAAAAGGAAATCTTTAATAAAAGGAAATTTTTAGTAAAAGGAAATCATTAGTAAAGGGAAATCATTAGTAAAAGAAAATCTTTAGTAAAAGGAAATCTTTGATAAAAGGAAATCTTTGGTAAAAGGAAATCTTTAGTTAAAGGAAATCTTTAGGAAAAGGAAATCTTTAGTAAAAGGAAATCTTCAGTAAAAGGACGTTTTTAGTAAAAGGTAATCTTTAGTAAAAAGAAATCTAAACGGAAATCTTTAGCAAAAGGCGAAAGGTGAAGAGGAACCAGAATGTTTCTCGACCGCTACTAACAGCAATACAATAGAAATTGTGACATTTATAATCAATGGCAGATTTAAAGTTCTCCATAAAAGTTATTTTTGCACCAAAGGGCTTAAATTCTTTAACAGAAATCTACACAGAGAGACAAACATTAAATGAACCGAATTCTTTAGTAAAAGGAAATCTTTAGTAAAAGGAAATCTTTAGTAAAAGGAAATCTTCAGTAAAAGGAAGTCTTTAGTGAAAGGTAAACTTTAGTAAAAGGATATCTTTAGTAAAAAAATCCTTAGTAAAAGGAAATCCTTAGTAAAAGGAAATCTAAGCGGAGATCTTTATCAAAAGGCGAAAGATTTATTTGCAAATGAAGAGAAACCAGAGTATTTCTCGACTGCCAGTAACAGTAATCCAATAAAAATTGTGACATTTATAATAAATGACAGATTTAAAGATCTCCATAAAAGATAGTTCTGCATCAAAGGGCTTAAATTCTCTAACAGAAATCTACACATAGAGACAAATATTGAATGAACCGACTTCTTTAGTAAAAATAAATCTTTAGTAAAAGGATATCTTTAGTAAAAGGAAATCTTTAGTAAAAGGTAATCTTTAGTAAAAGGAAATCTTAAGTAAAAGGACATCTTTAGTAAAGGGAAATTTTTAGTAAAAGGACATCTTTGGTAAACGGAAATCTTTAGTAAAAGGAAATTTTTAGTAAAAGGAAATCTTTAGTAAAAGGGAGCCTTTAGTAAAAGGAAATGTTTAGTAAAAGGAAACCTTTAGTAAAAGGAAATCTTTAGTGAAAGGAAATCTTTAGTAAAAGGAAAGCTTTAGCAAAGGGAAATCTTTAGTAAAAGGAAATCTTTAGTAAAAGGAAATATTTAGTGAAAGGAAACTTTAGTAAAAGGAAATATTTAGTAAAAGGAAATCTTTAGTAAAAGGAAATTTTTAGTAAAAGGAAATCATTAGTAAAGGGAAATCTTTAGTAAAAGCTAATCTTTAGTAAAAGAAAATCCTTAGTAAAAGGAAATCTAAACGGAAATCTTTAGCAAAAGGCGAAAGATTTATTTGCAAATGAAGAGAAACCAGAGTATCTCTCGACTGCCAGTCATCCAATAAAAATTGTGACATTTGTAATAAATGACAGATTTAAAGTTCTCCATAAAAGATAGTTCTGCATCAAAGAGCTTAAATTCTTTAACAGAAATCGACACATAGAGACAAACATTAAATGAACCAAATTCTTTAGTAAAAATAAATCTTAAGTAAAAGGAAATCTTTAGTAAAAGGAAACCTTTAGGAAAAGGAAATCTTTAGTAAAAGGAAATCTTTAGTAAAAGGAAATCTTTAGTAAAAGGAAATCTTTAGTAAAAGGATATCTTTAGTAAAAGGAAATCTTTAGTAAAAGGAAATCTTTAGTAAAAGGAAATCTTTAGTAAAAAGTAATCTTTAGTAAAAGGAAATCTAAACGGAAATTTTTAGCAAAAGGCGAAAGATTTATTTGCAAATGAAGAGAAACCAGAGTATATCTTGACTGCCAGTAACAGTCATCCAATAAAAATTGTGACATTTATAATAAATGACAGATTTAAAGTTCTCCATAAAAGATAGTTCTGCATCAAAGGGCTTAAATTTTTTAGCAGAAATCTACACAGAGAGACAAACATTGTATGAACAGAATTCTTTTGTAAAAGGAAATCTTTGGTAAAAGGAAATCTTTAGTAAAAGGAAATCTTTAGTAAAAGGAAATCTTTTGTAAAAGGAAATTTTTAGTAAAAGGAAATCTTTAGTAAAAGGAAATCTTTAGTAAAAGGAAATCTTTAGTAAAAGGAAATCTTTAGTGAAACGGAATCTTTAGTAAAAGGAAATCTTTAGTAAAAGGAAATCTTTGGTAAAAGGAAATCTTTAGTAAAAGGAAATCTTTAGTTAAAGGAGACCTTTAGTAAAAGGAAATCTTTAGTTAAAGGAAATCTTTAATAAAAGGAAATTTTTAGTAAAAGGAAATCATTAGTAAAGGGAAATCATTAGTAAAAGAAAATCTTTAGTAAAAGGAAATCTTTAGTAAAAGGAAATCTAAACGGAAATCTTTAGCAAAAGGCGAAAGGTTTATTCGCAAATGAAGAGGAACCAGAGTGTATCTCGACCGCCACTAACAGCAATACAATAGAAATTGTGACATTTATAATCAATGGCAGATTTAAAGTTCTCCATAAAAGTTATTTCTGCACCAAAGGGCTTAAATTCTTTAACAGAAATCTACACAGAGAGACAAACATTGAATGAACCGAATTCTTTAGTAAAAGAAAATCTTTAGTAAAAGGAAGCCTTTAGTAAAAGGAAATCTTTAGTAAAAGGAAACCTTTAGTAAAAGGAAGCCTTTAGTAAAAGGAATTCTTTAGTAAAAGGAAATCTTTAGTAAAAGGAAATCTGTAGTAAAAGGAAATCTTTAGTGAAAGGAAATTTTTAGTAAAAGGAAATCTTTAGTAAAAGGAAATATTTAGTAAAAGGAAATCTTTAGTAAAAGGAAATTTTTAGTAAAAGGAAATTTTTAGTAAAAGGAAATGATTAGTAAAAGGAAATCTTTAGTAAAAGGTAATATTTAGTAAAAGGTAATCTTTAGTAAAAGGACATCTTTGGTAAACGGAAATCTTTAGTAAAAGGAAATTTTTAGTAAAGGGAAATCTCTAGTAAAAGGAAACCTTTAGTAAAAGAAAATCTTTAGTGAAAGGAAATCTTTAGTAAAAGGACATCTTTGGTAAACGGAAATCTTTAGTAAAAGGAAACTTTTAGTAAAAGGAAATCTTTAATAAAAGGAAATTTATAGTATAAGGAAATCTTTAGTAAAAGGAAATATTTAGTAAAAGGAAATCTTCAGTAAAAGGAAGCCTTTAGTAAAAGGTAATCTTTAGTAAAAGAAAATCCTTAGTAAAAGGAAATCTAAACGGAAATCTTTGGCAAAAGGCGAAAGATTTATTTGCAAATGAAGAGAAACCAGAGTATCTTTCGACTGTCAGTAACAGTCGTCCAATAAAAATTGTGACATTTATAATAAAAGACAGATTTAAAGTTCTCCATAAAAGATAGTTCTGCATCAAAGGGCTTAAATTCTTTAACAGAAATCTACACAGAGAGACAAACATTGGATGAACCGAATTCTTTAGTAAAAGGAATCTTTAATAAAAGGGAGTCTTTGGTAAACGGAAATCTTTAGTAAAAGGAAATTTTTAGTAAAAGTAAATCTTTAGTTAAAGGAGACCTTTAGTAAAAGGAAATCTTTAGTAAAAGGAAATCTTTAATAAAAGGAAATTTTTAGTAAAAGGAAATCATTAGTAAAGGGAAATCATTAGTAAAAGAAAATCTTTAGTAAAAGGAAATCTTTGATAAAAGGAAATCTTTGGTAAAAGGAAATCTTTAGTTAAAGGAAATCTTTAGGAAAAGGAAATCTTTAGTAAAAGGAAATCTTCAGTAAAAGGACGTTTTTAGTAAAAGGTAATCTTTAGTAAAAAGAAATCTAAACGGAAATCTTTAGCAAAAGGCGAAAGATTTATTCGCAAATGAAGAGGAACCAGAGTGTATCTCGACCGCCACTAACAGCAATACAATAGAAATTGTGACATTTATAATCAATGGCAGATTTAAAGTTCTCCATAAAAGTTATTTCTGCACCAAAGGGCTTAAATTCTTTAACAGAAATCTACACAGAGAGACAAACATTGAATGAACCGAATTCTTTAGTAAAAGAAAATCTTTAGTAAAAGGAAGCCTTTAGTAAAAGGAAATCTTTAGTAAAAGGAAACCTTTAGTAAAAGGAAGCCTTTAGTAAAAGGAATTCTTTAGTAAAAGGAAATCTTTAGTAAAAGGAAATCTGTAGTAAAAGGAAATCTTTAGTGAAAGGAAATTTTTAGTAAAAGGAAATCTTTAGTAAAAGGAAATATTTAGTAAAAGGAAATCTTTAGTAAAAGGAAATTTTTAGTACAAGGAAATTTTTAGTAAAAGGAAATGATTAGTAAAAGGAAATCTTTAGTAAAAGGTAATATTTAGTAAAAGGTAATCTTTAGTAAAAGAAAATCCTTAGTAAAAGGAAATCTAAACGGAAATCTTTAGCAAAAGGTGAAAGATTTATTTGCAAATATAGAGAAACCAGAGTATCTCTCGACTGCCAGTCATCCAATAAAAATTGTGACATTTGTAATAAATGACAGATTTAAAGTTCTCCATAAAAGATAGTTCTGCATCAAAGGGCTTAAATTCTTTAACAGAAATCGACACATAGAAACAAACATTGAATGATCCGAATTCTTTAGTAAAAATAAATCTTAAGTAAAAGGAAATCTTTAGTTAAAGGGAATCTTTAGTAAAAGGAAACCTTTAGGAAAACGAAATCTTTAGTAAAAGGAAATCTTTAGTAAAAGGAAATCTTTAGTAAAAGGAAACCTTTAGGAAAACGAAATCTTTAGTAAAAGGAAATCTTTAGTAAAAGGAAATCTTTAGTAAAAGGAAGTCTTTAGTAAAAAGTAATCTTTAGTAAAAGGAAATCTAAACGGAAATCTTTAGCAAAAGGCGAAAGATTTATTTGCAAATGAAGAGAAACCAGAGTATCTCTCGACTGCCAGTAGCAGTCATCCAATAAAAATTGTGACATTTATAATAAATGACAGATTTAAAGTTCTCCATAAAAGATAGTTCTGCATCAAAGGGCTTAAATTTTTTAACAGAAATCTACACAGAAAGACAAACATTGTATGAACAGAATTCTTTTGTAAAAGGAAATCTTTGGTAAAAGGAAATCTTTAGTAAAAGGGAATCTTTAGTAAAAGGAAATTTTTAGTAAAAGGAAATCTTTAGTAAAAGGAAATCTTTAGTAAAAGGAAATCTTTAGTAAAACGAAATCTTTAGTAAAAGGAAATCTTTAGTAAAAGGAAATCTTTAGTAAAGAGAAATCTTTAGTAAAAGGAAATCTTTAGTAAAAGGAAATCTTTAGTAAAAGGAAATCTTTAGTAAAAGGAAATCTTTAGTAAAAGGAAATCTTTAGTAAAAGGAAATCTTTAGTAAAAGGAAATCTTTAGTAAACGGAAATCTTTATTAAAAGGAAATCGTTAGTAAAAGGAAATCTTTAGTAAAAGGAAATCTTTAGTAAAGAGAAATCTTTAGTAAAAGGAAATCTTTAGTAAAAGGAAATCTTTAGTAAAAGGAAATCTTTAGTAAAAGGAAATCTTTAGTAAACGGAAATCTTTATTAAAAGGAAATCGTTAGTAAAATTGTGACATTTATAATCAATGGCAGATTTAAAGTTCTCCATAAAAGTTATTTCTGCACCAAAGGGCTTAAATTCTTTAACAGAAATCTACACAGAGAGACAAACATTGAATGAACCGAATTCTTTAGTAAAAGAAAATCTTTAGTAAAAGGAAGCCTTTAGTAAAAGGAAATCTTTAGTAAAAGGAAACCTTTAGTAAAAGGAAGCCTTTAGTAAAAGGAATTCTTTAGTAAAAGGAAATCTTTAGTAAAAGGAAATCTGTAGTAAAAGGAAATCTTTAGTGAAAGGAAATTTTTAGTAAAAGGAAATCTTTAGTAAAAGGAAATATTTAGTAAAAGGAAATCTTTAGTAAAAGGAAATTTTTAGTACAAGGAAATTTTTAGTAAAAGGAAATGATTAGTAAAAGGAAATCTTTAGTAAAAGGTAATATTTAGTAAAAGGTAATCTTTAGTAAAAGAAAATCCTTAGTAAAAGGAAATCTAAACGGAAATCTTTAGCAAAAGGTGAAAGATTTATTTGCAAATAAAGAGAAACCAGAGTATCTCTCGACTGCCAGTCATCCAATAAAAATTGTGACATTTGTAATAAATGACAGATTTAAAGTTCTCCATAAAAGATAGTTCTGCATCAAAGGGCTTAAATTCTTTAACAGAAATCGACACATAGAAACAAACATTGAATGATCCGAATTCTTTAGTAAAAATAAATCTTAAGTAAAAGGAAATCTTTAGTTAAAGGGAATCTTTAGTAAAAGGAAACCTTTAGGAAAACGAAATCTTTAGTAAAAGGAAATCTTTAGTAAAAGGAAATCTTTAGTAAAAGGAAACCTTTAGGAAAACGAAATCTTTAGTAAAAGGAAATCTTTAGTAAAAGGAAATCTTTAGTAAAAGGAAATCTTTAGTAAAAGGAAATTTTTAGTAAAAGGAAATCTTTAGTAAAAGGAAATCTTTAGCAAAAGGAAACCTTTAGTAAATGAAAATATTTAGTACAAGGAAATCTTTAGTAAAAGGACTTCTTTGGTAAACGGATACCTTTAGTAAAAGGAAATCTTTAGTAAAAGGAAATCTTTAGTAAAAGGAAATCTTTAGTAAAAGGAAATCTTTAGTAAAAGGAAATCTTTAGTAAAAGGAAATCTTTAGTAAAAGGAAATCTTTAGTAAAAGGAAATCTTTAGTAAAAGGAAATCTTTAGTAAAAGGAAATCTTTAGTAAAAGGAAATCTTTAGTTAAAGGAAATCTTTAGTAAAAGGAAATCTTTAGTAAAAGGAAATCTTTAGTAAAAGGAAATCTTCAGTAAAAGGAAGTCTTTAGTAAAAAGTAATCTTTAGTAAAAGGAAATCTAAACGGAAATCTTTAGCAAAAGGCGAAAGATTTATTTGCAAATGAAGAGAAACCAGAGTATCTCTCGACTGCCAGTAGCAGTCATCCAATAAAAATTGTGACATTTATAATAAATGACAGATTTAAAGTTCTCCATAAAAGATAGTTCTGCATCAAAGGGCTTAAATTTTTTAACAGAAATCTACACAGAAAGACAAACATTGTATGAACAGAATTCTTTTGTAAAAGGAAATCTTTGGTAAAAGGAAATCTTTAGTAAAAGGGAATCTTTAGTAAAAGGAAATTTTTAGTAAAAGGAAATCTTTAGTAAAAGGAAATCTTTAGTAAAAGGAAATCTTTAGTAAAACGAAATCTTTAGTAAAAGGAAATCTTTAGTAAAAGGAAATCTTTAGTAAAGAGAAATCTTTAGTAAAAGGAAATCTTTAGTAAAAGGAAATCTTTAGTAAAAGGAAATCTTTAGTAAAAGGAAATCTTTAGTAAAAGGAAATCTTTAGTAAAAGGAAATCTTTAGTAAAAGGAAATCTTTAGTAAACGGAAATCTTTATTAAAAGGAAATCGTTAGTAAAATTGTGACATTTATAATCAATGGCAGATTTAAAGTTCTCCATAAAAGTTATTTCTGCACCAAAGGGCTTAAATTCTTTAACAGAAATCTACACAGAGAGACAAACATTGAATGAACCGAATTCTTTAGTAAAAGAAAATCTTTAGTAAAAGGAAGCCTTTAGTAAAAGGAAATCTTTAGTAAAAGGAAACCTTTAGTAAAAGGAAGCCTTTAGTAAAAGGAATTCTTTAGTAAAAGGAAATCTTTAGTAAAAGGAAATCTGTAGTAAAAGGAAATCTTTAGTGAAAGGAAATTTTTAGTAAAAGGAAATCTTTAGTAAAAGGAAATATTTAGTAAAAGGAAATCTTTAGTAAAAGGAAATTTTTAGTACAAGGAAATTTTTAGTAAAAGGAAATGATTAGTAAAAGGAAATCTTTAGTAAAAGGTAATATTTAGTAAAAGGTAATCTTTAGTAAAAGAAAATCCTTAGTAAAAGGAAATCTAAACGGAAATCTTTAGCAAAAGGTGAAAGATTTATTTGCAAATAAAGAGAAACCAGAGTATCTCTCGACTGCCAGTCATCCAATAAAAATTGTGACATTTGTAATAAATGACAGATTTAAAGTTCTCCATAAAAGATAGTTCTGCATCAAAGGGCTTAAATTCTTTAACAGAAATCGACACATAGAAACAAACATTGAATGATCCGAATTCTTTAGTAAAAATAAATCTTAAGTAAAAGGAAATCTTTAGTTAAAGGGAATCTTTAGTAAAAGGAAACCTTTAGGAAAACGAAATCTTTAGTAAAAGGAAATCTTTAGTAAAAGGAAATCTTTAGTAAAAGGAAACCTTTAGGAAAACGAAATCTTTAGTAAAAGGAAATCTTTAGTAAAAGGAAATCTTTAGTAAAAGGAAATCTTTAGTAAAAGGAAATTTTTAGTAAAAGGAAATCTTTAGTAAAAGGAAATCTTTAGCAAAAGGAAACCTTTAGTAAATGAAAATATTTAGTACAAGGAAATCTTTAGTAAAAGGACATCTTTGGTAAACGGATACCTTTAGTAAAAGGAAATCTTTAGTAAAAGGAAATCTTTAGTAAAAGGAAATCTTTAGTAAAAGGAAATCTTTAGTAAAAGGAAATCTTTAGTAAAAGGAAATCTTTAGTAAAAGGAAATCTTTAGTAAAAGGAAATCTTTAGTAAAAGGAAATCTTTAGTAAAAGGAAATCTTTAGTAAAAGGAAATCTTTAGTTAAAGGAAATCTTTAGTAAAAGGAAATCTTTAGTAAAAGGAAATCTTTAGTAAAAGGAAATCTTCAGTAAAAGGAAGTCTTTAGTAAAAAGTAATCTTTAGTAAAAGGAAATCTAAACGGAAATCTTTAGCAAAAGGCGAAAGATTTATTTGCAAATGAAGAGAAACCAGAGTATCTCTCGACTGCCAGTAGCAGTCATCCAATAAAAATTGTGACATTTATAATAAATGACAGATTTAAAGTTCTCCATAAAAGATAGTTCTGCATAAAGGGCTTAAATTTTTTAACAGAAATCTACACAGAAAGACAAACATTGTATGAACAGAATTCTTTTGTAAAAGGAAATCTTTGGTAAAAGGAAATCTTTAGTAAAAGGGAATCTTTAGTAAAAGGAAATTTTTAGTAAAAGGAAATCTTTAGTAAAAGGAAATCTTTAGTAAAAGGAAATCTTTAGTAAAACGAAATCTTTAGTAAAAGGAAATCTTTAGTAAAAGGAAATCTTTAGTAAAGAGAAATCTTTAGTAAAAGGAAATCTTTAGTAAAAGGAAATCTTTAGTAAAAGGAAATCTTTAGTAAAAGGAAATCTTTAGTAAAAGGAAATCTTTAGTAAAAGGAAATCTTTAGTAAAAGGAAATCTTTAGTAAACGGAAATCTTTATTAAAAGGAAATCGTTAGTAAAAGGATATCTTTAGAAAAGAGAAATCTTTAGTAAAAGGAAATCTTTAGTAAAAGGAAATCTTTAGTAAAAGGAAATCTTTAGTAAAAGGAAATCTTTAGTAAAAGGAAATCTTTAGTAAAAGGAAATCTTTAGTAAAAGGAAATCTTTAGTAAAAGGAAATCTTTAGTAAAAGGAAATCTTTAGTAAAAGGAAATCTTTAGTAAAAGGAAATCTTTAGTGAAACGGAATCTTTAGTAAAAGGAAACCTTTAGTAAAAGGAAATCTTTGGTAAAAGGAAATCATTAGTAAAAGGAAATCTTTAGTAAAAGGAAATATTTAGTAAAAGGAAATCTTTAGTAAAAGGAAATCTTTAGTAAAAGGAAATTTTTAGTAAAAGGAAATCTTTAGTAAAAGGAAATCTTTAGCAAAAGGAAACCTTTAGTAAATGAAAATATTTAGTACAAGGAAATCTTTAGTAAAAGGACTTCTTTGGTAAACGGATACCTTTAGTAAAAGGAAATCTTTAGTAAAAGGAAATCTTTAGTAAAAGGAAATCTTTAGTAAAAGGAAATCTTTAGTAAAAGGAAATCTTTAGTAACAGGAAATCTTTAGTAAAAGGAAATCTTTAGTAAAAGGAAATCTTTAGTAAAAGGAAATCTTTAGTAAAAGGAAATCTTTAGTAAAAGGAAATCTTTAGTAAAAGGAAATCTTTAGTAAAAGGAAATCTTTAGTTAAAGGAAATCTTTAGTAAAAGGAAATCTTTAGTAAAAGGAAATCTTTAGTAAAAGGAAATCTAAACGGAAAACTTTAGCAAAAGGCGAAAGATTTATTTGCAAATGAAGAGAAACCAGAGTATCTCTCGACTGCCAGTAGCAGTCATCCAATAAAAATTGTGACATTTATAATAAATGACAGATTTAAAGTTCTCCATAAAAGATAGTTCTGCATCAAAGGGCTTAAATTTTTTAACAGAAATCTACACAGAAAGACAAACATTGTATGAACAGAATTCTTTTGTAAAAGGAAATCTTTGGTAAAAGGAAATCTTTAGTAAAAGGAAATCTTTAGTAAAACGAAATCTTTAGTAAAAGGAAATCTTTAGTAAAAGGAAATCTTTAGTAAAGAGAAATCTTTAGTAAAAGGAAATCTTTAGTAAAAGGAAATCTTTAGTAAAAGGAAATCTTTAGTAAAAGGAAATCTTTAGTAAAAGGAAATCTTTAGTAAAAGGAAATCTTTAGTAAAAGGAAATCTTTAGTAAAAGGAAATCTTTAGTAAACGGAAATCTTTATTAAAAGGAAATCGTTAGTAAAAGGATATCTTTAGAAAAGAGAAATCTTTAGTAAAAGGAAATCTTTAGTAAAAGGAAATCTTTAGTAAAAGGAAATCTTTAGTAAAAGGAAATCTTTAGTAAAAGGAAATCTTTAGTTAAAGGAAATCTTTAGTGAAACGGAATCTTTAGTAAAAGGAAACCTTTAGTAAAAGGAAATCTTTGGTAAAAGGAAATCTTTAGTAAAAGGAAATCTTTAGTAAAAGGAAATCTTTAGTAAAAGGAAATCTTTAGTAAAAGGAAATCTTTAGTAAAAGGAAATCTTTAGTAAAAGGAAATCTTTAATTAAAGGAAATCTTTAGTAAAAGGAAATCTTTAGTAAAAGGAAATCTTTAGTAAAAGGAAATCTTTAGTAAAAGGAAATCTTTAGTAAAGAGAAATCTTTAGTAAAGAGAAATCTTTAGTAAAAGGAAATCTTTAGTAAAAGGAAATCTTTAGTAAAAGGATATCTTTAGAAAAAGGATATCTTTAGTAAAAGGAAATCTTTAGTAAAAGGAAATCTTTCGTAAAAGGAAATCTTTAGTAAAGGAAATTCTTTAATAAAAGGAAATCTTTAGTAAAAGGACATATTTGGTAAACGGAAATCTTTAGTAAAAGAAAACTTTTAGTAAAAGGAAATCTTTAGTAAAAGGAAATCGTTAGTAAAAGGAAATCTTTAGTAAAAGAAAATCTTTAGTAAAAGGAAATCTTTAGTAAAAGGAAATTTTTAGTAAAAGGAAATATTTAGTAAAAGGAAATCTTTAGTAAAAGGAAATTTTTCGTAAAAGAAAATCATTAGTAAAGGAAAATCTTTAGTAAAAGGAAATCTTTAGTGAAAGGAAATCTTTACTAAAAGGAAACTTTAGTAAAAGGAAATCTTTAGTAAAAGGAAATCTTTAGTAAAAGGAAATCTTTAGTAAAAGGAAATCTTTAGTAAAAGGAAATCTTTAGTAAAAGGAAATCTTTAGTAAAAGGAAATCTTTAGTTAAAGGAAATCTTTAGTAAAAGGAAATCTTTAGTAAAAGGAAATCTTTAGTAAAAGGAAATCTTCAGTAAAAGGAAGTCTTTAGTAAAAAGTAATCTTTAGTAAAAGGAAATCTAAACGGAAATCTTTAGCAAAAGGCGAAAGATTTATTTGCAAATGAAGAGAAACCAGAGTATCTCTCGACTGCCAGTAGCAGTCATCCAATAAAAATTGTGACATTTATAATGAATGACAGATTTAAAGTTCTCCATAAAAGATAGTTCTGCATCAAAGGGCTTAAATTTTTTAACAGAAATCTACACAGAAAGACAAACATTGTATGAACAGAATTCTTTTGTAAAAGGAAATCTTTGGTAAAAGGAAATCTTTAGTAAAAGGGAATCTTTAGTAAAAGGAAATTTTTAGTAAAAGGAAATCTTTAGTAAAAGGAAATCTTTAGTAAAAGGAAATCTTTAGTAAAACGAAATCTTTAGTAAAAGGAAATCTTTAGTAAAAGGAAATCTTTAGTAAAGAGAAATCTTTAGTAAAAGGAAATCTTTAGTAAAAGGAAATCTTTAGTAAAAGGAAATCTTTAGTAAAAGGAAATCTTTAGTAAAAGGAAATCTTTAGTAAAAGGAAATGTTTAGTAAAAGGAAATCTTTAGTAAACGGAAATCTTTATTAAAAGGAAATCGTTAGTAAAAGGATATCTTTAGAAAAGAGAAATCTTTAGTAAAAGGAAATCTTTAGTAAAAGGAAATCTTTAGTAAAAGGAAATCTTTAGTAAAAGGAAATCTTTAGTAAAAGGAAATCTTTAGTAAAAGGAAATCTTTAGTAAAAGGAAATCTTTAGTAAAAGGAAATCTTTAGTGAAACGGAATCTTTAGTAAAAGGAAACCTTTAGTAAAAGGAAATCTTTGGTAAAAGGAAATCATTAGTAAAAGGAAATCTTTAGTAAAAGGAAATCTTTAGTAAAAGGAAATCTTTAGTAAAAGGAAATCTTTAGTAAAAGGAAATCTTTAGTAAAAGGAAATTTTTAGTAAAAGGAAATCTTTAGTAAAAGGAAATCTTTAGCAAAAGGAAACCTTTAGTAAATGAAAATATTTAGTACAACGAAATCTTTAGTAAAAGGACTTCTTTGGTAAACGGATACCTTTAGTAAAAGGAAATCTTTAGTAAAAGGAAATCTTTAGTAAAAGGAAATCTTTAGTAAAAGGAAATCTTTAGTAAAAGGAAATCTTTAGTAAAAGGAAATCTTTAGTAAAAGGAAATCTTTAGTAAAAGGAAATCTTTAGTAAAAGGAAATCTTTAGTTAAAGGAAATCTTTAGTAAAAGGAAATCTTTAGTAAAAGGAAATCTTTAGTAAAAGGAAATCTTCAGTAAAAGGAGGTCTTTAGTAAAAAGTAATCTTTAGTAAAAGGAAATCTAAACGGAAATCTTTAGCAAAAGGCGAAAGATTTATTTGCAAATGAAGAGAAACCAGAGTATCTCTCGACTGCCAGTAGCAGTCATCCAATAAAAATTGTGACATTTATAATAAATGACAGATTTAAAGTTCTCCATAAAAGATAGTTCTGCATCAAAGGGCTTAAATTTTTTAACAGAAATCTACACAGAAAGACAAACATTGTATGAACAGAATTCTTTTGTAAAAGGAAATCTTTGGTAAAAGGAAATCTTTAGTAAAAGGGAATCTTTAGTAAAAGGAAATTTTTAGTAAAAGGAAATCTTTAGTAAAAGGAAATCTTTAGTAAAAGGAAATCTTTAGTAAAACGAAATCTTTAGTAAAAGGAAATCTTTAGTAAAAGGAAATCTTTAGTAAAGAGAAATCTTTAGTAAAAGGAAATCTTTAGTAAAAGGAAATCTTTAGTAAAAGGAAATCTTTAGTAAAAGGAAATCTTTAGTAAAAGGAAATCTTTAGTAAAAGGAAATCTTTAGTAAAAGGAAATCTTTAGTAAAAGGAAATCTTTAGTAAACGGAAATCTTTATTAAAAGGAAATCGTTAGTAAAAGGATAGCTTTAGAAAAGAGAAATCTTTAGTAAAAGGAAATCTTTAGTAAAAGGAAATCTTTAGTAAAAGGAAATCTTTAGTAAAAGGAAATCTTTAGTAAAAGGAAATCTTTAGTAAAAGGAAATCTTTAGTAAAAGGAAATCTTTAGTGAAACGGAATCTTTAGTAAAAGGAAACCTTTAGTAAAAGGAAATCTTTGGTAAAAGGAAATCTTTAGTAAAAGGAAATCTTTAGTAAAAGGAAATCTTTAGTAAAAGGAAATCTTTAGTAAAAGGAAATCTTTAGTAAAAGGAAATCTTTAGTAAAAGGAAATCTTTAATTAAAGGAAATCTTTAGTAAAAGGAAATCTTTAGTAAAAGGAAATCTTTAGTAAAAGGAAATCTTTAGTAAAAGGAAATCTTTAGTAAAAGGAAATCTTTAGTAAAGAGAAATCTTTAGTAAAGAGAAATCTTTAGTAAAAGGAAATCTTTAGTAAAAGGAAATCTTTAGTAAAAGGATATCTTTAGTAAAAGGAAATCTTTAGTAAAAGGAAATCTTTCGTAAAAGGAAATCTTTAGTAAAGGAAATTCTTTAATAAAAGGAAATCTTTAGTAAAAGGACATATTTGGTAAACGGAAATCTTTAGTAAAAGAAAACTTTTAGTAAAAGGAAATCTTTAGTAAAAGGAAATCGTTAGTAAAAGGAAATCTTTAGTAAAAGAAAATCTTTAGTAAAAGGAAATCTTTAGTAAAAGGAAATTTTTAGTAAAAGGAAATATTTAGTAAAAGGAAATCTTTAGTAAAAGGAAATTTTTCGTAAAAGAAAATCATTAGTAAAGGAAAATCTTTAGTAAAAGGAAATCTTTAGTGAAAGGAAATCTTTACTAAAAGGAAACTTTAGTAAAAGGAAATCTTTAGTAAAAGGAAATCTTTAGTAAAAGGAAATCTTTAGTAAAAGGAAATCTTTAGTAAAAGGAAATCTTTAGTAAAAGGAAATTTTTCGTAAAAGAAAATCATTAGTAAAGGGAAATCTTTAGTGGAAGGAAATCTTTAGTAAAAGGAAGGCTTTAGTAAAAGGAAATCTTTAGTAAAAGGAAATCTTTAGTAAAAGGAAATATTTAGTGAAAGGAAATCTTTAGTAAAAGGAAATCTTTAGTAAAAGGACATCTTTGGTAAACGGAAATCTTTAGTAAAAGGTAATTTTTAGTAAAGGGAAACCTTTAGTAAAAGGAAATCTTTAGTAAAAGGAAATCTTTAGTAAAAGGTAATCTTTAGTAAAAGGAAATCTTAAGTAAAAGGACATCTTTAGTAAAAGGAAATTTTTAGTAAAAGGACATCTTTGGTAAACGGAAATCTTTAGTAAAAGGAAATTTTTAGTAAAAGGAAATCTTTAGTAAAAGGAAGCCTTTAGTAAAAGGAAATGTTTAGTAAAAGGAAACCTTTAGTAAAACGAAATCTTTAGTGAAAGGAAATCTTTAGTAAAAGGAAAGCTTTAGCAAAAGTAAATCTTTAGTAAAAGGAAATCTTTAGTAAAAGGAAATATTTAGTGAAAGGAAACTTTAGTAAAAGGAAATATTTAGTAAAAGGAAATCTTTAGTAAAAGGAAATATTTAGTAAAAGGAAATCTTTAGTAAAAGGAAATTTTTAGTAAAAGGAAATCATTAGTAAAGGGAAATCTTCAGTAAAAGCTAATCTTTAGTAAAAGAAAATCCTTAGTAAAAGGAAATCTAAACGGAAATCTTTAGCAAAAGGCGAAAGATTTATTTGCAAATGAAGAGAAACCAGAGTATCTCTCGACTGCCAGTCATCCAATAAAAATTGTGACATTTGTAATAAATGACAGATTTAAAGTTCTCCATAAAAGATAGTTCTGCATCAAAGAGCTTAAATTCTTTAACAGAAATCGACACATAGAGACAAACATTAAATGAACCAAATTCTTTAGTAAAAATAAATCTTAAGTAAAAGGAAATCTTTAGTTAAAGGAAATCTTTAGTAAAAGGAAACCTTTAGGAAAAGGAAACCTTTAGGAAAAGGAAATCTTAGTAAAAGGAAATCTTTAGTAAAAGGAAATCTTTAGTAAAAGGATATCTTTAGTAAAAGGAAATCTTTAGTAAAAGGAAATCTTCAGTAAAAGGAAATCTTTAGTAAATGGAAATATTTAGTACAAGGACTTCTTTGGTAAACGGATATCTTTAGTAAAAGGAAATCTTTAGTAAAAGGAAATCTTCAGTAAGAGGAAGTCTTTAGTAAAAAGTAATCTTTAGTAAAAAGTAATCTTTAGTAAAAGGAAATCTAAACGGAAATCTTTAGCAAAAGGCGAAAGATTTATTTGCAAATGAAGAGAAACCAGAGTATCTCTCGACTGCCAGTAGCAGTCATCCAATAAAAATTGTGACATTTATAATAAATGACAGATTTAAAGTTCTCCATAAAAGATAGTTCTGCATCAAAGGGCTTAAATTTTTTAACAGAAATCTACACAGAAAGACAAACATTGTATGAACAGAATTCTTTTGTAAAAGGAAATCTTTGGTAAAAGGAAATCTTTAGTAAAAGGGAATCTTTAGTAAAAGGAAATTTTTAGTAAAAGGAAATCTTTAGTAAAAGGAAATCTTTAGTAAAAGGAAATCTTTAGTAAAACGAAATCTTTAGTAAAAGGAAATCTTTAGTAAAAGGAAATCTTTAGTAAAGAGAAATCTTTAGTAAAAGGAAATCTTTAGTAAAAGGAAATCTTTAGTAAAAGGAAATCTTTAGTAAAAGGAAATCTTTAGTAAAAGGAAATCTTTAGTAAAAGGAAATCTTTAGTAAAAGGAAATCTTTAGTAAACGGAAATCTTTATTAAAAGGAAATCGTTAGTAAAAGGATAGCTTTAGAAAAGAGAAATCTTTAGTAAAAGAAAATCTTTAGTAAAAGGAAATCTTTAGTAAAAGGAAATCTTTAGTAAAAGGAAATCTTTAGTAAAAGGAAATCTTTAGTAAAAGGAAATCTTTAGTGAAACGGAATCTTTAGTAAAAGGAAACCTTTAGTAAAAGGAAATCTTTGGTAAAAGGAAATCTTTAGTAAAAGGAAATCTTTAGTAAAAGGAAATCTTTAGTAAAAGGAAATCTTTAGTAAAAGGAAATCTTTAGTAAAAGGAAATCTTTAGTAAAAGGAAATCTTTAATTAAAGGAAATCTTTAGTAAAAGGAAATCTTTAGTAAAAGGAAATCTTTAGTAAAAGGAAATCTTTAGTAAAAGGAAATCTTTAGTAAAGAGAAATCTTTAGTAAAGAGAAATCTTTAGTAAAAGGAAATCTTTAGTAAAAGGAAATCTTTAGTAAAAGGATATCTTTAGTAAAAGGAAATCTTTAGTAAAAGGAAATCTTTCGTAAAAGGAAATCTTTAGTAAAGGAAATTCTTTAATAAAAGGAAATCTTTAGTAAAAGGACATATTTGGTAAACGGAAATCTTTAGTAAAAGAAAACTTTTAGTAAAAGGAAATCTTTAGTAAAAGGAAATCGTTAGTAAAAGGAAATCTTTAGTAAAAGAAAATCTTTAGTAAAAGGAAATCTTTAGTAAAAGGAAATTTTTAGTAAAAGGAAATATTTAGTAAAAGGAAATCTTTAGTAAAAGGAAATTTTTCGTAAAAGAAAATCATTAGTAAAGGAAAATCTTTAGTAAAAGGAAATCTTTAGTGAAAGGAAATCTTTACTAAAAGGAAACTTTAGTAAAAGGAAATCTTTAGTAAAAGGAAATCTTTAGTAAAAGGAAATCTTTAGTAAAAGGAAATCTTTAGTAAAAGGAAATCTTTAGTAAAAGGAAATTTTTCGTAAAAGAAAATCATTAGTAAAGGGAAATCTTTAGTGAAAGGAAATCTTTAGTAAAAGGAAGGCTTTAGTAAAAGGAAATCTTTAGTAAAAGGAAATCTTTAGTAAAAGGAAATATTTAGTGAAAGGAAATCTTTAGTAAAAGGAAATCTTTAGTAAAAGGACATCTTTGGTAAACGGAAATCTTTAGTAAAAGGTAATTTTTAGTAAAGGGAAACCTTTAGTAAAAGGAAATCTTTAGTAAAAGGAAATCTTTAGTAAAAGGTAATCTTTAGTAAAAGGAAATCTTAAGTAAAAGGACATCTTTAGTAAAAGGAAATTTTTAGTAAAAGGACATCTTTGGTAAACGGAAATCTTTAGTAAAAGGAAATTTTTAGTAAAAGGAAATCTTTAGTAAAAGGAAGCCTTTAGTAAAAGGAAATGTTTAGTAAAAGGAAACCTTTAGTAAAACGAAATCTTTAGTGAAAGGAAATCTTTAGTAAAAGGAAAGCTTTAGCAAAAGTAAATCTTTAGTAAAAGGAAATCTTTAGTAAAAGGAAATATTTAGTGAAAGGAAACTTTAGTAAAAGGAAATATTTAGTAAAAGGAAATCTTTAGTAAAAGGAAATATTTAGTAAAAGGAAATCTTTAGTAAAAGGAAATTTTTAGTAAAAGGAAATCATTAGTAAAGGGAAATCTTCAGTAAAAGCTAATCTTTAGTAAAAGAAAATCCTTAGTAAAAGAAAATCCTTAGTAAAAGGAAATCTAAACGGAAATCTTTAGCAAAAGGCGAAAGATTTCTTTGCAAATGAAGAGAAACCAGAGTATCTCTCGACTGCCAGTCATCCAATAAAAATTGTGACATTTGTAATAAATGACAGATTTAAAGTTCTCCATAAAAGATAGTTCTGCATCAAAGAGCTTAAATTCTTTAACAGAAATCGACACATAGAGACAAACATTAAATGAACCAAATTCTTTAGTAAAAATAAATCTTAAGTAAAAGGAAATCTTTAGTTAAAGGAAATCTTTAGTAAAAGGAAACCTTTAGGAAAAGGAAACCTTTAGGAAAAGGAAATCTTAGTAAAAGGAAATCTTTAGTAAAAGGAAATCTTTAGTAAAAGGATATCTTTAGTAAAAGGAAATCTTTAGTAAAAGGAAATCTTCAGTAAAAGGAAATCTTTAGTAAATGGAAATATTTAGTACAAGGACTTCTTTGGTAAACGGATATCTTTAGTAAAAGGAAATCTTTAGTAAAAGGAAATCTTCAGTAAGAGGAAGTCTTTAGTAAAAAGTAATCTTTAGTAAAAAGTAATCTTTAGTAAAAGGAAATCTAAACGGAAATTTTTAGCAAAAGGCGAAAGATTTATTTGCAAATGAAGAGAAACCAGAGTATATCTTGACTGCCAGTAACAGTCATCCAATAAAAATTGTGACATTTATAATAAATGACAGATTTAAAGTTCTCCATAAAAGATAGTTCTACATCAAAGGGCTTAAATTTTTTAGCAGAAATCTACACAGAGAGACAAACATTGTATGAACAGAATTCTTTTGTAAAAGGAAATCTTTGGTAAAAGGAAATCTTTAGTAAAAGGAAATCTTTTGTAAAAGGAAATTTTTAGTAAAAGGAAATCTTTAGTAAAAGGAAATCTTTAGTAAAAGGAAATCTTTAGTAAAAGGAAATCTTTAGTAAAAGGAAATCTTTAGTGAAACGGAATCTTTAGTAAAAGGAAATCTTTAGTAAAAGGAAATCTTTGGTAAAAGGAAATCTTTAGTAAAAGGAAATCTTTAGTAAAAGGAAATCTTTAGTGAAAGGAAATCTTTAGTAAAAGGAAATCTTTAGTAAAAGGAAATTTTTAGTAAAAGGAAATCTTTAGTAAAAGGAGACCTTTAGTAAAAGGAAATCTTTAGTTAAAGGAAATCTTTAATAAAAGGAAATTTTTAGTAAAAGGAAATCATTAGTAAAGGGAAATCATTAGTAAAAGAAAATCTTTAGTAAAAGGAAATCTAAACGGAAATCTTTAGCAAAAGGTGAAAGATTTATTCGCAAATGAAGAGGAACCAGAGTGTATCTCGACCGCCACTAACAGCAATACAATAGAAATTGTGACATTTATAATCAATGGCAGATTTAAAGTTCTCCATAAAAGTTATTTCTGCACCAAAGGGCTTAAATTCTTTAACAGAAATCTACACAGAGAGACAAACATTGAATGAACCGAATTCTTTAGTAAAAGAAAATCTTTAGTAAAAGGAAGCCTTTAGTAAAAGGAAATCTTTAGTAAAAGGAAACCTTTAGTAAAAGGAAGCCTTTAGTAAAAGGAATTCTTTAGTAAAAGAAAATCTTTAGTAAAAGGAAATCTGTAGTAAAAGGAAATCTTTAGTGAAAGGAAATTTTTAGTAAAAGGAAATCTTTAGTAAAAGGAAATATTTAGTAAAAGAAAATCTTTAGTAAAAGGAAATTTTTAGTAAAAGGAAATTTTTAGTAAAAGGAAATGATTAGTAAAGGGAAATCTTTAGTAAAAGGTAATATTTAGTAAAAGGTAATCTTTAGTAAAAGAAAATCCTTAGTAAAAGGAAATCTAAACGGAAATCTTTAGCAAAAGGCGAAAGATTTATTTGCAAATGAAGAGAAAGCAGAGTATCTCTCGACTGCCAGTCATCCAATAAAAATTGTGACATTTGTAATAAATGACAGATTTAAAGTTCTCCATAAAAGATAGTTCTGCATCAAAGGGCTTAAATTCTTTAACAGAAATCGACACATAGAGACAAAAAAAAAGAAATCTTTAGTAAAAGGAAACCTTTAGTAAATGAAAATATTTAGTACAAGGAAATCTTTAGTAAAAGGACTTCTTTGGTAAACGGATACCTTTAGTAAAAGGAAATCTTTAGTAAAAGGAAATCTTTAGTAAAAGGAAATCTTTAGTAAAAGGAAATCTTTAGTAAAAGGAAACCTTTAGTAAAAGGAAATCTTTAGTAAAAGGAAATCTTTAGTAAAAGGAAATCTTTAGTAAAAGGAAATCTTTAGTAAAAGGAAATCTTTAGTAAAAGGAAATCTTTAGTAAAAGGAAATCTTTAGTAAAAGGAAATCTTTAGTAAAAGGAAATCTTTAGTAAAAGGAAATCTTTAGTAAAAGGAAATCTTTAGTAAAAGGAAATCTTTAGTAAAAGGAAATCTTTAGTAAAAGGAAATCTTTAGTTAAAGGAAATCTTTAGTAAAAGTAAATCTTTAGTAAAAGGAAATCTTTAGTAAACGGAAATCTTCAGTAAAAGGAAGTCTTTAGTAAAAAGTAATCTTTAGTAAAAGGAAATCTAAACGGAAATCTTTAGCAAAAGGCGAAAGATTTATTTGCAAATGAAGAGAAACCAGAGTATCTCTCGACTGCCAGTAGCAGTCATCCAATAAAAATTGTGACATTTATAATAAATGACAGATTTAAAGATCTTTAGTAAAAGGAAATCTTTAGTAAAAGGAAATCTTTAGTAAAAGGAAATCTTTAGTAAACGGAAATCTTTATTAAAAGGAAATCGTTAGTAAAAGGATATCTTTAGAAAAGAGAAATCTTTAGTAAAAGGAAATCTTTAGTAAAAGGAAATCTTTAGTAAAAGGAAATCTTTAGTAAAAGGAAATCTTTAGTGAAACGGAATCTTTAGTAAAAGGAAATCTTTAGTAAAAGGAAATCTTTGGTAAAAGGAAATCTTTAGTAAAAGGAAATCTTTAGTAAAAGAAAATCTTTAGTAAAAGGAAATCTGTAGTAAAAGGAAATCTTTAGTGAAAGGAAATTTTTAGTAAAAGGAAATCTTTAGTAAAAGGAAATATTTAGTAAAAGGAAATCTTTAGTAAAAGGAAATTTTTAGTAAAAGGAAATTTTTAGTAAAAGGAAATGATTAGTAAAGGGAAATCTTTAGTAAAAGGTAATATTTAGTAAAAGGTAATCTTTAGTAAAAGAAAATCCTTAGTAAAAGGAAATCTAAACGGAAATCTTTAGCAAAAGGCGAAAGATTTATTTGCAAATGAAGAGAAACCAGAGTATCTCTCGACTGCCAGTAACAGTCATCCAATAAAAATTGTGACATTTATAATAAATGACAGATTTAAAGTTCTCCATAAAAGATAGTTCTGCATCAAAGGGCTTAAATTTTTTAACAGAAATCTACACAGAAAGACAAACATTGTATGAACAGAATTCTTTTCTAAAAGGAAATCTTTGGTAAAAGGAAATCTTTAGTAAAAGGGAATCTTTAGTAAAAGGAAATTTTTAGTAAAAGGAAATCTTTAGTAAAAGGAAATCTTTAGTAAAACGAAATCTTTAGTAAAAGGAAATCTTTAGTAAAAGGAAATCTTTAGTAAAGAGAAATCTTTAGTAAAAGGAAATCTTTAGTAAAAGGAAATCTTTAGTAAAAGGAAATCTTTAGTAAAAGGAAATCTTTAGTAAAAGGAAATCTTTAGTAAAAGGAAATCTTTAGTAAACGGAAATCGTTAGTAAAAGGATATCTTTAGAAAAGAGAAATCTTTAGTAAAAGGAGATCTTTAGTAAAAGGAAATCTTTAGTAAAAGGAAATCTTTAGTAAAAGGAAATCTTTAGTAAAAGGAAATCTTTAGTAAAAGGAAATCTTTAGTAAAAGGAAATCTTTAGTAAAAGGAAATCTTTAGTAAAAGGAAATCTTTAGTAAAAGGAAATTTTTAGTTAAAGGAAATCTTTAGTAAAAGGAAATGATTAGTAAAGGGAAATCTTTAGTAAAAGGTAATATTTAGTAAAAGGTAATCTTTAGTAAAAGAAAATCCTTAGTAAAAGGAAATCTAAACGGAAATCTTTAGCAAAAGGCGAAAGATTTATTTGCAAATGAAGAGAAACCAGAGTATCTCTCGACTGCCAGTAACAGTCATCCAATAAAAATTGTGACATTTATAATAAATGACAGATTTAAAGTTCTCCATAAAAGATAGTTCTGCATCAAAGGGCTTAAATTTTTTAACAGAAATCTACACAGAAAGACAAACATTGTATGAACAGAATTCTTTTGTAAAAGGAAATCTTTGGTAAAAGGAAATCTTTAGTAAAAGGGAATCTTTAGTAAAAGGAAATTTTTAGTAAAAGGAAATCTTTAGTAAAAGGAAATCTTTAGTAAAACGAAATCTTTAGTAAAAGGAAATCTTTAGTAAAAGGAAATCTTTAGTAAAGAGAAATCTTTAGTAAAAGGAAATCTTTAGTAAAAGGAAATCTTTAGTAAAAGGAAATCTTTAGTAAAAGGAAATCTTTAGTAAAAGGAAATCTTTAGTAAAAGGAAATCTTTAGTAAACGGAAATCTTTATTAAAAGGAAATCGTTAGTAAAAGGATATCTTTAGAAAAGAGAAATCTTTAGTAAAAGGAGATCTTTAGTAAAAGGAAATCTTTAGTAAAAGGAAATCTTTAGTAAAAGGAAATCTTTAGTAAAAGGAAATCTTTAGTAAAAGGAAATCTTTAGTAAAAGGAAATCTTTAGTAAAAGGAAATCTTTAGTTAAAGGAAATCTTTAGTAAAAGGAAATCTTTAGTAAAAGGAAATCTTTAGTAAAAGGAAATCTTCAGTAAAAGGAAGTCTTTAGTAAAAAGTAATCTTTAGTAAAAGGAAATCTAAACGGAAATCTTTAGCAAAAGGTGAAAGATTTATTTGCAAATGAAGAGAAACCAGAGTATCTCTCGACTGCCAGTAACAGTCATCCAATAAAACTTGTGACATTTATAATAAATGACAGATTTAAAGTGCTCCATAAAAGATAGTTCTGCATCAAAGGGCTTAAATTTTTTAACAGAAATCTACACAGAAAGACAAACATTGTATGAACAGAATTCTTTTGTAAAAGGAAATCTTTGGTAAAAGGAAATCTTTAGTAAAAGGGAATCTTTAGTAAAAGGAAATTTTTAGTAAAAGGAAATCTTTAGTAAAAGGAAATCTTTAGTAAAAGGAAATCTTTAGTAAAGAGAAATCTTTAGTAAAAGGAAATCTTTAGTAAAAGGAAATCTTTAGTAAAAGGAAATCTTTAGTAAACGGAAATCTTTATTAAAAGGAAATCTTTAGTAAAAGGAAATCTTTAGTAAACGGAAATCTTTATTAAAAGGAAATCGTTAGTAAAAGGATATCTTTAGAAAAGAGAAATCTTTAGTAAAAGGAAATCTTTAGTAAAAGGAAATCTTTAGTAAAAGGAAATCTTTAGTGAAACGGAATCTTTAGTAAAAGGAAATCTTTAGTAAAAGGAAATCTTTAGTAAAAGGAAATCTTTAGTAAAAGGAAATCTTTAGTAAAAGGAAATCTTTAGTAAAAGGAAATCTTTAGTAAAAGGAAATCTTTAGTAAAAGGAAATCTTTAGTAAAAGGAAATCTTTAGTAAAAGGAAATCTTTAATTAAAGGAAATCTTTAGTAAAAGGAAATCTTTAGTAAAAGGAAATCTTTAGTAAAAGGAAATCTTTGGTTAAAGGAAATCTTTAGTTAAAGAGAAATCTTTAGTAAAGAGAAATCTTTAGTAAAAGGAAATCTTTAGTAAAAGGAAATCTTTAGTAAAAGGATATCTTTAGAAAAAGGAAATCTTTAGTAAAAGGAAATCTTTCGTAAAAGGAAATCTTTAGTAAAGGAAATTCTTTAATAAAAGGAAATCTTTAGTAAAAGGACATATTTGGTAAACGGAAATCTTTAGTAAAAGAAAACTTTTAGTAAAAGGAAATCTTTAGTAAAAGGAAATCGTTAGTAAAAGGAAATCTTTAGTAAAAGAAAATATTTAGTAAAAGGAAATCTTTAGTAAAAGGAAATCTTTAGTAAAAGGAAATTTTTCGTAAAAGAAAATCATTAGTAAAGGGAAATCTTTAGTGAAAGGAAATCTTTAGTAAAAGGAAAGCTTTAGTAAAAGGAAATCTTTAGTAAAAGGAAATCTTTAGTAAAAGGAAATATTTAGTGAAAGGAAATCTTTAGTAAAAGGAAATATTTAGTAAAAGGAAATCTTTAGTAAAAGGACATCTTTGGTAAACGGAAATCTTTAGTAAAAGGAAATTTTTAGTAAAGGGAAACCTTTAGTAAAAGGAAATCTTTAGTAAAAGGAAATCTTTAGTAAAAGGACATCTTTGGTAAACGGAAATTTTTAGTAAAAGGAAACTTTTAGTAAAAGGAAACTTTTAGTAAAAGGAAACTTTTAGTAAAAGGAAACTTTTAGTAAAAGGAAACTTTTAGTAAAAGGAAACTTTTAGTAAAAGGAAACTTTTAGTAAAAGGAAACTTTTAGTAAAAGGAAACTTTTAGTAAAAGGAAACTTTTAGTAAAAGGAAATTTATAGTATAAGGAAATCTTTAGTAAAGGGAAATATTTAGTAAAAGGAAATCTTTAGTAAAGGGAAATCTTTAATAAAAGGAAATCTTTAGTAAAAGGAAATCTCTAGTAAAAGGAAATCTTTAGTAAAAGTAAATCTTTAGTAAAAGGAATCTTTAGTAAAAGGAAATCTTCAGTAAAAGGAAGCCTTTAGTAAAAGGTAATCTTTAGTAAAAGAAAATCTTTAGTAAAAGGAAATCTAAACGGAAATCTTTGGCAAAGGGCGAAAGATTTATTTGCAAATGAAGAGAAACCAGAGTATCTCTCGACTGTCGGTAACAATCATCCAATAAAAATTGTTGCATTTTTAATAAAAGACAAATTTAAAGTTCTCCATAAAAGATAGTTCTGCATCAAAGGGCTTAAATTCTTTAACAGAAATCTACACAGAGAGACAAACATTGGATGAACCGAATTCTTTAGTAAAAGGAATATTTAATAAAAGGGAGTCTTTGGTAAAAGGAAATCTTTAGTAAAAGGAAATCTTCAGTAAAAGGAAATATTTAGTAAAAGGAAATCTTTAGTAAAAGGAAATGTTTAGTAAAAGGAAATCTTTAGTAAAAGAAAATCTCTAGTAAAAGGAAATCTTTAGTAAAAGGAAATCTTTAGTAAAAGGAAATCTTTAGTAAAAGGAAATCTTTAGTGAAAGGAAATCTTTAGTAAAAGGAAATGTTTAGTAAAAGAAAATCTTTAGTGAAAGGAAATCTTTAGTAAAAGGAAATCTTTAGTAAAAGGAAATCTTTAGTAAAAAGAAGTCATTAGTAAAAGGAAATCTTTAGAAAAAGGAAATCTTTAGTAAAAGGAAGTCTTTAGTAAAAGGAAATCTTTCGTAAAAGGAAATCTTTAGTAAAGGAAATTGTTTAGTAAAAGGAAATCTTTAGTAAAAGGCAATCTTTAGTAAAAAGAAATCTTTAGTAAAAGAAAATCTTTAGTAAAAGGAAATTTAAGCGGTGATCTTTACTAAAAGGCGAAAGATTGATTCGCAAATTAAGAGAAACCAGTGTATTTCTCAACCCCCAACAACAGTCATCCAAGAAAAACTGTGACATTTATAATAAATGACAGCCTTAAAGTTCTTCATAAAAGTTATTTCTGCATCAAAGGGATTAAATTATTTAATAGATATCTACACAGAGAGAGAAACATTGAATGAATCGAATTCTTTAGTAAAAGGAAAGTTTTAGTAAAAGGAAATCTAACTTGAAATCTTTAGTAAAAGGCGAAAGATTTATTCGCAAATGAAGAGAAGCTTGTGAAAGAAAATTGTGACATTTATAATAAATGACAGACTTTAAGTTACTTCTGCATCAAGGGGCTTAAATTCTTTAACAGAAATCTACATAGAGAGACTGTTAACCCCCGACTATGCTCGATCGTTCACGATACAATTGCCGCCAGGGTATAAAATGGGATGTATCCCAATACTCTGGTCTCTTTTCTATGTGCACCGCAAATCAGCTGCAACAAGACCGCAACTTCGACCGCTGTTTAAGTATAATAACGCGCCGCGTATGTGTGTGAGAGCCAATATACATCACGTAAGATTTCTTCTTTTGTTTAATTTTACCAACGTTCTGTTAGCGCCACTTATCCTAACCATCACCTCTTTTATTGACCCCGGTTTATACCGTGAACGTTCATTTGGTCCGTCGAGCCGGATTAGGATTTGTGGTGCCTAATTACTAAGGTTACCAGTATAATTTATTTTTCGTTTTTTTTTCTTAACCCTCATTTTCGTTCATTTCTATTTTACCGCATTATTTCTTTAGTTTAATTTTTGCTGTTACCGCTAACATCCGCATTTCTCTTTATTTTTCTATTTTTTGCATCTGCAAGTTATTTAGTTTTGCCATTTTTTTCGGCCGTACAACCGTACTTTTTTTGTCCGTCAGGATTGACCGCATGGGCCGCAATTGTATTTGCGTTCTGCATTACAATCGAGGTTCCGTTATCCCTTCTTGCCAAATTTATTTATTTTTGCAACAATGACTGACACAAAACTTGCAAAATTAATTCTTCGCCGCAACATCCCGTTCAGTCGACTTCAGGAATCGATGTTATATGGTAGAACTATTGCTGATGATCCTGAAAGGACAGGAATTTTTCTTGAACGAGTAAAAGATGCTGAGGATACTTACTCAGAATTCAAAACTCTGCACAATCAAATCATGGGTATGGTTGATGATGAGGATTTTGAGGTTCATGATCAAGAACGGGCTCAAGCTGATACAGCATATTACTTCATAAAGGCCTTATCTTGCAAACTTCTCGCAGCTGTTTCGTCGGTTTCATCCGCGACACCTGCAATGGCGACCCCTAAACTCACCAAACTGTCTACTCCCATATTTGATGGCAATTATAAGAATTGGCCGACGTTCTACGATCTCTTTTGGACTATGGTTCACGAAAATTCCTCTCTGTCTGATGTTGCCAAGTATCAATACTTGTTGACGTCACTTAAGGGCGAGGCATTCAATCTTATAAACAGTGCCCGGAAATTTTAGGCAAGTGACACTCGAATTCCCCCCACTACGTTCACAATATTCAGAGGCGTAGAGCCTGTGCCACGGCTGTGGGTCGAGCGAAGCAATTCGCATATATCGTGCAACGAGATTTTTCGTGAGCAGTAACAGCACGCCACGGTCGCACCAGTTTGTTCGGGTGGTTTTTAGGCAACGAACGACCCGTTGCGTAAAATTTCTGAGCTCTGCTTATAAAAGATTTACCAGTAACAAATGATAATTACCCCATTGCTTATAAGAAGTTGACGGGTAGATATCAAAATAAACGGTATTTAGCGACTATCTATTTTAACGAAATTATTCATATGAAACCCGCTCTCGATGAATCTGTCAAGTCATTTCACCATATCATTGATACATTTAACGAAAACATGGAAGGATTTCGTACCTTGGGATTTCCTGTGGATTCATGGGATTTTCTTCTCTTTAACATTTTATTGCAAAAATTGACTTCGTCAACCAAGATCCAATTTGAAGAGGATCACAGCTCCGTAGAGATCCCAAATACTGCGTTGTAGAAGGACGAGCAAAGGCGTTAGACTCTGTTCGACTTACTTCATGTGGCCGCATATTCACAATGGCTAGCTTACTCGAGGCAACTCAAAGGAGCTTTCTGCAAATATTGCGTTCTGTTCCGTCCACTAGCTAAAACAATAAGAGGTGGTTGGGGTTCTTTTATTATTAGGCCTTTCACTAAATACAAGGATGTACACGATTACTGCAAAACTCATGTACAAACTCGAGGACACGTTGCTGCAATGGCATCTCCAAAGTCGTTGCTGGAATGTATTCCAGTGGATATCCAACTTAACCAATCGTCACAACAACTTATAGAAAAAAACAAATAGGTACTGTCCTCAATAATTTCTTGTATAATTTTTTGTGGCACACATGATTTGCCCCTCAGAGGCAAAAATCTGGATGGAGGCGTGCTTATAGATTTATGTAATTTACGCATCGATGCAGGCGATACACAATTAAAAGATCATTTTGAGCATGCACCTAAAAACCCAACATACCGATCACCAATCATACAAAATAAAATAATTGATTTATGTGGCATCACAATCAGGGAGCATATTGTAACAAGAATTAAAAAAGCTTGTGCGTACAGTATTTTGGCTGACGAAACTGCGGACATTTCTGGTACAGAACAACTCTCCATCGGATTGCGTTTCCTTGATGAAAAAGCGAACAAAATAGAAGAAGAATTTGTAGGATTCATACCGCTTGAAGAACTGAATGCCAAGAGTATTGCAAGAAGTATTGAAAAATGTATTGAAGATTTTGTCACAAATTTGAATCTAGAACCGGACAAATGTGTGGGGTTCGGTTTTGATGGATGTTCAACCATGTCTGGTAAAGAAGGCGGTGTGCAAGCAATTTTAAGACAAACGTATAAAAAATCGTTCTACTTCCATTGCTCCTCTCACAAACTTAACCTTGTAGTGAATGACTTAAATGTTATCCCAGAAGTTAGAAACTGTGTTGGAACGGTAAAGACCATCATCTCATTTTTTCGCGAGTCTGTTTTACGACGAAAGCTTATTGCAAGCATTCCAAAATTATGCGAGACAAGATGGTCGGAGAAGTACAAAAGTATCCGAGTTTTTAAGGATAATTTTGTGGACATTGTTAATGTATTAGAGACATTAGCTGTGGAGGGAAATGTCGCAACAAGAAAAAATGCGTATCCATTGCATGCGGCGGCCTGCACAACAGCCTTTATTGTGACATTGGTCTTAATTGCTAAGTATTCCGCTATATTAGAACCCATAGCAAATGCATTGCAAGCAGCAACATTAGACATAGTGAAATCCAACAAGCACATTGAAAATACATTGGAGTTGCTACGAGGACATCGGGAAGATGCAGAAGTGGCTACGGCTGATATTTTAAAGGAAGCCTCCGATATTGCATCACGTCTAAATATTGAAATAACCGCCACACGAAATGTTGGTAGACAGATGCATAGAAGCAATTATCCAGCCGAAAATCTAGCTGAATTTTGGAGAAGAGCACTCGTAGTTCCTTATCTGGATTCCATTATAGCGTCCTTACAAGTCAGATTTTCTGCAGAGAAATCACCTGCATTTGCACTAACCAATTTCCACCCGAGGAACATGACCGGTATTTCTTTGCAGGAATGGACTGACAGTATTTCAGCATGTGCAGTTTATTACGATTTAGAAGGCATTGAAGGAGAAAGGGAATTATGGTACAAAATGTGGAGTGGCAAGCAGGAAGACCTAGATATAATTGATCTTTAAAAAAAAAACTGAATTGTTTTTTCCTGCTATAAGAAAGGCTTTGCTGATACTGCTTTCACTGCCCTGTACAACAAGTACTATAGAAAGATCGTTCAGCTCCCTAAGAAGCATCAAAACACGGCTTAGAAGTGCAATTGGGGAGAATAGATTAAATGGGTTAGCTTTGTTAAGCATTCACCGCCAGTGGGTTTTTGCCAATCAGAAGCAATTAGCTGAAACAGTATTAAGAAAATTTGCGTCCAATCCAAGAAAATTATTATTAACAAATTAGGTTTTATTTCAAATGAATATTCCATTTCCTCTTTTGTTGTTTGGCATTGTAGCAGTGTTGTTATCAACTTTCCTAAGAAAGAAACTACATTTAAAAAGCTGCCCCCCCTTCCCTTTTGAGCTGGATACGCCCTTGGCTGTTATCCCTAGATTATGAGGAATTGGTATGTGTGAAGGTTCTCGGATTACAGTGGGATCACAACACTGATCACTTCAGATTTTCGTGTTCTCCTCGATCTTCTCCCTGCAAAAAAGAGCCATCTTATCGGGTATCGCTCGTATATACGATCCATTAGGTTTTCTAACTCCATGCACGTTGAAGGCTAAACATTTTCTCGAAGAATTATGGCAGTCCAATTGCGATTGGGACGACGTTCCTCCAACACACCTAAAACAAAAATGGGAATTATTCAGTCAGGAAGTCTCAACTTTGTCTAATTTTCGTTTACCTCGCTTAATGGTCTCCAACTCTTATAAAAACTACCAACTTCATTTGTTCTGTGATGCTTTCGAAAGTGGATATGACACAGTAGCATATTTAAGATGCCAGGACTCAAATAATGTAATTCAAACATATTTTTTTTATCGGTTTATCGGTCGATTTTCTGCAAACTATAAAAGACGCGATTTCAACCACCCTTAAAATTTATTCGATCACAGCATGGTCGGATTCTCAAGTTGCAATTCACTGGATCAAATTCTAAAATTCCTAATAAGTGGAAAATATTTATTGCAAATCGTGTTTCACATATTCAAGATATCTTACCTTCCGAATCCTGGAGACATGTTCCATCTGCTGATAATCCAGCCGATTGCGGCTCTCGAGTTTTATACCCGAGTCAAATGACTTTCCAAATACTCCACTGCCTGGCCAGGCAATATCTGTCACCCAGAAGAAGAAGAACTTGGCAAAGAGAGAAAATCATTGGTTGTTTGTTTGAATGAAAATCAAGTTCATCCGTTTGATGCGTTACTTACCAAATTTTCTTTATTACTCCGGATCAAACGAATTATCGCTTATGTCCACCGTTTTATATCGCGATCCAGGAAGAAAAGTTTACATCTGATGTCCTATCACCTACACCCTGTCTGCGTCGACGGACAGACCGCACGTGCGTTAACCTCGCTCCACGAATTTTCGTGTGTGTTTCAGCGATTTAGCTCCCTGTGTGGATTATTTCCTCTACTTTGAGTGTATCTCAACTTTATAGAGTGTTTGTGAGTGTCTCTCGACACGTGTTAAGTGAGTTCAGGTGAGTTTTACTCATAACTGTTTCGTTTTCGAACGACCTAACCTCACTTTTTTATCCCACGCGTGCCTTTTCCGTGAGTTCTTGGACTCGGGTTTCGCGTTAGCATGAGCGCCCCCGGCGCAAAAAAGCCCAGGGATGATGGGAATTCCGAAGGTTGCGACGGGTCGGGTGTTTTCACCCAGGTCCGGACCAAACGGAATCACCGCCGCCCTGGAACGGCAAGGAGACGACGGGAAGCAGAGAGGGCCTCCGCCTCCACTACCAACGCTGCTTCCCAGAAACCCTCCACCACTGGGACAGGTCATACCGGCCAACAGGCTCCGGGCAAGCCCCGTTCGAGCCAGGATCGCAGATCCGAACTTCCCGGCGGTATGAGGGATGCAAAGCGACACGAACGACGCCGACGCCCCACGGGCCGGAGTTACCCGTCACCACCCAGTGGTCGGCGCTACTCAGAGTCGGCTAGCAGAGAAGGCAATAAAAGGCCACGCTCTACCGCCTCTGACCCTTCACCAAGGGCTACCAAACTGGCGCGACATAGCAACGTCAGCAACCCCACCAGGGTGTCCTACCGTGAGGCGACTACGGGTCATCTCCGCGTAGCAATCATCGACGGTCACAACTCTTTGGGGAAGATCAAAGAGGCTGATTTTGTCGAATTACAGGCCTACCTCAACAACCAAATTATGGAGGAGCTTAGGCCGGGCCGCCAGTTCATCCCCTGCTTCACCGACATGTCCTTCAGGGGAGAAACGATGCGTGTCGCCTGTAATAACCAGGAGACCCTAGATTGGCTTAAGGACAAGATTGCTAAGTGCACTGTCATCGACGGAGCCAATCTTAGCACCATTCGGGAGGACGAGCTACCGAAGTTATCAACGGCCACCATCTGGTTTCCGAGTAACTCCGCGGTAAACCTCTTCCCTACCCGACAAGCGCTGGTCACGGGCATTGCCCTACAGAACGAACACCTGGACGTTGAGGGCTGGTGTTTGTTCCATTACGAGGAAAAGGCGGGCGGACGTCTGCTTATCTTCGGAGTGGGACAGAAGGACGCCAACTGGCTCAGGGAACACCAGTGCTGGCGCATCACCGACCAGCGAACCGTTCACCGGGATGGACACTACCGAGGCCACCGCCACGAGCTCGAGCGCCAAAACCGAGCCTGGATCGTCTACCCTGACGATCGGCTCCGGTGCTAGGCCTTCCTCCACGGGCCCCACCGACGAGACTGCACCCACGTCTCCTGCGGCACCGCTCTCCCTCGAGAACCTCCACCTTGACGACGCCCTTGAGGGTGCCGGACCATCACCTGGTTCAGCGTCGCCTTAGGGAATAGTCCTAGAGGCCCGAGGAGCATCACCGGCTGACTGCAACGCCCAGTATGGATCACGTCATAAGGGTAGTACAGTGCAATGTCCATCATAGCCGAGCAGCAACGGCAACTATTTGCCGGTACCTCGATATGATGAATAACACCATAGCTCTGATCCAGGAACCTTGGACCGCAAAGTCCAAGATTCTTGGTTTCGGTGGTCTTAGCGATTCTATTTTCAGTTGTGCCAATCATGACAGACCAAGGACCGCAATCTACATTCCAGAACACCTGGATGCACACCTGCTCCCGCAGTATACCGATGGTGACATCACCACCGTTAGGCTGCGGCGTGCTGAGCATGGAAAAGCCCAGGATCTTATCCTCGCGTCTGCATACCTTCCCATAGAGGACCAACCTCCATCCAGGGGCCTGCTGAAACTCGTGGAGGCTGGCACCCGGGAGGGCCTGCAGCTCATCGTAGCCTGTGACTCCAATGCCCACTCAACCTCGTGAGGGAGCTCATCAGACAATCACAGAGGTATTAAACTACAGGAATTTATTTCTAGTTACAACCTGGAGATACTCAACCAAGGCACGGCTCCCACCTTTGTCAACGCACGAAGTCATACCGTTATTGACATCACGTTGGCCTCAGCCAGTATCTCACAGATCGTCCATAATTGGAAAGTTTCGGAGTATCCGGAGTCTCCATGTCCGACCATAGATGGATCACCTATGACCTTGGTTCAACTAAGGTCAAGCGCAGGTTGGTTCGCGACCCCAGAAAGACTGACATTAACGCTTTTCGCGTTCATCTGACTAGTGAATTACACAACCTACCTATTATCTGCCCACGGAATGTCGGGGCATTGGAGGACTACTCGACCACCATCAGCAATGCCCTGACGTCCTCGTACAAAAAAGCGTGCCTATTGCGGAAGGTGACCGAGTCTGGACGTGCCACCCCTTGGTGGTGCCCAGAACTCGGACACCTCCGAGAACTCACGAAAAAAGCTTACAATAAGGCCAAACGCTCTAAATCCGGCGACGACTGGACCTCATACAAGGCTAGACTCGCTGTGTTCAAAAAGACAATTCGTCAACGACAGAGGACGTCCTGGCGCAACTTCTGCGAGGATGTGGAGAGCGTCTCTGAAGTCTCACGATTTAAGAAGCTCGTTTCCAGCGATCCTCGTCGTGATATTGGTATTCTTAAGAAGGCTGATGGCCAGTATACCAAATCACCTTCCGAGAGCCTACAGCTGTTAATGGATGTTCATTTTCCAGGTTCAGTTGGCGTTACCTCCCCTCCCAGTACGACGTTGGTGGAGGATCGCTGCACTCCAACTGATTACGACTGGATCACCGCCAGTAATGTCAGCAGCAGGAGTAGAATCCGATGGACCATACGGAGTTTCGCCCCCTTTAAGTCCCCGGGCCCTGATGGCATCTCACCAGCCCTACTACAGTGGGGCCTGGACCTGATTGAACCTCACCTGGTGGGACTTTTCCGATCCAGCCTTGCGCTGAGATACATTCCTACTCGCTGGCGTGATGTAGCAGTCACTTTCATCCCAAAGCCAGCAAGACAGGATTATACCATCCCCAAATCGTTCAGACCAATCAGTCTCTCCTCCTTCTTCATTAAGACATTGGAGAGGCTGTCACTGCGTTGTAGGCTACATAGAGAAATCCTTGGAGGCCAAGCTGTCTACCCTGGGAGTGTTCATCGACATCGAAGGCGCCTTCGACCGCACTACCTTCCGTAGCATCCAAGCAGCCCTCACTGAACGGGGCGTGCCTGCGGTGCTTAGAGGATGGACCAACGCCATGCTCACGCAACGCACGGTGAACCTCAGAGCCGGCGACTCCATACTAAGGGGCAGAGTCGCTGGAGGCTGCCCACAGGGAGGCGTACTCTCGCCACTTTTGTGGAACCTGACGTTGGACAGTCTCCTGTGCCTGCTGAGCGCTCTACACTTCGATGTTTTCGGGTATGCTGACAACCTAGTTATCCTCGTTAGAGGCAAACACGCTAACATCCTGTCTGACAGGATGCGCAGCGCGCTCAAACTGATCGAAGATTGGTGCAAACACCATTCTCTTTCAGTCAATCCTGCTAAAACAGAGATGGTGCTTTTTACCAGAAAGCACAAAATCGAGAACTTTGACCCACCGAGGTTCTGTGGTACTTCTCTCCGTCTCTCAGAGGAGGTCAAGTACCTAGGAATCACCTTCGACAGGAAGTTGCTGTGGGATAAACACCTGACTAGCAGGGTCCGGAGAGCATGCACGGCATTCGGTCAGTGTAAAAGGATCATCGGTCGCACCTGGGGCCTGCCACCAAAAATGACCCTTTGGATCTACACTGCAATAATCCGTCCAATGCTAACTTATGGTGCGGTGATATGGTTTTCTAGAGTCAAACTAGCATCCGGCATCACCAAACTGACCCACATCCAAAGAATGACTTGCCTAAGCGTCACCGGCGCTATGAACACCACACCCACCGCTGCTATGGAGAACATGCTCTACCTGCCGCCCCTTGACATCTTCATTGAAGAAGTGGCGCTGGCCACGATGCTGAGACTACGCACGGTGGGATACTCTGGGACCGGGTATTATGGTGGTCCGAGGAGCAGACTTTGGATGGAAGTAACCAAAGGTATGCCTATTTTAGATTGTCCTACGGATATCTTTCCTCCCCACTATGTTTTCAGGAGACCCTACCTCACACACTCCGCAGCCGCCTCAGCTGACGTGAGTAGGAGCCTGAAAATCTACACTGACAGCTCAAAAAGACAGGAGGGTACTGGAGCGGGAATCTTCTCCCACGACTTCCAGGTGAGGCGCTCAATTCCACTTGGCCCATACCCTTCTGTACCACAGGCGGAACTATACGCCATCAAAACTGCCGCTGAAGTCATCACTGACTCCAACAAGTCCGGCAAGAACAAAGTGATCCTCACAGACAGCAGACAGTCCATCCTAGCTCTGGAGAGATGTTGTTTCTCCTCCGGGCTACTTCTGGAGTGCCACCAAGCGCTGGTCGAAGCGTCCAGGTCCAATTCCATCGCCCTGGCCTGGACTAAGGGACACGCCGGCAGCAAGGGCAATCTGCATGCCGACAAACTCGCCCGCAGGGCAGCAAATCGGATGCCTGAGGCACCCGACCCCTTCATCCTTCCATCCACCTCCACCCTCGTAGAGTTGGTAAGGAAAATCACCCACCAAAAATTCAAACGTAGGTGGGATACTATTCCGGGCTGTTCTCATGCAAAGGAACTTCTAAACTACCCACCTGTCAAGATGGCTAAGAAATTACACGAGCTCCCGAGAGGCAAACTGCGTCTCATTACCGGCGTACTCACGGGACACTGTGGAATTAGGAAGCATATGTATAATATGCAACTGAGCGATACGTCCCTCTGTCGAGCATGTAAGCAAGAGGAGGAAACGGTAAGACACATATTATGTGATTGTCCCGCCCTAGAAGACCATAGGGTAAGTGCTTTCGATGATCCATGGCCGTCACTAGACAGAATGCGAAATGCTCCCCTGTCGAGTATGCTAGCGATGGCTACATCCATCAGTTGGCTGCTCGCTACGGGTATATAATACTCGGTTGGGCATGGAGGTTGGCACAAAGGGCCCAGTGGGGCCTAAGTGCCGTCTATGCCTGGCATAGTGCCTCCCACCCCTACATACATACATACTGATGTCCTATCTCCGTCCGAGCTACAGAATTCGCTGCATTCCTTGGTGAAACACGTTCAAATGCACTGTTTCCCGGAAGTACTCCAATCATTGACCAACAACCAATTACCTACAAAGCCTTTCCGTAAACTAGCTCCATTCGTCGATTGAGATGGGTTACTTAGGGTGGGTGGTCGATTGCGTAATTCTGGAGTGCCGTTCGACCAGAGACAGTTGCTGCTGCCCAAAGGATCACGATTGACGGACTTAATAATAGAAGAAACGCACCTGAAATTTCTGCATCCTGGTTATCGCACGTTATCATCTCTCCGGGCATAGCAGTTTTGGATTCTATCACCAAGGAGTGCCATCCACCGAGTACTATCGATATGTATTCGCTGCTTCCGGGCCAAGCCAAGTTCATATACTCCGCTGATGGCTGATCTTCCATCATTCAGAGTCTCGGAATCAAGACCCTTCTCCACACTGGGGGTAGACTTCGTTGGACCTATCCTCACAAAGATGCATCGTTATCGGGGTGCTCGGTCGGTCAAGTCCTATATTTGTATATTTATATGTGCGTCCACTAAAGCTGTGCACCTTGAGTTGGTTTCAGATTTGTCAACTGATGCCTTTTTAGCCGCTCTGAGACGATTCATCTCCCGACGAGGTCAATGTTCTACAATATTCAGCGACCAGGGAACCAATTTTGTGGGTGCATTCAACAAAATGCAGGACATCGCTGATGCCACCAGACAGTCACTGGGGATCCAATGGCAAATTCAACCCGCCGGGAGCTCCACATTTCAACGGATTGTCAGAGGCAGGGATAAAGTCGGTAAAAACCCATTTAACGCGCGTTATTGGCAACCAACAACTCACATTCGAGGAGATGTACACGGTCCTGACGCAGATCGAGGCCGTATTGAATTCACGACCCCTTTCCCCGCTCTCCTCAGATCGAAATAATCTTGCACCACTAACACCAGCACATTTCTTGCTTTTAGAACTGAATTGTGAAGTTCCAGACAGTGACGTTACCAATCAACCAACCAACCGACTGACTCGTTGGAACCTGCTCCAACAAATGGTACAGGATTTTTTGGGGTCGCTGGATGCACGAATACCTATACACCATACAACAGCGGCACAAATGGAACACTGTGGGGCATGCCATCGCCATTGGAGACCCGGCTCTTATCTTTTGCTTGATTTATATTTAGGGCCTACATATTCCTACATCTTATTATGACATTATATCCTCTGAAAAAAAAAACCTTTAATTGTCCAAAATTGTTTCTCAATGTATTGGATCCTCTTAATTTGTATTTTCATTATTTATATCGTGTAATGATAAATATTAATGATTTACATAGAAGAACAATTGCTGCCAGTTTTTGCCATATCGACCCTATCCACAGAGGTGCATCCAGTAGGTGATGAAATTGAAGAAAATTCTGAAGCTGCAAATTCAAGTAATTATTAATATTTATTTTATTGTCTTGTGTGCACAAATTGTTACTGTTTTCAATTTTAACTTAAATAATGACCAAAAAAATATTAAAATTAAATGTCATCAGATTTTCGTGGAAACTTCAAAAGGTACATATTTTTTTGTGTATATATGTCCTAACATATGAGTAAGCAATTGTGTAAAGAATTTACTTTATACATTTTTATTTATTTATAATTTTTAAATACAACTTGAACTAATGCATTTAGTACAATTAATATATATTGGTTTTGATACTGATTGTACTTTTCTTTGCATAATTAGGAGGAGCACCTGAGAAAGACAAAGGTGTTGTGGAAGAAGTAGGGCATCAGGTTTCTACAGTAAGTTCACAAGGTATGTACATAATTTTTCTTTAAAAAATATCCTTAGAATCATGTAAGTAGCATATCATTTCTATCGCATATTATTATTATTATTGAATTAAAAGTTATAACTAACTACGGTAAATTAGTACAAATATATGATATATTATTAGAAATTGAAAAAACATTTTATTGGAACATTATGTAATTTTTTGAAAAATTTTTATTTCACTTAATTTATACATTTGTTTTTGTAAATTGTAAGTAAATTTGAATGTGTTTTGATATGATTTATTTTATGTGCATAAACAGGAGTAGCAGCTAAAAGACATCCAAGAGTTATCGAAGAAGGAAGGAAAGACCTGAGCTTTGCAGCACATTCACAAGGTACACACACTTTTTATGATGTTGGTGAGTATAAATCTGTAGCAATATCGATTTAGAAGTTTTTACTTCATCTTCAGGTCTAGCATCTTATATGAAGTGCTCTTGTATTCACTATTTTCTTCTTGACGTCACATGTCTCCAAATAAAAGAAGAAGGAAATGGTGAAAACAACTCCATATAAGACGCTTCACCTGAAGATGAAGTAATGACTTTGAAATCAATAATGTCACAGATTTACATTATCAGACATCAGTAAAACAAATCAGTAATTTTTCTTTTATTTAACCTGACAGCACTTTGTGATAACTACATCCTTTAAAATAAAACTGTGTTTATCTAATGGCGCTGCTTCAGTGTCAGATAGTACGTGGAAAGACCAAAGCTTATGTGACAAATGTTTTAAATTAAAAATGATGATTCTCTAATAGAAACAAAACAATTTATTTAACTACTCTAGCATTTATTTATTTCATCATACTATTTCATTATTACCTATGTTTTAGGTCACAAAACCCTTATTAGTGACGTTACGAAGAAGATACTTGCTTTAAAAAAGACATCTTCATATTTAAGAAGAACAAATGCTTCGTTGAAGAAAAAACTTAAAATGGCACGACATCAGTTACACGCTGTGGAGTCCTTGCCTCCCACTATATATTAGTTTTTCAAGTGCCAAATAGAAAACTGTTTTAAGGCTCCAAAAGGACGTAAATATGATATAAAAGATATATGCTTAGCACTCGGGGTATACAAGAGGAGCCCAAGAGCGTATCGTTTGCTCCAAGATTTGTTTGTTTTACCATCGGTTCAAACACTGAGAAAAACTTTGAATAAAATGTTTGCAGTCCTTCGTGAGAGTATTAAGACAATGTCGCCTCAGGAGAAAATCTGCACGCTCATGTTGGACGAAATGGTCCTACAGCCTAGTTTATATTATAACGATGCTCTGGACGAGTTGGAGGGTGTGGTGGATTATGGGTTTGAACGCAAACCAGAGATTCCTGACCATGTACAGGTGTTCATGTTACGTGGGATTTTTAAACGATGGAAGCAACCCGTTGCTTTTATGTTTTCAAAATCCACTACAAGTGCACCTGTACTGTGCAGAACTTTTAAGGAAGTAATCGCAGAAGCAACTGCAATTAGTGTTACTGTAATTGCTTCTATATGTGATCAGGGAGCAACCAACGGTAAAGCAATCAATATGCTTATGGAGGAGACGAGAGCAAATGCATTGAGGAGAGATGAGCATCCGGAAGATGGTATAATTGTTATTGGTAACAATACAATTATACCACTTTTTGATCCTCCACACCTCTTGAAATGCATTCACAACAATCTCCTAACTAAGGATTTGATGTTCTGCCAGAAAGGCAAGAAGAAGGTTGCTCGCTGGTCATATATAGAAGATGGTTACCGTATTGACCGGGGCTTAAAACTGCGTGTGCTAACGAAACTGACGGATTTTCATTGCTTACGTGGCAAAATAAGAAAAATGAAGGTTTCGTTTTGCACACAGGTTTTTAGCAGACAAGTTGCGGCTGTGCTTGGTTCCTGGAGCTCTGGTGTAACCCGTAGTCGTGACCCCACAATTACGCTGACAAAGGAAGCGCAGGATACGGCAGATCTGTTATATTTCTTCAATAATTTATTTGATTCCATGAATGAGTCATATGCTGCAAATAATAGAAACCCGTTGAAAGGACCTTGCTGCGAACAGCCTCCACACTCAAAAATATGGAAAAGCGCTATCAACACCATAAAAACCATAAAATATATTGGCACAACATCGTCTCCTCCTGTATTAAAAAAATATATATTAACGATAAAAGGATTTCAAAAAATATCAGCACTCCTTGCGGGCATGGGATTGAAATCATTTCCAACTAGAGCTTTTAACCAGGATCCAGTGGAAAACTTTTTTTGTCAGATAAGACAACAAGGAATACAAAATAACAACCCAACTTACCAATATTTTATACCACACTTTAAATCCCTGATAGTTAACAATTTCATGAGACCTATGTCTAATAAAAGGCATTCTCAAGGTGCAAATTGTAGAATGGATGAATGCACTGATCTTATGCAACCGATCAAAGCGTGTTTAGCATAACGTGTTACATAACTAAACAAACCTGAGGATCCATTTCCAATTACACGTTTGGAAAATGTAGGGCCAACAAACGAAGGATTTAAAAAATTGCAAGTGTTAGCAGCAGCGTATGTTGGGGGATTTGTCGCAAAAAGAATTTTCCCTGAATTTAACAACTGCGATGTATGTCATAAAAATATTCTACATGATGGACCGGAACCCCTAGATATACATCAGTATGTCACATGCCGAGAGTACGACCAATCACAATGCCACCTCACCTATTGTAACCCATCCTTTATCCGCTGCCTTATTCACATATATCACACATCTTTTTCCTTATTTCCTCATGTTATTCATTTTTACAATATAATCACAAAAGTAGAATCCTTCTTAATATCCAAGTGTACCTTTCCTTTTGAATCTTGTCCCCACAGTGAAAATTTAAAGCATAAACTGATTCATTTTTTTACAATATTTCTACTGAAACACTATTCCAAAACAATAACAGACATCCTATACAGAAAAAATACCCAACTCCCAAATCCTGACCATCTCCAAAAGCAAATTTTAACATACATTGCACAACATACAAGAAAGGTAATAAAAACATTTTTTTCTAGTTTCTTACATTTCAAAATAATGTTGGTTGCAGGGTTAATTTATGGACATAAATTGTTTCACCTTCACAAGTACTCCCATCATTCTTTTGATCGTCACTGATTATTACATTTATTAGGTAAGTAAAATAAAAGTAACATCCACATATTAAGTTAAAGATGAAAACTAAATCATCACTTTCTGTTTCAGGCCTCAACATTTGTTGTGAAATCAGCTCTTGTTCTGCTTTGGAATTTGCTGAATTCCAAAGCAGAACAAGAGCTGAGGAATTATGATGGTAAGAAATATTTGTCACCTATACAATGGTTATAAAAGTTATGATTTGTTTTTCAAGCAACGAAAGAGGGTCCATGGAGCCACAATTTAGCAATACATTTATTGCATTCCATCTGAAAAGATTCAATTAGCCAGAATAATTTTTTTTTTATAAAAATCAGTTCTCTTTCTGCACTTCATTGAGTCAGCTTGGTTGAAAAGGTAAGAAACTTCTTGTCTCGTAAGAGGGAAAATGAAAATGTCAATTTCTTTGTCTTGCAGCCATCATTCTTTAACACAAGTTATGCAACTCCATTGATTGAGGATCTGAGGAAACCTAATGTGATCTAGATCTACAATCTTGTTTCCAAAAAAAAGTTATGGGTTCAAACGGCGTAAGGCGTATGGATTTTTTCAACTCTCCGTCCTCCGTGTGTCGGAATGCACGCAAAGCTGCTGGTCCCGTAACCACTTTTGATGACAAATGGCAGATGCCAACTTAGAGCGGAATGGAATCTCCCTTGTGGGCTTCTAGCATCGTCGGTTGCTGTGTGGGCGAGATAGCTAAGCTGTCCTATCCACAACTGTGCTGCATGCTCATTGAAGCATGTGTGCACGAAGGAAAAGTATGCAGGGCTACTAGAATTGGTAAACCACAGAATTGAATACAACTAGAACGCGTATAAACCGTCTGCGCATCCTATTTCATGGATCCACCACAGAAGAGAATAACAACCAGAATATTTTCTCTCTTTGGCGGGAAAATGTGCGCATATCGCCGCGCATATCTATCCGCCATATTTTGTTGTGGACGAATGAGTAACCAATCTGCGTAAGGAACGTAACGCATATAGAAGTTTTTCATTTGGTTGACCGTAATTTGTACTGAATGCTTACCAAAAAACGATCACCTGAAATTGAAGATTTCTAGTTTCAATTTTACCGCTACAAAGGATCATTCTATTTCAGTCACTCTGTCTAATGCCGCACTTGTTCAACAGTGTTCTCGTCGAATTAGTACAGAGCCGTATTCAGAGGTTAGTGATCCGCTGTAGTTTTTTATGCGAAATAAGACACAATAAGACGTTCATGTGCGTAGTAGAGAGTTCAAAGTAGATATAAGAGTTGTAGTGTAAGTGTAAGTGTTAATATTAGTGCGTAGACTATAAATTTTGTCCACTCCTGCAAGGATTTTCCGTACAATTTTGCACTGAATGCGATTGTTTTTCACATTAAAATTTATAAACCGGAACTTTAGAAGTAAAAGGAATCCTAATAAAATAATAAAATGCACTTAAGCACAAATAAACTGATTGGAAGATGTATGAAGTTTGATCTTTCCTCTCCTCTATTTTATAAGTTAATCTTATGAATTATCTTGAATTACTAATAACATTTTAAGTATTTAAGTACTATACCTTAAATTACCTGTAATATTACCAACAGTAATTTATGTCCTCGGTAACTTTAAGTAATTTTACCTAAATTACCGGTACACATTCATCAATGAAAGAAAGTTAGTTTACTATATTATAGGTGCATTGGCCACAATATAGGTGTATAGGTATTACATCTACCTACATTATTAATAAGTTCAATAACTTAATAAGTGTAATAATTTCAAAAGTTTTACTAAACTTGCGTCCACGTGTCCGCATCGTAGGTATCGCAACTTTGCTGTATTGCAGAAATAAATACGATACTTATGATGCGAACTTGTGAACGAGCACCTTAATTCGGTCCTGATATATCCACACGAAAACATGGCGCAAGGTCACCCAATCTGGTCAACATAAATCAAAGGTGCCGCCGAGAGTGAATATTCTGGTTGTTCTTGTCTTCTGTGGATCCACGAAGGGCCCCCACCTAATGTAGCCCGGCGAGAGAGACGCTTGCCCTTTGTTTACATATTGTGGGGAGCGCAAGAGAGATAAAGTACGTGCGGTGCATGGTGCAGGTGTTGTTTGTTTTGATTCGAGTCGTCTTTTGGCAGGGGCGGACTAGGCCTAGGCAACCTAGGCACGTGCCTGGGCCCGTAATTTTCGGGGTCCGAAAATTAGTTTTTTAACCTTTTAATTTTTATAATTAATTTTTATTTTTATTTAACAGAAAAACGTGATATTCATAATAACATTAAAAATAAATTCCTGAAACGCATCCAAATTATTTACGTCATTTTTCCTCAAACAAAGATGAAAAACCATTAACAAGGTCCGCAGCTGCTGATTCACATAAAAGACTTGATACATTTGAATATGCTCTGTTATTTACTATATGGGAACAGATTTTAGAGAGAATAGATGCTTCAAACAAGATTCTTCAACAAAAAGACCAATCCCTAAATACAGCCGTTTTAATATATGTATGTCAACAAAAGAATCAGAAAAAAATATGATATTGCATATAGTAATGATAAAAAACGGCAGAAAATACGAAAACTATTTCATGATGAAATTCCAGAACATGAAATAAGATTCAGTTGCAAAGAACATTTTAAAGTTAATATTTTTTTGTTGTTGTGTAGTAAAGTCACCTTTACTCCCTTTGGTAGATCTAGTTTATAGGTATAGGTAAATGACCGGTACAAAAGTGCATCGATGACATTACGTAAACCTCGTGCATTCGCAAGAATGCTGATTCTCAGTTGCCCCACATTTTATTGATTTTTATTGGATGTGACAATAACGCCATCCAACAAATACATATTATTGATTTTTATTGGATGTGATAATCACGCCAATCAATTAATTCATTTCATTGGTCAAATGCAATCATGGCATTTTCGATGGACAAAGCGACTGAGGGTCGGTTTCATACATTAGAAACTAGTTAGAGTTAGACATTGTAATTATTAAGACGAAGCTGTAACAGAAAGGGAACCAATAAACCGGATATAAACTTACGATTGGTGTTAATTTCTTCGCTCCCCAACAAGATTGGTGTCAGGTGAAAAGGGTGAAATTTAGTTGATTTCTGCGACTGATTGCTGTTAAGAAACAGTGTCCAGAAATTGATACACGGAGAGAATCCTCTACGAGCAAGTAATCTTCCCTAATACATCCTTCAGGAGCGAGAAGTACGCTTGGTAGACCACTTTCCGTGCTGGTCTCGATAGCCCAACTTATCGTCTCAGCGTTGGAGACCGAGGTAACCCAAAGAAGGAAATCCGGTGAAGTTCTAAGGAGTCCACCATCCAATCATCATTGACCGATATCCGATCCATCCAACCCCGTTCTGTGAGGCCGCTAACATCCAGAACCCAATTATCAGCTCACGGGAGAGGAGGTGACCGAAATCCGCATCGTCACAGATCCAGCCAACCCCGTTCGGTGAGGCTGCCGACATCCACAACCCGCGGATCAGGAAACGGAGTGGTGACCGAGGCCATCGAGTTCTTTGTGAAGTGCGAGTGAAGTTCGAGTAAACGGATTAACTTTAACTACTTGTAAGTCACTTTTGCCACTATATTTGTTTATTCTATGCCTAACATCGAAGATAACGCAGCTAACGTCCAACAAGTAGAGACCGCCAACATGCCTTTCCAATTAGAAACCTAATGTGATCTAGATCTACAATCTTGTTTCCAAAAAAAAGTTATGGGTTCAAACGGCGTAAGGCGTATGGATTTTTTCAACTCTCCGTCCTCCGTGTGTCGGAATGCACGCAAAGCTGCTGGTCCCGTAACCACTTTTGATGACAAATGGCAGATGCCAACTTAGAGCGGAATGGAATCTCCCTTGTGGGCTTCTAGCATCGTCGGTTGCTGTGTGGGCGAGATAGCTAAGCTGTCCTATCCACAACTGTGCTGCATGCTCATTGAAGCATGTGTGCACGAAGGAAAAGTATGCAGGGCTACTAGAATTGGTAAACCACAGAATTGAATACAACTAGAACGCGTATAAACCGTCTGCGCATCCTATTTCATGGATCCACCACAGAAGAGAATAACAACCAGAATATTTTCTCTCTTTGGCGGGAAAATGTGCGCATATCGCCGCGCATATCTATCCGCCATATTTTGTTGTGGACGAATGAGTAACCAATCTGCGTAAGGAACGTAACGCATATAGAAGTTTTTCATTTGGTTGACCGTAATTTGTACTGAATGCTTACCAAAAAACGATCACCTGAAATTGAAGATTTCTAGTTTCAATTTTACCGCTACAAAGGATCATTCTATTTCAGTCACTCGTTTATTCTATGCCTAACATCGAAGATAACGCAGCTAACGTCCAACAAGTAGAGACCGCCAACATGCCTTTCCAATTAGATACCGCGCTAAAGATGATTCCCGAATTCAATGGAAATCGGGATAATCTACATAAATTTTTGACATGCTGCGATATCGTCGGTGCGACTTGTTCATTGCGAAACGATCAAGAACAACTCATAAACGTTATAAAAACTAAACTCTGTGGATCCGCATATAACTTAATTAAGTATAAAAAATTCACAACATGGGCTGAATTAAAACCAATATTACAGCAACAGTACCTCGAGAAACGAACGATTGCGCAATTGCAGACAGAACTAGTAAATTCACGGCAAGGTAGTAATGAGGATGTGATCACTTTCGCCAATCGTCTCGAACGATTAACTTTAGATCTTACCGACGCTTGCATAGCGAGCGAAGGGGAAGATTCTGCAGACGTTATTCAAAACTTAAACAAAAAATCATCCTATCAAAATTCTCGAACTACAGCTCAGCCAAAATGTTTCAAATGCGGGAAACTGAATCACAAAGCGGAAAACTGCTACTCAAATCTTCCGAGATATCCAAAACCAGAATTTAAAAGAGAAATTAATATTAATACGGTAAATGCGATATGCCGATATTGCAAAAACATAGGTCATACGATTGAGCAGTGCCGAAAACGGCAATATAATAATTCGCGCGCGTCGCAATCCCACTCCAATCAAAACCGTCATAATTATAGAAATCCAAGCTTTGCAAATAACTTCACCGCTAGGAATTCCCACAATTCGGGAAACGATACGCGACCTGCCGCACAGGGCCATGCGAGACAGGTCCGCGACCTCTAACGAGTGCATCAATGGCCCCTCGCGATGTCAATGTGTCCATTGCATCTGCTGAGTCAATTTCTATTCCTAACCATTCAACCGACGAGTTCCCAGTATCGCGTTGTAGTATCGTATCAAATATAGTTTACAAATCCACTGAATCCGCCGACTCAACTACTACTTCAAATACTATTTCTACAACTGGTAAAACCACCTAGTGCACTGTATCATGTTCCAACAGTATTACTAATTCAGATCATATGTCTCTTTCCACTGAACTCGCTGAACCGACTCTATCATCCGACCATGACAAAACTGACCTACCTCAAGAAATATACGTTTTAAATGATCTTATATCCAACTGTTCGACTGTAACTATACCTGAATCTAGCTGCTACTAAATCCGCCAATTTTTTCTTAGACACTGGGTCCGATGTTACCGTTTTAAAACTTAAATGTGTCGATCTCAATGCCTATGTCGATGTAGATCATAAGCTTAAATTAAAGGGAATCACTTCTGAAATCATATTCTCCCTCGGTGTCTGTCAAGGTGTATTTTCCCTGGGAGATCACGATTCAATCACGCATCCCATACATTTAGTTCCGAACGACTTTCCAATAGCTTCTGACGGGATATTAGGCAAAGATTTTCTAATCAAAAATAACGCAGTCATAAACTATAAAATTCCAATACTAGTCTTGACAGTCAATGAACAGAAATATTCCTTTAAAATACAAAATCCCGAAATGATTACCGTACCCGCGCGACCTGAGCTTCATGCTAAAATACCTATATCAATAACTGAACCCACAGTGTGTCTACAGAAAGAAATATCAAAAGGTCTTATAACCCCCAAAATGGAACATGTAAAATTAACATAATAAATTCGAACGAGGTCCCAGTCACTTTCGACATCAAACAATTAGAATTCGATGATCTAAATAAATACGAAGTTTTGTCTTTTCATCCCTCCACAGAACCGTCGCGATTTAAAATGTTTGAATCCGAGGTAGATATCAGCCATTTAAATGATGAAGAACGCGAATCCATACTTTCGATTTGTAGAGAATTTCATGACTTGTTTTACCTACAGGATGACAAACTAACGTGCACTGATTCAATTCAACATTCTATTCCCCTTCGTAGTGATCGCCCAATTTTCGTGAAACCATATCGCTTACCCGTGTCACAAAAAACTGAAATTAAAGAGCAAATTGATAAGATGCTGAATGATGGCATTATCGAACCGAGTAGATCCCCGTATAACTCTCCTATATTAATTGTCCCTAAGAAACCAGATCCGTCCGGGAAAAGACGGTTGTAGATTGCGGTTGTAGTCTGGTTGTAGATTTTCGAAAACTGAACGACACCACGGATTCCGATGCTTACCCACTGCCTAATATTACCGGGTGACTGGCAGACCTCACGAGGTCACCCTGAAAACTGGCTTTCGGTCTAACCAATACCGGATTTCCGGGCCAACGGCGACCACTGCCTTTAGTAGATGTGAGGGAGGGACACCAGACATCTGGCTCCCGGCGCAGACTCATCAACCGTGGCCTTCGGAAGTTGTGCCAAAATGAGTACTTAACGATCTGATATTTATATCCGAACAGGGATTAAGGCAAAGCGCGGGTAAACGATTTAGACCACATGACGTTTACTCCTAAAACTGTCTTCAGGAGCTACCCTATCCCACGTATGTGGGCAATGTGATGCCGCCGACAGAAATGATATGTGGTAGAGTTGTCGCCCAAAGCGTGCTCGACGGTGAACCCATCTACCGTTGAAAGGGGAATCTTTCTAATACTGGGTACGGAAACGCGCAAGCGTTTTCCGGACGGCGACTCGTCAAACGTGAATTCCGGAAGGTTTTCGACACGAGTACTTGAAGAAATTCGAGGCTGTGGGTTAACATCACACTCTACGGTGCGACCCCTAGAACCACTCAGAGCTACCCTATACCATGGCATCCTGTGCTGTGGGTCAATGGGCGCTCTGCAGTGTGTAAAGATGTAGAGTAGAGGAACGCGCTTAGAGATGCGACCTCGCCGGCGACTTGTCCAACGGTATCGAAGGAATCCGATTAACACAAGTACCGAGGGGAAGGAGGAGGGCCCCCATGGCTTGCCATGGCCTCTTTCACCTGGCGTAGGACTCTCGGGGGCAGCTACGTTTCCGGGATAGTGAGGACTTAGTGCAAGCTGAATGCCGAAAGGCGGGCCAGCGCGGCGACCCCTATGGGGCGTCAACCCACATTCTAATGCCTAATATTACCGAGATATTAGCCCAGTTGGGCAGGGCGAAATATTTCTCTGTTGTTGACCTCGCGTCCGGTATATACGATTACCTATGGGGTTGAAAGGCTCGCCCGCGACATTTCAACGCCTTATGAATAACGTGTTAATGGGAATACAGGGTCTGAAATGCTTTGTGTACTTGGACGACATAGTCGTGTATGGATCCACACTAGCTGACCACAATTCTAAGCTGAAAGATGTATTTTTCAGACTGCGAGAACACAATTTGAAACTCCAGCCGAGCAAATGTAATTTCCTTCGAAAAGAAATCTGCTATTTAGGGCACATAATCTCAGAAGGGTACTCAACCCGATCCCAAAAAGACTAGTGCGGTTCAAGAATTTCCCTATCCACGCAACCAAAAACAGCTCAAATCATTTGTTGGCCTTGATTCTTACTACCGCCGATTTATATCCAGATTTTCTGAAATAGCAAAACCTCTTATTAAAGAAAGATGCCAAATTCGATTTTAATATCCATTGTAAACATGCTTTTGAAACCCTTAAACAGATGTTAGTAAGTCCACCCCTTCTTCAATTTCCAAATTTCTCAGAAGAATTTCTCCTTACCACTGATGCTAGTCAAGATGCTTTAGGCGCGGTGCTATCACAAGGCGAAGTCGGAAGTGATCTGCCTATAGCTTATGCCAGCCGCACCCTAAACAAGGCAGAGAGAAACTATTCCACCATAGAGAGGGAGGTTTTAGGGATCGTGTGGGCCACCCAGCACTTCCGCCCCTATTTATATGGTCGAAAATTTAAAATTCTTACCGACCACCGATCCCTCGTGTACTTATTTTCTGTTTCAAACCCTTCTTCTCGCCTTGTACGATATCGGCTAAAAATCGAAGAATACGAATAAGAAATTAATTATAAGCCCGGAAAACAGAATTCTAATGCCGACGGGTTATCCCGAATGTATAAAGTTCGACCCCAATCCTTTGCTAATAAATATGAAACTTATCTAAATGAGATCGAAACTAAAGTATTCGTCAACGATGACATAATTGACACTGGTGACAACCCGACCTGTAACAATATTCTAAATTTCATTGTCGAACACAGCTCTGAACCGAAATCAAACGAAAATGTCCAATTAAATGAGTCAATACTTGTCACAACAGATGATGACAAAACCATAATCCATTTGTCTTTAGACCAAGACGAATCTAGACAGAATAAATATTTATCTATCTTTACCTCATTGGACCGACTACGAACGTTCACACAGGACCCTTGTTGAGTATTTGCGATGTTATATTAACAAAGACCAAAACAACTGGGATGACTTCATGCCCTTTGCCACCTTTACATACAATACCACTCCGCATACCTCAACAAACTTTACTCCATTTGAACTATTATACGGACGAAAAGCAACCCTACCAACAATAATACAGAAGGATCCAGAGACAATTTATAATTTTGATGACTACCATAACGAACTAAAATCTCGACTCCAGCACTCCCATAAAATTGCACGAGACACTCTTATACGAAATAAAGAGACTGCCAAAGACAGATTTGACAAAAACACTAAAGACCTGGAATTACAAGTTGGCGATACGGTACTTTTGAAAAACGAATCTAATGCAATTGGAAAAACCAAGAAACTAACACCCATTTACGAAGGTCCCTATGTAGTAGTCTCAGTTGATAGTCCTCAAAATTGCACTATAAGAATAAAAAGGAAACTAGTTAAAGTCCATAAGAATAGACTTAAGAAACTACAGGCTAATTAGGGTTAGAACTTAGAAATACGCAATTAATAGCAATAGCAGCAATAGCAAATAGTAATAAGTAATAGTAGGTTCATTATTTAATTTCAGAAAATGGTTCCATTACTGTTCGCCCTCATTATGATCCACTACTTCTCCGGAGCTAAACCCACTGAGCAGGGGTACTCAATTCGAAATTTAGATGCATCAAGCCGGATTGTATTACGAAAAGCTTGGTAACATAAAATTATATAAAGATTTTTGGAAAGTTATTACTTACTTAGATTTAGAAAACTACCAGTCTGAACTCAATACGATTCACTCTTACTATGAACGCGTTGAATCACGTTGTATAGCATTGAAATCCCGGAACATTTCGAGTAGTCTGTGTTATTTCGTACATTCAACACTTTACACTCACATAAATACCATTGTGGACCAAAATGAGGTAGTTCGACAATTGCTAGGTGTAGACATTCGAAAGAAACGTGGTCTTTTAAACGTTGTAGGATCAGTTTCAAAAACATTATTCGGAACATTGGACGAAAGTGATGATCTATACCAGCGCTTCTCAAACTATGAGTCGCGACCCAAATGTGGGTCGCGTTAAAAAAATTTTGGGTCACGTATGAAGCTAACCACAGCAAGAAATAAATCACAATTTACAATCACACAAAGAGGAGTACAACAGATTTCATTTGAACAGTATAGTACTTGTACTGTCAGTAGAGCACTTGTACTGTACGAACACGCATCCGTTTTCGCGCATCAACATCATAGCATGTGTACCACACATGGCTCGCGTCTTTAAAGGCGGCTCCACACGCAACGAAAAATCCGATTGTCTGCTCCACACGTAGAGGTTTCTCCATCCACACGTAGAGGTTTTCCTTGAGGTCTTACGCCTCGAGGCATGCCTTCGGATTTTCCGTTGCGTGTAGAGCCCCCTTAATTTTCTGTGTTCAATGTAAAGTGTAAACCCGCTTATGAAACAGAAAGCGGCAAAAGTACACTTTTGTCGAAGTTAAATAATTGCAGGTAAATAGCCACATATTAATTAAACTAATTTAAATTTACTCTCTTTGTATTTTCTGCATCGGGAGCAATTAGCTGCGAACGGCATGAGCTCAAGTCTTCATGAAATTTTAAATGAATGTGTAACAATTGTAAATTACATCCGTAAAAGTGTACTAAAAAAATTTTTTTGAAAATATTATGGGAAGAAATGGGACCAGAACATCAGACATTGTTTTTGAATTCTCATATAATGATGGCTTTCCAGGGGTAAAGTATTAGATTTTTCGAACTGAGAATGAAAATTGAAATATTTTTACGGGAACAAAAATCAACTTTATGCGAATTCTTTCAAAATAATTTGTGTCTTGCAAAAGTACCTAGCATATTTGGCTGATATATTTTCCCACATGAATGATCTTTCACTTCAGGGAATGCAGATTACTCTCTTTAATTGTTATAATAAAATTGAAGCATTAATAAAAAAAATCAGCTTTTGATCGATACTATTAACAGAGGTTGCTATATGATGCTTCCTTCGTTTGCTGAATTAGTTGATGACAACTCAGCAACAAGTGCTCGATGTACGCATAATTATACAAAGTCATTTGAAAGAATTGAAAGCAAAACTAGTGCAGTACTTTCCATCTAAGGGCGACATTTGTCAAGGCAATATGTGGGTATAAAATCCTTTTAGTGCTGAATTATCGAATAATTTAACATTCTCTGAAAAAGTGCAGTTAATTGAATTATCTACGGATAAAACTTTAGAACAAAAATTTCAAGTGCACAAAAATAATATGTCGCGATTTTGGTTAGAAATAAGGAAAGAATATCAAATATTAGGTGAAAATGCATTGAAATTATTGCTTCCTTTTGAAACGACTTATTTAGCGGAAAGTGGATTTTCAACTATGTTAATAATAAAAACCAAATTGAGGAATCGGCTTTATCAGCTCGGCAATGCAAATTTCAATGACGAATTCGAATTCGACTATATATAATTATATTATATATAAATCGATTAACAATGATTTTGACGAATTGGTTGCTAAAAAACAGCAGCATCCATCTCACTAACAATAAGTTTATTAATACTACTACGTACTATAAGTATGTTTAAGTTCACTTTGTAATAAAGTAGTATTTTGTAATAAATAAAATTCAGTTGTATTACAATATCTAAAGGTTATAGTTATTTGGGTCGCGAGCTATTCAAACATAAAAATGTTGGGTCGCCAGTCTACAAAGTTTGAGAAACGCTGCTCTATACTACAACGATCAGATAGAGAAATTAAAGGAAAATCAAAGTCATTTATTAACACTAGTCCGCGAGCAAACTTCCATACTCGAGAGTACTGTCCACCTAATAAATTCAACAAAAAGTAGCTAATTGTACTATAAGCGTTTAGAAGATAGAGTAAATAGAATCTCCACTCTATTTAATGGCTATGTTAAGGGATCGCTAACTAATAATGTTAAACAAGAACTATCAGCCCATATAGACAATATTGTAATAGATTTAAGTATTTTATTAAGTTCATTTTCCGTTGCGCAAAATAATCTTTTAGATATAATAATTTTAGCCGAAAAGGGTATGTTACATCCATCGATTTTAAATCCAGGGCGCATTGTAAATGAATTGTTAGCGCAGCAAAAACAATTGCAAGATGTATATTTTCCGCTGCCAATGAAACTTGAGAATGTTGAATCGATTTACAACACTGCTATATTTTTAGCACGTATGTACGAGGTTTTGCAAATTACAAGCGTCCCGATAAAATTATCAAATATAACCTTTTCTATAATTGTACCCCAAAGTAAGTATGTAGTAATTGATAAAGTAAATCAGTATCATTTCTATCTCACTACGACCGAGCTGTCACAATGCATAGATATAAACAAGTTCTTCATATGCGAACAATTAAAACCAATATATCGTTTACATTTCAGCAATGACTGTGAAGTCAACTATTTAACAGTAAGTCATACTCACCTTAGTACTTGCGAAAGGAGGATCTTTAAAAGCGAAAAATCTATTTTTATACAAATTGCTGAACCAAATACATATTTGCAGCACCATCTCCAGACAATTTATATTTGAAATGTAAAAATGATATAAATTTGAATCCACTGTCACTTTAAATGGAACTGGAATTTTAAACTTAAAACCAACTTGCCAAGCATATACAACATCTATATCACTAACTACAAGTAATTTTTACAAGAGCAAAGTATCTGTTGTATATATGCTCCAAATGAATCCTGAAACCACTAAATTTGATGAATCTATTGATTTAACAGACACATCTAAGATCCCCACAATTTCTTCACCACTCGTCGTTTCAAATAACGATAACGAAATTAATAACTTGGGAAAACGCATTGAAGATTTGAAGGCTCTTGAAAACATGACAGCAAGGTCGCAAACTCATCATTACATTTCCTACGGATTAGCTTTCATGTTTTTCATTATAATTTTAATATTGCTATTTTATCCAAAAATATGTATGATTTTCAAAACCTTTGTTAAAAAAATCAGAAGAAATTGATCGTCCGAAAGACGAAGCCCAAGCTGCCAATTCGGATGTAGAGCTTTCGGAAAAGGTCGAAAATTCCACCAATCCTCGGTACAATTTTCACAATTAAGGTGAAGGAGGTGTAGTAAAGTCACCTTTACTCCCTTTGGTAGATCTAGTTTATAGGTACAGGTAAATGACCGGTACAAAAGTGCATCGATGACATTACGAAAACCTCGTGCATTCGCAAGAATGCTGATTCTCAGTTGCCCCACATTTTATTGATTTTTATTGGATGTGACAATCACGCCAATCAATTAATTCATTTCATTGGTCAAATGCAATCATGCCATTTTCGATGGACAAAGCGACTGAGGGTCGGTTTCATACATTAGATTAGAAAATAGTTAGAGTTAGACATTGTAACCATTAAGACGAAGCTGTAACAGAAAGGGAACCAATAAACCGGATACTAAACTTACTCTTGGTGTTAATTTCTTCGCTCCCCAACATTGTCAACAAACAGTAACATATTTCTCTTCTGGGCCACAAACATTTTATCATGCTTTAATAAACATTTTTCATAAATTTTACTTGTCATCCAAGCTTTTTTATTACATTCGTAATCCTCTCCTTACAGTGTTTGCCACCAAAGCATTTTCGTCCTAAATGCAAGTGTTTTGTAGGGCAATCATTTAAAGAAAACTCCCGTCTCGTCTCCGTTAAAAATGTCATTTTTGTCGTATTGGCTGATCAATCTGGGTAAAACACTGGTTTTCCATTCCTCACTACATGCATTTCCGTGATATTCCGTGATATTGTGCCTCTTCTTAAACTTATCTAACCATCCTACGCTAGCTGAAAAATCGTCCCGTCCCAAAGCTACGGCAAGTTCTTTAACCTTTTCTCTAATAGGGTATTCCGGTCATGTCAAAATTTGAGCAGATATTCAGTTTAAACTACCGTACAAGTTATCAGGAGTCATACCGTAAAGCTGTAAGCCTTTTCGTTTACGTTTTCTATTAGATAATTGCAATTAAAAGTGCATTTTATTTGAATTCGCCCTCGGTAATACACGAAGATTACCGATCACGAGTAGCGCTGGCAACAGGGGAACAGCTGACCGGTCGTGGCAAGGTGCATATCTTTTTACCTGGTGTGTGGAATACTCGACAAACACGCCCCTTTTTCCGTCAAATGGTTTTGAAATGACAAAGCCGACAACCTTGAAAAATAATATTTTTATTTCTTGTGCATTGTTACCATAGTGTAAGTAATTTTTACATGGTGGGCCAAGAACGCGACTATCTCTTTCTACAAAACTCAGTCCGTCTCTATCTACCTCGCTCCGAAATTTGCAATTTTGCCAATAGTTAGGAAAAATCACCAGAAAGTGTTATCAAGCATTAGAAATATCACCAGAACATTATTAATATATACTAATCGAAGGTCGGTGCTTTACAATTAGAACAATATTTACAATTAGAAATTTTCGCAATAAGAATTTTTAATATTGCTACCGTTGTTTGTACATATTATAGTTAGTCAACCGACACCCCCTGCATAATGCTGCCCTCTATTGGACAAAGGTAAAACTAACTTAACTTGAGCTGAGCTCAGAATCGTTGTACTCGCGATAAAGATGGAACAAATGTTCCGTCCTTGTTGGTTAAAATTGATGGCCTTCAGTCAGCCCACAAGGATAGGCGATCTAACATATGCTTAAACTTTTAAAGAAATAAGACAATATTGTGTTTATAATAGAACTTTAATACATAAAATATTGTTGTTTGTATATAACTATGGAATCAATGGAAATTACTAAATACATATAATAAAAACCGAAATAATGCCGATATTTCCAAGGTTACCCGGGTTTCAAAATTGTTAACTTTGCGCACCTTTTTCCATTAGTAGATTTCATTCTTGATGATATTTTCTTGGATCATATTAATGTCCTCACCAGTAACAGGTATTTCCTATGGGTTTGACAGTTTCATTCCATTCTGGAAAATTTTTACTCTAAATTTCCTGTCAATTTTTAGCAGCAGCTTATACATATTTTTTCTTTAAGCATATTTTTCAAAACATTTTGAAAATGTCAGCATACCTGTTCAGACTATTTTCTTAAAAAAAAATTTTTTAATGTTTTCATTTACATATTTATAATTATAATTACCCCAAATAGTTGAATTGGAAACAACCTATTTATTAATTATTTCAATATTTCAAAAATATGTGACTGGACCGACAGAAACGACCTAACGGCCGAAAAAAAATTATTGAGATATTTGCATTTCAAGGTCAGCCGACGACTATGTTGTAATCATAAAAGGCTCATTACAAAAATCGAAATTCTCAGCAGGTATGTTGAAAACTGAAAACTCTTTTTTAATTTCATCAAACCGCAAAAGTGTTTCAAACTGACATTAAAAACGAACGCATTAAAGAAATAATTTCCTTCCTGTACTAATGCGTGATATGGCACAATATAGTGGACACCGGAGCCGATCTGCCGGCGAATTTATTATCAAAGGAAGCCGTCAAAGGCGGCCGCATTCAAAGTGCCGCAAACACGCCGACACCACTTCTTTGACGGTTGCCCGTCAATAAGAAGGTAGCAATTCAATTTCTAATCATTTTTTAGCCAGTAATTAGCAAGTGATTCTTCTGCAATAAGTATGATAGTAGACTCAGTTCGCTGTGGGCTTTCTAACGATGTATCGTTAATTGCAATCGGTTGCAAAAGTTGTAGTTGCTAACCTTTGTTTCTAATGCCACGGTCACACACAAGGCTGGTTTATTAGCCGCTAGTTGCTGGTGCTGCTAGCAGCAACATCATATTTGATACCAATTTGTGGGGTTTTATAGACTACCTGCCTTGAAACTGACTAAATTTTGAAAGCACTGTACACGGGTGTAAATAACATAGGCAAGGCCGCGATGACAATAAAATTAGAAATTCTATATTTTAGAAGTATTTAGTTGAAAAGTAAATGACTCTACTACAATTAGTTATTTACAAAAATATTTTAATTATTAATTAAATCATCATTTCAATTATTATTAATTAAATTATATATTTTAATAAGAAAGTCTCTTTCAGGTCTTCAATTGTTTAACAGTATATTTCTAAATTGTTAGAAATATGTAGTTACATATTTCTAAATTAATAAATTGTTCAAAAGTTACTGCTTTCATCCGTAATTTATTTTCTACTTTATATTTAATGTTTTATTTAATTTCAAACAAAAGTAATTCCATCAGTTTTCCGTTCAATGTATTAATTGAAATATAATACACAATTATAGAATTAAATATACAATTGATATAATTAAAATCTGATATATTTTACAAAAGATATTAGTATCTATGCATTTCTACTTCAAATAAAACTCAACACGTCACAGAAACTAATAAATATTAGATAATATTTGGTTATTAAATTTTGAAGAAATATTTAAATATATTATTTAAAATAAAAATATAAATCACATATTTATAATTTTATATTATTAGTTACACATTTAACAAAAGTAATGAATAATTGTTGCTTTAAATAATTTATTATAATCGATGGTTGCTATTTTCTACAATACCCACATATTTGTCCTCAAAATAACGGCTAATAAAAATTCAACATGTTTAATTTTACAAGCAACAGCCAAAACCATTCACCGGCATGCAAAAATAGCGGTTGCTGGGTGGTCACATTATGCTGGTTAACACCCGGTTAATAATGTACAGCAAGCAGCAAATACTAAAACCACCCCACATTTTGACATTTTTGCATTCCAATTAACGTTGTAGCATAACTTCTTGACCGGCGAGTATTCATTATTCATTATGTGATCAGTATTTTTAACAACTGTATCGCTTAAAGCCATGTTTGCAGGGGCTGATTTAGGGGGTGGTTTTGTCGGTCTGGAGCCTCCCCGAAATATTCAAATTAAATTACGGTGTTTGCAATTTGGTTATAGCAAGCAAAGTTTTGTGTTAGTTTTATGTCGAATTGTTCCGTAAAGAAAAAGTTTTGTTCCTCTTCCGTTCGCGAGATATAGGCATTTTTTGAGGGGGGCTGGGGAAATGCCAGCCCCACTACATTGGAATTTTGAAAATTTTTGGATGCCAAAGTTTTGTGTTAGTTTTGTATCGTTTTGTTCCATTGAGAAACAGTTTTGTTCCGACTTATTTCCGGAGATATAAGCAATTTTTCGAGGGGGGCCAGAACAGTTTTTTTGGAATTTTGACAATTTTTCGATGCCACAGTATTGTATTAGTTTTGTGCCGAATTGTTCCGCAGAAAAAAGTTTTGTTCCGCTTTATTTTTTGGAAATTTTCACAAGCAATTTTCCGATAAGCGATTTCTACTTACATTTGCGAGATTGCCTATATCTAAATATATGTACTTATGTCTGTGTGCGTATCAATAAACTATGTACATATGTGACAAAAAATCGTGTCCAAGTATAGTCATAAAATTATTGTTTTACATTATTGCGGTAATAGGTACATCTCGTACTCCTGGTTACTATCACGGCGCCTCGCTAGCCAAACGGAGGCGACACGCTCGGCTCCGGCCGGGCGCTAGACGGAGAGTTGCATGTTTTGCAAGGTTTATTTTTTCCATGTTCTAAGCTGTAAAAGTTAAACAAGCGCTGGTGGGCTGGCTGAGTGGTCACACCATGCTGTTAGCAGTCAGTAGCAAATAATACGCTAGTAAAACATCGTAGTATGACCAGGGCATAAAAGTCTTTCCACACGTAATTGAAAATCTAAATATATTTATCAAGAAATACACCGCATTTTGTCTGTTTCATCAGCATAAAAACATCATTGGTGCCAAAATCACTTGAAACTTGAATCACTTACAAGGAATGTTTTTATTACCTCAGGTAATTTACAGGTGAATAATTTACCTGTGATCATTACAGGACAGTCGCACAAATCCCTATACTCTTAGTATCTATTTGTATCAAGTAATATAGGGAAAAAATGAAACGTGGCGAGGCAAACGTGTGAAATACATGAAAAGGGAAAATAGTAAATTAAAAAATAATTACCAAATATGTACTGATAGGAAAATAAGTGAGAAATAAGTAGAGTCCGACCGAAGGTCAATTTTTGACCGAAGCCGAAGCCGTAGCCGAACTTCGGCTTTTCTCATTGGCTTCGGCCGAAGCCGAAGCCGAAGTCGGAAGTATTACAATTGTACGTATAAAAGAATTGAACAGAGTAGAGTAAAATAGTAAAATATTGTCAAATAATAACGTAAGGTAATAATAACATATCATTTGTGTTTCCAACTCTACAAAGCGTACCTACTTTTTAAGTTCTACTGTAATTAAAACATGAGAAATCATAAGAGTTATACTTATATTTTCTATCCATATAAAAACCACTGTTTTTTTCTTTGGGACTATCAAATATGGATAAGTTTTTAAGTCCTTTAGGTTTTAAACAAACCTAACGGACCAACATATGTACATGATAAAATGGCAAAAACCACAATTAATAAAAGAAAGAACAATGAATGTCACCGTCGAAGTTCGCCGATTTTAACCGATAAGCCCAGTATGACCTTCAAAAACATTTTGCTGTTTGATATGGCTGAGTATCTGACTTTATGCCTAGACTTACGTTTTTAATTTTGCTATTAAGTGACATATCTTATTATGTGAAATATTATCGTAAAATCGCGAAATTAACAACAGTGCGTCGTGGGTGTTGTGAGTTGTAACTTGTTTGTTATGTGCACTGTGACCGCGCAAGCGCTGTGCAAACCTTCGACTTCGGCAAAACCTTCGGCCTAATTTTAGCCGAAGCCGATTATTTAGCCGAAGGTGTATTTTTTGGCCGAAGGTGGCCGAAGCCGAAGCCGAAGCCGAATGTTCGGTCGGACTCTAGAAATAAGTAATTCCGGGTAATACAGATGTTAAAAAAAGCTCAAGCCGAATGGTACAGTACAAGAAATTCAAAAGGCGCCATCTGTGATCGAGAAACGTAACTATAAGCCAAGATCCTGCCTGAGATTAACTCCCTTCGACAGCATCGCCCCCTGGATTTCTTCTCCCTTAACTAACCTTCCGTTGACTAACTATAAATACATAAACAATGTTGCTACTTTGGTTTCACAGTAGACTCAGTTCTCAGTGTTTACTACTATAGCTGCCACATTTTCTAAATTTATTAACGATAAATGTGGTACTCGTTTTGTAAGACGTATTGTCCATAGTAGTACAGAAAGAAAAATTTAAAGAATAAAAATTATTAGTTATGCTAGAATACTGTAATGGTGTCATCTATGTCGCTTCGAGTAGGAGCAATAGATGGCCATGGCAGCAACGACAACTTTTGTAAACTACCATGCATTGCTGTTTGAACAAAGTTATTCAATGTGGAGTATTTGGAATAGTTGACAGACAAGAGTATGGTTAAATTTTCTAAATAGGAATTATATTTTAATAAAAAAAACAGAAAATAATGAAAACATTTATTTTTGCAGACTAAGTTGGCATCACTTCACATCTCGCTACGAATTGTCCGAAAAGTGGGGAGTTCTTGGCCCACCATGTAAAAATTACTTACACTATGATTGGTACTAGTGTTACCGGTTGTCATATTTGATGTTGACGTTTCATTAACCTTTTTAATGGTGCATTGTTTAGTAGAATCGTAGTTTTCGTTAAATTTTTTAATCTGATTTAATCTATTAAAATCTATAGACTATCCTAGTTTACATAGAACATTAGTGTTGTACTTACTGCTGTTATAGGTTAGTTTTATTTACTTTAGTGTTGATATTTACATAACCTCATTTTTCAATTAATGTGCGAGATCTGTCATCTGATCTGTTACAAACTAACAGGATTTTAGGAAGCTCGCCAAGAAAATAAGTAAGTTACAAGAAGATAGTATATATTCTGACCAGGAAACTTTCTGAAGTCGATTATGCTAAAACATCCAAAGAAGTAGCTTAACCGGAAGTATCTAGCGGAAGAACATAGAACAGCAGATTTGCTCGTAATGCTCTATCTTGGCATGTCGTATTCCAGATTAGATATGAATGTCTGTCATAGACTGTTGTTATAAGCACATTTTATAAATTCTGTGTTCCATTTCTCAGGTTGCATATATCAGTGCAAGTTTAAAGTGGTTGTTAATTTATGCGAAGACTACAGGACGTCAGAGGGGACAACAACACCAACAAAACCATGAAAAGATACGAAATTCAAAAGGATCCTGCAAGCTGAAGACAGAAACAAAACTATATGGCGAGCAATCTTGAAGAGACGAAGAGAAAAAAGCAGAAAAAAGAAAACAAACGACCCAGAAACTCCCACAAATGAACACTTCCGTGAACACTACACGGAAGTGTACTAACACCTGCAAAAGGTCCATTTTCCTATATCCAACGGACAGCAAAGAGATTGAAAACATCTATGGCCTCAACAACCGGCCACCAACATCTCGAAACCTCTTTTTCCAATCCTCAATTTTCTATAGATCCATAGAGCAAGAAACATTCGCGGAGAAACTCAAAATTGCGAGAATTACACCTATTTAACAAAAAAGGTGACAAGAAGAGCTACGAAAACTACCGCCCCATTGCAATCCTGCCAGCATTATTTAAAATCCTCGAAGAAATCAGGCTAAGAACACTACACGAGCGAGCACTTTGACAAACATAAGCTTTTTACCAAAGCACAGTTTGCATACAGAACAAGTCAAGAACTCCAAAGAGTAGCAAAAGATTGGTTTTAGGAAAATTCATTGATGCTGAACGAGGAAAAGACAGAACAAATGATATTCCACAAGGATAGATGAAAAAAAAAACGGGAAAAGCAGTTAAGTTCTTGGGAATCTACATCGATGCTTGTCTCACCTGATATGAACACACAGAAAAACTCGGGAAGTTGCTGGTCACCTATACAATCCGAAGAACTAAAAAAAAACACAGGGTATCAAGCTGCAAGGGTTGCATATATGGCATTGTATCACTTATGGAATTGAAACACCAATTCCATACTGATAATATAGAAGCGAGCCATATGCTGCCTGACAGCAGAAGCCCCAGGAAACCATGACAAGCCACTCTTCCAACAACATAGAATCCTAATGGTCCACGCTGTCTACATATTAAAGTGTCTATGCAATGTATACAAAACACAACCCCAGATGCCAACGTAAGCACACCTACGAAACTAGAACCAGGAACGACCTGAGAACAGAATTCTCTGGACTGACAACAGCCCACCACAGCAGAATATGACGGATTTACAACAGCCTCTCATCATAATGGAAATCCAAGACAAACAGATGTTTCCGAAATACCCTCAAGGAACATCTAACAAAAAAGGCACCCTACAGTATTGATGAATTTGCCCAGCAGCACAGATAAAATAACAGCTATACATATACTTATGTTTTGTAATTTCTAATGACTTGCTTTCTACAGAGTGTTAAATAAATTTCTATTTCTAACACTAAGTTTCTGATTGTTATATGTTCATGTGAAAGTAAAAGTACCATACATACACCCACTTAATAATGGCAAACTGATGTTCAATTTCACCTTTTTGATACTTACATACATACTTTTTTACACCATGAGTATTTATTTTTAGTATTAGATTCATTGCATATTGTTTGATAAATGAGAAACTAGTGGGATACTGTCTTCAGTTACATTATAATCTTGTTCAACTATTGTTATAAAATAACACGTTAAACTAATGTATAGTAATAAATGTTATAAGGAATTCATTAAAAACAAATCTTATAACTTACGGAAATTTTATTCTACCTTGATTGAGTTACAACAAAATTACTGTTGCACAAAGCAGTGCTTTTTTACCTACAACACGCATCCCTATTTTCAGCAGTGCAGTGTGCATTTTTTCACAATTTTTACTACTAGTTTTTATGTGGCCTTTTTGCCATATTTTAAACCATGAAAAATATAATATGTTTCTGGTCTTTCTAAGTCTTTTTAATAATATATTAACCTTCAGCATTGTATTATTACGACTAAAATCTATTTTACTCGATAGTTTTCTTGCTAATTTACATACTAAACTGATGCACACATACGCAAAATAAATCAAATTTTGTATATAATCTAGTTATTTCAATTATTCTGTATTATCAAGGATATATCAACTCAAGAAAAAACATATAGCATGTGGATGAATAGTTATGTAGATGAAATATCAATTTCAATATTCACTATAATAAAAATTATAATAATTACGCTTGATTGAAGAAGCTCCTCAATGAGAATGTGTCCACAAGGATTTCAAGTAAATATTATTGTACAAAACGATGATAAAACGACAGATTAGAGGTTAAATTTAATTGTCGTCAGCTGTCAGAAATTTGGAGAGTTTTCATAAGTTCCCAAAATACTAGGGATATTTTGCAAATTTTGGTAGGTTGTCATCTTTGTCATTTCAAGACCAAAATAAACGAAGAGGCCTTGAGTGTTAGACAGAGTCCATCGCCAATGCACATACCAGGTAAAAATATATGCACTTTGGGTCGTGACTGTGGTCATTTGAAACACTTGTCAACTAAGGTGTGTGAGTGAACATAACATAAGAAAACTTACAACGTTGCCAAGCAGCCCGTTTTAAGCGATCTTTGTGACGTCACAAAGATCATCTCTAATTCAAACTTCAAATGACGATTTCTCTTAATTTAAAACATTGTTGGAGATTTTATGTGGAAAGTTGCAATCAGTAGCATCCCTAATACTTTGTGAAAAGCAACAATTTGAAAAACACCGGAATACACTAATTTCCCGAAAGAGGAATATTTTAGCACGTGCTCTAGTGACCCACTTTAGCATTGCTTCATCAATATCATTATTGACACAAGTTGTAACTCTTTTTCGTTACCGCAAAACAAATGATCACCTTGTTTTTTTTTTAAGTTTGTCCTTGTTTTTCAAAATTGTTGACAATGTGTTGGGGGGGATTCCAAATTGTTGCACGCGTGTTGGCGCCTTGCTGGCGCAGTGCGCCCGCATATGAGAGCAATATGTCATCACGTTGTGCTTCTCACGCGTGCTTGCACGCGTGAAGAGCGTAGAGTCCGTAAACAAACGTAAACAGTGGTGGGCACCTTGCTCACTTTGCAAACGGGGTGTGACACTTTGCAAACAGACCGAGTCCTCACAGCGTCTGCACGCTGTGCTGGCATGACGTGCAAACACAGTGCTGGCACTATGCAAATTACACGGTTGTGTTTACGCTATGTTTTCTGCGTGCCAACACACACATTGTGCAAACATATCGTGTTCGACACGTGCATGCTAAAAATTGTTATGTGGGATCTTTCTTTTTCGAGAATTAGAAATTCGACTTAAAGAGATAAAAATCTGTATAAAAATTATCTAAACCTTTTGTTCGCAAATAAATATTCGAGTTATGGAATAATTCGAGTTGGAGGATTTCGAGTTAGAGAAGTTTTACTGTATATTTCACGTATACTTACCGTAAGATTGTCTCATATAGTGTGTTATTTGTTTAACCACTACCAATATTTAACTTGTTGCAGTGAGCATCCCTTCCGAGGTTTGCAAATGTATATTTCTGAAACCAATCCTTCAATAAGGCTGTCTCTACAATTTAAGACACCACAGAACTCAAACATTATAGAGCAGAAGAAGAGTGTGGGACTATAGTGTGGGACAACAATAAAATTATGTCGCAAGGTACACTTGGGCCGCAGAAATCTCAAATACCCAGACCAGCTATTGGAAGGTATTATTACTGAACTATGACTAAGATAAATAGCGCGGGTTAATATGTTTGAATATTTTGCAGCCGACAAAGTGTGTGTGTCATGTTTGTTGTGTCAGTTATTATAAAACTTGACAGCTCTTAAAAAAAATACTGACCATACTTTATTTTTGTACTTGCTGTTGATATTGTGCAACACATATCTTTGGCGTTATTATTGTAGAAAGGCATAAAAAATAATCGCTTTTGAGTATTGCAGGTGAAGCAGTTTTTCCTGTTAAAACCGCTTGACCTAAAAGTTTTCGTTCACTCGATGAACCTCTTGCTGAGCGCACTTGATCAAAGAACGCAGATTACCATCGCTAACTACAAAGAGAGAATCCCAACTTACATGACTCTGCTCAAGTGCCCCAATCAGATTAAGGCTCCGGTGTTGAAAACCCCGGGCGTCCCCACTAACTGGACGTACATATTCGGCATGTGGGTGTGGCTGATCGATCTTCTAATCAGCAAAATTGCGACCACCTGTTGAATGTAGGCGCAGATCAACGAGCAGCGTACGGACGGAGCGCAGCGCATTATTTTTTCAACACACACTATGGGCTGCGCTCCGTGCCAGTAGGTGTGCGATGGTTGATTTAAATACATGGCATGAATTATTTTGCGCTGCGCTCCGTTCCGTCCGCCGGCGACTGGTGTGCGCCTAACTTGAGACCCCCTACGAAGAACCCGTACGATTACGAGCTGTACAAGCACTCCGTTGAGTACCTACATGCGAAGGAGGTACTCCCTTTGGAATACCGGTCACAAGGAGACTCCAGCCAATAAGGGTTTTTATGATGACGTCGGTAAGATATTGAAATCCTCAATTAGTATCTACTGGTGGCCGCTAGTTAGGCGCTGATGTCACTAGATAAGATTAGAACCAAAAGTTCTAGTTTTCATGCAGCTACTTGCGCTAGATGGCGCCACCCATGACCGCACGATCTAATGTTCAGATTTTTACAACCAATTATTACTCTCACTTTTCTTACTACAACCGAATTCTTATTACCCTGTGGTTTAGTATAGTATTTAACATTAACAGACAAAATAATGAATCATTATCTGGGTAATTTAGGGAATTTTTAGTTTATGTTAACTGACCTGATTTGTATATGTACGAATGCATATCATATAGTGCGAATTAGAAAGCATCGTAAAGCTTCAACATTCAAACTCACTGTTTTGACGAAAAATACCTTCAAGTAAATAATGGGACAGAAAAGTAAGTTGCCAGTGTCTGTGAAGCGTAAAAATAGACGATTGGCACAACTACGGAGACAAAATATTCGGCAGTAAGTTACACCACTAATTTAATAAATAAACACTCTGAACAGACAGAAATCCCTTGTATCCTAATTCCTGGTGCAAAACTATTGTTATTTTCCCCGCACCGCCTCCGATGTGAAAATGTACCTACATACGTAGAGTTGATTTAAACTTAAATGTGTACGCTAAAGTTGCACCGCATTAGGATGCGCATTTTACCAGTCATGGGCGGAGAGTATTTGGGAGATTGGAACGTATTCATGAAATGTGTTTTGATATAGGAATTGAATAAGGCAGATTTGTACGTCTGTAGTAATTCATCGCTGAAAAGGTTATTATTATTGAAAACTCAATAGAAGTTAGGGAGCTCATGCTGTAGATACGCAATGGAAGCATTATTTTAAAGAAAACTCATCCTTATTATGCGCAGGTGCAAGAACAGATGCAAATCACCAGTGTGGCCAGACGTAGGGATTTCTCCCTACACGTAGGGATTTTTTAGCTTAAAAAATGCGTAGGGAGGTTTTCTTGGGATTGTGGAAAATGTAGGGATATTTGTTACTGCAGTATGGGTACGTGTTTTTATGTATATTTGAGAAAAAATATTTATTTATTGTGTTAATTTTATGCGAAGAAGGACTCATGGGGCGCCCTAGATGTCCACCGATCGCGAGACGGGTGATACGTTCTGTGGTTATACCATTTAAAACAATAAATTAATTTTGTTGCGTCGTTGATGCTGACGTTACAACTTTTAATTTAAATTAGCCTGAACGAGCGAATGTAGATGACGCTATTAATCCTGACTGTTTAAGTTCAAGTTTCTACCACCAGAGCGAAGACTCTTGTAAAAAAAAATTTAATTATTCACCTACCCATGAAGTTCTGTATTGCGATTTCTCAAATACGTCAAATTTTGTTGTCCTATTACAACTCGTACAAGCAATATATTTTCGACGGATGTGTAGAAAACGTTACCTTTTCTTGCAGGTTCTGCATATAATTATTATCTCTACAAATAGGACAACAAAATCAGTTTATCTAACTCATCTGTTCAGGATTTCATGGGTAGGTGAATAGGGTTTATTGGCCTAAGAATAAATAAAAATTTATACGTATATGAACTTTACTTTGGTACTCCCCCACCCCGCTAGCAGCGTAGGGAGGCGTAGGGACATTTCGTGTCGGCTGTAGGGATGTTTCCTATAGAACATCTGGCCACACTGCAAATCACTGGCAAAGATCTGTGCCATTTTATTTTATGGACCCCAAAATGGATGCATGTACAACTAATCGAAAGAGATCAACAATTCATCAACTGTATGTTTAAAAAACTTATAAAATTTTATACGGAAGAAATGGCACCAGAAATTGTTAATTCCAGAAAAAAAGAAATATGGTAATTAGAAATTCATAAATAAATTTTTTTAGAAACATAAGTTTTATTCTTTTTTAATTACATATTCCTAATGTATCAAGTACTTTTAATCAACCATTTTTAATTGTGAAACTCTCGCATAGAAATTACGTTTCGATTTTCGTAAGCAATTGATCAGAGAACTAAGAATTAAATAAAAATAAAGAAATATTAATCCTAAATAATAGTAATTTATTCATAATGACAGACCTGTCGTGAAAAAGTCAACAAGAAAAATTGTCATTTCAGATAAATATATTGTTAAAGCCATAAGAATTTCGATCAAATGTATCAATGTATGTATTGTTAGATTATAGGTAATTAATATATACATTTATAGATTTAATAATATACATTTAACAAACAATTTACAGTATGATATTTACATTTTTATTTAGAAATATACAAACTATTTCAAATCTCGACTCTCGATATTCCGGAACTAATTAGTCGAAAAATATGAAAGGAAACCGAACATGTATATGCGATAATGTATCTATCTCTTTTCATGTCAGTATTGTCTCTACTGACCTTGGAGTGCAGAGTCGGTAACAGCAGTTCACCGAAACACCGCTAGATACCAGCACATCGCAGCGCATTTATTCTAGATATTTCTCGAATAACATGGCATTAATAATTTTCGTTTTGTACGTCGAACAAAATTTTTTTACGTAAATGTTGAATACCATGCGATTGTACATAAATGTATCTGCAGCCGAAAGTCATTGTCATCCTTTCACCCTTACCTGAGACAAAAATATAGACTTGCAAAAGTCAACAATTTTGCCCAGGTTTAACGTATTTATTTATAGCGAAAATCCCAAATTCTTTACTTGAAAACAACTTTCTGCCTTTCCTACACATCTTTGAAATACATTAGCGAAAACACCGTGATAAACAGGCCCTACTTTTCTCACAATTCGAAAATATAAGGAGGTATGTTTTTGTGTGCTAGATCAGGGGGTAGACTTCTACCTTTACGCTGCAGTGCTAAGGCTTTCTTTATTTGAACTGACAATTGACAATGAAGATCAAGTACACAAGGGAACAAATTTCCAACTTTCTGTATATTTGCCTTACATAACTAGAACCTGAAACTGGATCAATTGTAACAGGTCTAGATTTACATATACAGCGATACTTAAAAAACTGAGAAATTGGCAACAAAATCAGTTAACAAGTTATAGAACTTCAAAGAATATGCAAAACTGCCGCTTTTAAGCTGTAGTTTGATGAATCGATAAAAAGCAACCATTCAGAAGGATCGCGGGGAATATCAAACTCGTTCATAAGACCCTCAACATGGTGATATACACGTAAAGATCCTTCCATTTTAAAATATGCTTTAAAAGGCTCGTTACGCTTTGTAAATGTAGACAATGTCATACCTCGTCCGATCTAACAGGAAATACAGCATATATTAGGTGTCCAATGTCCATGGCTTTTCCAGATCTCCAATTCTAAATCCAAAATAGCTACTTTTACCCCTTCCCTAATTTTTTTTTCAGATGTGTCACTACGTGTAAACAACCGCACATGTAACAAAACATATTTGGTGAATTTTTACATCATCTTCTTTGATCACTTCCCATATTTCATTATAATGCGCAGAATGTCTGTATAAGTTAACTTGATAAAATAACAGAAAAGAAAACTTGTCGACTCGTAATATTTTGAACAATCTGTTTTGAGAACGTATGCACCGAAGGCTAATTCAAGCGAAATATGTGACTTCAAATAAAATGGATCTTAGACCTGTCACAGCACTTTGATGACTTGATCTATGAAAAGGGATGTTAGGTTCTGGTTGTAGGACCCTTGTTCCCTTGTGTTCTAAATATTATTTCCTAAAGCTAACTAAATGTTTGTTATCAGCAAAAACTCTCAACGTGGACCTGATAAAAGTCCGTTCTCTTAATATCGAAGTCAAAAAATTGGCAAAAGAATCCGATGAGCTGGAGAGCAAGAACGAGAAGGCGAATATCAACTGCCAAGCAGCTCGAGAAAGATTACAATTACTAAGGGAGCAGAACAAATACAAAGCTATACGATTACGGCAGCGTAAAGCTGACATCCGTGCTCGGCGGACTGCGCTGCTCGTAAACAAAGAGTTGGTAGCTGCGAAGATCAAGGAAAAATCGGAAACCAACAGCAGATTGATGGAAACGATCCGCACACAGGCACGTCCTTACGAGGAGAAATGCAAATTGAAGGATCAGATCGCCGCGCTCGAGGGCTTGTGTACGTGCAAGCGGAAGCACAGGGAAGAACGGCTTGAGGAAGTATCGAAGTTTGACATGCAAGAGTCGGAGGAGAGACGGCGACTACAGGAAATGGTGCTCTCAATAAACGGTGTCATCTTGAAGCATGTAGTGAGGCCCGAGTTGTCCACTCTCAAGATTCGGGAGACCCGATTCTACCAGAACGATATGGTCGATGTGAGTACGAAAACGATATGCTGTTGGTCATGAGCGTAAATAAATACGGTTAAGAGTCAGGTATTGGGAAAAATAAGTCCCATGCTATGTCATACTTCATAGCGATGTAGAGTTTAGATACTTTGGGTACCCGTTACTTCATACCCGGTACTTTTCACCGTTTCAGTACTAGATATTGCCTATAAACCAACACACGCCGGGGTATGTCTGGTTGCCTAGCGAAAGGGGGTTAACGATCATAAAGAAAGTAACGGGTACCCGAAAGTAACTAAACTTTACATCACTACTATGTCGTGATCTAAATATGCATCTCATCTGTCAAAAATCAATGTAAAGTTTAGTTAAACATGTTTAGTCTTGTGCGTGAATGTGGTGTTATATGTAATCGTTAATTTACTAACCACAGAGTTAACTTCGTTAACCGCCAATCCGTTAATTTGTCACAAAAGTAACGGACGTTAATCGTTAACGTAATTCCGTTAAATTATATTTTTCTAAAGTTTAGGTCATGTTTGGAGGTGTCGAACTGTACTATTAACATTGACATTATCACGACAAATACTGAAAACTTAACACAGTCACGAAAAAATAATTAATAATAAAAATAATAGAGTTGGCTAAATCTACATTACAAAATAGAGGCTATTGCTATTTATATATTGCTATAAGAATGCCGATACCAAAGTATAGGTATCATTCCGGTGCAAATAATATTGGAGTAATAATATAATAATAATTTATTGTTTGTAAGTTTCGCTACCGGTATGTTTTTTCTGTGAACACTTGATAAATTTGGTTTCAGTTTCAATTCTAATTAATACAAATAATTTGTTAAATTATACTGCATCACTTAAATTTGGATTGATTAACAACAAGACGTTGCAATAGAAAATCAATAAAAACAAACGAAAATAAAGCTTAAAACGGATTAAATTTAACGGAACTTAATAGTTAATCGTTTTGTAAGTTAACTTAAAAGTTAAATCATTACCAAAAAATTAATAATCAAAAAAACGGATTAACGCTCTTGTGCCCAGCCTTGGGCTACTGAATAAAATAACGTACATTACCGGAATGGCAGTATGCATTACCGAAATGATGTTATGCAGTACCGAAATGATTTCTTTAATTATAGAAATATTACAAAGTTTTCCAATTGTGATCACTACTAACAATAGAGATGCATACAATATGTACATAAGTACACTATATGTAATGTCGTCTTTTTTTTAATATATCTGTTTTTGAATTACATTTCACAAATTATCCCAATACCTGACACTTACCCATATTGTAGGTCTGTTTGTGGTAACAGTTTCAAACGGTTTGCAGTGCAACTTTAGACTCGGCCAGCAAGCCATCGCATTGCTTGCCATACAGGCTATACTATGCGGGCCATTTGAATTATAATTTTTTGTATTTTTAGTACAGGTGAAAAATGTTGCACTTGCTTACTTAGTTCTGTTGGATTTAATTTTTTCTTTTGTAATTTTTTGTTTAAAAATTACAAAAACCACTTTTGTTAAAAATTTTCAGACATAAGTGACAAAAATGTACATAATTATACATAAGCTTCCATTTTCTCAATAGCCGTTTGATGTACAACCTTTGAAACTGCTTTTATGTTTTAATAAAGCTTACAGTGTTCTGTTATTTAAAATAATTGATACAAGAATCATATGTATGTAGTGTAAGAAATAATTAGGTAGAGATGATTTCAACTAAGAACGTCACTCCCCCACCAGTACACCTGCGCGGCGGTCTACTACCAAACTATCTACGCTGCTGAATGGAAAGTACTACCACAGAATAGTAAACAACCAGAACGATATCTTGTGTTGGCGGGAAAGTTTGCGCAGATCCCCTCGCGTTTCGTGCGGCCATTTTAAAAATAGGACAAATTACAACCAACCAGTTGCAAGTAAACACCGCGCATAGGCCGTGCTATTTAGGTTGACGGAATTTGCAACGGTTCACATACTTATCACCTATCGACTCAACGTGGCCGATTAGTATGTGAAATGTACACGCCTACCGGTTCGTCATTTATAGTTTGTTTGCATGGAACGTGCAGGACCGTATTGAGCCCGTGTATTACTTGATTTTGCACATTATTGTTCGTGATTGATTTTAAATTATCTTGCCGTTATCTGAGTGTAGGGTGTTATTAGGAATTAGTGATATAAGTTTAGTTTTAAATAGAATTTAGTTAGGAACTATAAGAGAGCGCAAAATATAGAAACTACAAGTTTTCTCGCATTTCCAAAGGATATCGGTTATAACAAATTAATGCTTATACATTCTTCATTCAGACACGTGTTATGTATATAAGTTCCATTGCAAGAAGATGGGTGATGTTATGTGGTCGAGACGATTTGCTACGACTCGAAACTGTCCATATCAATCACAGATCAAGTATAGGACATTTTGAACTGCTTATGTTTCCCATCTACCTGAAAATTAGATTAGAGCTTGACGCTCTACCTACGATTTTTCCGAGTCTTGAAGGGTCATTTTCAGGGAATACTTTATTAAATTGTATAAAACTATAAATTTTGTACATGCGTGTTCATCGTATACATATATTTATACATGTATCTTTTGTACATGTATTTTTTGCATCTTTATTCGCGTATGCGATTATTTTAAAATTTCGCAATTTTAATTTGAAAAACAAATGAGCAAGAAGGCAAATTATCATTTGGAAAACGAATAAATTGTAAATAGTACGATAGCCTTTGTCTTCCTATAATTTTCCCCTGTAATCCTAATTATGTCTTAATACTGTGTATTATAAAATAAATTCACTTTTGTCTTAAACATAACCGCACGTAACCACAAGTATTTAAAACGTAACACTTAAATGTAACCACAAGTATTAAAAACACAAGCAACATTTTTAGGCCCTTCACAAAAAAGTACATGCCGGCCCTGAGTTAAGTACGAAACAACATGGCGCGAGGTCATGAAATCTAGCCGATAAAAATCAAAGGTACCGCCGAGAGATATTCATCTGGTTGTTTACTATTCTGTGGTACTACTGCGCAACATGGCGGGAAGCTACGTGACGTGACGTTCTTAGTTGAAATCATCTCTACCACTGATAAATTGTATGGTATCTATCTAGTAATTCTAGTATATTTTTTTTTTCAAATAGTAATTTATGCTTATGTATTATAGGAGATGCAAAGGGATATAACTCATAGCACAAATGAAGCTGTTAAAATGGTTAATGACCGCAATACGCAAGTTGAAGCAACCTTGGATGAATATCTCAGTGATCTTGCGGAGAAATAATTGTATAAAATAAAATGAATTACAGTAATATAAATAATAAGCGCTTTCGATATTACCGAATATAATTATTTTTCTTGTGATCCATATAGTAAATGGTTATTTTTATTTTCCGACTAGTATCATAGAAGAAAGGTATTGTAATCGATGGAAAAAAAATTTTACATTTCAGTGGAAAATATGTCTTTCGGGGTCCCCTGAATCGATTATAATATTTGAAAAATGTATGTGTGTGTGTGTGTGTGTGTGTGTGTATGAAATTGAAATAGTTATTTTGAATTGCCAGGAAACAAACTGGATTGTTTTTGGCCACAATCCGACAACCGGAAGTGGCAAATGTTACATACCTGTACTTAGGCATACATATATCCAATTTTGACCAAATTGATACCAGCTCATCCTCTGGTGACTTTAAATATGTATACGTATTAATTTACAGATCAATGAGATGAGCGGTTTAGGCGCTACGAACGTTTCTAGAAGCAGTGTGACAGAATCCACAGCCTTTGTCGTTGTACTTGTGAATTGGCAGATATTTTGGTTAAATAATAAGAAGTGTTTAGACACTTGTTGCTGGAACGTTAGGTAGAGTCCACTCCAGATATTCTTTTCTATTTACCCTGTCCTCTGAATAAGTACAGTGAAAATAAATCATTTAATACAAAATTGAAGATATTTTTGTTAAAAGAATTTCGTGTTAAACAGCTACTTTTTAAATGTAGATGTTGACAATAATGTTTATATTACGTATTACAAAATAAAAAGAGCATTTCATGTCAAAGAAAACACCTTTTTATTCTCTTACAGAGTATCATTGCACCATTTTATACATAAATGTAAATATAATAAATATATAGGTTCTCATATGGTCTTACTTGCAAACTTACGCTTACCATTTTTTTGCTTAGAAGGCAGTTCATGTTCACGCAATGTGGACAACGAGATAAACATTTCTTTGTGATTTTTTATTCTCCTATCAAATGAGGTTTTACCAGGTCCGTCAGCGCCTGTACGAACAAGGGATGGTCATTTGGCGCTGGAACCCGTCGAATTTGTTCAATACCAATCTAAAAATAAATATCTGGGGTGGCCCTCACCCAACTTTCCGACTACAATGTTGACATTTAAACGTATGTCCGTAAGATAATAATACTACTATTAGATCATAACACAAGGCACCTTTCGATACAAATAACCATAATATTATACTGTCACGTATCTGTATTTTTCTGCGAGATGTTTATTTATTCTTCGATCGCGAGCCGAAAACATGTGGCTGCATAAATGCTGACACATACAGTGAGCCATCCATGAGCCTTCATCACGACACAAACCGAAGGCGCCCGATAGGTATAAACTCTTATAGTGCCTACACCGCTCATCCCATTGATCTGTAAATTTGTATACATATTTAATGTCACTGCAGAATGAGGTGGTGTCAGTTTGGTCCAGATCGGATGAATCACTAAGAAAATGTATTTGACAACTGCCACTTCCAGTTGTCAGATTGTCACCAAAAACAATCCAGTTCGTCCCCTGGTGATTCTAAATATGTATGCCAAATTTCAGCTCGAACCGTTGTTCCGTTTGGGCGCTATCGTGTTCACGGACATACGTACACACATACACATATACACACATACACACGTACACACATACATTTTCCAGAAATCATTGCAATCGGTTCAGGGGACCCCAAAACACGTATTTCCGCTAAAAGCGTTTATATCTCCGTTCAAGAATTTTATGGGGTTTTCAATTATAGTTCAGCACGCAATCGCCGTTCTCAGATAAACGGTCGCCGTGAGCCGTTTATCTGTCTTGAACGCAGATTCATCAAGGAATCAAGGTATATTTGCTGTCATCGGTGTCAACATGACCACCATATGACCACTATTGGCTCCTTTCTGAACCCAGTCCGTCTTATTAAATAAGTATAAATCAAAATTCCGTTACACGTATCAAACGCATGCGGGTTGAATCGGTATTTCTCCCAATAAAATAGTACTGTGCGAAGTAATAGTACTGTGGCCTGTGTATCAAACTTGTTTAGATGCTACAGTCAACTGTCAAACTCACACTTTACTAAGGTTATGTATAAATGTCAAGTAACTGACGTCACCAGCCAAAGCGGGGTGATATTAGCTCCAGTAAGATAAACTACGATTGGATGAACTGATGCACAGACAGAATTGAAAAACTCATTGAGAGTAAACGGCGATCTAAAATAGAACGTAGTTCGGATAAACGTCGATTTGCGCAGCAATTGAAATACTCGGCCTAAGTGACATAATTTTTTTAAACCACAACTCAAACTACCTTATTTTTGTCAATGTCACAATTTTTTTGACCGATTTTTGACTGGGATTAATGATACTGTTACTTAAGATTATAGCAAAAAACCGCAAGAGAATCTGGAAATCTGTTTCCACAGCAAATAAAGATGTGGTAAAGGATGTCGATTTTCAACTTTTCTGAAAAAATGCCAATTATCACTCAACGAAGTGATAGAGATCTTTTTTTTAATATTTTTGCCAGAACGTACATAAACAATCCTCACTCCTGATTTGCAATTCATAAGAAAAGTAGGTCATGTTTTCGCACGTCTTTTTACTTTCCGACTCCTAGAAGGAAAGTATTGTAATCGACGGAAAAAAAAATTTGAGATTTTAGCGGAAATACGTGTTTTGGGGTCCCCTGAACCGATTGCAATGATTTCTGGAAAATGTATGTGTGTACGTGTGTATGTGTGTATGTGTGTATGTGTGTATGTGTGTATGTGTGTATGTGTGTATGTGTGTATGTGTGTATGTGTGTACGGTGTACGTATGTCCGTGAACACGATAGCGCCCAAACGGAACAACGGTTCGAGCTGAAATTTGGCATACATATTTAGAATCACCAGGGGACGAACTGGATTGTTTTTGGTGACAATCTGACAACCGGAAGTGGCAGTTGTCAAATACATTTTCTTAGTGATTCATCCGATTTGGACCAAACTGACACCACCGCATTCTGCAGTGACATTAAATATGTATACAAATTTACAGATCAATGGGATGAGCGGTGTAGGCACTATAAGAGTTTATACCTATCGGGCGCCTTCGGTTTGTGTCGTGATGAAGGGCTCATGGATGGCTCACTGTATGTGTCAGCATTTATGCAGCCACATGTTTTCGGCTCGCGATCGAAGAATAAATAAACATCTCGCAGAAAAATACAAATACGTGACAGTATAATATTATGGTTATTTGTATCGAAAGGTGCCTTGTGTTATGATCTAATAGTAGTATTATTATCTTACGGACATACGTTTAAATGTCAACATTGTAGTCGGAAAGTTGGGTGAGGGCCACCCCAGATATTTTGCTAATGCATTTCAGAGCTGTGTGTCCATTGTTTTCTATAATATTTTTTCAAAATTGATTAAATAATTAAATTGATGAAATAATATAGTGCATAAAAAATACACATACCTCTTCTGCTAATTCCTTGCAGTATTCTACAGTGGGTCAATAAAGTGTTTGTACACCTAACATTTTTCAAGAAAATACCCGAACATGTACAAGTGTTTTATTTCTGACAATAATATAATATTCTGTATACATAATATGTAAACACAGTACAAAAAAAATCAAGTTGAAATTCTAAATTATATATATTGTATTGCAATAAATCGACATTTTTAACTCAATAAAGTGTTTGGACACTATTTAACACTAACAAAAAATATTTTTTTTCAAATTCTTCATCATATGTACCCTCAATACTTTGTTGCTAATCCTTTGGAATTCAAAACTGCCTGTAGCCTTCTGGCATGGGTGACACAAGTTTGCTGGTTGTTTCCATGGTAATCTTATCCCATTCTTCTTTCAGGTATTTTTCAAATTTTCCTTGTTGCTTATAGGGTGTTTTCGAATATTTAAATCTAAATGATGCCACAGATTCTCTATAGGGTTTAGGGCGGGAGATTTGGGAGGATGGGGAAGTGTTCTTCTCACCCTATAGAGCATCCATTCCTTAAGAATCTTTGTGCTTAGGATATATCGTTATTCTGTTGAAAAATGTAGGTGTCCTGAATTCCCAATTTGACGGCACTGTCATGCAAATTAGCCTGCAGTATCTTCACTATCTTCAGATACTGCAGGCTAATTACCAAACCATTATATGTCCAGGAAGTGGCCATTATATGGCCACTTCCGTGTTTGACCGTAGGTATCAAATTTTGCTCTTGCAGTTCAGTGTTGGGTTTATGCCATACCGAACGCATGGTTTGTCGACCATCCGAACCGAATATATTATCCTTGGTCTCATCGGAGAAAATTACGTTTTTCCAAAAGTCTATTGGGTGGCCAATATTTTTAGCAAATTCAACGCGTCAACGTCTATTGGTTTCACTAATAAATGTTTTTTTTTTACGTGGGACTCTGCCGTTACAGCCGGACTTTCGTAACACTTTTCGAATAGTTTCGGGATTTACATGTTTTCCCGTCGTTGTTTCGATGTTTACTGCTAAAGTTTGTGCACTCACACGAGGATTTTTTTTTCATTTCACGTAACGTGTGTGTCTCATCTCGTGTACTCGAAACCTTAGGGCGTAGTTTTGTATTTTTTTATAACGAAATGCACTGGGAGATGTGAATGAATAGCCTCCCTTATGTTCTACATTGTTATGCATAATCCCCATACACCGCACTACTGAACATGATCCTGCAACAGCACTACCACTCTATTTTTTTAACATATATTTTTTACTTTCCGACTAGTCGCTAGAAGGAAAGTATTGTAATCGACGGAAAAAAATTCGAGGTTTTAGCGGAAATATGTAAGCATTTTGAGGTCCCCTGAATCTATTGCAATGATTTCTGGAAAATGTATGTGTGTATGTGTATGTGTAGGTATGTGTGAACACGATAGCGCTCAGACGGAACAACGGTTCGGGCTGAAATTTGGTATACATATTTAGAATTACCGAGGGACGACTGGATGGTTTTTGGTGACAATCGGACAACTGGAAGTGGCAAATGTCACATACGTTTTCTTAGGGATTTATCCGATTTTGACCAAACTGACACCATCTCATCCTGCAGTGATTTTGAATAAGTATACAAATTTACAGATCAATGGGATGCAGGGTTTCGTTCTATAAGGACGAATTCTATTTTATCTATTGGTTTGTGGCGTAATGGAGAACGGACAGCATCATACTGATCATACAGCGTTAGGCCACAAGTTATTGTTTGAATATTATCGCCCCGCTCGCGATTGAAGAATAAATAAACAAGCAGTAGAGAAATCTCGTAGGAAATAAACGTAAGAAAAAAAAATATATATATTATAGTTATTTGTATCGAGAGGTGCCTTGTTTAAAATTACCGAGTGACCGACCAACTGGATTGCTTTTGGTGACAATCTGACAACCGGAAGTGGCAAATGTTACATGCTTCTCCTGAGGGATTCATCCTATTGAGATCAAACGCACACCACTTTATCCTCCAGTGACTTTGAATATGCATACACATTTGCAGATCAGTGGGATGAACGGTTTAGGAGGCATCGGCAGGCCAGAGTATAATTACTATCGCCCGCGCCTGTGGAACGTCTTAAGATGTTCGGTTCCCAGTATTCGCCAGGGAGTGAGGAAAACCACAGAAAACCTCACCCTGGAAGCAGGTCCCCGGGCTCGAACCAGAGACCCTCTGAGTGCAACGCCAACGTCTTACCGCTAGGCCACACTCTGGCTGCACGCTCAGTTAGAGATTTTTTTTGGTATATAGTACAAAAGCACAAGCATGGTTAGTGACCACTAATATTTAATAGTTGACACTTGGCAGGAATGCAGTGCCAGTGCTCACTTTGTGATCACAATGATTTTTATTGCCTAGCATGATGATGTAGTTGTAGTGATCATGATATGATCACTGACACGGAGTTAGATCCCATGATCTGTTCTTATCCATTTCTACCAGCACAGAAGTGAGCTTTGTCTGCATATCATGATTGTTATCTGGATAAGTATCTAGGCTAACATCTGTATGAGAAAATAACTATTGTATGCAAATTTGCATGTTATAAATCCTGTGTAAAAACAAAAACAAAAAAATGATGTAAAAAATAATATATTTTGAAATAGAAAATATAAACTTTACATTTCTTAAATATTATGTACATATTAAAATAATAAATACTGTAAAAATGTTCATTAACGGTAAAATTTGTTAATACCCTTCAAAGTTGGAGGACAACAACCACTACTTCAAAACAATCTAAAAATACTTTAGCCCTGTTCATCATAATTAGATATTTGTTGCTTAAATAAATATTTCTATCGATGTACAAATTGCTAGTGCATCCAAGGTATATGAAGGCATTGCTGTACACATAAATTAGCTTATCAAATATAAGAGCACTTGAATGTACACTAAACACAAAACTGAGTTTAATACATATTGGTCATTAAAACTCACATCAGTAATCAATGCAACAAGGTGGTAAAAAAATTAGTTCTATGGTGATTCAAATTCCATCAAACGCCATCAGAATTTTACTTTGTAGTAAAAAAAAAACAAGGCAGTGGCTACTCAACAACAATCGAGCATTGCTGCAAAAACGTTGCAAATTAAATTATTAGATCAGCACAAAAAATTATCGATTTATCCAATATTATGTAACAACTAAGAAGTGAATTCCTATGGTATGGTTAAAATTTGCATCACCCAGTACAAGACCATACACATAAAATAAATGATAATGGAATTATCATCCACACGACCCTAACATAGGATATCGTGGAATCTTGGAATATGTATGTGATAATAAATAAGCTGCTACTATTAATCAGTTACACAAAACTACTTGTGGGTTGTTCCAAAAAGAATTCGTCACTTCTTTCCAACGTCACCTGCACCATTTCCTTCTTATTGAAATCATTCTGTCCCCAATTTGATGGTTTAATTGGTACAATCTTTGGCTTTGGGGGTAATGGCGGAGGCTCAATATTCCTGACCACTTTTGACGGTTCTGTCTGTTCAATTACCGTAACCTCTAAACTTTTACTTGGCGTAGAATGGTTTGATGAACATGATGTATCATCCGAGTTGGCTGTTTTAGAACAAACAACGTGGTTCTCATATTCTTGAGTAGCAGGTTTTGTGTAAAATTTTGATCTTTCCCTGTCTGCGATATAACAATGTTTCTTGCAATGCGCTTTCTTTGTATTTTCTTTATCTTTTAAGAAGTCAGGTAGCTCAAAGTTGATCTCTGTGCCTCGTTGGTCCTCAAGACGAGAGCGCTGCATCCGACTCAAGCCTTCGTACAGTTCTGAAACAAATAACACTTTTTTAGAATATCATATGCACAATCGCTCGGACGACACTTTGAGGACAATATTAAGGCAGCAATCGGTGTGAGAGAAAGAAGTGTGCATAGATACAGTCAAGGCACCGGAGAAGGTTGTGTCTGGGCTGACATAGAACACCTGGCAGTGTACAGCTGTTACTTAATCACTTCCATGATCGTTACGACTCGAGTAAATGTTAGACGAACTGGATAATGGTTCTAGAGCTGCCAGTTGCAAGTATGTGAGAATGAGCATTGAGGCCACACCAACACCTTAAAAAATGAAATTAAAAGGCCCGTGATAGATGTTTCTTTAGGGCGTATTGGATGGTAACATGTGATAGCATGCCTCACAACAGAGATGGATGGCTGATGGGATGGCTAACCTCCCTGAGACTGGGTAGCTCGTGTAAGCTGGCTGTCTCTGGAGGCTGGCGTCCGAGGCGAGGTAGACGCATATCGGTCGAACAAGCGGTTGTTGAAGGGTGGTTGTTGAGGATCTTTGAGTTTAATATGTATTGGTCATTAAAACGGACATCAGTAATAAATGCAACAAGGTGGTAAAAAAATTTGTTGTATGGTGATTCAAATTTGATCAAACGCCATCAGAATTTTACTTATTAGTAGTAAAAAACAAGACAACGGCTACTCCACAACAACTGAGCATTGCTGCAAAAACGTTGTAAATTTAATTATTAGATCAGCACAAAAATTTAACCATTTAACCAATATTCTCTACCAACAAAGTGAATTCCAATGGTAGGCTTAAAATTTGTATCACCCAGTACAACATGAATACACATAAAATTGTCATCCACATCATGTAGAAACTATACAATGTTTCAACGTTTGATAGACAAATACCCTAACATAGGACATCGCATACAGTGACCGACTTACATACAAGGTTCCTGCCAAGTTTATTTCTAATTTTTGGAGACTTTAATATGCCTGGGCTTGCTTGGAGTTTTTATGAAGACTCAAACTGTCTCGTAGCAGTGGGTACCTTCCGTGAGTACTAGCAAAAGATTTGTGATACTTACTCTTACTGTGGCAATACAATATAATATAATGATCGTACAAATAATTGTTCCAAAACAAAGAAGATTTATTTCAAGATTTCCACTGTGGTTTAGCAAGTTCATGAGAGATTCAACCATTAGAAAAAAGCGAGCACATAAAGAATGTAATTGCAGGACAGTGAGTAGTTATAATAGGATTTCAGAGCTGAGGTACGAGTGTAGGGTAGAGTCTCGGAAGTGTTACAGAGAGTACATTGATGGGGTGGAAAATGATATTCTGCAGGATTCCCAGAATTTTTGGAATTATGTCAGGTACAGTAAGCAGAGTGACGGCATAACATATTTGCTGTTTTTAAATAATGTTCACTCTGAGGGTGGCTTGTCTGCAACTTATTGGTTGAGCACTTTAGGTAAGTTATTTCAGACATTGTTCTGGATCGAAGGGATTTTGCTTTTGATATTAAGTTTGATGGGTCATATGTTGATCTTTTGGCTTTTGGTTTGAGCCAGCAAGAAGTGTTCTTCAGGCGTTGAATTGTAAAAAGGACCCTGGTCCAGATGGGGACCTGAATATTTTCTTGAGGAACTGTGCTCTGTCTCTGTGTTTCATTTGTTTAAGGTTTTTAACCTTTCATTAAATCAGGAATTGTTTCCTTCAGGATGGAAAGAATCATTTTCGAAGCTGATTTACAAGAGTGGAAATAAGGGCAATATTAAAAACTATCATCAGGTTCACATTCAGTTCGGCCTTAATACTTGTCACTAAGTTATATACCTATGGTTTGAGAGATTCTTTTTTGAGTTGGATTGAATCTTATTTATCGGGTAGGAGACAGTGTGTGAACCTGCATGGGTACACTTCGGATCCAATATGGGTAACTAGTGGGGTTCCGCAGGGATCCCACTTAGGGCCTATCTTTTTTTAACATCTTTCTAGGAAGACTGCGAGATCACTTCAGCCGAAACAAACTATTCTCCACCCAACAATTCGCGTTTGAGTAAGGGAAAAGCACAGAGGATGCTATGAAGTTACTCATGGAAACCATATACATGACTCTGGAACAGCACAAGAACTGCAAAGCTCATCTGTGTGACCTCAGTTGAGCTTTTTTCCCACGAAATACTACTTGAAAAACTGAACAGATACGGGGTATGGGGTGTGGGTTTGAAACTCGACTACAACAAGTATGAATGCATGGAGAAAGCAGCAACTATAAGAAACAAACAGCGGCGTCACACAGGGAAGTCTACTTAGGGGCATCCTGTTCATAATTTTTATGAATGATCTTCGATCCAACATGCTGAGATTTTATGCTGATGACACCACATTAATAACTACTGCAACGACAAGGGAAGAACTACACACGAAGTAAAAGATTGGTTGGCCGTAAACCAATCACAAGTTAATTCTCAACAAAAACAAAACCGAAGAGATTACCTTTGAGATGGACCGATGGCAAACAACCCAAAGGGCGGTCAGGATTCTGGAAATCTTCATCAACTCTAGCATCACCTGGCACAGTCACATCGAAATGCTGACAACAACTCTAAGTTAGACAATCTACGCAATCAGAAGAATCGAACAAACTGCTGAACTTGCTGATCAGCAATGCTTGCTGATCCAGCAAGCATTGCATACATGGCCATGTTCCAGGCACTCATGATGTATGGAATTGAAACATGGGGACACTGCGCAAACACAAAAGATATCCTATTGCTACTAACGGTCGCCGCTGCCTACATCTTATGATGCATGACTAACACAAGAAACCAAAATGCTATACGGACCAACTTTCAAAGTCGAGCAACAACAGAATACCGAAACCAGTCAATCAGAACACACAACATGCTACCCCATGAATGGAAAGCCAAATCAGGCAAATCAGCCACCTTTGCAAGGTCAGTGAAGAGCCACCTCATCCAAGTTGCTCCCTCTAGCACAAAGGGAACTACCTCAAAATCATAACCCCAATGAGACCACAAACTGTGTCCAATTGTCAAATTACTAGTTGTATAACATATATTGTTTGACCATATTCTGTACAAAATAGCTGAATTAAATTTCTTGATTCTTAATGATATTGGAAACAGTTTTAACTCTGAATTTATGCTTTTTGCTGACGATCTGAAACTTTATAGGAAAAGAATTTCCACAGAGGATATACCTTTCGGGGGATATATATCCGCTCTCTCCAACGGAAGCAATAAGTATGTAATCCCTGTAAATATGGGCAAATGTTTTATAATCTTTTCTCACGTAAAAATAGTTTAATATCATTGAGTTACTCGATGGAGGGCCACATGATTGAAGAAGTGTTGTGTTTGATAAGGGATTTACTTTCTGCAGACACTATCACTTTTTACTTTCCAACTAGTACCCTAGAAGGAAAGTATTGTAATTGACAGAAAACAAATTTCAAGATTTCCGCGGAAATACGCGTTTTGAGGTCCCCTGAATCGATTGCGAAGATTTCTGGAAAATGTATGTATGTATGTGTGTATGTACAGAGTGGTGATAAAGTTCGGAACAAAATTCATAATATCGTTATTTAGTGTTTTCAAGAAAAAACGCTCCGACACGTCGATTTTAACTTTTAAATAGCCACCTTATGGCGTAAAAATTTCATCTATGACGTCACCTATTTCGGAGCATTGACATCATCAATATTTTTTTTAAATGGCAACCCCAATTTTTTTACTGTTTTTCAGTAGAACTCGTTATTGCTTAAATGACGATGTAAAATAATTGGTACCTTACATAACATTTTTTTTAAATAGGACATTTAGTTTAACAAAAAAAAATTTAATTTAAATGGAAAAAATTATTATAGAACACAAAAAAAGAAAAAATATCAGGATGTCAGGATGACAAATGTAATTCTATCATAGAAATTGACGTTACGTAGCGCCCAGGAGCCTTATTCTACGATTATAGCGACTGTCGCTATCGCAATATTGTTTCGATTCGACATGACGTCATATTTTGATATCGCTATAGGTTTAAGATTCTCGATATCGCAATTTATTGCGATGTCGATACATCGTAGCGTTTATATCGCTGCGTATAAGGAATACTACATTATCGGTGGTGGTGTAAGTGTCAATTCAAGTTTAGAATTGTCCGATCTAAAAGACCGATCTAAAAAATTATTTTTAGGTAAATTGCAAAAAAAAATGTTTAGACAAATGGAATTTATATTTAAGATAAATTAAGATATCTCGAGCATGTAATTTATAAGTCAATTTCACAAAAAAAGCTTTTTCTACCATAATTTCAAAAAAGGTGCAAATGAATAATATTTTGTTATTTAAACAATAGGAAGAAATTGTTTAATGAATAATGTCACTCTAAGATAATGAACTGCCATTTTGAACTCAGAAAACCGAATTCATACGGCTTTTTGAGAAAAAGTATTTATTTAAACAAATAGAATTTGTTTAAACAAATGGAAATTAATTGACAAATTTTATAAATACTACACTTATAGTATGTAATGATTTCTATGAGAAAAAAGGGTTTTTAAGGGTAATTTTCACTATACTCAATACGCTTACTAATGTACCACTTCACTATACTAAAGAAACCACGATAAAACAGGCTAAATTGTTCATAAAAACTATAAAAAGTGAGGTTACGTACGCGTATCGACATCGAATCAACTTAGTGACACCTCCGAAGCACTCGCTAAATATATCGACATGTCGAGAAGTGATGACGTCAGTCGATATCGACTAAAACCATAGAATACCGCTATCGATGTCGCTAACTGTTCGATATGACGTATTGCGATATCGCTAAATGCTGCAGAATAAGGCTCCAGATATGGCTCTGGCTTTACTACATTGAATAATTGCAGAAGTGTTCAGACACTTCATTGTGCCAACGATGTAGTCGGAAAGTTGGGTGAGGGCCACCCCAGATATTTAGTTTGTAATGCTGGATGCTGCATCAATACTTGCTTAATTTAACTTAATTTCCACAAGACAACATAGGGAATACAGTCTATTGGCGGAAAGCCTTCAAACCCTTCAACACTACAACTCCCCATTCATCAGATTAATATGTTAAGTCAATTTGCACAATGCAAATTTAAATTGTTTTGGATCTAGTTTTGAAGGATTTAAAAGAAATATACTTTGTTTGATTTGTAATTGATGAATGCTGTTAAAAGTATACTTGTTTTATACCGTGGTTTATTGATATTGTGTCTTATTTTATGTTATATGTTATATTACTGAATATGTAAACCTTGCACCTGTTGCAACTGCTACTATGCATTGAATAAAGCTATATAATAATAAGCTATACATAATGTACCAGCTGCATAAGGAAAGAACCTTCAAACACAATAATGGAGCAAATAATGATTTCAGCTGAAGATATAAAGCCAGGAAGCTAAACCTTGCTAAATTTTTGCTGGTAATGCGGGTTGAAATTGAACGTAGAACCCGAAATTTAAAATCATGAACGGGTTCGAAAATTGGGAATATTGCTCCGTTTCCATTTTAGACCTTTGCAAGGAGTTTGACTGCATTAAACATAGATGTACACGTACAATCTTTCGACTGCAGCATGTATGTAGGTAATCGACAATAATGTGTGAGATACGGCTCAGATAAATCAAAGCTGGGTCAAATACCGTCTGGTCTTCCACAAGGCTCAATTGTGGGAGCAATTTTGTTTTTAGTATATATTAACAATCTGCCTGGTGGTTTCGAATGTTCTGTCATCTCATCTCATGTCTGCATAAGATGGAGATTATGTAGGCTAACCTTTCAGATGGAGCAAAGCGGTGATTTTCTGCAAACATGTTGGTGCTAAATGAAGCAAAAACAAAAAAACTTAACTTCCACTTTAAGAGCGCATGCAAACGGGCATCTGCTCAATGGATTTTTAGGTGTGGTTTTTATAGTGTGCATGTGAAACCAAAAAGGCAGCTGGTTCTGATGGGTTGCACCCCAAAGTTTGAACAGAACTCAAAACGTGAAAGAGTGGATTAAACAAATGCAAGAATCTCGGCAACTTTGATTAACAGAGCACATTACCATAAAATATCGATTATTACCGATTCTTGAAATTTTTGAGATATCTTGAATGTTTAGAATCAAATTAATTCGAATTCTCTGAATCGATTCTTTGCATCATTTCTCAGAATGTGGTTGTAAATGAACTCGATTGGTGGTTGTAAGTGGCTATGGGACCCCCGGGCTTAACACGCTTTCCAAAGTATGGCGGCTGAATGTTGAAAATCCATATGCCCAACCTGGGATTCAAACCCAGAATAGGTAGATAAGAATGTCCGAATGCCTGTTTATGGGAAGGGGCTACTACTGAGTACATAAATAACCAATCACACCTAAATATATGCAAGGTAGCATATCTGTTGCATGCCTATTTTTTGCAATAAGTAATTCACAGATAAAAATACAAATTGCATTTTATATATGCAATTATTGTTTATACATTTATAACAAATGAAGAAAATGTAATTAATAAGCAAACAATGTAATTTTTTCTTCTTTTTCTGTTGAAGTAATCTACAGCAGTAAAAAATAAAATATAACTTCCTTGAAATTAAAAAGAGCCCTGCATTTTTCCTATATTAAATTTATTGGCCGGAGTACAAACTGACATGTTTTTCTTGTCTAGAACATTGACAATTCCATCTTTTCCTTTAACGTAAGCATTAGGGTGATCCTTATTTTACAACTTTTGATTTTTGTTTGGGACACCCCCTAAAATAATGCCACTTGATCAGAAGAATATGTATATCAAATCCCAGTCCGATCAGATAAAAAGAATACACGCCGCTAAACACTTTAAAATATAGTCATAATTATCCCAAGTTTGAGCCTGCACAGCCTGCACGTTGCGCACAAAAGTATACGATATTGGTACTATATTCGCTCAAATAATAGTTATTTGACTATTGATTTAATATCAGTTAGGGCTAGGTTTTCAATACTAGTTTAAACCACAAGTGAAGTTCAGCAATGCGGACAATGACTTTTGATGACCAGTATCCAATCAGCTTTGGCGAATCTGACAGAAATGTCTTAGAATTTTTAAGTTGTAAATATAAAAGAAACAATCATGTTTCAAATCCGTCTATAATTGTAACATGTTATCAAATGTATTCATGTTTAGATTCAAACTTACTTCACCAGAAAAGCCTAACTTGACTAAATCAAATATGTATAGAAAATTACAACAATAGCTACAATTGGAATTTCATCAATCACTATGTGCTGCAAAAATGATGATAAAGTATTGTACTAAACGGTATTTGAAGATTTACCTTCGCGCTCGCTGTGCGCGACATGGAGTTTTGTACCCGATACCCACTTTGCAATCAATGGTTTCTTTGCCGCATTTGATGATGACCCAGACTCGCCACCTGTCACATCTTCTACGCTGCTGTTTGTCGAGTGGCCCTTCAACTTTTTCTTCTTGTCAAGGATTCCAGAGTCTCTTCGAAGAAATCTGCCGAAGATGCTCGAATGCTCAGAGCCCAAGTCTTCACTCTAAAAATAATTATCAAAATTTATAACTAACTTTACTATGGGTTTGCTTACAGATTTAATTAAAAACATATTCTGAATGTGTTTGGTGTAGAATTTGTATTGAACCAGATGTGTCATAATAATGATGGTATAAGTAGGTATAAGAAAATTGATGCGAGATGCAAATTGGTCCAATATAAATTCCGTTCTGAATTGTGTAGGAATTTGCTATTAATTTGCATTATAAATAGCCAGATTGATTAACAAAGAAGAGAACAAGTTATGATCATCACTTTTTGAATGGGTATTAAAATCATCTATCACTGGTAATAACCCATTCAATAATTAGTTATTGTTTAAATTAACGTAAAATTTGAAATTAGATTGTGCTATCTTGGCTGGCGCCCAAGTACGTCCTGCAAAGATGTTTTGAATGTAATCTAATCTAGTAAATTCAGCGCCTAATTAGCGACAAGAGGAGGTATTAAGTTATCGGACCACATTGACAATTGGAATAATTGCGGCTGCAGAGTGGCGGACGTGGGAGGTTACCACAGAGATAATCGACCTTATATATAACCAGGGTTGTTATGTTTTAAAACATTGTTTTAAAGATGTTTTAAAACAAAGTTTTCTAAAACATGTTTTTTCTACTGTTACTGTTTATTTCTGCACTACATTCAATAGAAACATTTAGAGACTACCAGGGTTGTTTAAAAATAGCAGTGTTAAAAACCTTTTAAAATAAATAATAGTAAATAATTGTTTTGTATTAAATCCAACTAACTACCCGTGAGGTATTCCCCTAACCGTCAGGGAGCCCAACCCAACCCAACCAAACCCAACTCAAGAGAGCTAACATTTGTAAAAGGATAGATTTTATATTATTCTTAAATCTCCATGACAATCCCTTTATATTCGAAAACAATAATTTATTTTTTTCTGACACTTTGCCTTGAAAAGTAAAAAAAAAAACAAAAAATATGATTTAAAACATGTTTTTTTTGGGGTGTTTTAAAACATTGTTTCATGTTTCAAAACACGTTAACAAAAAAAACTGTTTTTTTGTTTTAAATAAAAAACCGTTTTTTATAACAACCTGTATATAACATGCTGCTTTAACATACACCAAACCCAATGATTAACATTATCCCTTCTTACACCTAGTGTTACGTGAAGAATTCATTTATATTTATAATAGTAATAGACTTTATTACCCTCCAGGATGAAACTCAGTACACCTATGGTGTTACGAAGTGATATTGACTAATTTGATGCACATTATTTGTAAAGCATAAATAAAATTTGATAAATGTGTGCTTAAAGTTACAATCCATAAACATATGAAAAATGCAAGTAGAAAAAATCAATTTGGCCTTTTTGTATTTTATTTTTAAGTTAAGGAATATTTTTTCTATTAGACTTCACTGTACCACAACAATTTATTTTTTGCCCAAATAATGCAATTATCCAAATAATACCCATTAATACCCAAATAATACCGATTATCAGTATAAAAGTTGATATATTTATTCAGGTATGGTTCAGTGTCAGACTTTTGTCAATGACTCAGTTTTCGTATGGATATAATGAAATTCTAAACACGTTTCTAAAATACTCCATAATAATTCTTATCTTTGGACATTATTTCTCTAAATATAGGTGGGATGAGAGGTCCCAGTGGTAGAGTGTTGCTCTCCTGCTAGGAAGTTTGAGGTTCAAATCCAGGCATCAGCTGAAGATCCTCGTCCCACCGCCTTTCGGAAGAGGCATAAAGCTGCAGACGTTTTGTCCAATTTATTAATTGTTTTTTCACCTAGCGGCATCAATAAATTGACTGCAAGGAACACGTACATTGCGTCTACATTAGTTGGTTTACCATAATCTCAATCTAGAGCGCACTTCTCGGGCACACAGTTCTATAGAGAAATTGTTTCGTCAACTATTTTTCCAAACAGAAAAACTTTTGGAAAACTTCCAAATATGAGAGTTTTATCATGTTTTATCATGCCATTTGAACAAACCTAAACCCGAATTAATATTTTAGACACAAATGGCGATTCAGGTACTTCATCTTCGTCGTCAGTGACTACACCTTCCTCAAGCTGTACCACACCACATCTTACTCCTGGTCATCATGAAAGTCCATTAGAATATACATATCCTTATCGATCAAAAACCTTCTTTACGTCAAGATACGTTCACCTGATATAACTTTCATAGAATGAACATTTAGCCTAAATTTTATATCAAGAAACAACATTAAAGGAGTGGGAAAAATGTTACCATCTATCCTAAAGTATAGCTTGTTGTTATCATAACCTCTCTCATACCCTCATGCGCTTTGGAATCCATATTACAATTGATCAGAAACCTAAACGGAAACAATAAGCACCCTTTCCTGTCCTATCCTAAGTTGCCAAAATATTGGGTGTGTTTAGTCATGCTAAATAAACAATAATCAACATATTTAAGTGTAGATTCGTTTGTTTGCCGCAATTACTACCCATTTTTTCTTGGATTATCAAAATTTTTATAAACCAATAAGAAAAGCACTTATTTCTATTAAAGAAAACCTTCCATATTTAACTACTGACAAATAAAACAAAAATTACCTTTACAGAACTCCGGTCTGATTTTGACTTTACACTACAAGATGCTTCACTTTTGCCTTGCAGGATATCCTTATAGACCCTATTAGTAATTTCCTCGAGAGATTTTGAGGAGGAATTCTGTGATTGAACTCTTGGCACACTCTCCTTCGTGGAAACAAGTATTCGTTTGTTCTCAATATAGGTCACAGGCAGATCCACATTAACACACTTTCCCTCTATTGAGATATTGACGTCCGGCAGTGAATAGTTGTATCTCTGCAAGATGTGCCGCAAAACGTCTGCTATGATCTTTGAATGTTTTGACTTGACAGAAATTATCTTCCTATTTGGTAAATCCAATTTGAAGGTTACCTTCCTTTCAACATATACTTCACAGCCAGTCAACTGTAGTGCAGACGAAGTTAAATCCAGAGGCTGAAATTTGAAAAAGAATTAGGGTAGAGATGGGTTAGAGTGTAACAAATAGTTATATTTACAACAAAATTATTCCATGTGTTTAGTTACAATATGAAAATTAAATTTGTAAAAGCAATCTACAAGCAATAGAAAAAGTAACTAAAAAATAATATGTACCTAGATATAAATCTATAAATATGTAAATATATGTTTAAACAATCTCACAGAGTTTGTTGCAAAAAGGTGCAGATCCACAATGTGTTTAATAATAAGAGAACTAAACAACTTTATAATGTGGTATGCAACTTTATGACAAGACTATTTAACTTACACAATGAAAATATTTTTTATACATATAGATTTTGAGGAGACATATGTGACCTCGGATGCGAAAAGGGACCTATCGTGCGAAAATAACGTGCGCCATAACGGTACCTATCGGAAGGGACCTTACGTGCGAAAACAGCGTGCAAGATAATGTTACGGATAGGTCCCATTTCGCATCCGAGGTCTCATATATTACACTATCTTTAGTTAAGTATGTGACTGTGAGTTTTTTTTAATAAAATTATTCAGTACATGAGGACTAAGTACATACTCATTATAAACTGCAGATTTATAAGCATTTATTTCTGGAAAAAAGTACTTTTAAAAAGCACTAAAAATTACAGAACAAAAACACACATTTTTTTCAAACTAAGTGCTTAAGTACAGAACCAAAAGGAGAAAATTCTTAATAAAGCACGTTATATTGCATTTACTTACATTCTTTCCACATATAATAAAAAATGATGATAATTAATAATAAGTTGAGCGCACTTCCTTTATTATGAAAAACAAAACTTGAAAATAAATAATACATTCATCAACAAAACCAAACTTTCTGACTAAATTCTTGACACAGGTGTCTAAACACTTTTACTATTATTCAATTTTGTGACCCCAACCTAACGTCAGTCGTAGAATACACGATATCATGTGTGGCACTGACGTTTGTCAAAATCTGACTATTTGCAACACAGCGTGGCTGTGGATTCTGTCAAACTGCTTTATAAACACTTATAGCGCCTAAACTGCTCATCCTACTGAACTTTAAAGTCACTGGAGGATGAGCAGGTATCAACTTAGTCAAAATCGCATAATCCCTAAGAAAATGAATTTAACATTACAACACATATACCAACACACCAACATATGGATGCTATTGTGCTCATAAATACATTTACCAAAAATCATAGCAATGGATTTAGGTGGACCCAAAATGGGTATTTCCGCTGAAATCCCGGAAAAACTATTTCAGCAATTAGACTACTTTCCTTCTAGGGTACTAGTCGGAAAGTAGAAATCATTCTCTATAAAAACAATTTTTGCTTTGAGACTAGTACCTTAGAAGGAAAGTACCTATTGCAGTCGACGGAAAAATTTTGATTTTCAGCGGAAATACGCGCTTTGGTGTCCCCTAATCTATTGCAATGATTTCTGGAAAATGTATATGGGTAGGTATAGCGGTACAATACATTGGACTAAATTTGGTATACATGTTAAGAATTACTAGGGGGCAAACTGAATTGTTTCTGGTCACAATTTGACAACCGGAAGTGGCAAATCATCCTGCTGGTTTAGGCAGGCGGTTTAGTTAAGCTTTTATTGAAGTGGTTTGACAGAATCTATAGACTTAGTCGCTATGAAAGCAAACTGGCAAATTTTGATAAATATGACAATTATATTCTATAACTGACATCAGGATCGAATTCAAAGTAGCTGTGGCTTCACAAATTTGAATTATTGTTGAAGGTATTGACACTGCAATGTATCAACGAGATAATTTTAAATGATTTAGGGTGAATCTATCAATGCAAGTTTAAAGTGATAGTTAAGATAACTAGATGTTTATGACTACTCCAAGTTGACGTGGATATCAAAGAATTACTATACATGCGTCCACTTAGACTAACCGCTAACTGAACGTTACTTTACCAGTATCATTTGTTTCAGTTATTATTTATCATACAATAACAATTGAAGAACCAGAAATGCTGCTTTAGAAACAATGCATTTAAATCTAGTGTTTCTCGCATAAGTCAAGGCATTTTGTGCCATTCACAAGGCTAAAATGTGGATACTTATTGGGAAAAATATTGTTTTCCTGCATCTCTACAAAAGCCATATCTGGGTCTTCACAAATTATTTTCAAATAATTTCTTCAAGAAGAAATTTTTTGATTTATGATCTGCTATAAAGTAAAATCGCAAACTCTCAACAGACGTACTTTTGAAGATTTGTCGGTCGTAATGTCATATGTGAAAAACGTTAAACCACGTTTCTCTAAGAGTCTATCGACCATTTGCTGGACGGTCTCATCATCACGAACCTGTGCTATAGTTGTGCCACCCGAACAATCGGAGTGTAAGTTAACCCGGCATAAGTTCTGCCTGGTTAATGTAGCATCCTACAAAATGTAAAGAAAAAATTTATAATATTTATATATCAGATCCACAGACTGTCATTAAAGAATGTTAATACCAATAATTATTGAACTTTCTATGAAATTCAAAATGATAATATCAATTATTATTCTTCTCATTTTACAGAAGTATACTGTTTGAGTTTACTTAGCCATCATTAAATCTGACGCCTTTGAAAATAAGGCGTCAAATTTTTTTTATTATCTTTGTTAAGTCATTAAGACGTTTTTATGATCACAATGAAAAGCAAAACCACAAAAGAATTGCAAACAGCAAACTTTGAATATGTACTGCCAACAAGCCTAACCGGTCAATAATAAAAACCCCGGCAACAAAAACGGAAGTTGAGACAGAAGCAAATCAATTCAAACCAAAAATTAAACACAAGATATGTCGGTAAACAAAGAGCTACAGCCGAGCTGTTGGAGCTGTCTCATTTGTATGGTTTTCTTGCATAGGTTAGTTTGAAGGTCTACCGCCATATTGGTCAATAATTTAAAGAGCTACTGCATTCAAGGTAAAGCAGGTTGTATTTAAGCTTTGTTCAAATTTTCTTCATTTTAGTAGCCAAAAATTGGTCAACCAACTTGCTACTAATAGCAACCCTAACACACTACACAATAAGGATCAACATTTTCTTAAATTTATGATAACTATACGCTTTAGAAATTGACATACGAGACATCAGTTTTATAAACTCAACGTTTTGTTTAGCTTATTATTACACAATAAATAATATTAAATTCTATTCAAAAGAAGAATCCAAAAGAATTTAAAAAAAATAGCTTTCGGAATTATTTTGACAATTATTGTTTGAAAATGTTGTTTAAGAAAGTAAAAAAAAGCGTATATAATAGTAACAATACAATCCATTTCTATAGTAAACAGTTATTACAACATAACATTGAAAATAAAATATAACTAATAGTAACTGCTCTTAAAGCTGGTACTCATCCTTCTATGACAGACTGCAGTTATGTTGAATCGGAGTGATGTTAAATCTGAGATGTTACGTTGGATACATAAGGTAATCATCCTATGGGTTGATATTTTCTTTATCTTTAGCGAAAAAATAGATTCAGTTGTTTGTCTCATTGTCTTGAACATCCCCAAGAAATGGTTGCACAGGAAAAATTCTATTATCAATTTCTCAGAAAATGTTTTACTTTATTAAACTTTGCATTGATATTGGTCTGTTTGTTATTCCGGTGCTGTGTAGTGCAAAAGATATGAACTGCCATTTTGATATCACACAATACTTAATTCTGAGCCTTGCTGCACCCAGAGCTACAAACTTTTATTTTTTCCGTTCTGATTCAACATAAAAATGTTTAATGTATACCAGCATACCGATAATAATAACTTAAAGGCCCAATGGAGGCTGTTACAAACCGCATTAAACCGTTCTTTTTTTGGTTTGAACACCAGGGGTTTCTCCTCAACACCTCTGATATTTCTCACACTAGATAATGATTATGATCGAATAACTAGTGCAAGATGATACAATAGTATTAATTAAAGATTTACAAAATCTTTAAGAAACAAAATTTACATTAGTTTAGACTTTTAGAGGCCTATTTACCTACGACTGCCCAATTTGTATACACATAGATTTGCTGCATTCCAGATGGAGATTCTAAAAGTGATTTGTCAGCATCAGTAGTTCCAGTACTTTCTATGATTATTTATTTTCCTTTTTGCAATGGTATTTTGTTTCTTTGCATCAATGATAGTACATTTTTTTCCGTTGCATCATATGTATGATCATACTAGACCAGTGGTCGATATCGACCCCTTGGGGTCGAAATCGCTTTCCCAGGGGTCGACATGAACGAAAACTGATTTTGGGGGTCAACGAGGTCTAAAAATCGACCCCTATTAATTAACACAAGTTCTTATTTGAAGAGTTGTAAATCAAAAGTACCATTTTTGAGGGTTTTCTGTCAATAGGTTCTACAGGCCACCCTCAGTAACAATTAAAAGAATCTATGTCAATATCAATTCGGGTTTAGTCCGTACACAACGGTCAAAAGATGGCATGGCATGGCAAAAACTGCCATGCTTCGTCTTTAACACTCCCACCCACTAGTTCACAGTATTCATCAAAGCACTGCATATACAAAGAGATAAGCTAGAAGACCTAAAGAACATGATAAAGTACTTGCCAAGCCAAACACTTTAATTCGGATCTTATCCGAGAGTTTGATTAATACTGAATTAAGTGTCTTAATTAAGTTTTTATTTGACATAACCAACAAATACCTTATTTTTGTTAATATACCTTTCTTATTGCAGTATAAGAGTAGCTGACGCTCAATTTGGTAAAATACCTAATTTATGATTCCTAAATTTCCGGGAGGAAACCGCGTCAATGACTATAAAGTTGTCAACGTTATGCACTCTGTTGCAAGAGGCATCTAACAGTAAGAGAGCTACGACGAGAAGAGATGAGATTCTCTTCGTAGCTCTCTTACTGTTACGTCCTGATGATGCCTCTTGCAATATGTGTGCAAAACTTTGACAACTTTATCGTCGTTGACACGGTTTCCTCCCGGAAATCTAGAACTTAGTGATTCGGAAGTCTCCAATCTAAATACTTACACTTGATTTATGTTTGAAATAATAAGATGTGGCACATAGCCCGTGGGTAGGTTCTGATGTCAGTTGAACTGTTTTGATTATCTTGGCTGATGGTACTTAACCTCTTCTGCAAGGCTCCAAGTTTATAACGGCACAATTAATGAAATAGTCACATTAACCAAATAACGTTTGTATCACAAATCAAGTATGTTAAAAACATTAATTAGGCGTAAAAACAATTAAGGGAAGTACCTACCCATTTTGAAATTTTATATAAAGTTTGTCAGTTTCCTCGGAACTAAATATTTGGTAAGTTTGGTAAACAAAAAATTAATTTTTGGTATAGATGTTTCAAACTAAGAAGAGCACAGTTGTGTATGCAACCAAATATACACAGGCAATTTATAAACCATACACTGGGTATGATTGGTTGCATATACAACTGTGCTCTTCTTAGTTTGAAACTGCTCTACTTAGATCCTTTTGATACAACTCTTCATTTGAAACTTTCAAGGTTCATCCATCACACTGATTTTTTCATTTTTTATCTTTACTTTGCAATTTTAATATTTTTTTATCAAAAAAATAATTACCTACTAAGTATTTTTACATAATTTGAGTTAATAATTATTAATTACACTTGATATTAACGAATTTTATGTCTATTTATTTTGTTAAATTTTGATGCAAAAATGATGTCACGTAACCAACCGCAAAGTTTTTTAATTGTTCAGTATTTTGTATCAATAGGAAAAAAATAGAGATAGAATTTTTAAAGTAATTTGGCTATGGGGGTCTGAGATATCAGTTCATTTTGGAAAAGGGTCTCTTGCCTAAAATAGTTTGGGAATCCCTGTACTAGACTGTATCACTTACAGTAGATAGGTATATTGTTTTCTAATCACTATCTTTTTTGTAATATTTTTATCTTTTTACCTTTTTAACTTTGCCTTACTAAAATAATGTAGTACCTACATTTTATATCTGTCATATGCAAGATTTACAAAAATAAAGGCATTATTATTATTATTATTAGTTGTTGTGATTCCACATATTTTCCACACACTGCCAGAGAAAAACTTCAGTCACAACATCCTCCTTTTGTTTACTTTTCCATTGGGCTTCAAGCTTGCTCTTTGCCTATACACGACATATTACTGATGAGGACTAATAAGTCCGAAATACGTGTTTACGGTTGCATTTTAGATGGCGGATATGCCCAAACAAACCTTTCTATTGTTTAAATTCACCGTCGATAATCCAATATTTTTTTCTCAAGAATTTAAAAATTAAAGCCAGTTCTTGCTTGTCCAGTTCAAGCAAGAACAAACATTTTCTGTGAAATTAACAATACTTTTTCCACAGGGTGAGAACTTTTCTAGACACACTAAATGACTTAAAGTAAAGCAGAAAAGATTTAATAAACTTTCTTATATATTTTTTAATTTATAATTATTTATTTATATATGTATATTAATTTTATTTTAAGAGAACACTAGTTTTTTTTCCATTAAATACTGTTCTGTAATCTTTGCAATTTAAACCTTTGTATAAAACTGATTCCTTATCTGAAGATAAGGAAAATATCAACAACTGTGATAAAAATGACTCACTAAAGTGATACTCATCTCAGCCTCCCACTTTCAACAAACTTATACTAAATGTTTAGTGTGTTAAATCCACACAATTCAAATATTTTTGCAAAATGTGTTAGGCTGAGCTGACTGACATGAAATAATCACCTGACTTTGGATGTCCAGGGAGTTTTTACTACCGTGTATATCAGCAAAAAGTCCATTATTATTTTCCTGTTCTGTATTTACATCGTTTTCACCGCCATCTTTCGATTTTGACCGGTTCTTCTTGTGCCAAGGTAAGAGTGATTTCCTCCTTCGATCTTCAGCATTGCTTAAAGACTTCTTTAGCTTTGTAGGAGTTGCTGCAACAATTGGATTTACCAGTAATCTAGTGTCCAATTCTGGACAAGTTCCATTGCCATTTAGGATTTGGTTGTAGATGTCAGATTTTATGAACCGTGGGTAACTGTCAAATTTCATAAGGTTGAAGATTTGCTTTTGGGCTAGTTGGAACGTAGTGCTGTCTGCTTCTATCAAGGAATGTTCTGCAAATTGACGTGCCTTTGAGTCCACATTCACGGCGTCAGGGCATCCGATACGCAGGTGCCTGTTGAATATTCTTTCTGCCTCGGATTTTTTCTCCGGTCCATGTGGCATCAGCCTAAATCGTTCACAAGCAGTCCAGAAGTAGATGTTTTCGGCGCTGAACTCTTTTTTGAGAAATTCCTGCAGAAGAAGACGATTTTGAGTAAAAATGAAGTGACAAACAAACACAATGCTTCTATATTAATGAGCTGCATCAGTAGGGCCGAAACGTTCAATTTTTGTTTTTTCATTATCGATGCGTAAAAATAACAATAACAAACAACCTGATAAAGTTGGTAGGCAAGATCAAGTAAGATCTGGTGCTTTTTAGTCCACGGTTAGCAGGGTCAGCAATTCGAAATTTAAAAAAATAAAACCGGGGTGACCCCCACCCAACTTTTCGACTAAATTGTTGACACGAGTCTGTAAACAATTTTACTATTATAAATTACACATACCTACATCCCACATACACACATTTTCCAGAAATCATTGCAATCCATTCAGGGGACCTAACCCGCGTATTTGCGCGGAAATCTCCATTTTTTCGTCGATTACAATACTTTCCTTCTAGCGTACTTCGTACTAGTCGGAAAGTCAAAAGTAACATTTGTTACAAACTTTACGTAGCATTGGTATAAGTGGATGGACCACCGACAAAAGTTTTTTAATTGAAAACGTCCTTTCAAAACCTCAATTATTAAGATAACTTTTACCTCTTTCTATTTCAAATGGAAGCTACTTATTAATATACAGTACAGGCATATACTTATTTGAGACTGTGGTTCCGCAACTGTTCAACTTACCGCAAAAGCGTGGAGACCTACAGGACACGCTACTAGTTTCTCGAAAGACGTTAACCATGCTGAAGGACCTTCGTTGTTTAATTCACTCTGCAAAAAAAGAGCAAAATTGTTACAGTCAGTTTTCTCACAACTAAATGCATAAATAAGTTATGATAAAATGCAAAACATATACAGAAGCGCTTAATGCAAGTTTTTATATTTATTAATAATAATAATATGTAGAAAAGTTTTTCGGGGAGTTATCAGAAACGCGTGTGTACGGTTGCATTTTAGATAGCGGATATGCCCGAAAAAATCACCACCGACAATGTTTTTATTATTTGAAAATGTAGCACAGACTTAATAATTACGCTCAGATCTAAAATTGCAGCCACCTATCGTAAAAAACTGTTTTTTTTTTGTTTTAAATTTTTATAATTTTAAGAAAATTTAGCAGCGGCTAGTGATTTAGAATGATTCCACTCAATTCCCTTCTTATAAATTTGTTGATTTTTTTGTAATAATCGCAGTTTGTTTTCTTGTTGCGTCCATCATTTTTTAGTCAGTTGATATCAAAATATCATGCAATACGTACCACAAGTAAGTAAATTACCTTTATCTGACATATTACTCGTGATTATTGGTAGAAAGTTCAATACCGAGACAAGCTTTTTATGCTTTCGTTTCAGCTTCCTCATTTTTTAGATGGATACCACACAAATATGGAGGCAGCCAATAAATTTGCTCTATAATGATATAACATCATGAATAATAAGTCAATGAAAGGAAATTTACTTACCTGTGTTACGTAGTGCTTGATATTTTGATATCTACTGAATGAAAAATCATGGAAGCACCAAGAAACCAGGCAATTTTCCGATCATTGTAATCAAGTGCTAAAAACGAATTGGGCAGAATCATTTAAAGTCACTAGTCGTTACTAAACTTTCCTCAAATGGTGAAAACATCAAAAAAGGGCGAAAATAATTTTTTTATGACAGATGGTTGTGATTTCAAATCTGAGCATAATTATTAATTCTAAACCAATTAAACCATTTTAAACCACTCGATGATTTCAGTACCACCGCCAACTTTTATAAAGAACAAGATTGTCTCGCAAATGCATAATTTTTTCCAATAAAATGATAGTCATCTTAACTATTGATAACCAGTATTGATAGACCCACCCTAAAACTAACAAACTAGTAGCCAACATTGATACAGGGCACTTCAGCAGTAACGGCCATGCCGATGCGCCTATCTCGACAGATTATGCGTCTACACAGAGAGAACTCTATTCTTGGATATCAAGACAAATTATTCTTGCGTATATAGTGTAGCAGAAGAGGATTTTTTCTATACAAATAATATTTTGTTCTAATAAGAATTTCAATATAGTTATTTCAACGGTTACTTATTCTTAAGTATATTTTTCTCTGACGAAGAAAGCGTTATTCTTCTATAAAAAAGTAGACGTTCGTCTTACAACAACAAAAATATTTCGTTGGACGAAAAATATATATGCTTCAACGAAAAAACAGTTTCTTGACCCAAGATTCTTACTCTGAGAGATACATAGAAAGTTGTGCAATTACTTTACAGATGGCGCTAACATATTCTCGCGTCTTTTTTTGTAAAAACCAGAAAGTCATAATTTGTTTAAAAATTTACGAAAAGTGAAGAAAAAGAATAGTACAAATATCTACGAACAAAAAAAACTGTTGTTCGCCTTTAACAGCTGTTTTCTCGGAAGCTTGTTTTTGCGCTTAAGCCCCCTTTCCGTAGACCAAGTCACATATGTTATAGTTATTTCAATGGCTAATTATTCTAACGGTTTAATAGTTTAGTATGTTTATGTTTAGTATACTTTGCTCTGACGAAGAAAATGTTATTCCTCTACATATAAAAAGAGTAAGACGTTCGTTTTACAACAACAATATTTTGTTGGGTTAAAAATATACATTCTTCAACAAACAAACAGTTTCTTGACCCAAAAGTATACGCACGTATCGCTTCAACCAGACGTAATTCCTTTCGAGCAGTTCCTTTATACTTAAAACAAGAAAACGTAATACTTGGAACATCAAGAAAATCATATTCTTACTCTGAGAATTTTGTATTTCACTTGAACCAAGCAAATGATCTTTCTGCGGATATAGAAACAAATGATATTCTTCACTCAAAGATATTCGTGTTGTATCGAATACATTTTTTCCTCTGTGTATAAGGGTGGATCTATGACACCGAGATCTATAACACCGAGGTTGTTATTGTTAGATATAGGTATTACATATAGTTCTCAAAACAATTTGTATTTTGGAAGTCCAGTTGATTTTACCTTAGTTAAACTCAGGATTCCTGAAATCTTTTCCTTAAAACGCAAAAGAAATGTATTCCAAAAGATTATTCCACGCTTTAACTAGTTAATGACAATATGCCAATGTGGACATTATTCCGTGCTCTAACAGTTTAATGACTCTATTGATGTTAAATATTTGGTAAACAAGGTAATGGATGAAAGTTTTTGGGTACAGATATAAAACGTTTGTTTAGAAAGACAATATTTATAACTTATAACAATTCGTTTATTGTTTTAGCAAGCGAGGTATGAATTTTTAAGTGCTTTCAAGTACGTCACAAAATACTTCACACCATACCTGTATTGCTTTATACTTAATTGTTTGGCTTTTGCCTTATTGTTCTCCCAACGCATTATTATATCTTACAAAAATAGATTATGCAAATAAAAATTGAGATGCTATATTAGTTTACTTTAAGATTAATGATATTCCCAATACATGTCTCAAGAATTTTTCATAAATAGTGTATAAAAACTATAAAGGAGATACTTAATCTAAATTTGACTGCCAATTTTTGGTAAATAAACATTTTTTGCTGCTAGAATACCGAATTCCTATAATCCGAAACTCAAGCAACGAAACTCAGAATGTGTTAAAATTCGTATAGCACTAACAAAACTGGAGCTTTTTTCATACAGAACATGAATCGAAACTTTGCCAAAAGGCAAAAAACAACAACAAAAAATGATAATTTTCAGTAATAATATTCAAAAAATCCTTTTTTGTGTTTTTATGTTGTTAAAGATTGGAAGATGGTCTATTTTTGTGTTCTGGCTATTCGTCGCGCAAGCCCCCCCCCTGTTTGTGCAACAGATGCAATTACATATAAGCATTATCTGAGCATTCCACTGACTATACCCGCGGAATACAGAAAAAAAAACTTATACAGGATATTTCATAAATGCGTGGCACACCTTTTTTTTTTTTTTTTTAATGGAATACCACCCATAGTGTGGTGCATTTCTGGATTCCTTGCTAAAATCTAAGGTAATAATTACTAAGATAGTAGTTCCCTAAAAACAATTGTTTTCGAGCTATTGCTTTTTGTGTTTAAAAACAGCACTTTGAGATGCTTTTTCTCTAAAAAATTCAAAGCGTGATAAAATTTTATACAGAAATAAAAGGGTTTAAATACTATGTGTATTTAAACCCTTTTTTGTCTCTAAAAAAATAAGCTTTAAATTTTCAGTTCAGAATAATGGTAATAAGTTGGCAAAATTGTATCAAAATGGTACCTGTATGTAAAATTTACAACAATTCATTTTTTGTTAAGTTAAGATAACTTTTAAGTATGTATAGTATCATGTACTAAACTAATTTCTTGTTAAAAGTCCTCTTAAACCCTGTTATAGTTATATCCCTACCACTGACAAGGCGCCCTACTCGCACATACCGTAGGGCACGTACTTTCAAACCCCTCATTTAGTACAATAAAAATCTATCGTTTTTTGGATGTATTTTTCAATAATAATACCAATTTATATAATAATTCAAGCCTAACATCTCCCAATACAAATATGTAACAAAATATCTGGGGTGGCCCTCACTCTACTTTCCGACTAAATCGTTGGCACAATGAAGGGCCTAAACACTTTTGTAATTATTTAATTTAGTAAAGCCAGAGCCATCTCTAGACGCTACTTAACGTCAGTTTCAGTGACAGTCATACTGACATTTAATGTCATATAATGTCAGTGGCACTGACGTTTGTCAAAATCTAACAATTTGCAATACAACCACGAAGCTGTGGATTCTGTCAAACTGCTTCTAGAAATCCTTCTAGAACGCCTAAAGCGTTCATCCCACTGATCTGCAAATTTCTATACATATTTAAAGTCACTGGAGGATGATTTGGTATGAATTTGAAATCAATCGGATGAATCCTTCATGAATCATCGGTAATTCTAAATATGTATGCAAAATTTCATCCCGATCCGTTGCAACGTTCGGACGCAATCGTGTTCACAGACATACACACATACCCACACACATACATTTTCCAGAAATCATTGCAATGGAATCAGGGGACCCCAAAAAGCGTATTTCCGCAAAATCTCAATTTTTTTTAGTCGATAACAATAGGTACTTTCCTTGTAGGAGTCGGAAAGTAAAAAAGATATTTTTTACCATATGAAACCATTTCTGCAAGTGAACTGTAGATGGATGAAGACTTTTCACTGTCATATTAGTAATCTACATAAGAAAACGAATCGAATGCTTTATTACATACACCATTTTTGACAAAATCAATATCAGCCAATACCCGTGACCCTCGAATTTCGAAACAATTGCGAATATCTCCAAAACGATTGATTTTTATGCAGTGGTGTCTTAGCATTTCCATGTTGGGCCAAAAACTGTATACTAAATATGAACGGTGATTGCGAACACCGGTATGCAAAGTTGATACTCTATGTTACGAAAATGTTAGAAGGTTTTGTGTTTAAGGGAATATCTGGAAGTGGAAGTGCTGTGTTAAACTAACGGAGTAATAAATAACTTGGAATTTAATGAGGAATCCGAAAATGTATCACAATCTAGGTGTTTCACGCCTGTATGTAACACCAGCACAAGCGTAAAGAATTTTGAATTGATTACGATCCCTGTAACTTTTGAATCAAACATCGTTTCGTGTTTGTAAACTTAACGGCCGCTCAAATAACTCAGTGTATAAGCCACTAAAAATTGTTTTTCCAACATAGTTTGGATATTGTTTGTTATTACAGAAAAACTAAAAGTGGTTTTCCCTGAAAAATGTTGGTATAGTACTCATAAGCCTCTACAAAAATCTTATCTCTTTTTTGCAAGGTATTTCCACACTAATTTGTTTGGAGAAACTAATTATGTGGTGATCATAATAGTTTTTGTGGTGTGTCTTTTACTTGTGTTCATATTATATTTCAATGCATATTTAAAATTTCCAATCAAGAAACTCTCCTAAAAATTACATGTCGATTTATTTATAAAACATAGTGCTATAAAGCACCAGTGGGGCACGTGACTGACATATTTCCGCTGTTGTTTTTGGCAAGGATATACTGTATATTGTATCGTGTTTCATGAATTTGTTTCCGTTAAGAAACATCGGTATACACATACGTCAATATCCACAAAATCATGGATGAAGAAGACACCGGTAAAATCTAAAACTTATAGAGAAATACCTGTAGTAATTGTTGCCCAGTTATGGACTTGGCATGAGGAAATCGTCTACCGCTGCTTGATCTCAACGAAAGTAATCTTTCTAAAGGAGATTGTAGTGCCACTAATAATCCATTCCCAATATTGGAACCCTGTCTATTAGAGAAAACAAGATTAAGCCAAATGCCAAATGTGATCATTATAGAAATCAAACAAAAGTTGGCCTAATACCTAACAAATTTATACCCACTTTATACATCCCCTACTTTCTAATAATGAGCGATCCATGTGATGAGCTTCAAAATTACAAAATTTAGAAACCCCATTAAATAAGAATTTTTACAATAGTAACTTTAAATAATGTAATAATTATTTGTAACGGACAAGCGGATGACACATTTGATAATTAACATCTAAATTTATCCAAATTGCTTATTGTTATAATTTATAAGAAAAACGGGCTGACCGCATCTTTTGTTTGTTCAATAATATGCACGAAAATATGCTATAACGTTAATATCATTACCTCCATCACTTGTCATCGGACATTTAAGATTTCTTTTGGTTTCAACTAATTTAAGGGCAAGACTTTTTTCTTGTTCCTTGAATGTTCTACAAGTTCTAGCTAAACTTTTATTTCACTCGCCATTTATGTAAAATTAATTTAAAATATCCGCGTTTGTATAATAATACAAACATTAAAATATCATAGTAACAAAATTCCATGGTCTGTAAGGCGTAAATTTGATGGGTAAATTTTCCAATATCTGAAAGAATTCAATGACCCCTAGGTACCTACCTATAGGGTGATAAAATATAAATATTTGTAGAAAATTAAATTCTATATCTCACAGGGTAATCAAATATGGGATGTTCCATTTAAAAATTTCTAGTATTTTACAACTGAATGTGGCAAAACAGTAATTCACTTTTTGGCCAGCCTGTGTAAGAGGAGCGTTAAATACTAACGACGCGTCGCGTCGTTCCATTTGATAATATCTGAGGACTAAGTGTACCGATTTTTAACTTTTTAAGTTGAACTACAGCATACTTTCGGTAGACCGAAAGTGACGACCATCTTGAAAATATTTTTGATGAAAAGATAGGTATGAAGTATGAACCACCTGTACTGACTGAATTTCAAAGACGTAGGAGTATTCAAACCCAGAACTGAATATAAATACTCAAACCTACCAATATATAGTATATATAACATACCAAAATATCTACACTCTTTAATAGAAAAACTATTAAAATCACTGCTTAGTAAAAAGGTGCAATTCAAAAAATATTATTTATTTTTCCTTCCGAACCAATTGCTTGCAAAGAAAAACAAATGGAGTGCAGAAAAGAAATTTTAGGGCAAAACTGAACCGGGGAGAAGCCATAAAAGATATCCATAACTTTTTTGTTCGAATTTCTTAATGAAACATATGTCAATCGATAGAGCTATTCAATTAGTATACCCCAGAGTTTCGCCCACAAAAAATATCGAACGGTTTAGCAAAAAAAAAAAATGATTTAATTACCAGCGCGTCATCTAAAACAGCTCATGGTGTTCTCAAATAGAATTGCAAATAACGCCATCCGCCGATACCGTAGAACATCGGGGATAACAAATTCGGAAACTACACGAAATTCTGCATCTAGTAATGGTATCAATACGCCACTACCCTTATGGTTACAACCCCTCTCACATAAGTAAAGCGGTAAATTGGTGTGCGACTTATCACGTGGGTTATATAAACGTTTATAACAATTGCGAAAATTGATGCATAACTTTGATCAGTACGTCAAATTGTAGGTAATTAATAGGGGTAACTACCCTGATAAGGTCGGAGTTTTGCCCACTCAGTAACACCCCTTAAATGATCATAATGTTGACCTACCCCATAACAAGAAATACGACGCCAGACTGATAAAATAATTAATAACTTTTGTAAATAATCTTGCATAACTTTGAGTCATACGTCAAATTGTAGGTAATTAATAGAGCTAGCCATCCTGGTATGTTCACGCGATAACCACACTTTAAATGCCCCTGATGTGCACCTAATATGCCATATGCAATGGGCCGGTCGGGAGACGACCATAAAAGATATCCATAACTTTTTGTTCGAATTTCTTAATGAAACATATGTCAATCGATAGAGCTAGTCAAGCAGTATACCCCAGATTTTTGCCCACAAAAAGTATCGAACGGTTTAGCAAAAAAAAAGATTTAATTACCAGCGCGTCACCTAAAACAGCGCATGGTGTCCTCAAATAATAAGCCGCACACCAATTTACCGCTTTACTTATGTAAGAGGGGTTGTAACCATAAGGGTAATGTCATATTGATACCATTACTAGATGCAGAATTTCATGTAGATTCCAAATTTATTATCCCCGATGTTAGATGACACGCTGGTAATTAAATCATTTTTTTTTGCTAAATCGTTCGATGTTTTTTTTGTGGGTAAAACTCTGGAGTATACTACTTGAATAGCTCTATTGATTGACATATGTTTAATTAAGAAATTCGAACAAAAAAAGTTATGGATATCTTTTATGGCTATCTTCTCCCCGGTCAAAACCGATCGTTCTAAATACGTAACGCTGTATCTCAAATTATGGCGTATTCAAAATACTACTAACACATACGAACGGATATATTATCGTATTTTATCTATCGCCTGTTGAAAAAAGAAAATCTCGAGGCAAATATTATAGAAGAATTCTTTTAAGCAAAGTGAACAAAAAGAACTGCAGAGAAAGCAGGCGGCAACATTATTTCTTATAAAGGTAAACAGCATAAATTATATTGCAATGTATAATATACAAGGAGAAAATATCTGGGATGGCCATCCCCAACTTTCCGACTACATCGTTGGCACAATGAAATGTCTGAACATTTGCAATTGCAATTATTCCACGCATTTCGTTGCTTATTTCCACTGAAATTACGATTTTTTTCTGTCGATTACAATAATAAATTCCTTCCAGGGTACTAGTCGGAACGAAAAAACAAAAATAGAGAAAAAAATAATTTTTGTACGTTTACGTTTTATTTGCACATTTAATTTTCACTTCTAAAATTAGTACACAATGAATCCAATGATCAAATATATAAAATTGCTGTAATTTGAAAGGATATACGATATTATAAGATAAAGGAAGGATATCACTTAATTTCCATTTAACTGTTTGACAATCATGATCGAACATCAAAGAATAGTTAGGGCACACTTTTGTTTGTTTAGCAGTGAAATAAAGATACGTTTTCTTAAAGGATTTGATTTCGTTGCTTTAGTACGTACCTAACACTGGTGAAAACTGTATCGACTACGTCATCAAATAAGTCATTAATCTGACGTTTAGAACTCATTTATTATTAGAACACGAAACAACAACACCAAGAAAAATAGCAGTGCGGATTTCACGAAATGTCTACGATCTAATCTTTAACTGATACCTTAGTATTGCATGCCACGGTGAAAGATAAGATTTCAAAACGGCGCGCGCATTTGAAAATATATGTCATTCATACCAAAACGTAAGCACACAACGTATGCGCTAAAACACCTTTTCCACACCCGATACGTTCTGGGATACGTTATTGGACAATGACAGAGACATCGTTGCTTTATTCTTTTTTCGTCTGTTTCACTTGTTTCTAACATTACTCTTTCCTAGAAAGTTGCAATATACACCGTTCGGTACATAGACGATGAATAGAAGGAACGGTCAACACAACAATAATTTCCATTTCCGCTCTAGAAAACAATACCGTTTCAAAATAACAGTGAAAGACCACTTAAACTCATCAAGTATTCAGAAAACGCGCCAGTATACGTACTGGGCAATGAGAACAGTGGGTTAAGTTTACATTAGAACTACAGACAATTGAATACGATTGATGGTTAGTTCGTATCTATTCAAAAAGATGGTGAAAAATAAAACACTCGTCCAAACGTACGCGGTACGGTACGTACGCGTAAATGACGCGTACAACTGTTGTCAAATATTCTACACAAATTTTGCACCTATCTCTAAAAGTCAAAATTAAAAACCCATACAAAATATCTAGGGTGGCCCTTATCCTACTTTCCGACTACATCGTTGGCACAATTAAGTGTCTAAACTCTGTTCAGTGAAACTTTGCAGTGGTGGGCGGGATTTAGCAAGCCAGATTTACACTGGCCAGCACGGTGACTAAATAGTAAGTCCTAGCGCGCACTGGTGACTACTGTCACCGTGACAAAAAAATTCTGTCACTGTTACGTCACGTCATCAAAGTGGAGTGCGCTCACAAAAAGTCACCAAACTTTTTTTAAATTTTAAGCGTCATTTGTCGACAAGGATTTGGAAGAGACGGTCATTATCTGAGAACTCATAAAGCGTAAAAGGAAATACCGTAAAAAGAATACTGGGTGCACCCCCTATGGTGAGACAGGCTAATAAGGGCAAAGTTTAATACATACTATGTTTCATAAACGTCAACAACACCCAAAGACATTTTTTCAATACATATTTTCGAATGAGTGTTGGAAGTTTTGATGAATTACTGCGCCTTTTACATGCATTAAGTCCGCAAAGTTTCGGCGGACAGAGTATAAACACTTTTGTAATTAATCAAAAATGAATTTTGTAAAGCCACAGCCTCACTGGACCCTACCTAACGTCAGTTTCTATGACATAATGACATATGTCATACTGACATTTAATGTCAGTGGCAGTGACTTTTGTCAAAATCTGACATTTCGCAACACAGCGACGAAGGCTGTGTATTCTGTCAAACTGCTTCTATAAACTCTTAAAGCGCCTAAATCGTTCATTCCACTGATCTGCAAATTTGTACACACATTTAAAGTTACTGGAGGATGAATCACTCAGAAGCCGCATGTAACATTTGCCACTTCCGGTTGTCATATTGTCACCAAAAACAATCCAGTTCGTCCCCCGGAAATTCTAAATATGTATACCCAATTTCAGGCTGATCTGTTGTTCCGTTTGGGCGCTATCGTATTCATATACACACATATCCCGAAATCATTGTAATCGATTCAGCGGACCCCAAAACGGGTATTTCCGCTGAAATCCCGATTTTTTTTCCATCGATTACAATACTTTCCTTCTAGGCAACAAGTCGGAAAGTAAAAATAGCTATAGTCGTTTTGACAAACGCCAGCCATTCGCCCACACCAAGGGAAAAAGTCTTTTGCTTAGGTTTTCGGCAGTAGACTGTATGATTAATTAATTCGTACAGCTTATGCTAAGAACACACGAGGCGTCTTTGATGAATCGGCCACCGATTTGTCCACCGACTAGAAAGACAAATCCATTTGCAAGCACTTGTAGAACACATGGCTCCTTTTTAGTTAAATTCTCTCTAAGAACAAAAGATTATAGAATGTTGTTGGTGACATTCGGACAAAATTGAAGAATTTCTCGTTATCATTTTTACTTTCCGACTAGTACGCTAGAAGGAAAGTATTGTAATCGACGGAAAAAATCGGGATTTCAGCGGAAATACCCGTTTTGGGGTCCCCTGAACCGATTACAATGATTTCTGGATATGTGTGTATATGGACACGATAGAATTTCCGCGAGACGAACTGGATTGCTTTTGGTGACAATATGACAACGGGAAGTCGCAAATGTAACATGCGTCACATTAATTTCTGGAACCCTTCAACTCATAGTTAGACATGGGGCCCTGTCCCCACCTCGGACAACGGGGCTCCTAACTATCGGAAGCCCCTAGTGGCTAATCCGGCATTGGAGGGTTCTATTCTTGGATATCAAGACAATTGTTCTTGCGCATACAGTGTAACACGAAGAGGATTTATTTACTATCCAAATAATATTTTATTCTAACATGAATTTCAATATATGTACATATGCAGTTATTTCAACGGTTAAGTTATTCTTACGGTATGTTGAGTATATTTTGCTCTGACAAAGAAAATGTTATTCTTCTACATATAAAAAAGTAGACGTTCGTCTTACAACAATAAAAATATTTCGTTGGCCGAAAAATATATATGCTTCAACAAACAAAAAGTTCTTAACCCAAGTATACGTACGTATCGTTTAAAACAGACATAATTCTGTTCAAGCAGATTCTACTTACTTAAAACAAGAAAATGTAATACTTGGAACATCAAGAAAATCATATTGTTACTCCGAGAATTTTGTATCTTACTTGAACCAACCAGATGATCTTTCTGCAGTGCTAACGCAAGCGGCGACATGACATTTCGTTGCTGTACTCCGGCTCGACGATTCGTCGCCGCGCCGCTGCTGAGCCGTGTGTCCTCTACAAGTGCTTGCAAATGGATTTGTCCATGATTTGATTGAATCGGCGGCCGCTTCGTCGTGTGTTTTTCGCATAATGCTAAGAACACACGAGGCGGCGCGCGACGAAGCGGCCGCCGATTCGTCTGCCGACTTGACAGACAAATCCATTTGGAAGCACTTGTAGAGGACACACGGCTCAGCAGCGGCGCGGCGACGAATCGTCGAACCAGAATACAGCAACGAAATGTCGCCGCCTGCGTTTGCACACACGCAAGCGTCGGACGAATCGGCGGCGTGACGCCTCGTGTGCTTTTAGTCTAAGGCTAAGAACATACGAGGCGGCGCGCAACAAAGCGGCCGCCGATTCGTCCGCCGACTTGACAGACAAATTCATTTGCAAGCACTTGTAGAGGACACACGGCTCAGTAGCGGCGCGGCGACGAATCGTCGAACCAGAATACAGCAACGAAATGTCGCCGACTGCGTTTGCACACACGCAAGCGTCGGACGAATCGGCGCCGCGCCGCCTCGTGTGTTCTTAGCTTAACAGCTATGGGTAGGCTTTAGAACACACGAGGCGTCTTCGACGCAGCGCTGCAGATTCGTCCAAATTGATTGCTGATTGATGATTGCTGCTGAAACCGGTATCTATTAATATAAATATACTACAGAGGATACAGAGACTTTTATTTCTCCGTATTGCATATACTTTTTGGCGAAAGCGGTTGGGGGATGTTAAGGCTTGGATTATAGTAAAAATTAAATACACATGATGGGCAACTGATTACAAATGAAAGAAATGTGACGTTTTATTAAATAGTTGCATAAACAAACGTACATCAAAATCTAACCAAACAGTTTTAATCTCGTATCTACTTTACTATTCTGCACAGAATAAAAATAGATGTTTTTTATTTCAAGATAATATAGAGATTTACGAATACTAAGTGTAAAAAGTACGCATGGAGATTTAATTTACATTGTTTCATAATAGCGTCAATGCAATCTTATATACACGTGTTTTTACCTTATTTTCAGAATGACGTCAATTTTTTTATTATTTTTTTTTATTTATTACTAAATAAATTCAAGCAAGTCTTTTTCACAGTTAAACTATTTAATTAATTATATGTATGTATATCAGTATCTCCTATACAAAGTTCTATTTATCGAAACTGTCAGCAACCATTCACAATAATGCGAATGAGAGACTTTGAGTTTAGCGAAGGGTCAAGAATAGAACGTTGTGAAACTAGTAACGCCATCTAGATCGTGCGTAAAAACACCTAAAAGCACGAGTCTGTTTTAAGTACCTACGTTCAAAGTTGAGCAATACCTCAATGAATTGGGCACAGAGCGAGATGGACTAAGAACTAAGACAGAATATATAGTGTGAATGTGTGAGCACAGAAGATTTAGTCCAAACACCATAGTGTTTATGGCATTACTGTGCACTTAAATGAAGAACAAAAACCATAAATATCAACTTATCTAACTACATTTTCAGATTTAGCGGTATTAGCGATAAAATACTTAGTAATTCCATTACGTTATCAGATTATTAATGACAAATAATATTTATACCCGATAACAAAACATGTGAACAATCTTTAAAAAAAAATGTTAGTTATTATGTTATTATCTGATATTATATCGCCATAATCTATTAATTTCGGCGGATAAGTCCAATGCTTCGTCACAACAAAATACAAACAATTTACTGATACATACTAACTGTTTCATAGATAGGTTGTGAATAAAGAGAACAGAAATTCTGAGACACTAACAAAACTATAATTTCCACCTGCTAAGCCAGGTGATTCCAACAGTTGCGTTCGCCTGTTTAGCCGTTTTATTTGTAGGGGCCATGTGTTCTGTATGAGAGGTAACAAACAATAGGGACTACAACTTGAGCAATTTGGTATCCCTTTTAAAATAAAAATTTTAATTTTTCACAAAAGCCTTCACGGGCCGTATGTTGTGCAGGGCTGCTTTAGACATTTCATTGTCCCAACGATGTAGTCGGAAAGTAGGGTTAGGCCCACACCAGATATTTTTAATTAGGGCTATATTGTGTTACTCTTTGCTCTCCCTCAAAAACTGATTTCCATTTTAATACTGAATGCCATAATGTTACTTTTTAATGCTTGTCAAATCGCATTTAAAGGTTACTTTTAATACGATGGTAGAAAAAAACGTGCACATGTGTACTGTCAAATTCCGAATTAGGAATAAACCATTCCAACAGTTCATGTATAATTGATATTACGACATTTCAGTTATACTGACCGGGACCATGACAAATGCACACCAGATAACGCTGCATAATAGATTAAATACTTTTTGTGTTTTGTTTACAATTCAAGGACTGGTTGTCATGTCGCGTCATTTCCTTGCAACATCCCGATCTTAGCCATTTTATTAAATATTTATTCAGCAAAGGCGCGGTTACGGCGCGTTCTTGCCACACATATAGGATTAATTAAAAGCTACCATGGTTTCAATTAAAAGTCTGAAGTAAACTATGTATTCCATACATTTGAGTACTGTGTTACGTAGGTACAACAAATCATAAGAACGTATGTATGTATTTAATTACAGGTTATCTGTGATAAAAAAAAAGCCAGCAAGTTATTTTTTGTCAATTTATGTCCAACACTTTTGAAACCGATAGTAGTATGCGGTCGGTGAATTACACCGCAGAAAGGAAACGTCAGTTTCCTGTTGGATATGTCATTGCGAGTCCTAATTATTTGAGTTAAAACAAAAAGTAACAAACTTGATAAAAAATCATCGAGATCTGACATCCAGAATGTTTTTTGTTTGTATTAGCCTATCCAAAATTGTGTTGTGACAGGTAAGAAACTCGCCATCCCGCTTCGTCAATATTAGATTTAACTGAATGAATTGCTAGCATAACTGTCCGCCAATACTGAACTAGGTTATATGATTTTCTAGAGTGTAAAAAACAGTACTTCTTACTATGGTTTTTAAATTGATATTCGTTAATATTAAAATTCGTTTTAACAGCTCGTCTCTATAAGCGCTTCATTGTAATGATAAAAAGGTGAATAACGTTCCAAGAAATTAAGATAAAAAGGAATACCAAGTAAGGTTAAATACTAAATCAATCAAAATAAGAATAAAACAATGTTACTCTATTAAAAATAGTGTCTACACCTTTAGAAAGTGAAACTTACGAGCATATTTCCATGGTTTTTTCTATATCCTAGTAGTAAAATCATTCGCCGGAATAACACACCGTGGGACACTGCACTAAATACAGAAGCGACACAAGTGGCCTGTTAACTGAGTTTAATCGAGATCACTTTTAATTAATAATGTCAATAGAAGGGAACCCGCACGAAAATAATGAATGGGTCGATGTGACGTAGTAAAGTCACGCATGGGCTGCGGACTTCCAACACAAGTGAAACTGTGATACTGACTAGCTAGAAGAGTGAAATTGAAACGTGAAACTGTTGGTGCATGGCTGGAACTACAGAGTGGTGGCATGTCGGTATACGTGACGCATCCGCGAACATTGACGGGCAATTTATAGGTATGTTTCACCCGGGGTATTAGCAGTTACGTTCAAAACAATTTGCAAAAACTAATCTAATATATATAATAATATCTAATAATATTTTTCATAAGTACGTTTATAGCATCTGATTGCATATCTTCCGTCGAACTGATACTCTATTTTGTATGAAATCAGGGCTTCGAACTGGAGCACATCTTGCATCGTCCCAATACAAATGTTGAACAAAAATAGAAAAATATGTTAGAATTTGATGAAATTTTATTTTTAAGGGTGTTATAACAATCTGACTTTAAAAATGCATATGGTTTTTGAAATATTGTAAAACTATTGTTAAATATAAAGTAGTCAACGTTTCGCACTCTGTTACGTCCTGAAGATGCCTCGTGCAACAGAGTGCGAAACGTTGACTACTTTATCGTCGTTGACGCGGTTTTCTCCCGGAAATCTAGAACTAAGTTTAAGTCTTGCCCATCGTTAAGCCGCATATCCACTTCTTTGATTCTTCTTAAAGTACGCCGAAAGATAGGGTTGTAATAGCAAGGCTTTTGGAGAAAATGGACCCAGTTTTGCACCAATACCGAGTTCACTCAGCCACCTTGTTATTTCTGTTGATAATTTGTATAAAATCGCACCCAAAACTAGTCAAATCTTTGGTTACTAGTCAAAACTAGTAATATTTACATTATTGTTTCTTGCAAATCAGTTGTTTGTTTCATTCAAATCAGTTGTTTGTTTCATTCATTATAACCTCAGGCATATCCACTAAGGAAAGCTGCAAGCTTTTCAGGGTATCTACCCCTATTAATTTGACCTATAATTACTCGTAGGCATTATTATTAGGATTAACTGTCGGGCAATTATAATTAATAAGAAGTACTTTATTTAATTTGCTAATCAGTACCTAGCATATGGGTTGCCATCGATTAACCTTTTATATCGACGTCAAGTTGTTTCTTGAATTACCTACCAAGCATGAGTTAAACGGTTATTAACTAGTTATTCCTGCTATTCTCTAGTTATAACCCGAAGCACGGGATGAGTGTCAACTCTAAGGTCAATTTATAGTGTCGTAACTGTAACACTTAACCGTAACGTAGAAAAGTCGACCTTGCACATGTATATATCCATACAAATGAATATTTCCCGTAAAATTGAAAATGTATTGGAAATCGGCTCAAAGCTTTTATATTTTAACCATACAAGAACAATAAAAATATGCTGTGGCCACAGCAGGACCGACCGTATTTTTATACTCGTTGGTTTCCCATATGTATGTATATCAGTCAAGGCAAAACTTTGCAATTACATATTCTGACTGAGTTGAATACTCTCATACCACCTTGAAAATATGCCCATATGTGACGTTCCGTCTGCACCTCAACGGGGTTTTAAAAGGAAATAGACAACAAAAATCTCGTTTATTTTATATAGTTGAAGTTTAAACCTTGGAATGTGTTACATTTCATGTTCTAATGTTTCAGCAAACAATAGAATTTCAGTTGAAATGAGTTATGGAATTAAGTTTGCGGTTAGAATTTCTCCATTAACATCATGTCGTAACTCTGTAATGCGGTGATTACACATTACACCAGCATTAGCTGGTAGCACGCAAATTATTCAATTTTGGCCGAATTATTCAATTTTGTGAAGCCACAACCACTCCGGATCCTAACCTAACGCCAATCATAGAATGTTGTCAACATGTCAAACAAGTCATGTCAGTGGCCACTGATGTTTATCAACGACGAAGGTTGTGGATTTTGTCACACTTCTCCTATAAACGCTTATAGCGCCTAAACTGTTCATCCCCTTGATCTGTAAATTGGTATATGTACATATTTAAAGTCACTGGAAAATGAGCTGGTATCAATTTACTGAACATCAGATAAATCCCTACGAAAACGCATATACAATTTGCCACTTTCAGTTGTCAGATTATCACAAAAAGAAAAAACAATCCAGTTGATTCAAAATGCGTATACCAAATATCAGCCAGATCCGTTGTACCGTTTGGGCGCTATTGTGTACACAAATATACATACATACATACATAGCCGCATATATTTCCCAGACACATCGCAATGGATTCAGGTTACCTCCAAACACGCATTTTCGCTAAAATCTCGAATTACGAAAAATCCGAAGGATTACAATATGTTCCTTCTAGGGTGCTAGTCGGAAAGTAACAAATATGCTATTTGACAGTAGCATTTGTTTTGAAATACATTTCTGCACTATTTTTACTTTTTGACTAGTACCCTAGAAGGAAGAAAGTATTGAAATCGACGGAAAAAAATCTGGTTTTCAGCGGAAATATCCATTTTGGAGTCCCCTGAATCAATTGCAATGATTTCTGTTAAATGTATGTGTGTATGTGTATTTCTATGAACACCATAGTGTCCAAACGGAAGAACGGATTGTTCTGAAATTTGGTATACGTACAATATTTAGAATTACCGGGGGACGAACTGGATTGTTTTTGGTGACAATCTGACAACCAGAAGTGGCAAACGTTACATGCATCTTCTGAGAGATTCATCCGATTTTGATCAAACTGATACCTGTTCATCCTCCAGTAACAAATAAATTAAATATGTACACCAAATTACATATCAGTGGTATTTCCTTCGAGGTACTAGTCGGAAAGTAAAAATTAAACACATTTATTTTACTTCTATTGATAATTCTTTAAAATGTGGTGAATAATTGGTGACAGTAGTTCTCAGTAATTCTTTGAGATGCTTCTTGGGTCATAATTATATTGGAAATGGAAAACTCACCTTGAATTATGTTAATTTCAAATGGATTCAGAAAAAAATCAAGAAACGATTTAAAATATTTCAACTCTTGAAATCTATTTTGGAATTCCGTCAATATTCCTTCCAGCTTTTTTATATACTCGTTGAGTTTTTCTTGTTTGATATTGGAAACAATTTTTTTTAATTCGAGATAAATGACAAAATGTTTTATTTTTAATGTCCTTTTGAAAACGTTGTAATTTAGTTTGAAAACTAAATACACACTGTGAAAGGTCAGATGATATTTTATCTTTCGCCTGCAATTGTAAATTCAGTGTTTGCAAATGTTCCATGACATCAGTCAAAAACATTGTCTTGAAACCACTCGTCATCATCTAATTCTGAATAGGTTATTTCCTTTTCTTTTAGAAATGCAGTTATCGGATCTGCAAAGGAAATTAATGTCATTTGCAAGTCATACTATTCTTAACTTGGGCAGAAATGAAATTTGTTACAAAGTTGCACGTCTTTCATATTTGTTGTCAGTAATGTAAAAGACATTTTGAAACACATACGGAACGATAATATTTTTTTAAAATACAATAGCACAAACATGAAAAGGGAACTCGGGTACATTTATCAAGAGCCATAAATAATCCTTCAAAGAGCCGCATGTGGCTCGCGAGCCGCAGGTTGGCCCCCCTGACTATTATGTGTTCCATTAAAAAATTTTGATGTGCTACGCCTGAATTAATTTTGGGTATAGATAACGATATAACTTTATTCGTTTTCTTAAACAACAAAGTGTTGAGAACGGCAACGCATATAACTCACTCTGTATAAAGCGGCCAATTCTGTGATGGCGACAGCAAATTTTATTTTTGTAGGTTTGGTTTCCTGGAATTCCAAATAGTCAACGTAAACGGGTCAAATTTTCCACGATTACAATCCCTCAGTAAGTGTATTTACGTATTTATGTTATGATATGAATATGATTATGAAGTTACTTATTTTTAAAATTCCGCTTTGGCGCGGTTTACCACTCGCAGCGACAACCACTAGAGAAAATGATTTAACTTGACTCGCGTTGGCAGTAGTGGGGCCATAGAGTTATCGGTCCATATCCTGATTGCCCCCACCACTGTATTTCGGGTAAGCAGACCATAGCAGACGTTTGCGATCTAGTGCTTTTTATCGTTCGAGGTTTTCGATATTGTGATTGACCATATTCCCCTGGCTTGCGAAGAAGAAGAAGTCAATCGTCATCCTTAACCTATTTACTTTTGGTGACTGGTACACATTCGTAAACTAATTAATTCGAAATAGAAACTACTTAACGACGATGTCAGAAGTTGAACTAACATGGCCGTGGCAGTATAATTTTCCACCGTTTTTCAGCCTGCAACCTCACCGTGAAACACGAACAAAACAAATAGAAGCCTGGAAAAATTTGATCCTGGAATACTTCAAAGCAACAAAACAATGCACACTGGACATTAATGAATCTCAAAATATGCCGGTATTCAACAATGCACAGATCAATCGTAAACTAGATAAAAATGCTTTACTGACGATACTAGTCGAGCTACAAGCATCTGGAAATGCGGCCCCGACGGACAAACAAAAGAACATATGGGATATCTACTGGCATACACTCGACGAATGGGCAAGCATTGTGTACAATTACATTTCAATGATGGGTGCTACAAATAGTGTTATGACAATTTACGAACTTACACAAGGTGATGATGTTCAAAATGAAGAGTTTGCTAGGCTAGATCCAAATGTATTCATTAAAATCCTGAGAAATTTAGAGACACAGGGAAAATGTGAAATTATGGTGTCCGACGATACGCAGGGAGTGAAATTTTTCTAGGTTAAATTATAACATAAAGTCTAATGGAAAAGATTCAAAGTGATGTGATCAAATCTAATAAATATATTAGTAAGAAACTAATTTTATTGCTTGTATGTACTTTATTGCCAATAATATATGACAATTATTGCAGTGCACGAGTGTATTTAATCGCATCATGTTCCTATAGTTTCAAATTGCTCAATTTAATGTTAAGATATATTGTTACAGCAAGGACAGGAAACATTTTAGATAATTTGATAAAAGCCTTGTGATTAATTTTTTTTATTAGACAATAAAGGAATGAATTATGGAGGAATTGTAATAAGCAAAAAATTCAATTGTTTTGGCATGTTGAAATTTGTATAACTTCCAGTATTTATGGAAATAATAGAATCTTTGGAATTTTAAATGGAACCAAATAGTTAGTACTTCAGTTTTGAGATGAAACCGCATTGTTGATGTTACAATTGTGGACGTTTTGCACTCCGTTTCAAGAGGCACACCACGAGAGTTACGAAGAAACTGAGAAGTTCAAAAAAGAATAAATAATGCAATTTAAATATATTTTCATTCGTAATAATGCACTATTTGTAAAAACATCAAAAATACTACTTGCATTCAATTAAAATTCCAAATATGACATTTTCCAGTAAGGCCCACAAAAATCTGATCAACAATGCACATTTCATTTGTTTATCTTAATAAATATAAATAAAAAATCCGAGTTTCAACTAAATTGTTGAGACATATGTCTAAACACTTTTTCTATTTCGTGAAGTCACAGCCACTCTGGATCCTAACCTAACGTCAGTCAGAGAATAATACAATGTCATGTCATGTCAGTGGCACCGACATTTATCAAATTATGCCAATTCGCAAAAGACAGCACCTAAACTGCTCATACCAATGATCTGTAAATTAGTATACATATTTAAAGTCACTAGAGGAGGAGCTGGTATCAATTTGGTCGAAATCGGATGAATCTCTACGAACTTATGTAACACTTGTGCATTTTCTTTATGAATATTTTTCTCTATGGTTAAGATTCACTTATCAAAAATAAAGTAATGGTTACGTAAAATCAATTTGGATCACACATGTTCTACTTAGTTGTACTATGTCAAAATAGGAAGAAGTTCACCTTCGTTCCATCAACGAAGGTGAACCATGATTTGACAGGCAAAATGTATCCTCCCAGCTTTCGTCCAGCAGGGGCATAATGGCTCGTATAGTAGGAAGTTTGCCTTCTGAGCCAAACACCTCCGGTTTGACCCTGGTCAGGGCAGATATTTTCTGACCCAAATTTTCCCATCTTCCAAAACTTTCTACAAAAAAAAGCATCCGACGAGCAACTTACATATCCAAATAACTTATTGAAGAAAGGCTCTTTGGTTTTAAAGTTGCATTCGATCAAAATCTTAATTTCGGAAAATTGTGGGATAGAACTCCTGTTATGTGAGTTCTGTCCACACTGAATAAATACACTCTTTGTACAAATTTAAGAAAAAAGAAGCTAATACAGTCCAGTCCAATTCTATATGAAAGTTACTATTTCAGTTGGTAGGAAATTGTATCTAGTTGTTAAAGGTTCAGTTTAGTAACTTTGATAGGATCTTGACTACAACTGCCAATTATGTATGTGTGAATGAATCAAACGTTAATATTTTTTATTTTGACAAGATTTGTCATGAACGTTGTTAAATTCCGACCTGCATGTATTGTGATTTCTATTTTTTCGCTATGTTTTTAAAATCGGAGTTGTAATCGGAATTGCATTAGGAAAGTTCAGCTTGTCCATAAACCTAAAAAAATCGTATCTTGTATACTATCACATTGGTAACAATTAGTTAAGCATGCAAACCCTCTTTTAACACTTGTCGCATTTGGTACTGTTGAAAATTTAATATATATGGACAGTAAATGATCAGAAATAGCAATAATACTTATTTCTTTGATCATTCTGGTTACTACTGGTTGGCTTGCAGACAAAAATATCTTGCCATATGCTGGTTTGATAACCACCGACAGTAAATACATATATAAATTTACAACAAACCTTTAGGTGGAGTACAATTTTTGTTGTTGGGGTACTACCTTCAACCAACTTTCTGATTTCTTCTATTAGATTTATCACGAAATCTCTGAATAGTCCGTAATGTTTCATAAAATTAAAGTCTCAATCTTCGAGTTTGAATAATGGTATAGATTTCTGTAAAAAATCCTCTAAAGTTCAATAATCTAAAGTTTTGATTGTACAAAAATTGAGAAATATTCAAACGAAGTCATAAAAATTGTTTCTACAATTGTTTCTCATACTTACTTCTATTCCACATGACCAAATCGTTAATTGTATTGATTACATTCAAATTTGACATCACACCCTATGGATCCAATGCAATGACAGGTGGAAAATATTTTGGAACTGTCAGTTGTTACTTATCAACTCAGTTACAAAATATTTTAAACACTTTGTTACTAAAAGGTACCTACATACAGAATACATATTTTCCAGCAGTTGTTATTTAAGAACTGACAGTACCATTTAATAACTGTCAAATTGACAGTTGTTACATAGTAACTCAGTTGTAAAATATTCTTTACACTCAGTTACTCACACAGAATTCAAAAAATCCGAAAAATTCTTATTTAGGACCTGTCACTGTCAGTTAACAACTTATGTGCTTCTTAACGTTAGTAATTTTGATAGAGAATGGACTGTTCAAAGCAGGGTTGTTATAAAAAACGTTTTTTTTTATTTAAAACAAAAACAAGTTTTTTTTGTTAAAATTTGTTTTAAAACATGAAACAATGTTTTAAAACACCTCCAAAAAAAAGCATGTTTTAAAACATGTTTTAAATCATGTTTTTTTTTATTTTTCAAGAGTGTCAGAAAAAAATAAATTATTGTTTTCGAATATAAAGGGATGCTCATGGAGATTTAAGAATAATATAAAATCTATCCTTTTACAAATGTTGGCTCTCTTGAGTTGATAGTAGGTTATCTGTTCCATTTGGCGTTGTAATTGGATTCCTTGTCGGTTAGGGGAAGACTTCACGGGTAGTTAGTTCGATTTAATACAAAACAATTATTTACTATTATTTATTTTAAAAGGTTTTTAACACTGTTATTATTAAACAACCCTGGTAATCTCTAAATGATTCTATTGAATGTAGTTCGGAAATAAACAGTAACAGTAGAAAAAAACATGTTTTAAAAACTTTGTTTTAAAACATTTTTAAAACAATGTTTTAAAACAAATGTTTTAAAACATAACAACCCTGGTTCAAAGGTAAAAAAATTGGTTAGTCTAAAAAATGAGAAAAAATTGTTAATCTACATCGATATCCATTGTTGATTATTATTGTTAATAAATCATTAATGGAGCAAACATGCAGCATGCGTAGAAACCTTCAAGAACACTCACTCCTTCCCGATCCATTTTCTGCTGCCTTTCAACACGTACATCGGGATAACTCTGCGTTACATTCAGGGCATCAAAACTTCTCAAGCACCACACGCTCAGATCCTGCAAGCTGCCAAAGTTCATACGACTCTCAATCTCTCGCGAATTTAACTCCTCACAACTGTGTGTAGGCTTGGATGTACCATATACCTTCGGGCTTAACTTATAACTTAGCACTTTTTCTTCATATTTTTCAGAAGCAAGATTTTCGCAACTGTGCACTGGTTTTAATTTCCGTAACTTCTTGTATTCCACGTACTTTGGTGTTTTAAATATTGGTTTTAGGTCTGCGCTTTTTGTGCTGTGAACCGATACATTATCTACAGAACTTCGGAAATCAAAATCTAGGGAATGTAAGGAAGCTGTTTCCGGGACGTCAATTGGCCGCTCAGAAAATTCACTCTTTGTTGGCATTACACGCACAGTCAGACGATTCGATATTTTTTCACAAGCGCGGATGTTGTTTATATTAGGTGCTTGTTTCTCCCCATACACTGATTCCATATTATAATTTCCAAAGGAATTGTCGTCTAATTTTTCCGGGGTTATATTCGAAGCGGTCACATTTGCTGGGCGTTTATTTACTGTAGGTATTATCGGTAATGATTTTGATGGAAATTCGACAACCAAAATCCGGTCACTGATGGTCCCACATTCATCACGATACCCGATTCCAGAATCCGAGTTGCTAGATGCACTTGGTTGGGGAGAATTTGCTACAAAATCCTCATTTTTAATCTCACTTTCAGAATCTTCAAGCCTATATAAATTCTGAACTAATTTTACAATATAAGTAGCTGATCTCGGAAATTCTAAACAGTTTCCAGTTACCACATCCAGTGTACAAGTAATCTTGAAACTCTCTGCTGTTTTGGCATGGATTTCATGCTCAATCAATTTTGTATCTATTGAGAAAACGTGACAGCTATTTGATATAGTCAATTCATTAACATCCTCATAGGATTCACTGTCAGAAACTGCGCTTGTTACCAACCCAAAATATCGGCACTCTTTTTCCGCAAGAGAATTAACATAAATAACACGATTTACTGGATAAATTGCAAGGATATGATTTGAAGTATTTTTTAATGTTAGACAAGTTGGTAGGATGGTCATTAAAACAGAGGTTGGGCTGCGTTTCTCCTGTCGAAGCTTCCTAATGCAACTAATAACTGTGTCAAACCTTGCGTTTGGTAATAACTGCTTGGGCATTTCAATTGTACCTAAATAACCAACAATTACTTTATATTCCAATGATCCACAATGATCTTTCAGCATCTCATAGGAGATATTTGGTAAAGCAAAATACTTGTCAGTGTTTGATTTGCTTGAATGAGCCGTGTCCAAATGACATCTCTCATAATTTCTACATGCTTGCTTAATCTTATTGGGCTTCAACTTCTGTTTCCGAACGTTAACAATCCGTCCAAAGTCTACATCTTCATCGCTACTATCCGAGTAGTAATTTTCTGCAATCGTCATTTGTATTGGGCCAAAACAATTCCCAATCAATCCAACAACAGCATCGTGAGCTAACTTTGATACATTTACTCCATTGACGCTTATTAGAAAGTCTCCTGCTCGTAGTCCTGATATATCTGCAGGAGAATTTGCAACAATGCAGGATAAAATGCACGGCTGTTGGCCCGAAATGGTAAATCCGAATCCGTTTGGTCCCCTATCAAGTTCAACGGACCTCATGCCGTAATTGGGGCGCTTTTTTCTACGTCTGGCGCTTAAGTGCATCTCGGCAAATGTTGAACAGTTGTCAAATGAAGTCCACGTTTTTCGCGCACGTCACAATTCAGTAAAACTTGTATTGTTTTGTGTATACCACTATCTATCATGCAAACTGTAAACATAGGTGTCCGTTTAACCTGACCTCTAGTGCAAAACATGTAAAGCGCCACACGCGAGATTGTTTGTGCACTGCCAACATTGTGGTCGAAATGTCACTACTTCAATATGAATATTTCTACACATACATATTATATGTATAAATTTACAATAAGTGTAATAATAGACCCCACTCCCCATAAATGCATCAAAAGTTAAGCCTTTGGGACATTTGATTGATGATACTGGCAGTTACTGGTAGGAATAGAAAAAATAGGAATGGCTCCCTATTCAAATCGAATCGAAGTATTGTAAATACTCTAGTAGTACTCTATTCACCTCAACGAACGAAACAATTTCCGCTCTGGTGGTAGAAATTTGAATTAAACAATTCGGGATAAATAGCGCCATCCACATTCGCTTGTTCAGGCGAATAGTAATATAACTGGAAGGCTTGATTGGAACTTGGAAAGGGAACGTCTCGGTCTCGCCGACCACCGAGGAAATATTTATTTGGTATGCTACCCGCGAAGTTTACATACCGTGAAGGACACAAAACAATATTTTTACTGCAGAGCCTAACAAACCGCCCATGAACCGCCCTACAAACTACAAACCGTACGGATCAGTATGGACGGACGGGTTCAATAACAAGTTCTACTCAACTCCATTCTATTCTTGATTTCTGTCAGATTTGCCAAAGCTGATTGGATACTGGTCATCAAAACGTGACTATTAGCAGTGCTGAACTTCACTCGTGGTTTAAACTAGTATTGAAATACTAGCCCTAACTTCCTATTTGACAACATATTAAACTGAACCATACCGAGCGGCACCGCATGTATGACGCGTCATTGAATCTACCGGACGGACGTCCGCATCGTCTGAAAGCACCCTGAAACACACCTTCCAGTTATGTATGTACGTTGGTGAAACTGTATCGAAGGGATGCGTCAAGCGTCAAATGTCAATAAAACGTAGAAAAGGTAAACACAACTTACCGAATACTGTGTGTAGTAAACATTGCTGAATATTACAAACAACTTTTTTATCTGGGCACATCAGGAGTGTACATTTACATACAGTATAGGCTTTAACAATGGCAACGCCTCACAGAGAAGCGATACAGAAACAGATTCAACAGGATTGGGCAAATCGTGAATATATAGACGTTATAACAGTCAGCATCAAGAAGATCACCGATTTTCTAAATTCTTTTGGTAAATATTTGACAATGTCTGTCTCTTTTACGTAATTTTTTACTTTACATTACTTTTGTAGACTTATCCTGCCGATCAAAGTTGGCTGTACTCAACGAAAAGCTAACAACACTGGAACGAAAAATAGATTACTTGGAAGCATGTGTAAGTTTCAACTGTTGGTATACCAAACTGTAGGTATTTATTTACAAGGGATGTGTGTAAGGTTCGTATTAGAGCCAGAGCTGTGGTGTCGAACTCAGCGTTGGAGTTTGGTGAAATTTTCTGGTCAGTGGAGTCGGAAGTAGTAAAGTTGTACACACACTGACCACGTTTGGCTGACAAGATATTAAAAATCACAACAACACTGCTTGGATACAATATTCATAATACTGGCAATAGATATACAGGTTATACATGTCTCACGTAACTGGTCTATTGAAAATTTCGTATGTTCCGATTATTCAATATGTTTAATGCAACAAAATCGTATTCTATTCGATCGGAACTTTTAAACTGAAATATGTATGTCAGTTTAAAAGTTCCGACACTCTGCAAATATGCAGAGTGTCGCACAAAAAAGACGACTCAGTCTACAACTCTGTTATTTACATTTCGATTTTTATGAGCCAAGTAACAAATTTGATGGGTTGATAAATACAATGTTTCAGAGTATCATTACATTTTTTTTTTCAATTTCTACTGATTGTCATCTTTTGTTTTTCAAATTGAGATTTTTTCCTGAATCCATTGTTGTACAATACATCCATTTGATTTTAAATTTAGCAGAGAAAAAAATTAAAACATTTTCGACATTCGCATATATAACTGTCATAAAAGTTACTTTAATGTCCACAATCCTTTATTAATGTTGAAATGCTTTGCGAGGGACCTAATTTTATTTCATAAAGAAAAACACCCAAAATATCTGGGGTGGCCCTCACCCTACTTTCCAATTAAAGCACAATGAACTGCCAACGACACTTTTGCAATTATTTAATTTAGTAAAGCCACCTAACGTCAGTTTCAGTGACAGAATTACATTTGTCATCCTGACATTTAATATCATGTCAGTGGCATTGACGTTTGTCAAAATCTGACAATTTGCAACACGGCGACGATTGCTGTGGATTCTGTCAAACTGCATCTGTAAAACCTTATAGCACCTAAACCGTTCATCCCACTGATCTGCAAATATGTATACATACATATTTAAAGTCACTGGATGGTGAGTTGATATCAGTTTGGTCTAAATCGGATAAATTCCTAAGAAGACGCATTTAACATTTGCCACTTCAGATTGTCAGATTGTCACCAAAAGTATTTCCGCTGAAATCTCTAATTTTTTTTTCCGTCGATTACTATACTTTCCTTGTAGGGTACTGTTGGAAAGTAAAAAAGTAAATATTTTACCAGTGTTGCTCAAATTATAACACTGTGCTTGGCATTTAGTATGAAAGCATCAGGTATTTCCCATCAAACTTCAATTATTCAGTTTTTAAAAGAAAACCAAAAAAAATATATACCGAGCAATTTAAAAACCAAAAGTTGACAATCACTGAAAACTGAAGAGGGTGTCTGAAAAATTGCAAAATTAATCTCAGTTATAGTATTCATCAAACCATTTAATTTGATACCAGACTCATAAAAATTGGATTGTAAATAATAGAGTTATTACTATTACGGCGACAATTACATTATTAATACTGCTACTATTACATCATCCCCATTCCCCATTGTGACAAATTTTTGCATAGTTATGTTCAAATATAGCCTAACTTGAGGTGCAACCTGAGTCTGTTTTTTTTTTGCTTTGCTTAATACACTGCATTTAACAGTTTCTACAATTTAAAATTTCCGGGATGTACCCCATCCAACTTTCCGACTAAATCGTTAACACACTAAGGGCTGGTTTATTCACCTACACATAAAGTCCTGTATAGCTATGTGTCAGATACGACAAATTTTGTTGTTGTTACAACTCATTCAAGTAATTGATTACTAATCATGGGGTACAGACGTCACTTGGTTCTTTTATTCACATTCTGCACATTGCTACTAACATATTTTTGTGTTAATAGTATAGCTACATATATGTCAACTTATCTGACACATAGCTATACAGTGGTTTACGTTTAGGTGAACAAACCAGCCCAAAGTGTCTAAAAAAATTTGCTATTATTGAATTTTGTGGAGGCACATTCTGGACTTCAACCTAATGACATTTGAATGACATTTAATGTCATGTCATGTCAGTGGGCACTGACGTTTATCAAAATCTGACAAGTTTGCAACACATTTATTCAATTTTCTTAATACAGAGCCACTCTGGATCCTGTCTAACATCAGTTTCTATGACATAATAACAGTTGTCATACTGACATTGGATGTCATGTCTTGTGAGTGGCACTGACGTTTGTTAAAATCTGACAATTCGCAACACAGCGACGAAAGCTGTGGATTCTGTCAAAGTGCTTCTATAAACTCTTATAGCGCCTAAACCGCCTATCCCAGTGGTCTGTAATTTGGTGTAGATATTTAAAGTAACTGGAGGATGAACTGATACCTTAGTTAGGTCAAAATTGGATAAATCTCTCAGAAGACGCATTTAACATTTGCCACTTCCGGTTGTCAGATTGTCACCAAAAAGAATCCAGTTCGTACCCTGGAATTCTAAATATGCATGGAAAATTTCAACCCGATCATTGTTCCATTTGGAGTTATCATGTTCACAGACATACACACATGCATTTTCAGGAAATCATTGCAATCGATGCACAATAATTTCCTTCTTGTCAGATATTGTTTACTGTCATAATGCTGTCATATTTACTTGTCTGTACTTACAAAACTATGTTTTAATTAGATACATAGATTAGATATCACTTAGTACTGGAGTATTAGTGTTATTGGTGATTAGATGGTTTCATGGCATGCTAACAATAGCTTTTTCTTACCTAACCTAAAGCACACATGTTTGGCTTTAAATTACAATTGCCTTTTATTTACCGTATGATCAAATGTTAAATTTACATAAAAACAAACCAATTGAGAAAAGCTAATGAATTTATTTGTTTTTTATTCTAGGTGACAAAGGGTGAAACCCTGACATGATTGGTTGAATTTTTGTATATAAGTATCATTTAATTCTATATAAGTATTATATAAATATAATATAAGTAGGTACATATTTGTAATCATCATGATCTGTAAGTTTCTATGTAAATAAAGATTTCTTACAGCTTATAAATAAGTGGTTTCACTTTAAAGTAATAGGTGCGTTTAGGATTTTATTGAATTTAAAGTAATGTTATCTCATTACTTTGCATCACCTCTGCAACAAAATTCATTGTTTTCTGGGAAAATTATTTGGACAGATAATTATGGAATTTAGGATTGGAATACTTATTGCCATTGAGTTGAATTTCAGTGGTATGTTTTGTATGGCCTACTTGTTAGGGACATTTTTTATCGACGTTTCCATAAATAAGCAATTATTATTATTACATTCAAAAGTTTTTTTGCCACTTGCAGAACTTCATGAAGTATATTTTCAACAAGACGGTGCTACTCCCCATAATGCACGAGGATGGATCCACAACGGTACCACAGAACGTAAACGATTTAAGAAACCGAATTTGTACATATTTGAATCTTGTCAGGAAATACTTAATGGTTTCATACTAAATGCCACACATAGTGTTATAATTTGATCAACATTGTTGGAATTTTTACTTAGATTAAATTTTATAACAATTACATATATGCAAATCTGTGAAAAGTGTTTTTCCTGAAAAAAATTTCTCTGCTAAATTTAAAGCTCGAATAGATGTACCGAGTCACCAGGTGCAATACTTTGTTCCGGTAGTTTCGCACAAAACTTTAGTCCCAGTTATAGCACCAGTGAATGTGCTTGAAACGTTTTATTTGTCCAACTAGGTCCAACTTTTCGTAAATAGTGTTTCGTAGCTGTCTTACTGTTACGTCCTGAAGATGCCTCTTGCAACAGAGTGCGAAACGTTGACTTTATCGTCGCTGACGCAGTTTTCTCTTGGAAATCTAGAACTTAGTGACGTAATCAAACGGCCCGCCAAATTTGGCAGTGTTCAGTGCGTGAGATGGCGCTTGCCACTTGCCGTCTATCTTCAAAATTTGCCAATAGATACCGTTTTATTACAGATATTCTGTGCTATGATATTGGTCATATTTAGTGCCAATTTGACAGTAACCGCGAAGAGTTGTGTCGCTCCTGAAATTGGAAGAGGCACCACAATCCCATCGATATGATTTTTTCTGCCCATGCAGTGGCAGCGATTGCATAGATGTTTTAAACTAGTAGAGCACAGTTGTATATGCAACCAAATATACGCGGGTCACTTATAAACCGTACACTGGGTATAATTGGTTGCATATGTCACTGTGCTCTACTTAGTTTAAAACTAGTCTAACTACCGCAGATACCACAAACTTCCATCGTCAATAGATGCATCGTACGAAAAAAATGTTCAGACAAAAGATTGATCTTATTTGGCGTAAAATCATAATTTGATAAAAAAAAGTTGGGTATTCTCATTTAAAAAAATTAAGTTAACCTCATTTTCACCGATTGCAGCGCCATCTGTAATGAAACTGATATCGCCATCTCATTTCCCCCTTTGCGTCCTACAAGTTTATTGAAGACACTTTTGTCATACCATGCATATTTCTCGAGATATTTAGGAGTCTCAAGTTTAAAAGACCACGCGGTAGAAGCTATCCCTGCATGACGAAAAACTAATCGTAAGAGGAGATGGGCAGTACATCCGATTAATAAAGACCGCCATAAAACTGGGGACTTCTGCCGTTTATATAAAAAGCTGAGAAGCTATCCTCAAAAGTTTAAACACTATTTTAGAATGTCGATAGAACGGTCGACAAAATATTAGAATTGATAATCCTGAAAATACTACCGCAATGGATACATTTCATTAAAAATCCTATCCGTTCTGCTGATACCATAATGCACGTTGCTTAAAACTCTCGGAATTAACGTTTCTGTAGTCATTTTTGCTATAAAGCTGCTCCCATTTAAAACTGTACGTAAATACACAAACACGTGCCACTGATGTCCATAGAAATTTTCGAGAGCTATCTAAAACCAACATGTCTTGGGTCACCGCTAGTATCACAACTACACTTATAAAAAAGTATGCAAATACACCAATTTCATGTGAAGTTACATGATCATTTTACATGATATTTAAGGTGATTTATAATGTACAATGGTATTCATAGCAAATGTACAAAATTATTTGTATAAAAGTTAATTATGCAGTAAAAATAGTGCTTTATGTGGCAATATTCCCGTTTACTGTAAAATCACCTTCTTATATGAAATAATTAAATTTTAAATAATTATGTTTTAACAGTGAAATTAGTGTCTTGTCTGTTTAACTTTTAGTAATGTATGCAAAAATGTACATAGTAATATTACGTATGGTTTGTAAAATTCCTACACAACAGTAATTACACATGAAAAATTCGGGGCACAAATAACCAATGTTTATCATGTGATTTCGCATGCATTTTTCTTTCAGTGTAGTATCACAGCTTTGATCAACGCTGAGGGGCGGACTAAGGCCTAGGCAACCTAGGCAAGTGCCTAGGGCCCGTAATTTTTGGGGCCCGAAAATTAGGTTTTTAATTTTTTAACTTTTATTTTTATTTAAGAAAGTTAAAAGAGATTGGTTGGCTTATACTGAAACCAACAACTAATTGTACCTACTGTTACGTCTGTAAATTATTTTCCAAGCAAACAACGCTAATGACAAAAGGGCCGAATGATTGGAAAAATGTACATAAAAAATTATCAGAGCATGAAAACTCCAGTGACCGTATTAACTCCATTTTAATTTTTATAATAAGATCTAAAATTGCCGGACGCATTGACACTAAACTAGAAAAACAAAGCACTTCAACGTGTGGTAGCGACAATCAAATTTATTTCTTCATACTCTTTAGCCTTTTGTGGTAGAAATGTTTTTAAGCGATAGTTGTAGTGTTAGTGTTTTTTAGTGAAAATAATGGTAATTATATACGTGCTTTGGAGTATTTATCCGAGTTCGATCCATTTTTGCGGGAAAAATATGTAAACTGTGGCACCGGTTCTATAAACTATTTGTCGTCTACAAAATATGATGAATTTATTTCTATTATATCGAAAGATTTACATCTCACAGTAGTGAACGAAATAAGAAGCCAAATTTTATTCTTTAATTATTATTGATTCAACACCTGATATATCTCACATAGATCAGCTGACCGGCATTATTCGCTATGTTCTTCCAAGTGGTATAAAAGAAAGATTTTTGGGATTTCTACCTATATTTTTTCATACTGGTGAAAACTTGGAGAAAGTTATTTTAGAATTTTTAAATAATATAGATTTAGACATCACTAACGGTCGGAGACAGAGTTATGATAATGCGTTTAATATGTCAGGTAAATATAAGGAACTCCAATCCAGAATAAAACAACATACTTTTCTGCCCATTTTATACCATGCGTTAATCATTCATTAAATTTAATTGGAAATGCTGCTGCCGAAAGTTGCATGGAAATGACCACTTTTTTCAATATTGTTCAGGAATTGTACGTATTTTTTGCAAATTCTACACATAGGTGGAGTGAGTACGAACATTTTATACGAGCAAACATTTGCGTATTAAACCTGTTTGTGACACCAGGTGGTCTGCTCGTTCCGATGCTGCGAAAGCCTTAAAGGAAAATTATGAAGATATTAAACATTGTTTACGCCATTTTTCCCCAAACAAAGATGAAAACCCATTAACAAAGTCCGCAGCTGCCGATTTAATAAAAAAAAAACTTGATACATTTGAGTATATACTGTTTTTTTTTTTGAGAGAATAAATGCTTCAAACAAGACTCTTCAACAAAAATACGAATCCCTAAATACAGCAGTTTTATATATGTGCCCTCGGATGCGAAAAGGGATCTATGGTGACGTTATCTTGCACGCTATTTTCGCATGTAAGGTCCCTTCCGATAGGTACCGTTATGGCACACATTATTTTCGCACGATAGGTCCCTTTTCGCGTCTGAGGTCACAGATGATTTTGACAATTTAGAGAAAGAAGCAGAAAAAGTTAAAGATATTGCATACACTAATGATAAAAAAAACGGCAGAAAATATGAAAACTATTTCAAGATGAAAGTCCAGAACATGAAATAAGATTCAGTGGCAAAGAACATTTTAAAGTTAATTTTTTTTTTGTTGTATGCGATTCTTTAGCAACATTAAAAAACGATCTGAGGGATATAAAACTATTAATTATAAATTCAAAACAATTTTGCATAGTAGTGATGTTAGTGACTCTTCAATAGAGGAATTAAAATGTGAAGTATGTGAAAAATAATGTACATATTACAATTTAACTTTTATAAGTAATAAAATATTATTTCGCCTGTATCCATCTGGTCAGCAACATTCCCTAATTTATACATAATTCTGAGAATTTATTTAACCCTTCCAATAAGCAATGCAAGCGGTGAAAGATCATTCTCAGTAATGGCCAGAATAATTTTTTTTTGAGATCCACATTAGGTCAACAAAAATTAAATAGTTTATCATTACTTTATATAGAAAAAGAGTTATTAAATAACTCTATTAATTATGACAAACTAATTGCCGACTTTGCAGAATTAAAAGTGAGAAAAAATGCAATATAACTAATCAATCTGGGTATATTTGTTTAAATATTATTGTTTGTTTTAATAAATTATGTTTATGTTTGTTTGTTTTAATAAATAAATATATAAATAAATAAATAAATTTATTTAATTTTTGTACATATATATTATTTTTTTTTCTTGGAATCCGCTAATTAAATAGAACTACATACTATATGCTTTAAAACCAAACTACCAAACGCAAAGTGTATATCTGTCATGACTGAAAAATAGGCCCGGAATTAGAATGTTGCCTAGGGCCCGCTTTAGCCTTAGTCCGCCACTGTCGACGCTCCTTTCTACTCGCAAAGCACGTAAAAGTTCCGAGGGGTTTTCTCCGCTCTTAGTTCACAGAATCGTAAAAGCAATTCACCATATCATAAATAAAAGTTATATAATTTTCCGTCTAGTGGTAGATTTTTGATATTTTTGTTTGTTTTGGGCAAATTTATTGCTGAATGTGACCTAAAATTGACGGATTTTGCGATTTTTTTACGTATAACACAGGCGAAAAAAGTACCACATAATAGATTTAAGTTACACCTTCCTCTGTAAGTGTACAAAATTTCACGTGAAAATATCAATATCTGACATGCTTTTTTTTCACTCAAAACTTTAATGATTAAAACGCGTGAAAAGGACATATTTTCTGCGTCGTTGGTTCGGACTAGGTATGCAACCAAACGTACAAATCCCCTTCCGCAGTCTTGGACCAATGGGAGTAAAATCATATTGCATGGTACAGTCCCAAGCACTATGTATTGGTAGGAGACTGTGTGCGTGCATTTTAGAAGCATTATTATTCCAAGTGCGTGTCTAAGGGTAAATGACCTTGCTAGGAAGGACGTGCAACCAAATCCGTCCAGGAACCACAAAATTAGAACTGCGGAATAAAATAAACACGAATGATAACTGATTGCGAAGAATATATACTTTAAATGTTAGCAACAAAATCCAGCAACAAAGAAATTTATTTGTTTATCAGAGTCCAATGATGATACATTGATGGAAAGGTCATAGCGAGAGGAGTCTGCCATACTTATTGCAGACTATCTCTATTAATAATTACTGCCTAAAAATTAAAAAGAAAGTCAAAATTGTAATAGATTTTCATATACATAGCTAGATTATGTCTAGATTATATTCTTATGCATAGAATATAGGTTTTTTTTATTAAAATATGTGTTCATGGTTCATTTTCACTGTTTATTTTTTTATTATTATCTTTTTTTTACTTTCCGACTAGTACCCTAGAAGGAAAGTTTGTAATCGACGGAAAAAATGTGATTTCCGCGGAAATACGCGTTTTGAGGTTCCCTATGTATGTATGTATGTATGTATGTATTTGTGTGTATGTATGATCGTGAACACGATAGCGCCCAGACGGAACAACGGATCGGGCTTAAATTTGGTATACATATTTAGAATTACCGGGGGACCAAATGGATTGTTTTTGGTGACAATCTGACAAACAGAAGTGGCAAATGTCACATAGGGATAGGGATTTATCCGGTTTTGACCAAACTGACACCATTTCATCCTGCAGTGATTTTAAATAAGTAAACAAATTTACAGATCAATGGGAAGGGCGGTTTAGGTGCTATAAGGGTTTTTATCTATTGGTTTGTGACGACGTGACGTAATTGAGAACTGACGACATCATACCGCGTTAGGTCACACGGTATTGTTTGATTGAACTGGACTGCGATTGAGGAATAAATAAACAAGCAGTAGAGAAATAAATTTTGTAGGAAAACACATGAATACGTGACAGTATATTATAGTTATTTGTATCGAGAGGTGCCTTGTATGTATTGTGATAATCCCGACATAGTATTATTATTATCTCACGGACATTCGCCTTTGGTGTTTCACCCTCTTTGGTCTATGCGTTTAGAAAGTTTATAAATTTGTAAACAGTGTGTCAATGCAGTCGGCAAGTTGGATGGGGCTACATCAGATATTTTAGATTAATTAACGTCAAAGTGGTCTGGCAATAGTGGCCTGTTTTTTAGTTGCTACATAGAAAATATCGTCCAATGTTTTTTTAATCATACTTTTATTTGTACTCTTTTACTTTAAAAAATAACTTTAAATTAGTTGTTGCTTTCATCAAAATAAATGCCTTAAAAACAGTGCAAAAACAAATGCAATACAATAGAAGAGGAACGCTAAAGTGCAATGTAGAAACCGCTGATTCAATAATTTAGAGTAAAGGAGTGGTAAAGGCGTTGAGTCTATTTTATCTGTTGTGGACTAGCCTCCAGGCGCCGAATTGTCGCGACACTGTCCTATGGTCAGCGTAACGGGGCAAGAGGAGAAAATAGTTACTTTTTGCTCCGAATGTACTCGCAACGAGAAGCACCGCCTTCGCCTGTTCCCCCGGCCACCCGACCCCGTAGCGAAACTATAGCCCGATGGGTACTGATTCCTCTTAAATTTTTGAGAATGTCATGTGACTCGGGCCAAACGGATTCGGAATGGCCCACTGTATCAGTCCTGAGCGTAAATTGTTTGGGAGACTGAAACACATTTATAAAATGTGTTTTGAGACAGAAATTGAATAGAGCAGATTTGTACATCTATAGTAATTCATCGTTGAAAAGAAAATTATTGAAAAAATATGTTAGCGAGCTCATCTGGTAAATAATAATAAAATTAATGAAAACTCGAACGTATCCCAGCGTGTGTGTGGCGTGTGTATATCAGTACATCACAACTACATCTACAATAGATGTTGTAAAGATGCAATAGCTCTAAAGGTGAATAAAGTTATAAAAAAAAGGCATCCACGAAGAGGATAACGTTATGACAACTAACATTTCTACTGTTAGCAGAACTTAAATTTAACACTTTTCAATAGTTTAAACTTGCAAATATAGAAAATAAACAACCTTTTCTGTTGTTGATTTTTGTTAACGCCACATTTGGAAATATTTTAGGTCAAATGACGTTTCATTGCGCATGTTTGGTGTCGTTGTTGTGGTACGGAAGTGTACTTCTAAGTTTGAAACAACCATGAAACAACTGTAACATGTGGTGCGATAAATTTCACTAAAGAAACAGACATTTTCTAAATATATACATAATTATTATGTGTTAATTGCTTATAGAATTATAATATGTAAACAATGGTGTATGTGTAATTTAAGGCAGCCACTGGGGGTATTTCATATCATCTAAACATAAAAGGTGACAAAATTATAGTCTATTAAGTTGCCTATTATTCTGGCCAGCTATATTTTATCCTACGCTTATCTTTGCGAAATAAACAATGAAATTGATAAGAAAAAATAAAACTATAGAAGCTATAGATGGTGGCGCCATCCTTCGTCTAATAAGCAAAACTGTTGTTGTTTTATCCACTGACCGCTGAACATCTCCGGCGCTGATGAATGTTTATGTAAGTTTGGCTGCGTTCAACCAATCCGACTTCGGACGCCAGCAGAATTGATAAAATGGCGTCTGTTTGCTTGTTAGTTCGTTGTGTCGTCCGCTGAGAGTGAACGCTGGTTTAGTGCGAGAAATGTGCCGTTGCATATCACGATCAGTGTTATTCTAAATATATGTATCGTTAGCAAGTACAAGATGACAGCCAATATGTATAGAGTAGGAGGTAAGTCATTCTCGTTGCTAATTAACCGGTCCTTATATCTCATACACCTCTCGAAAATATAATTAATTACTGATAATGCCCGTTACAAATTTTTGGTGGTGTACAGTTTGCCGTACCTTTAAATGTGATGGCAAATTGTCGTAGCCACGATATAGCAAAGTTATAAATGTTTGAGATCCGAACGCGGTTAATATGTATTCCTAACCCTTTGATTATAGATTACGTGTACTTCGAGAGTACCTCGACTTCCCCGTATCAGATTAGACGCATTGAAGAGTTGAATAAAACTGCTACAGGGAATGTGGAGGCTAAAGTAATGTGTTTCTACAGACGTCGGGATCTGCCGTCCACTTTGGTGCAATTGGCGGATAAACATCAATGTAAGTTTTTTTTTATTATTATTTTGTGAGAGCCGGCGCTTAATGGGAGTTGAAAGAATTAATTAAAACAGATCGATATTTTAGCGGGATTGTGCATACTTGCACTATGTACACTTGCTTTGGTCAGAACGAACCGATCAGCGGTGCTATATGTATGTTTCACGAAATCTTGTCGCGGCTGTACTATATCTGGCCAGGTCGCTATGACAACTGCTAGACGCTCTCAGCTTCTGTGTTCTTTCGGGACGACTGTACATTCTCAATTACATATTATGCCGCCACTCAATCCAATAAATTATGTTGGTGTGTTTCTATTATTTTGTTTTGGCAAATATACTCTTCACACGTTTTATTACCGAGATGTTACTGATTTTATGAGGTTTTTTTTTTAATGTACATGTACAGTGGATTACATTTTAATATTCTAGATCAGATTTTGGTTGATAGTTCATTATAACAGGTTACTGTGATTGAACATACATATTTAAATCCAAATGGAAGCACAAACATCGCTAATATTCCCCTAGTCATTTCAACGCTGATTAGTGGTACAAAGAAGCAATAAAGCTTGAATATTTAACCCACAGACGTGCACATATTGACAATAGCGCTACAGACAACCAAGTTGTATAAGTAATTTTTTCGTTTGATTGTAATAATACAGATATGATATAAGATGAGGAGTACTGAAATTAGGTAAGAAAAAACCTATTTTTTTACGGAAAATAGAATAACTGTTTATGATACTAGTGAGAGTGATTTTATGTCGTGAGAAGTGGTTATGCCACAAACTTATCGTATTGCAAAACCCCCCGAACAAAATAAATTAATAAAAGCAAAAAAATAGTAGTTTGAGCCGTATACACCTGTTCTTTTTCAAATTTACATAGAAGATATGTTTCGGATTGTTAGTCCATTTGCAATCCTAAATAATACCACCTTCCGGTATACGAAAAAAACACTAGAAATTTTATCCGCGTTAATGTCAGCGGACGCATCCAAAATTTATATACGTATTAGAAAGAAGGACCAAAAGTACAAAATTCCGCTCTGTGATTTTCTAAGAATTCTTGACAAGACTATTTATTATTGAATATGGACTAACAATTCGAAACAAAAATTTCTGAATGTGTTGTAGAAAAATATTGTTTAATACTTGTGCGAAAAGTTGATCTAGTTCGAATGATTGAGTACATTTACAAAACATTTCCAGATTCCATTCTTTCGATTATTAAAATGAATACCAATATTTCGATTCTTAAAATCATTCGATTCTGCCTATAATTATTATCGAGTATCGAGCTTAACTTACTTTATTTGCACCGTTTGTTTTAAGCATTACTTAAGTTTTGGATCGTACTTACGTAAATTATTTCGTTTGCAACGTCATTAGTTTCTGACCCGAATTATGTTTTTGAGCGTGTTTATAATACGTGTTTTGGCAGCAGTAACCGAAATTCCGTTAACTGTGTCTAAATGTTATAAAAATGTCTTTATATTTATAACATGTGTCTTTGTCATTATACTTTTGATTCATAATATCAATAGACACTCATGCGTTTTTAAATTTTGCATAAGTAAACAGAACAAAATACTACATTTATTTCAATGAAAGAAAATATAGTATACATAATTCATATAAAACTTACCAATGTAGGATTTACTTTACCTACTCGTATATTGGCAGTTTGCAGATGCGCATGCAATAATCTGTTTCATCAAATCGTGATGATTGTATGATTCCAACACTGCTGGATAGTTTTAGATATATTACATGGTAGATCTTTAAAGAATTAAGTTGATATGACGAACATAATGCGTTTTTTTTTGGAAAATATTTTTAATCTGTAAATTAGTGTACGTATTTACAATCGCTGAAGGGTGAGCTGATATTAGCTTGGCCAAAATCGGATGAATCCCTCATAAGACGCATGTAACATTTCCCACTTCCGGTTGCAGATTGTCACCAAAAGCAATCCGGTTCGTTCCTTGACAATTCTAAATGTGTATGCAAAATTTCAGTACAATCCGTTGTACCGTTTGGACGCTAACGTGTTCTCGCACACATATGGCATTGCAATTGATTCAGGGGACCCCAAAACGCGTATTTCCATGGAAATCCATCTATGGTACTAGTCGGAAAGTCAAAATTAGAACGGGTTGAATTATTTGGTACTAAGTATTATAAAATTATTTCGCCACAGTCTGCACTAATACGGCAATAATTAGAAGGTATTTTTTATTCATTGAACGTAATTGATAGAAATATAAACATTTCTTATTAAATGATAATAATTCCTAGCCCTACTGGCTGGCGACGGATTTAATCTTCGCGCCCTAGACAACTGGGACCAAAGTAAAGATACAGGCCCGGCCTAGCCATCGCCAGAAGCAGTGTACATATTTGGAATTTTTATTATTAAATTTTGAACTAAAATACATTTTAGTAAACAAGTAAATACTACACTATTACAAAATAGATAACACAGGAAATACATATGTATAAACACAGGCACAAATATGCAATCCTTCAACTCGTCTTTTAAAATCAACATCGCAGCGCCAGCGGTCGACTGAAACGCAAGAATGAATTTTAAGATTATGTAATTATAGTCTTTTTAATGATATAAAATACAAAAGAAGGAGCAACTTTCTTTAATATTGATTAAGTGTATTTCCTTTTTACTTTCCTACTAGTACTCTAGAAGAAAAGTATTGTAATCAACGGAAAATGACGTTTCCAGATACGCGTTTTAAGGTCTCCTGAATCGATTACGATGATTTCTGGAAAATGTATGTATGAATGTATGTATATGTGTGTAGGTAGTAGGTATGTCTGTGAACACGATAGCGTCCAAACGGTACAACGGATCGGGCTGAAATTTGTTATCCATATTTTAAATTGCCAGGGGACGAACGACAAACTGGATTGTTTTTTTTTGCCTGACAACCGGAAATGGCATATGTTACATACATTTTCTTAGGGATTTAACCGATTTTGACCAAACGGAGCTTATCCGCCAATGACTTTAAACATATACAAATTTGCAGATCAGTGGGATGAACGGTTTAGGTGGTATAAGAGGTTATAGAAACAGTTTGACAGAATCCTTGATATTGACAATTGACTTGTCTCATAGGGAACGATAGTTGATAAGGGCAATGCTACAATGCAAAACAAAGTCCAGAAGGGGGGGGCAGCTGCCCCACCCTTGCCCCCCCTGGATATGCCCATGCACTAGACACTTCATTGTGCAAAAGATGTAGTCGGAAAGTTGGGTGAGGGCCACCCCAGATATTTTATATTGTTGGTAAAAACGTCTTGTGGGTATAAAAATGGAGGGATTCCGATTGTTAATTTCTCTGAGATCCTTCCCGTGTATTCAGTTATATAATATAGTTATAAATTATACCGGAGAGAAGATAGCCATAAAAGATATCCATAACTTTCTTGTTCGAATTTCTTAATGAAACATATGTCAATCGATAGAGCTATTCAAGTAGTATACCCTAGAGTTTTGCCCACAAAAAATATCGAACGGTTTAGTAAAAAAAATGATTTAATTACCAGCGCGTCATCTAAAACAGCTCATAGTGTCTTCAAATAGAATTGCAAATAACGCTATACGCCGATACCGTAGAACATCGGGGATAACAAATTCGGAATCTACATGAAATTCTGCATCTAGTAATAGTATCAATACGACACTACCCTTATGGTTACAACCCCTATTACATAAGTAAAGCGGTAAATTGGTGTGCGGCTTATCAAGTGGGTTATATAAATGTTTATAACTATTGCAAAAGTTGATGCATAACTTTGATTAGTACGTCAAAATGTAGGTAATTAATAGGGGTAACTACCCTGAAAAGGTCGGAGTTTTGCCCACTCAATAACACCCCTAAAATGATAATAATGTTGATCTACCCCATAACAAGGAATCATGTAGATTCCGAATTTGTTATCCCCGATGTTGTACGGTATTGGCGGATGCCGTTATTTGCAATTCTATTCGAGGACACCATGAGCTGTTTTATATGACGCGCTGATAATTAAATCAATTTTTCTGCTAAACCGTCCGATATTTTTTGTGGGCAAAATTCTGGGGTATACTACTTGAATAGCTCTATCGATTGACATATGTTTCATTAAGAAATTCGAACAAAAAAGTTATGGATATCTTTTATGGCTATCTTCTCCCCGGTATAAATATGGCTAATATTAGTTTATCAAGTAGTCTTAAAATCATTTGTATGAACAATAGATGATGTGGGTTTGGAAATATTAACAACATTCGAACTATTTTAAAATCTTGTTCCGCAACTAGCCGAAGAGGATCTGTAAAAACAAATATGTAATAGATTTTGATCGACACCAGTAAACATAATTATAACGTAGTCCAGCTGGTAATTGTAAATTTGGTAAAGCAGTACGCAATAGTTTATTGTTTCTCCCAAAGACATTTTCAAAAAAAAATGTATACGGATTCACTTAAATTATTAGAAATGCATTGAGATCTTTCCAGATATTGTAACTTACACTAACATCAGCCCATTTACGAAAATAACCGAAAATGTTGCCGAATTTGGAAAACGATGCTTTGATGCATAACTTCCCGTGGCATCCATTAATGGCACAGCTAATTTCAATATCGGCTGAGATATTTTAAAAAGTGAACAATACTTTATAAACGTTATCTGCTGAAATAAGAGTGGCTGTGGCTTCTTAAATACTTCCTTATTTGCTAAAAAAACTATGCCAATAAAGGAACAAACAATAAACTCTAGAAAAACAATGCAATAATGCGAGTAAAGCTGTCTCAAAAGATAAGTCAGACAGTTCTGTAGGATATCTGTGGCAATGTATTTCTATTATGACACATGCAACCCAACCCGACACAACCCAAAACGATCTTATTGCTAGTAAATGTCTTTTGCCGTCATCAGTTCCACAAAAAATATAATAAAATCACGTGCTAAAAAGATATGCACCATCTGTGCAACTGGGAGCAAAAGTACACCCAGTATCCATGCGTTTTGTATCAGCCCCCCCACCCCCTCTGACAGAAATGTAATCAGTGATAGTTTGAGTAACGGGGGCGTCGCTGATGCTTTCGTTTGGAGAATTGGCGTTCTTTTGCTCATATGCTCATTTGCACTGATGTTGCTGATATTGGTACACATCTACTTTATCAACTGATTTTATTATAAATTTTTTGTCGGCATAAGACAATTGCTGCCAACTAGATTGTTTTGGGTTGGGTCGGGTTGGGTTGTTTTTCCCATATTTCCAATACGATGCTATACCTAAATACCATTGGATTCTATATTGAATTGTTGCTGTTTGCTGATATAAAGGTGTCTTTGTGTGCTCCAGTGTCTTCTTGAACCATCTTTACCCGCATTATTTCAGTGTTTTTCTTGAGTCATTGTCATTGAGTCATTGCATTGTTGGCATTTTTTGGCAAATAAGGTAAATAACTATCATTATTACATTTCAGCACATAACGTTCTAAGGGCTAGTTTATTCGCCTGCCTATAAGGTTCTGATTAGGCATGTGTCAGATAAGTTGTCTTTCTTCCCATTTTTTTGGCATTGACACAAAAATATACTAGTACAGATTCCAGATTTTTTTCGTAAATGAGTTAAGGTTTGAGGTAAATCATGTGGAAAGGTCTCCTTAATGCATTTTTAATAATTTGAGGAAATGCCGAAAACATTATTCGGATTATAACAAATAATTTAAAGCAACAATTCATTACATTTGTTAGATGTATAACTAATAATATAAAATGATAAATATGAGATTTATAATTTTTATTGTAAATAATATATTCAAATATTTCTTCAACATTGAATAATCTGGATTATGCATATAATATGTACAACTATTATGTTATATGTATAAGTAGTTGTGACATGTAGAGTTTTATTTGAAGTAGAAATGTACATATACATACTAATATCTATTGTAAAGTATGCATGTATACCGATTTTTTTTCTGTTACACCTTGTAAGTTACCGAATCGGAAACTGTCAAAAGTGGCACCTATGAAAATTTAAGAAATCAGAAAATTCTCGTGAAGTCAGATAACCAATAAAAAGCATGATGTCATACAAAGTCAACTAACAAGTTAAATGTAACTAATAACTGTGACAACTGTGAATATTGTACGAAAAACCGCCCATAGTGTTTGTATTATTATTACATATTTCTATCCCCCATAAGAAAGAATTCTTTAACGTGCTCGTCGCATCATGACAGTACACGGGACCACCGGATTTACTTGCTCACCCGATGGAAGGCGATGATAAGGTTTTTATTCCCTGCTCTAATCAATAGCAATTCAATACAGCAATTCATTACCATGGCGAATTATACGATCGTGGATATTTTAATTAGCTTTAAAATTTATTTTAAAAATCCGGGGTGGCCCTCACCCAACTTTCTGACTATATTGTTGGTACAACTGTCTAAACACTTTAATATTATTCAATTCCGTGAAGCCACAGCCACTATATACCGCCTAAACAGTTTGTAAAAGTTTGTACTGTTTTCTCTTTTTGGTCTACAGTGTATGTATACACACATACATTTTCTAGAAATCATTTGCAATCGATTCAGGAGACCCCAAAACGCGTATTTCCACTGAAATCTGAAAAAAAAAATTCGTCGATTACAATACATACTTTCCTTCTAGGGAATCTAGGGTATTAGCAGTTTTTAGTTGTGGTTTATTCCGCTGTACCTAAGCTGCCCTTGGCCTTTTGCGCTTAGCCATGCTATAATACTGTTTGATAACGACAACCAGAGAGGTATTCAACTACTTGCCGTGGGTCGGCTTTACGCCTCTTCCGAAAGGCGATGGGAAGATTTTCAGCGAATGTCTGGATTTGAACCTTGAACCCCATACTTCCTAGCAGGAGAGCAACGCTCTGTCGCTAGAGCCACTCGCCCCAGGGTACTAGTCGGAAAGTACAAGGAAACGTGCTGGAGCTATCGGGGAGAAGTTTGCCATAAAATATTATAACTTTGTTTGTTCGAATTTCTTAATGAAACATATATATCAATCGATAGAGCTGTTTAAGTAGTATACCCCAGAGTTTTGACAACAAAGAATATTAAACGGTGTAACAAAAAAATGAAGTTCTGCATCCATTAATTATCACGACACCACCTTTATGGTAACCACCCCTCTTCATAAGTAAAGCAGTAAATTGATGTGCGGCTTACCGAGTGTGTTATATAAGTGTTTATAACAAGCAAATGTAGGCAATTAATAGGGGTAGCGACTCTGGAAAGCTCGGAATTTTGGTCACTCGATAACATCCCTTACCATAGATATCTTATATATAGATAGCCACTACCGTATAATTTCAGTGGTTCATTTACGTTGACTTGCATCGGGACGATCAGACACGCTCACTATTTACTGCTTGGAATGCCTCATGAGAGCAAAATCAGTGTTACCACCAGATATTTTTGATACAGTTATAGTGATCAAAACCTTACTATAAAAAGAACATGACAATTTAGTTCATTGACGCCTCTTGGACAGGGATGATTAGATGAATAAATTAAGAAGTTAGATTCTTCACTGATCTTTTTTTGATAATGCCTTTGAGCAAAATCGGTCACTAAACGTCTATTCTAAAATAAAGGAGAATGAAGAATCTAAAGCGGCCACTAATAATATTGCGCAATACATATTTCATATTGTACAATATTATTGATAGTGTGTAAGTGATATTGAAAAATTGTACAATAAATTGAGCAGATCAAAAGAGGTTTGATATTTATGGTTCAATATTAATTGTACAATATTATTGGCAGTCTATACAATATGATAATCATTGCACAATTTTTTTTTGGCTGTGTCCTACTTTGTATTATGAAAAATACATTTTTTTTATTTTTTGTAGTGTACTCTGGCACACTGGAAGATGCAAATATCGGCAGCCCTGAGAGTGACTCTGGTGGAGGTGGTGGCCAGGCGTCTCGCCCCGACCTATGTCTCTCATCAAAACAGCGTCACCAGATGAAACACCGGGAGCTGTTCCTCTCACGACAGGTTGAAAACATACCAGCAACACACATACGTGGGAAATGCTCGGTGACTCTATTCAATGAGACAGAATCGCTCAATTCATATCTAAATAAGGATGACAGCTTCTTCTACTGTTTGGTCTATGACCCCACACAAAAAACACTGCTTGCTGACAAAGGTGAGATACGTGTTGGAAGCCGGTATCAATGTGACGTTCCCCCTTTCTTAAAAGAGGGTGAACCAGATAACCGAGATTTATCTGAGTTAGAGGAACTAGTTTGGACTCCTGAACATAATCTATCAGATCGTCAAATTGATCAGTTCTTGGTGGTATCGAGATCAGTAGGGACATTTGCACGTGCCCTTGACTGTAGTTCCAGTGTTAAACAGCCCTCTTTGCATATGTCAGCAGCAGCAGCTAGTAGAGATATAACTCTTTTTCATGCGATGGATACTCTGCACCGTCACGGGTACGATTTGTCAGCAGCGCTCTGTTCGCTGGTACCTTCCAGTGGCCCTGTTCTTTGTCGGGATGAGATGGAGGAGTGGAGTGCCTCAGAGGCCAACCTTTTTGAGGAGGCGTTGGACAAGTATGGAAAGGATTTTAATGACATCCGGCAGGATTTCCTGCCATGGAAGACGCTCAAGAATATTATTGAATACTATTACATGTGGAAGACTACTGACCGATATGTGCAGCAGAAAAGGGTTAAAGCTGTGGAAGCTGAGTCCAAGTTAAAGCAGGTTTACATTCCAAATTAGTAAGTATCAGCATTAGTATTATAATAAATATTCTAGAGTATGTACACACTATTACAGGCTTTCCGACTAGTACCCTAGAAGGAAAGTATTGTAATTTACAGAAAAGAAATTGGGATTTCTAGGAATATACTCATTTTGAGATCCTCTGAATCCATTGCAATGATTTCTGGAAAATATCTTTGTTATGTCAAAGTGGTAGAAGAGATTGGGATGAAATGTTGTTTACTTATTTAGAGTTACCGTGGGACAAACTAGACTGTTTTTGGTGACAATCTGACAACCGGAAGCGTCAAATGATACATGAAGTTATAATGAAATTTTCCTATTTTAAGCAAACTGATACCAGCTCATGTTTCACTGATTCTAAGTATGTATACCAATTTACAGATCAATGGAATGAATGTTTTAGGCTTAGGGGTTATATCCGCTATGAACATTTATGGAAGCAGTCTGACAGAATACACAGCCACAGTGTAGCTAGGGTTGCAAATTGGCAAATTTTGACACTGATATGACATGACATTTAATGTTAGTATGACTGACAAGATCCTAGTGGCTGTGGCTTCAAGAAATTGAAATACTACTTTTGTGTCACCCGTGGTATTTTATTGTCTTTTCAGCAATAAAAAAGCATTTTTAACCAAGTTAACTGGAACACAGAGGAAATGTTAGTAATATGTAGGCGTATGTATTTAATTAAAATCAATAAAAAAGTAAATGTTTGTGAACATTTTATTCACTTTTATCCCATTATGAAAGCCAGTAGCAAGGGCCTGCTTGTGTTAGTTTTAAGCTTATATTTTTGGCGGGCCAGATTGTGGGGTTGGCAAAAATTTTGCTTGGGGTTTTAGTGAAAATATCCATTTTGTGGTTCCGTGACTCCATTGCAATGATTTCTGGGAAATGTATGTGAGTATGGGCGTGATCACGAGAGCACCAAATAGTGTAAAAGATTGGGTTGAACCTTGGTATACTTTAGAATTACCAGGGGACGAACCGTTTTTTTCCGGTCTTACAACCGGAAGTCAGTATGTGTCTGCAGTAAATGTGTCTAGCATAGATTTAAAGTCCTCCTTGAGGTTAGTTTTTTTAATTCCAATTAGTGTTTGACTTTTTTATTCTAATTTGGTGTCGGCCATAATTTCAATTTTAGTTTTGGTCAAAATTCAGGCGAAACCTTTCATAACAACAAAAACTGCAGGAATGCCTCAATTATTCAAAATCTTTTAGAATGTAAAATAAAGAGGCAACATATGCTGTAGCACTATAACTTCCACACTGCCAAGGAAGATTTAGAATTAACATACACAACAGGTGGTTCAAATATTACTGATTTTTTCTGAACTAAGAAATAGATCCTTTACGAACCGGCGCTGCGGTTTGTTCAGCTTTTAGGCGGTTTGTTGAGCTTTTAGGCCATAATTCTCAATTCCTCAAAAACTTTGCATGACAATTCAAAATGAGATTGTTTTGTTTCAAAATATATTGTCAAAACAAAAATCTTCTTGGAATTCACAGCAACATCAGCTTCCTGTCTAGGATGAGACCAAGGTACTACTCCTCAGAGAGGGCAGTGCCACAGAACTTGGGTGCCTTAAAGTTGTTGATTTTGTGCTTGCTAGTGAAAGCACCATCTTTGCTTTGACATGGTTGACCATAGTTATTATTATTATAAATAATATATATTTGTTTGAATATTTTTCTTATATATTATGCTGCGTTCAATTGTTGATAGATAATGTTATTTGTGTTCTAGTAATAAGCCTAGTACGCCGGTGCTGAACAATAATAAGTCTGTGGTAAACGGAGGAAGCAATGGGACCGGAGAGCCAGTCGTTGCCATTGGTGGGAAGGCTTGTGAATCTTGCAATGGTAAGAAACTATTGGTGTTTTGGATTAGTATATACAGTGCCTTGAGGAACATAGCATACATGTGTTCAGAAATATTTTTCTATAGATCTATGTTATCGCTAAGGCCCAAAATGCGTTAGAGTTGATTTTATCTAGTTAAACTTGGCATTAATGAAAAAAAAAAAAAAAAAAAAAAAACGTATGCCAAACGATTATTCCGCGTTCTAACTGGCTAATGACAGCATTAACCATATAACGCATAGTTAATCACCCACTCTGTATTCAGTTAGATAGTTTCTATTTCTAAAAAAAAAACGGGACATTTTATCCTTACTAATAGTATAATTCTAATATGAAACATTCACCACGTCTCCTTCAGTGCATTACAAATGTTGTGGCAAAGTGAATATACCCTACCACAAGTAAATGTGTCTTGTAAAAATATGTATTCATTTGTTTACACTTGAACATTTTTTGAGTGACTTTCTCCTTAACTATCGATCAAATATTATTAACATTGTTAAATTGAGAGGATTCCTGTGGGCTTTTCTAACAGCTGCCATAAAGGAACATTTTTTGAGTGACTTTCTCCTTAACTATCGATCAAATATTATTAACATTGTTAAATTGAGAGGATTCCTGTGGGCTTTTCTAACAGCTGCCATAAAGTTCTGTGGAAAAGATCACATTATTACATTCAAGTGCCCACATCCTACATTATTATGTATGTAATATTATTTCAACCTATTTTTTCTATGATGTAAATTTAGTCTATTGATGTATTCATTCATATAAAAAAATTACATATATCCAAATACAGAAGATGCATTAAGTAATACATTATAACTCTTATAATTGCAGTAACAGTATCGAGCCAGTGGTACACCTGGGGCCCGTCCCACATGCAGTGCCGTCTCTGCCAATTGTGCTGGCAGTACTGGAAGCGGTACGGTGGCCTCAAAGCACCAACACGGATAGGTGAAACCGATTTTGATCTCTCTGTTAGTGGTAAGAAAAAATCGGGCAGTGATGCAGAAGATGACCGCACCGGGCCCCTTTCACACAGGCCACACCGTTGCCATATTGGCGGTTGTGGTAAAGAGTTCAAACTAAAAGCACATCTTGCGCGCCACTATGCCAGTGCTCACGGCGTCATAGTCCGAGCAGGATCACCTCGTCCTATCATGAAGACACGCACTGCTTTTTATTTACACACAACGCCACTAACAAGGATCTCTCGGAAACTATGCAAACATATAATGCGTCCTAGACATGCAGCCAGAGCTCCGTTTTTTGCAATAAATATACAGGCTGTCAAGCAAGAATGCACAACATTGATGGTTGGAAAAAGTATAGGCGAGTTGAAGCAGTTATTAGTGTATAGAAAGAAAAATAGGGGGAGCGTAACTCAGATTGCGACAAAATTAGCCAAGGCAAATTATGGCCCAATTTCTCCACAGTGGCTAGTGCTGACTGCCAAGGCTGATATGCCTAAGCCAGACCACATAGCGTTCCCTAAGCCACCAAAGGCCCCTGATGGAAGTCTGCTTTATGAGAGAATACCAAATAATCCAGAAGCTGAGAAAATTCCGTTAAATATGTCGCCAAACTTCAAGAAGAGGCCGTACGAGGACTGCAATGGAATTGATAGTAAGTTTTGACAATTTATAATTTGCACATCAACATAAAAAACATATCAAATATTGAAGAAATCATGCTTATTACAATATCGACAAATAAAACCTCAAAATAATTAATATTGTGAATTTTTGTTCTGCTGGCTTTTACTCCGACATGGATTGGGATGATGGTAAGTTGCTATACATTTTAGTCTGACTCTGTTCAAATACAGTATGCAAATACAAATCTCATAAAGGTTTAGTATTATGGTTTAGTAGAGAGTTTAGTTGCTATCATATTTTCAAAGCAATCTTTTGCATTTTGGTATTACTTACTTAAAGTCCGTTAATATTATGGGTTGTTGATGAGAATGGCAATTTTCTTGTCAGAACGTGTCGTAACATAGATCACAAGCCAAGTATGTATAAGGTGGCTTTTATTCTCTATCTTATTCAGGTTAGGACATTATGTTTTATACCAGTTTAAACAATTTTGTGAAATATCAAAAAAGAATCAGCAAAACCATTTTCAGTAACCAAAACCATATGCACACTATTAAGATAAAAAACTACAGCAATTGATGCAAAATGTTGTGAGATGTCTATTGTAGGCAGGCAAGATTTTCATTTATAGCATGCACTGTCTCAATTATTCCTTATTCTATAATCCTAAAATACATATTATAAAAATAACCGTATCATAACAATATATACAGCCCTCTGTCGTCTTCTAAACAGTTGTTCCATTCATATCCAATTAGAGCTAATATGTAGATGGCGGGTAAAATTCGGGAATGATTTTTTGCTAAAGCATTAAGGAAACATGAAACAATAAGTTGAATGCAACTGCGATTAATAAAATCAGAAAAAATAATTGATATGATGTAATATGAAGAATTCTTTGGTTATCAGTACATCATTACATATGTTGCTTTTTGGGATTCATCAAGCACATTATTTCAGCATAACGGCAATTTTTTAAAAGCAATGGACTTTTTTGTCTCAGTTATATGGCTCACTATTTAAGAGATTATATTCAAAATAAATTTATCGGTTTATTCGGACAGCAATAAAAAAGCTACACAGAAGAAATATTAGTAAAATGTAGGTGTATTTATTTAATTAAAATCAATAAAAAAGCAGATGTTTGTGAACATTTTATTTTCTTTAATTCCATTATGAAAGCCAGTAGCAAGGGCCTTCTTGTGTTAGTTACATTTTTTTTAACTTACATTTTCGGCGGGCCTGATTGTAGGGTTTGCAAAAATTTTGCTTGGGGTTTTAGTGAAAATATCCATTTTGTGATTCCCTGACTCCATTGCAATGATTTCTGGAAAATGTATGTGAGTATGGGCGTGACCACGAGAGCACCAAACAGTGTAACAGATTGGGTTGAACCTTGGTATACTTTAGAATTATCAGGCGACGAACCGGGGGTTTATTTTATTTTATTTTTTTTTTTTGGGAGATTATCTTACAAACGGAAGTGACAAATTTCACAGGCATACTCTTAGGGATTCAACCAATTTTGTCCAAACTTATACCAGGAACCTTATCCTATAATTATAGCGACTATTGATATCAATCGATATATTAGAAGAAACTAATTGGTTTGAAAATATTTCATTGCCATATGCTTATATAGGCATATATGCCCAATGCGATTCCAAAATTACCATAGCATAAAAAATGCTTTAGTATTTATAATAAAATATGTACATAGAAAAATAGAATTGGAAGCTAGTGAATAAGTGACGTGATGTAAAGCTAGCAATATTGAATCAATTTATTGACACCTCTCAAGCATTCACTAAATTTAAATAAATGTTGACAAATTATGACATCAGTCAATATTGACCAAAATGGCAGAATCAATATAAGTGTTTGATATGACATATAGCATTATCGATATATGGCGTAGAATAAAATTTCTTGTCATGCTTCAGTGACTTTGAGTATATGCACTAATTTACAGGTCAATGGAGTGACCGGTTTAGGCGCTATAAATTTTTATACAGCAGCGTGAAATGTGGTTGTCAATTGTCAGATTTTGACAAACGTCTTTAGCACTGACATGCATGCCATTAAATGTTTTCTCTTGATGTTGATGTGGCTTCACAAAATTGAATAATTGCAAAACTGTTTAGACACTAGACACTGTGTGTCCACAATGTAATCAGAATGTTGGGTGGAGTCCACCACGGATTGTTGTACTAAATGGTCCTGTCACTCATCCAGCACAACCGCAAGGGACTATTGTGGCTCACACTCTAAGTTTATAATTCGCTGTCCAGACCCAAGTCCTTGATGAACCTAAGTATGCTGCCTGGCAAGTGGTTCTCAAGGTTGTCCAAATCAATTTTGGACTTTTTGGACAAAATCTGACACCCTGATGCCATTTGCGGCGGGGCAGGAGCAGATAACGGGCTCTATTGATTCATCTTCACGGTATAGGCGACATTCAACTGTAGCTACCAGACCCATTTTATGAAGATGACCACGTCGTGTCCCGTGAAATCACCAGTCAGAATTTTAATGTCCGCTCTGCCTAGATGACTTCTGCTACATCCATCTCTTGATTGAGAGTTTCACTATAAAACTTGGTATACTGAGAGTCGGTTCTGGCCCCTCCGTTTCCAGTTTGGCACCCACTCTAGCCAGGGAATCGGCCAGTTTGTTTCCCCTACAGCGAGAATGACCGGGCATCCATATTAGACTGACCCTATTTACCATTCCCAAGAGACTTGTTTCTGTAAGCCGCTAGCAGTCTAAGTGCTGCCTGATTGTCAGAACAGATCTTGATCATATCGTAACTTGTTGATTTCCTGGATACAGACATCAATGACAGCTATCTCTGTCTGTAGTATAGTCGCAAATTATCCAAGATGAAAGCTGATTTCCGTTTTTGGTTTGCATCCGTAGACTCCAATGCCCCCACCATGCGCAGTCACGGAGTCTTTGGTGAACCAGGAGGAATTGCACCTAAGTAGGGTGGTTTTTGCTCTGTCCCAGTCCTCCCTAGTTGTGAGTGTAGGTCATCTCCCAGCAATATTCCGCAGGGATAATGTCACTTCTCATGCCCAACAGTCCATCAGACTCAGAAGTTCGACGTTTGCATATTAGACAGGAAGTCCGCAGATATCCGCGGATCCGGACCTGCATCTGGAGGCTACAGATCCGAGTGTGACGTCGAAGATATGTTTAAAATATATGATATATTCCGAGATCACATTTAGTCTGTTGCAAAATTTAAATCTATAAACAAATTTTTTGTTTTTTCTTTATTATTAAACCAAACTAAATAAAAGATTCTAAACTAAATAATAACTATAGCAAAATAAATTTGTAAATCTCTATACTGCAGACATCTCTATACAACGAAAATACTACAAATTGATAAACACAAAACATAAGCAAAATATATGGGGTAACCCGCACCCAACTTTCCAGCTGCATAGTTGGCACAATGTTTGAACAAGTGTATGAACACTTTTGCAATTATTAAATATTGTGTATGTTCATGACAAGGCTCTGGATTCTGTCAAACTGCTTCTATAAACGCTTATAGCGCCCAAACCCTTCATCCCACTGATCTGCAAATTTGTATACATATTTAACTTTACTGGAGAATGATTTGGTGTGAGTTTGATCTCATACCAAATGATGAATCCCTCAGAAGACGCATGTAACATTTGCCACATCCAGTTGTCAGATTGTCACCAAAAACAATCCAGTTCGTACCCCGGTAATTCTAAATATGTATACCAAATTTCAGTCCAATCGTGTTCACAGACATACACAAGTACCCACAAACACACATACCCACATATATTTTCCAGAAATCATTGCAATCGGTTCAGGGGACCCCAGAACGCGTATTTCCGTGGAAATGGACTATTGCTATATGAAAATCCAAAATATGTTTAGATCCTGAACAGTACTGTGCACTGTGTATCTGTTTGCTGTAATAGCACATAAGTGAAATGATACAAGTTCAAACAATGCCACTGTACAGTTAGACATTTTTTTATTGTGATCAGCACTTTGCAGAAGATTGTAAGAAAGTAAACTAACACTTTTATCATGTGCTCCTTAGGTGCGGTTATAGCATGTCCCCCTCAGAAAAAGCTGGCTAAAGAAGTGCAAATGATAAACCGGACTCCTGACCAGTATCCTACAGTGGCCAACCCCACCAACCTGATGCCTGTGCAGCAGCAGATTCCGCGACACATAGCACAGATTAATGGCAAGCCCAAACTATCTCATATGACGCGGATGGGCTCTGGTCGTAAACAAGTCATTAGTTGGATGGATGCGCCCGATGACGTGTACTTTAGGGCGACAGACCAGAGCAAGTGAGTATCGACACATCCTACTGATACTTATTGATACCTGAATGCAAGGCCGGAATAACTATTAAGGTACTAGCTACTTGTTCCAGGAAGTAGAAGTTTCAATATGACAAATTGACAAATACATTTCTTTGAAAAAATATGTTGCAAGCTTTTGTTAATCACATATTACTGTGTTTTTTTGTGACTTTTAACATATTAAGGTTAATAAGAACTCTCTAACTTTCAACAAAATTTCAGCAAAATTTAAAAATATGTAATTAGAAAAAATAAAAAAAAAATCCTTGTAGGAACATCATATTGGTTTTAAATTTGAAGAGTTTTATTAAACTCGTAGAGAAATACCTACAAACATACATATTTTTAATATGTATATTATTTAACTTTACTGGAGAATGATTTGGTGTGAGTTTGATCTCATACCAAATGATGAATCCCTCAGAAGACGCATGTAACATTTGCCACATCCAGTTGTCAGATTGTCACCAAAAACAAAAAACATTAGTATTATCGGATTTTATATAAGAAATGAGACCTGTTTTATGGTTTGCTATAACGAGGTGTCTGTAGTCTCCGGGTTTGTGTTGGCAAGACTTGAATAACTATAGGTCTGTTTGCGGTAATAGTTTCAAGCGCTTTGCAAACGGTTTGCAGGCTCGGCTAATGCGATGCCTTGCTGTTCCCCTACTATTCCCCTACTCATCTCGCGCTACTACGTCTGGTCCAATATAAATCTGACTCCCAACCGTTGGAAATTGTTACCGCAAACAAAGCTTATATAATTTTTGGTGGAGAAATATAATGTCGGTTGCACAGATCAGAAAATTGTACTTGCTATGAATATATTGTCTATAATTTGCTAAAATAATTATTATTAATAAATAAATTATATGAATATAGAATATTGTTTGGTTTGCAAAATATAAATTGATTTATACTTCAATTAATATTGTTACCTCTAGTGTTATATTAATGCGTGGTTTTTGCAGAAGTAACAAACTTTGCATTTTTAATTCATATGTCCAATAAAAAAGGTTCTAGTGCGCCATGGAAAATATCAAGCGGACGCCAGGAGAGAGGGTGGTTTATGTTCGTTCTGGCAAAAATAGTAAAAAAAAATCTAAATCATTTAGTTGAGTGGTAATTGGCATTTTTTCAAAAAAGTTAAAAATCGACATTCTTTACCACTCTTTAGTTATGTGGCAACAAATTACCTAATTCTCTCGCGGTTTTTTGCTAATATGTTCTTAAATAACCGTACCATTAATCGCAGTCGCAAATCGATAAAAAAAATTGTGACTGATAAAATTAAGGTAGTTTTTTGAGTTGTGGTTTGAAAAAATTTTGTCACTTTGAGAATTTTTATTTGAAATTATTTGCAAGAAACTCAACATAGCCTAGTTAATCAAATGAGGAAATAAATTAAAAAATAAAACGAAAAGTATGGAGGTAAAAAAGGTGCTCTTATTTTACAAATTCAAATGCTTGAATTCTTTGCCTTCAGCATGAATACAGGCTTGTCGGCATCGTCTGCATCTTTTTAATGCCTCGGCCATGAAATCGGACGCATCGGCGTTTTTGCTCATAGCGTCAAGGTTGAACGGGTGAGAGCCTGTTCCAAATGCACGCGTAAGAGAGAGAGGAGCTCTACGTTTGTAACGTTTCGCTAGGAGCAAGCATTCCGTGGCCGAGGCATAAAAATTATCGTTTAATAGAACATGCGTAGCGAGTTGCATTGATCTCTTCTGCTGTTTGAGTGCCGCAGGTCGGCAATATTTTGAATAGCGTCGGAATAAACTTTTTACTTTCCGCAGCCCTAGTAAAGGGTTTAGGTCCGGAGACCAGGCTGGCCACGAAATTGCACCCTGATGCCCAATCCACCTTCCAGTGTATTCTCTGTCAAAAAAAACTACCTGTAACCAACGCTATTCAAAATATCGCCGAGCTGCAACACTCAAGCAGCAGTTATGCATGTTTTATTAAACGATTATTTTTATGCCTTGGCCACGGAATGCTTGCTCCTGGCAAAACGCTATATGCGTAGAGCTCCTTTCTCTCTCCTACGCAAGGTGCATTTGGAACAGCCTTTCACCCGTTCGACCTTGACGCTATGAGCAAAAACGTCCATGCCTCCCATTTCGTGGCTGAGGCATTAAAAAGATACAGGCAATTTGACATTTGAGTTTGTAAAATAAAAGCACCTTTTACTCTTATACTTATTAACTAGGCTAGGTTAAGCTCCTTGCACTAATTTCAAACAAAAATTTTTTTTTGCCCCTTTTTTAAAATAACCTGCCAAAGGTAGTAAGTACAGTATACTTTTGCTGTAGTAAAGAGTCAGAGTTAAGTAACAAATTTTTTTCTAACTACAACTCAAACAACTACATTATTTTTATTAATATCACATTTTTTTTTGATCGATTTGCAACTGCGATTAACAGTACGGTTATTTAAAATCATATTAGCAAAAAAAAACGCAAGAGAATTAGGTAATTTGTTGCCACAGTAGCTAAAGATGTGGTAAATGTTGTGGATTTTCTACTTTTTTGAAAAGATGCCCTTATCACTCAACTAAGTGATAGAGATCTTTGTTAATAGTTTTGCCAGAACATACATAAACCACACTCTCTCTTGGCGCCTGCTTGACGTTGACTGTTGGGACACCTGTATAAATAACCACATACGCTGGTATACTAGTGATGTAAAAAAGTAACTATTTCTTACATGGGCAAAATTGCTCTAAATATGAGTAAATCCGCAAAAACACAATCAGAATTGAGTCTGAATGTCTAAACTTGATAACTGGATCAAATATATAGGTACACGGTACCGAATATTCAAACGAGATTTGAGATGTCATTACTTTTATTATTTACCTGCATGAGCTTGCTAACTTTGAACAATTTTTCTATAATTTTCTTTTCAACGTTGAATAATGGACATACAAATCTACTCTATTCAATCTCAAAACACATTTTATAAATGCGCACCAATCTCCTAAACAATCTACACCCTAGAATGATGAAGTGGTCTACTGCGCATCTGACATCATGCACTTCTTACTTTGAAACAACTCTACTTAAATTAAAGCGTATAACCAACATACAGTCGAGACTGGATATAACAAGCACTCAAGGGGCCGTGTCACTAGTTCGTTACAAACAGTTGTTTGTTATAAGCAAACATGCGATAATTTGATGTATTTTGCCAAGTTAATAAATCTCATGTATAGTTTATAAAAAAAACTCTATTAAAACTGATTAATAATGAAAGATAAATACATATTAGTAAATATAAATCAACAGAATGCAACCGAGAAAAAGTTTTATTTTGCCAAGACAAAACACGGAACGCAACTTCGATACGTCTTGGGTTCAAATCCAGGCATCAGCTGAAGATTCTCGTCCCATCGCCTTTCGCAAGAGGCATAAAACCGTGAGTGCCGGCAACCAGTTGAACACCTCTGGTTGTCGTTATCAAACAGTATGCAATGGGTAAGCGCAAAGAGCCAAGACTGGCATAGGTGTAGTGGAATAAACCGCACCCATAACTATTAAAAATGTACATATTATTTATGTATATATTTATATTATTTAATAACACCATGTTTGGGATGCAGGAGATATGTCAAAAAACAATACCTACCCACATAATTCATATGTACATGCATATAGAGTTTTTATTGTCATGTAAAAAAGTTGGTTATTTATTTGTGACTGAAGATTTTCAATTTGATTTAAAAAAAAAACTGCATGTTAATGAAACTATCATACACAGAATTGGTTGTATATTCTTTGGTTCTTAAATACACATGCAAAATGATTAACGAATTTGCAACCAACCTGTTAGAAGGTGGTTCTTCCCACTCAGAATATTGACCAAAACCGGCGTTTTTAAACCAGTTGGAAATGGTTTCAGACTTAACGTCGATATTGCATGCATTTGTAACAATACACTCCACAAAAGTAACCTTAATTTTTTGTTTTTTCCAAAAGTTTTATAGTTTTTTCAAAATTCTGCAGCGACAGAAACTTTAATGTCATACCGAGAGGAAAAAATGAAAGATTGATAAATTTTGAGTGAGTTTTTAACATCCATGTAGGTAGAGTATTCCCGCAGATATTCGACTTATCGAAGGTTGTGCCAAATATTCTGTTTGAGTTATCAAGAAATGCGAGTAAGAAAAGTTTGAGTTGTCAAATAAAAATTACACATAATTCTCACCTTTTGCGCTAATGCCACCACTTTTGATTCAAGTTGTCAAAAATTTGGGTTATCGAAGTTCGACATATTGAAGTTTGACTGAATATTTTTTGTGTTAAACCGGAATTCTTCATTCTTAACGCAAACAAACTATAGATGATTTTTGCTGTTTTGATTCATATTTGGCATTGTATGGTTGTTAGTAAAATTAATATTTAATAATACTTTGAATTCGATAAATGAATAAATATTCTTTTTCTTCTAGGAAACAACGTAGACAAATTTCGTTGGTTGAATTAAGGCGAGCAGCAAGAAAACCATGGCGGCAGCTGAAGTTGAAAACGGATGACGTGCAGGTTGTGGTTTTGGATTAAAAATGAGGTGTCGATTATATTGTGTCACGTTTGTTTCAAACTTAATTTATTAATTTATGTGGAACTGATAATTTACCACAGCAAGAAAGAGATAGGGAGAGAGAGACAGAGAATTACTGATTTCTACAGCACAAGTTTTTTTTTTTACATGACTTCTCCTCCGAAGCATTTCGCGATTGTTATCGAGCTTGACATTTTGCTCGTATGTGTGTGTGTATATAAGATGAGTGATGTGTTTTTACCGTCAGATTGTACTCCTCTGATGAACGGCCCGTTACTGTGCGATCCCTTATCCCACACTTTTTAAACATGTGTAAATATATGTATTTATTGAATCATGGGCGACTAGTCTCTGTGCGCTAAGACAGGAAAAATAGAAATGATGATGATGATGAGAATGTTGTTGTAGATAGTGGTTATCAAACTATTTTGTCTCTTAGTTATCTTAGTAATATAACTATAGTTATGTCCTAGAGTAAGTTACATTTTTTTCATAAATGCAAATAAAGCACATAAAACCATTACATGCAGTTTATTTATTTAATTATTTATGTACCTGTGTAAAATTAATGCTGGTGAGTGATAAATAAGGTAATTTTAATTGAGTCAAATTGAGAGTCGATTCTTCATTAAATAAGGCTTATATTTCCCGAATATTGGTGCAACATAGATGTTATATAACGGTTACATAACTGTCATATCTATGCAATAACGTATGCCCTACCACAAAAATGTAATATGACAACATTGCAGCAACAGCTTTTGTAACACATAAATGAGCTTTAAGGATCGAGTACATTGAGCGAGTTTAGAAGCTGCTAATTGGCAAATTAAACTCGCCCAGTGTCATCATGTTCACAATGTTACTAGAAGAAAGTCAACCAAATTAAAATTAGTGAAAAAGTATTCGAGAAACACAATGGAAATGACACTTTCATCAAATTTAGATCTGTTATACGTGGAGCGAAACAGATAATAGATAAATTAAATTTGAACGAGTTAGGTAAAATTATCAAATTTGTCCATAGAAGTGAGGAGTATAAATGTATTGCTTATTTTATTCGAAATATATTTTTATATTACTTTCCTTGGTTATAGTGATATATTGCCGGAGAAGATAGCCATAAAAGATACCCATAACTTTTTTGTTTGAATTTCTTAATGAAACATATGTCAATCGATAGAGCTATTCAAGTAGTATACCCAGAGTTTTATCCACAAAAAATGTCGAATGGTTTAGCAAAAAAAAATGATTTGAGGTTTAGGTTATTTGAGGCGGATCCGGCTAGATATATCAGCATAGATAAACTCTTGTATAACAGACAATCGACTCAATGGTAAATGGTGGGGGCAAAGTTTGGTGCGCCAAAGCGGGTGGTATCCGTACTATACTCCGTACTAACCTATTCGTCGCTGGAATTTCAAATTACTTTTAAAGTAATCCACTACCAGTAAAGTTTTATTTTCAGTAGACGTGCAAGTCCTATCGATAAAATATTTATATTTACCTGTTTCCTATATTTAGCATGTATTTTGTCGGACGGCGCACATCCGATTCGCATGAATACTGAAAAATATAATAAATTCCACCAGGGTTGAAATTGCGGCGAAATAAAACACTGTATAACTAGTAAGACATTTATTGATATTTTACATTTAAGTTAGTACAAATTATTGGGTTATTATTAAGCGTGCAATAGAAAAACTAAGCATGGATTTACAATATGCATTGTATAAAATATTTGACTAGTAACAATTTGTGGATTCAAATTACTGACTCGTCTTTTAAAGTAATATATGTGTCCTAGAAAGTACACACGTCAATTTTGTATAATTAAAAAAAATATTATATTATATTAAAAAATTATATATATATATATATTTCTGGAATTTAATTTTCAAATGAGGTAAAGGAAGCTACATATCTTAAATAGCTTCAGAAAAGCCCAAGGCAATATTAAATGCTCTAATTGAAAAGACAATCCTCCAAACATTAGGCAAGTATATAATTACTTGGACTAGTAAAAAACGAATATTGTTTACTTTATCTGTATGTTTTTATACTAGAAATATAATATTTTTGAATTCCATAAATTGTATACGTGATTAATGCTAAAACCACTGATACCAATCATAAAATAAAAGTATCTTTAATTTTAAATATTTAATATTAATTGATGTAAATTATTACAACATGCAATTTTCATTTTATCATGCTGAAAAACTTTCTTATTTTAGTGCTCAAATAGGTAAATAACTTTTGGGGACAAAATGAATAAATTATTGCACAAATATCTGGGGTGGCCCTCACCAAACTTTCCGACTATACCATTTGCACAATGAAATGTCTAAACACTTCATATTTGATCTGCAACACAGCGACGAAGGCTGTGGATTCCACTTATCTGCAAATTTGTATACATATTTGAAGTCACTGGAGAATGAGCTGCAAATGTAGTATAATACATGCTATACACCTCATGCTATTGAACATACCTGGTAAGTGCAAAGTAGGCACTACAAAGTGTTTCAACTTTTTCAGTGTTCCGCAGCTGAAGTCGTCGTTTGCGAAATGGAATTTCAATTTGGAATTGCCTATAATTTTAATCCATTTAGCCAGCAAGTGGGGGTCGTTGGTTGGCAATCGAACTTTTGACGAAGTTCGATCTAAACATATGGGAACGCAGCAGGCCAGTGGTTTTCCCATTTGTAGCTAAAAATAGATATTTTGAAATACACAACCGACAGGCTACCGGGTTGATCACCTACCCGGTGGGACTTATAGCTGACAGGACTAAATTTTTAAATAAACTATTCTTTTTTTAATTTCTAAAATATTTAAAAAAAATTGCAGAAGAGTTATTTTAAGAAGAAGTAACATTTTGAGGGTTAATGGGAAAATGGGACATGAGCTGAGTTGGAGTCGGTGTTTTGGGCAAAAAAGAATTATTACATTTTGAGAAATCCAGATTATATGCTCCATTTCTGGGGCAAGGGAGAAAAAGAAACTTGGATTGTGTTGGCTTCTTTGTGCAAATAAAAAAATATGTCTTGAGAAGTTTTGAAAGATTCTGGAAAATGTTGAGAACTTTTGAGAAATTCTGATGTTTTGGGACAGACTGAGTATTGTAACGATAGTGCCTTGCATAGGCGCGGACTGGCGTCGCCGCGGCGCGGGAATGTTCGAGAAGAAGCCAGAGTGAGCGCGAGTGCGACTCCCCGATATAGAATATTCCGGCGGACTCGGGAAGGAGTGCGGCGTGGACAGACAGGCGCGCGGGCTGGTCGCGAAGAGTCTAGAAAGGCCAGGAATTATCACGAAGGTCGAGACGCGGGCTATATAAGCGCGTAACGGACGCCGGAGAGTCAGTTTTTGCCTGGAAGCGCTACGAGTGAATACCAAGAGATCCACATAGCGACAGTGTGCAAATAAATAAGTGCTGTATTTACATAAATAGAGTTATTATAGTTATAAATAGAGTTGTGATTTTTAGTAGTATTTAAAATAAATAAACTCTACACACACTGGACGTTTTCTTCGAACCCAAAACGTAACAACTGGTGTCAGAAGTGCGATTGAAGAAAATATAAGTGACAAGTGCGTGTAGTGATCATGGCCACCTTGGACAATTTAAAGGTGAAGGATTTGCGACAGGAGTTGGAGGATCGTGATCTGGACACGTCCGGAAAAAAGGAAGATCTTAAGAAGAGGCTATTAGAATATCTAATATCGATAGGCGAAGATCCAGACACGTACGTATTCGAGAGTCTCGAAACGAAGCTTCTCGAAATAAAGCTTCAAGAAAATTCTAGAAACATTGAAACCAAGCTTCAAGAAATTCTTGAAACGAAGATGCAAGAAAATTCTCAAAACCTCGAGAACCTCAAAGCCGGATTGCAAGAGAAGCTTCTAGAAAATTCGCAAACTCTTGAAATGAAGATGCGAGAAAATTCTAGAAACATCGAAACCAAGCTTCTAGAAAATTCGCAAATTCTTGAAACGAAGATGCAAGAAAATTCTCAAAACATCGAGAGACTGCATGAGAAACTTCTTGAAAATGCTCGAAACCTTGAAAACAGACAAGAGATGTTTGAAACCCGACTACACGAGGAACTTCTCGAACATAAAGGAAACCTTGAAGAGAAGGTTCTAGAAAATTCTCGAAGCCTCGAATTTAAGGTGAGAAGTCTGGAAGAGCAGCTACAAGAAAATCTGAAGATTGTGGACAATAAAATAAAAGAAATTGCTGAAAAAGCAGATAAAGACGACACACTGGATGCGAAAAAGTTCCAAGTAACTGCGACGGATTCCGTGATAAGGGAGGTCAAGTCCAGCATTAAACCACCAACCTTTGATGGGACCACATCATGGGATAACTACAAGAAACAATTTGAGGCAGCGGCTAGGGCTAATGGATGGACAACGCAGGAGAAAGCTATTTCTCTGACTATGGCGTTGCGCGGCAATGCGGTGGACATTCTTCAGACTTTGCCCGAATCCGAGTTGAACGACTTCGAAAAGATAGTGAAGGCAGTCGAGGTGAGATACGGCCAGGCTCATCTCGAACAAGTATTTCAACTCCAGCTGAAGAATAGAATCCAAAAATCGTCGGAAACCCTACAGGAATTTCAATCAGACATTGCCCGCCTGGTCAGGTATGCCTACCCGAATGCCCCGGAAACCCTTTTGGAAACTCTTGGGGTCCATGCCTTTGTGGATGGCATAAGAGATGTGCAAGTACAGCAGGCACTCAGAATGGCACGACCCAGGACGATCGTCGATGCATTGACCCATGCCTTAGAAGTGGAGGTAGCCAAAGAAACATCCAGGGGACATGCACGACTTCGGGGTGTCGAGCTGGAGGAAAATGGGAGAAGGTCCCTGCGCTGCTGGCACTGTGGTGAATTAGGCCATACCAGGAACAAGTGCAAGAAGTTTTTGGAGAGCATGGCCAAAATGAAGCAGGAAAACTAAAAAGGGTCGATGCGAAGGGGCAACCATCGACTCGTGCCAAACATGCCCCACTGAGCGTTAAGGTGGCGACATTGCAGCATTTGTTGACAAGCCTATTCGTCGATGGAAAGATCAACGGACGACCGGGCTCATTACTGCTGGATACTGGCGCTACCAAAACCATTGTAAGACCGGATGTCATAAATCCCAAGCGGATAAAGTCCTCCAAGTGGAAGTTGAGGACGGCAACAGGAGAAAGAGCGACAGTCCTAGGAGAAACCCGAGCCACTATCGAGATAGGAAATTCTTCATTGGAGCACGATGTGCTGGTTGCTGACATCGAAGATGAAGTGATTCTCGGTATGGATGTGATGAATTCCTATGGCTTCCAACTGGACCTGAAACAGGGCCTTTTGAGGATTGGTTTGGAAGAACATGTCCTGTATCAAAGGGGAGATATCCGAGCCAGAGTGCTTCTCAAGGATGACATAGTTCTTGAGGCAAGAAGTGAAGCTGTTGCAACGGCCACTTGGGATAAGAATATCACACAAACCAAGGTAGTACTCATGGAGCCAGCGTACCGGCACGGGAAGCTGGAAAAGGGCATCGTAGTAGGCAAGGCTTTGGTAGCGACAGATGGTAATGTACCAGTACGCCTTATGAACCTGAACGACTACGCAGTATCCCTGAAGAGAGGAGTTGTAGTAGGATACTGTTCAGCTATCTCCGCCGTCGTCCGTAGCACCGAGGCGTGTGAGGTTGCTCCTTCCCAAGTACCGAAAAGTATGCCAGACTTGCTACCGCCAATCAGCAAGTCCCTGTCAAGTCACCAACGACAGAAAGTTTACCATCTGCTTCAACAATACCGGGACATCTTTCAAATTAATGGAGACCCAAACGGACGTACTGCGATAGTAAAGCACAGAATTGACACAGGTGATTCCAGACCCATCAGACAAGCCGCACGAAGATTACCGCTGGCCAAACGCGAAGAAGCCGAACAAATAATTCAGGACATGAAGAACGAAGGAGTGATTAAACCTTCCAACAGTCCCTGGGCGTCGCCGGTGGTGCTTGTTAAGAAGAAAGACGGCTCCACTAGATTCTGTGTAGACTACAGACAACTGAACAACGTCACCAAAAAGGACAGCTACCCACTGCCTAGAATAGATGACACTTTGGATACTCTGGCAGGATCGGAATTGTTCTCCACACTAGATCTCAAGAGTGGATATTGGCAGGTCGAACTGCAAGACGAGGATAGGGAAAAGACCGCATTCACCGTAGGGTCCGGTCTTTGGGAGTTTACCGTGATGCCCTTTGGTCTTTGCAACGCCCCTGCCACGTTTGAGCGACTTATGGAGAATGTCTTACGTGGCCTGTCCTGGGAAACCTGCCTAGTCTATTTGGACGACATAATAGTTGTCGGTAAGACATTCGAAGACCATTTGAAAAACTTGGAGAACGTTTTCCGAAGACTTAGAGCTGCCAACTTAAAGTTGAGTCCAAAAAAATGTCACATACTTCAAGAAAAAGTAAACTACCTTGGCCATGTGGTCTCAAAAGATGGAGTCGCTGTTGACCCTGTTAAAATTAAGGCGATTAGAGACTGGCCTGTGCCTAGAGATAAACATGAGATAAGGAGTTTTCTTGGACTTTGCACCTACTACAGACGATACGTACCAGGATTTGCCGATATAGCCAAACCCCTGACTAAACTTACAGAAGATGCCCGACAATTCTGCTGGGATGAAGAATGTCAGCTATCATTCGAGCAATTGAAGCAACGTCTTATCAGTGCACCAATATTGTGTTACCCGTTGCCCGAAGGCAAGTTCATCTTGGATACCGATGCCAGTAATGTTGGTTTGGGAGGCGTCCTTTCACAGCTTCAGGACGGCGAAGAGAAGGTCATCGGGTACTTTAGTAAAGTTCTTTCTAAGCCCGAAAGGAATTACTGTGTCACAAGAAAAGAATTACTGGCAGTCGTTAAATCTGTGGAACACTTTTACAAATACCTTTACGGCAGGAAGTTCTTACTAAGAACGGACCACGCTGCGCTTAGATGGCTGCTTCAGTTTAGAAATCCAGAGGGGCAAGTAGCCAGGTGGATAGAAAGGCTGCAACAATACGACTTTGACATTGAGCACAGGGCAGGAAGGATTCACTGGAATGCCGACGCACTTTCTCGAAGACCTTGTCCAGTGGATTGCGAACACTGTTGCCGAGTAGAGAGAAAGTGCGCCGTTGTAGATAGAACCACTGCCGTGGATGAAGATTGGTCAACAGAACGATTGATTGCTGACCAGAAAAACGACCCCGATCTAAGACTTCTGTTTGATTGGAAGGAAAATGGACAGCGACCGAACTGGCAGGAAGTGGCTCCCGGTTCTTCAGCGCTAAAATCTTATTGGGCCCAGTGGGACTCAATTACAATGGAGGACGGACTATTAAAGAGAAAAATAGAAAATGATGATGGTACAACTTACGCGTTACAACTATTGGTACCAAAGAATAGGATCCCACAGGTGCTGTCGCATATCCACGATGGTACATCCGGAGGACATTTTGGTATCCGAAAAACCGTCGAGAAGATAAAAGAGCGGTTTTACTGGTCGGGCTACCAGGACAATGTCAAGGAGTGGTGCCGGAAATGTAAAGTTTGCGCCGAAAGTAAAGGACCCCAGAAGAAGCCACGAGCACCGATGAGGCCATACAACGTTGGTAGTCCTTTTGAACGAATAGCCATCGATGTCGCAGGCCCCTTCCCCGAGACCGACAACGGCAATAAATACATCGTGGTAGTGATGGACTACTTCAGTAAATGGACCGAAGCGTATGCCCTTCCTGACCAAACAGCAGCCTCAATCGCAGACGTCCTCGTGAAAGAGCTGATTTGCCGCTTTGGTGTCCCACTGCAGGTCCACTCAGACCAGGGCAGGAATTTCGAGAGTGAACTTTTTACTAAGGTGTGCGAGTCCTTGGGAATACAGAAGACCAGGACTACCCCGTTACACCCCCAGTCGGATGGCATGGTGGAAAGGATGAACAGAACCATGGGAAAATACCTTTCCAAGGTGGTTGCCGATCATCAGAGAGACTGGGACAACCACATCCACCTGTTTTTGCTAGCTAACAGGTCAGCTGTACAGGAAAGCACTGGTCGAAGTCCAGCCAGCATTTTATTTGGCAGGGAACTCAGGCTGCCCTGTGACCTGAAGTTTGGATCAAAACCTGGAGATGATGTTGCGGGTGAGGACTATGTGACCGACCTCAAGAGGAAAATGGATGATATCCACCAGCACGTGAGGCAGAACCTTCAGGATGCGAGCGAACGGATGAAAGACCGATACGACGTAAGGGGCAAGCAGGGAGGTTATCAACAAGGAGACCTGGTGTGGCTGTACAATCCTCGGCGCAGAAAAGGACTTTCGCCCAAACTTCAACGAAACTGGGAAGGTCCTTTTGAGATCGTTAAGCGGATAAACGACGTGGTGTACCGGATTAAGACGCTTCCCTCAGGAAAACCAATGGTCGTCCACTTCAATCGTCTGGCACCGTATGAGGCCACCAACGTTGACGAAGAACGCGTGAACCAGATAGGTAGAGAAGACGAACTAGAGAAGTTCCTTGCTGAGTTCTCAACTGGCCGCAAGGTGCGGTATGGTGTCACGACGGAAGAACGTCATGACCTCTTTGCGATGCCGGATGATTATTCGTTGGCTCATTGCGTAGGAAGCGATCTGCTTATGCGAAAAGGAATAGCCACGGTTTTTCGAAGGAAATTTGGGCAGATTCACAAACTGAAGGAGCAACAGCCGGAGATCGGAAAAGTCCTTGAGTTGGAAACAAACAAAAGGCACATTTACTATTTGGTGACCAAAAATTCCTCGTTTGCCAAGCCAACTTACAACTCGATGTGGGCATCACTTCTGGATCTGAAACGCCGTGTCTTGTTAAATGGTAAAAATAAATTAGCCATACCAAAGCTGGGATGCGGACTGGACGGGCTGGACTGGAGGGTAGTGAGGAACATGCTCGAGACTATCTTCAAGGACACCTCTATCCAGATTGTCGTCTGTTGTTTTAATCTGCGACCCCGCTTGCCAACTGAGAAAAGTGTCCAGTGCTATTTTTACAGTACGGGCACCTGCACTAAAGGACCTGACTGCCAATACCTCCATGGGGATGCTGTTTCGGGGCGAAACAGTCTAAGAGGGGGGCAATGTAACGATAGTGCCTTGCATAGGCGCGGACTGGCGTCGCCGCGGCGCGGGAATGTTCGAGAAGAAGCCAGAGTGAGCGCGAGTGCGACTCCCCGATATAGAATATTCCGGCGGACTCGGGAAGGAGTGCGGCGTGGACAGACAGGCGCGCGGGCTGGTCGCGAAGAGTCTAGAAAGGCCAGGAATTATCACGAAGGTCGAGACGCGGGCTATATAAGCGCGTAACGGACGCCGGAGAGTCAGTTTTTGCCTGGAAGCGCTACGAGTGAATACCAAGAGATCCACATAGCGACAGTGTGCAAATAAATAAGTGCTGTATTTACATAAATAGAGTTATTATAGTTATAAATAGAGTTGTGATTTTTAGTAGTATTTAAAATAAATAAACTCTACACACACTGGACGTTTTCTTCGAACCCAAAACGTAACAGTATGGTTGCATTGGTTTTCTAGATTGTTTCAAATTAGTGAGCTTCTCTTTTTTAATATTCTGAGTTTTTATATTTTTTAATAACTTGTATTTTGTATTTTTGGCTATTCATTTTTTTAGGGTTTTTAAGGTTTAAATTTTGTTGATTAATCTTTTGGCTTTTGGGGCTCCTTTTTGGACGGAATTAGGTCGAGAAAGGTTCAATCTATCGATAGGTATATTTTGGCCTCCGCGATCGCTTTTCGACTTGCGACAATTTTTTTTAAATGGCTCAATATTTTAATAAATCATAAAATACGATATTTTGTCGAGGGACAAACTTTGATTGGAGTCTCTTCGAGTAAGCGTTCTGGGGCCCGGTTTTGGCTAGGTCGCGATAGAGGAAGGTTCAAATCTACGATATGTCATATCGTACGCCCTCGGCGGGCGTTTCTGAGCCGGGTGTGAGCTTTTGAATTTCGCGTTCGCGCGCGACTTGACGCAGAGCGCGGTTTTACGCTAAGGCTCGAAGCTCCGCAAATACGCGTTTTACGGCGCCGTTCTGGGTCGAATGAGACAGAAGAAGGTTCAATCTATCGATAGGTTGTAAAATTTGGTGTCTACGACCAAGTTTCGGAGCGCCGATTAAAAGAAGCGCTTTTTTTAGCGGATCTGAAAAAAAAAACAGGTGTGGAGTACGACTCCAAACATTCGCTGTAGTCTCGGCGATTACGCCTTTTGGGGCCCCGTATTCACTCGTAACAGCTAGGGTAAGGTCCAAAATTACGACCCGTCGTATAATTCACCCTCTACAACCCTTTTTCGGTCCAGGAGTAACGTGCGAAAAGCATCCATTTTTGACAGATGGAAATCTCGTAATTTAACGGGATAATAATATTTTTACTGAATACTAATAATAATTTATAGACTATCCGATAAATAATGGGCCACAGGCAGTAATAACTGATGTTAAGACAAATCGGTTAACAAACGGTCATTTTAAATACAAGAACTTAGAAACTTACCTATTAATTACTCCTGCGACAAGCCTGAGCAGTAATAATATAACGATAATAAAATTTACTGAAACAAAGTCAAGTTAATCATTCCAGCAAAACTCGGAAAATAGGGCGCATATAACATATAAGTTACCTATAATAATTATTAGTGACACTCAAAAACCAAACTCGTCCTAAGATAAAGGTTACTTCCGCGTTTGACTTAGGTACGTAACTTTTTTGACAAATGTCAGTTATAACAAAAAATTTGAGTTTGTACATAAGATGGCGCAAGATGGCACTAACATTGCCCCCACCTACGTATGAGAGTCGGATAGGTATGGCCTCAACGAACGAAAGTTATTTTGCCCTGGTGGTAGAAATTTGATTTAAACAATTCGGGGTAAATAGCCAATGAAATGCGCCATTCGCCTGAACTAGCGAGAGACTCACTCTGAGGGTAGAAATTTGAATTAAACAATTTGGGTAAAAAGCGCCATCTACATTCGCCCGTTCAGGCGGATAGAATTGCAAATAACGCCATCTGCCGACACCGTAGAATATCGGGGACAACAAATTCGGAATCTCTACTGAAAGCCTGCCTTTAAACATAACTTTGGAAGTGTAATAACCTCACTAAATCAAACTACTTCCCCCCCCCCGCCACTTTTGTGACCCGCGTCCCCTCACTTGCACGACCTTCAACATTTTGAGGGGAATCAGGAAAAGGCAAATCCTCATCGATATTAGTTGAATCAGGAAAAAGCAAAGAAGATCTTATAAGTGGTTTCAGTTGATTAGAGTGTCTTCTTAAAATTTTGTCTTTTCCTACCTCCACATCAAATATCTCATTACTATAATCGTATTTACGACTTTCCCCTTTTGCCAATTCGATACATTAGGTGATGGATAACATTTAACAAATACCTCATCATTTATTTTAATGTGTTTACTATTGCCTTTCGAAAAGCAGGCTGGATTTTCACTATTTTTTTCCATAATCTTTGCGCGATTGGGCAGTAACAAATCCAACCTGCCCTTCAATGGCTTCAATTTCCTACCAAACATAGCCACCGCCGGGCACACTTCAGTGGTACAATGCGGTGTATTTCTGTAGTGAAATAAATATCTACTCACCGCGATATCTATACCAATATTGTCTAATTTAGCTTTTTTAATAACCTTTTTAACATTGTTCACTACGTTCTCTGCGGCCCTGTTACTTTGAGGGTGGTACGGCGGTGAAAATAGTTGGCGAACTCCATTCTGCCAATTCTGCTTCAGATAACTTTTAACTTCCTCGGATGCAAATGGCGGCCCATTATCCGAAACCAACGTATCCGGTAACCCAAATTGACAAAACAATTTTCTCAACTCGCCAATTACTTTCGTCGCCGTTGTAGAACTCATGGGAATCACCTCCACCCACTTACTATAGCTATCTACTATAATCAAGTACTTTTGTGTAAAAAGTGGACCTAAAAAATCCAAATGAAGTCTTGACCAAGGTTTTTCCGTAATTGGCCACGGGCGAGGTGCCACCCTCGGTGGATCCTCTCGAACAGAAGCACAGATTTTACATGTTTTACACATCGTTACAATATCCACATCCAATTTGGGCCACCAAAAGTAACTCCTCGCCAAAGCCTTACATTTATTTATCCCTAAATGACTTAAATGAATTTCCTTTAACAATCTACTTTTTAATTTTTCTGGTATCACCATTCGATATCCCCACATAACGCATCCATATTCTAAATGTAACTCCTCCTTTTTGTTTCCTTAATTAAATTCTCCCTAAGTTCTTGGCGCTGTGGCCAACCATTCAGACAATACCGATAAACTTTGCTAATTAAGGAATCTGTTCGCGTATAACTTTGAATTTGTAATAAATTTTCTGACATATAGAATAAATACCCCAATTCGGACTTATCTTCACTACTCGTTTTACTAGCGTTTCCCTTATTTAAAGGTAATCGCGACAGAGCATCTGCTGTTGCGTTATCTTTAAACTTTATAAATTTAATTGTGTATTGATAAGCTGAAAGAATTATGCTCCATCGTTGTAATCGACTGGCTGCATACATCGGAATTCCTCTTTTATCCCAAAAAATGCTAATTAATGGTTTGTGGTCACATAATAATGTAAAATGACGGCCATAAAGGAAATGGTGAAATTTCTTTACGCCAAAGATAATAGCGAGTGCTTCTTTATCAATTTGGGAGTACCCTTTTTCGGCATTTGATAAGGACCTCGAAGCGTAAGCTATTGGTCTTACTTCTCCCGTCGAAAACTTATGCGAAATTACCGCGGCAATTCCATAGGAACTAGCATCGCATGCCAAAATCAACGGTAAACTAGAATCATAATGCGTTAAAATTTTAGGTAAAACCATCTCTTCCTTAATCCCTTCAAATGCTAATTGTTGTTCTTGTGATCATTTGAATCGGTGGTCTTTTTTTAATAATTTATATAGTGAATGCAATTTTGATGCCATGTTGGGTAAAAATTTGGAGTAACAGTTAACTAGCCCCAGGAAGGCTCTCAACTCAGTGACGTTCTCTGGAACTTTACAGTTTACTATAGCTTCTACCTTCTTGGGGGAAGTATGAACTCCATCTTTATCAATGATTACTCCTAAATAGGTATTCAATTTTATTTTTACCAAAACTACATTTTCATAACTGCAACTTTAACCCATAACTTTGTAATCTTTCCAAAACTTGACACCCGCTTTTAGAACGGGAGCGATAGGTGTTGCTCATTCACTAAATTTAACCGGACTGATCACTTTCAATTTGATTAACCTATCCAATTCATTCTCAATTTTATCTTTCAATGCCAAAGGTATGTTACAAGCTTTACAGTATGTATTTGGGAACCGAATTTTCTTTTAAATATAATTTTACCCTTCCCGCCTTAAATAAACCTAAACTGTCCTCAAAAGCCTCCGGAAATTTATCTCTTAATTTTTCAGCCAATCCCTTTTTGGTACTCTGTGTGTGTGACATGGATTAACGAATCAATTGAAACATTTAAGCTTTTGAGCCAATCACGCCCAATAAGTAATGGCTCTCCTCTATTTATTACATATAGTTTTATACCCTCTTTGACCAAACCATTAAACATAGCCTTGACTAAAACGTATCCTAATGTCTCAATTTTATTCCCATTATATGCTTTCAAGACTATATCCGATTCCATTAAAGTGTTTTTGAAAAAATATCTGTCGTAATCTTGTTTAGACATTGTTGAAATTTCGGACCCTGTATCTATGTACTTCCATTAAATAATCTTGATCATTAATGTTTACCCTGTTTCTTAAAGGTTTACAACTCTTACTATTTAAATTATAGAAATGTACGCTTTCGATTTCTGAATCGGAATTGTCCTCGTTTTCAGCTACATATTTATTAAATCTAAACTTAGTTTTATAACGAGCCTGATTTTTATCGTAACACACCGCGCTTATGTGCCCCACCTTTTTACACGAATGACATCTTGCCTCCTTGAAGTAGCATCTCTCGGCCTCGTCATTATTCTTTCAGCAATGACGACAATGGCTTCCGGATGGCCGCGATTGGGGACCCTGGCGTTCCTCGTGGCTACGTCTATGTTCCCTCTGGATCTTGTGAACGGATGTTGTTGATCCCACCACCAATTCCGCGTTTCTGACCGCTGCTTCCATATTAATCGCCAACTCCAATGCTTTCTCCAATGCCAAAATTTTTCAACAAAATTGCAATTTGTTGACAATTTCTTCAATTTCACCACAAAACTGGCTATTGTATCTTCCGGATCTTGAACTGCGTGCCTGAATTTGTACCGTTCCGCGATTTCCGAAGGTTTTGGATTAAAGTGATTTGCCATTTTTGCTACCAAATCTCCAAACTCCTCGTCCTCCGGCTTTCCGGGGCTGCACAAATCTATCATTATTTCAAACGTCTCTGCCCCGATGATTGTTATTAGCATTGCTGTTTGCAGTTCGGTTTTTATTTCGTTCGCTTTGAAAAACTGTTGCACACGTGTTATGTATGAAGTCCAGTTCCCATTATTTACGTCAAATTCCTCTATCTTGCCGGTCGTCATCGTGATTTATCTCTATTTCTTTTATTTTTCTCGTCGCCACTTGTAATAACCTCACTAAATCAAACTACTTTCCAATTTACTATTTATTTCCAACTGAAACTATCCCCTACAATTTCCCTTATATGTACACATGGTCACTTGGTACGGGAACTGGTTGTTCGTAGACCAGTTCCGAGGAATACGCAGTTGTACTACCTTAGAACTAAACATCTAATTTTATACCATTATTACAGGAAGGATGTGTCAAGTTTGTAAACTACCTACATAAAATCTCGTCCATTAAATAGCAGACTTTTTACCGAATTATGCAAGGAAATGGAAAGTGATCATAAACACCTCCTTTTGTATTGTAATTCACGATGGCTTTCAAAAGAAAACGATTTAAAACGTCTATCTGAGCTAAAAAACGAAGCTTTGTTATTTCAGAATGACACACACCATCTAAAAAACGATGCTATTTTTTCATTTAAGGGCAGATTTCACGATTTCGAGTGGTTAATAAAAGTAGCTTACTTGTGCTACATACTTGCCACATTCAATGAATTGAATTTAAATTTGCAAGGCTTTGGTTTCAATATTTTCTAAGTAACGAAAAAAGTCCGCAATAATTAAAAAAATGACTCTGTGGAAACGACTTTCAAAAGGAAATTTTAAATGTTTTGAAACATTACATACAAACATACAAATGTATTGAAACCCATGTAAACTATGATGAAGGAGATTTACATCTAGAAACACTATCAGTTTCAATTCAGGAACATCTTTCGAAGCTAATAAAAACTTTTAAAGACTACTTCTTTCCGGATATTCCTTCAAATAATAAGTGGATTAAAGATCCTTTTTCTTTCAAAATTGAAAAGGAAGAAATGTTTAATCTTAGTGAACAAGAATGGGACACCGATCTGAAAAAAGTGTTTGAAACTGTACCACTAATTAATTTTTGGTTGCGCTGTCAGAAGGAGTATCCAAGCGTAAGCGAAAAAGCGATACAATTTTTAATATATATATATTTAATAATATCGAAACAGATTGGATGTCGAACCTAATTTGAGAATAAAATTATCATCATTACCTCCTAATTTGAAATTGTTATTGGATGACAAACAACATCATGCTTCGCACTAAGGACAAAATATAAAACAAAGTTTCCTTAATTTACGAGTTTTAAATGGATATACATAATTATTTTGGAATTGTTGTGTACGAAAAACTTTTTTTTTCATGTGGGTCGCGAAAAAATTTAAAACCTTGTACCGGGTCGTGGTCAAAAAAGTTTGAGAAACGCTGCTGTACAGAATTTCAATAAATCTATTTCTGTTTTGATGAAACTGTATTACTGAGTTGTTCTATTCATTGTTCGAATATATTTTTACCATCCCTTTGTATCCTTAGAGTATGGCAATAAGTACACAGTGGATTTTGCATTCTTTCTACCCTGTTCATGGTCTTCTCAGATCATGTCCAATCCGCCTGAACAAGCGAATGTAGATGGCGCTATTTACCCCGAATTGTTTAATTCAAATTTCTACCACCAGAGGGGCGACTGTTTCGTTCGTTGAGGCGGATAGTCTTTATCTGTAGTAAAAGAATCTAATAAAACACTTTTACCCATAAACACTTGATTTTTACAATAGTTTATTCAAATTATAATTAACATTAATATCCAATTCTATATCTCTTATGTCGCAACTACCTTCTCCACAGAATCACCCTCCTTATTTTCAGCTAAAGGAGCTAACTCCTTAATATCTTTCTTTTCTTCCATGAGAACTTTCATAAAGGTCAGAGCTGAGGGTTCCTTTGGTGGCATCCAATCAGGAATAATTTTGTCGTGGACACGCCAAATTCCGTATTCGTTTGCCAAATGCTTCTCAAATACTACATATTCCAACACATCTTTTGCGAGAATTTCACTTCCATGCAACAATCTCCCAAATCTATCATAAATTGCCAAAATCTGCTTTGTGTGAAACCTAACAGTAACTTGGGCAAATATATTCTCTTTTGTTACAATATCCGTACAACGGGCATGAACTATGCGAGGAGGTTCGACGTCTTTGAGGTATTTCCAACTGACAGTCTTCTGTCGAATGTTATGCATCACTTCGGGATATGCACGTTCCGTGACAACGGCACGAATTTTTTCTTTTTCTCCAGAGACCAGTGCTTTGTGAGACTGGATGTAGATGTCATGGGCTTCTTTACAAAATTGATTTGTATCAAAATCTTCTTCAAAAGATCGGATCTTACGTATTGCCATCATAGATTTGGTTTTCTTCTCGAGGAGTTGCAGATTTTGCTTAGCACCCTTAAATAAATAAATAAAATGAAAGTAAGTAAAGATGAAGCAACTCTTAGAAGAATAATATACTTAAAAATCGCACAGTGGGTGTCATACATATAGAGTCAGAAATCATAATACTAAAATATTGTTTTGAATTCCTCAGGAACCACAAGAAAAAATTTAAATTGGCAATGTTGTATTTATATGTTATAATCGTCAAAAACATTTTACTGGTCCGCAGTTATGTTTAATAATAAGAAATAATAAATTAAGGGGTTATAGATTTTAATATCTAGACATTATAACCAGTGCCCGGAAAGTTTAGGCAACTGACTCTCGAATTCCCCCCACTACGTTCTCAATATTCAGAGGCGTAGAGCCTGTGCCACACCTGCGGGTTGAGCAAAGCAATCCGCATATATCGTACGAGATTTTTAGTATTTTTTTGGACTTGTTCAAAGATACATCACTGGTGCTGGTTTATTCCTTTACGCATTTAATTTTATTTTGCGTAATCCTCTTTAGTTTGAAGTGAGTTTAGGCCGTAGGTTTCTTTTGTTTGAATTGTATTTCTATTTTTGAAGTAATTTTTAGTTCTTATTGCACTAGGAGGCATTTAATTTTTGACTTCGTTTTTATAATGGGCTCGCGGCTGCAAAGATTGGAGGAATGGATACGTGGTTGCGATAGGCTGTCTGTTTTACACAAACATGAAATATTTTGTGATGTTTGTGCCGTAGTTTGCAGGAGAAAGGACCATGTGGAAAATACCCAATAATACAAGCCTTATTTTTATCGTTTATTTTTCTTGTACAGATCTTGTACAGCAAGCACTTCACTGTGGTGCAATCTTCGCAACACAAATGCCAAACGTATTTATATTAATCGGGAGCAGTAACAGCACGCCACTGTCGCACCAGTTTGTTTGGGTGGTGGGGCGTTTGTTGGAATTAGAAATAATTATCACATTCAGTTTAATTTGACTCTGTCACTTTGACATAAAATATTATGTCATGTCATGTCATAAAATTGTCAAAGATGCTACTACCATTTTGCAATGTTGTCAGATGTATTATTAAACAGTAAATTGGTGAGTGTTATCAACAAAGAAAATAATAACTTTATAAATTAATATAAAGACTAAATTGATGTTTCAGCCAGATAAATCTGTAAAGTTAATGGTTTGTGTAATTGATACAGATGCTAATTCCAATGTTAGAGGCTACAGAAATCCTTGCAATTTAACAAGGAAAGAAAATTTAAATCTAGATTTAAATGGTTTTGAACAAAGAAAATCAATTTTATATAAAGTTTTACATAGTTGAAATAGATTCATGATCAATGATCATGGATCTATTTCATCAAATGACATCCATTATTATCTGCTGAAACTAGCGTTCAGCTAAAGATTGATTATGTTTATGCAAAAAAAGAGAACCTATTAATGAAACACATAAAACAAGCAGGAAATATTATTAAAAAAAATACGACAATGTGTTTGAGTGTGGTCAGTGGTGGTTGTTTGAAGGGAGTCTTGAATTAGAAATTGATAAGACCATGAAGCTAATTATTCAGAAAGCTAGACATATACCAATACATCTAAGAGGCAAATTGTATGTTACGTGTCATGTTATCATAAAATTGTCAAAGATGCTACTACCATTTTGCAATGTTGTCAGATGTATTATTCAGCAGTAAATTAGTGAGTGTTATTAACAAAGAAAATAATAACTATAAATAAATATAAAGCCTAAATTGACATTTCAAACAGTTAAATCTCTAAAGACAATGGTTTGTGGGCAAAACATTTGAATAAGTTCTACATGATAGTTCTACAAATTGGCAAACTCGATCAAGGATATGACACCGCTGTTTAAGAAAAAACTTATATATGTATTTTATACTTGTAAAATACATTATCTGTTGATTTCAAACATAAAAAAATGCACATAGTACCCACAATATTACATATTAAGATTGCTACTGATCACATTTGGGAATAAAACAAAAAAAATACCGCAGCAGCCTGGAAGATTACTGAAATTAATGTCTAATTGCTCTAGTTACAGCTTCTTTTGGTCAACATTCCCATTCCCCTTATGGAACACTAGGGGTGTTTTCTTTCTACTTCTGGCTATCGGATTGGTTCAAAGGTGTGCAGGTTATCATTAACTGTTACAAAAGCATTGAAAATCCATTTTAATTGTTGTAGCCATTAACCACATGCAGTCGTCAAAAAATATTGTCCTTAACTTTGAACTTCGATATTTCAGTTATTAAAAAGAATAGAAAAATTTGTGGAACTCGCTGATGGAAAATTTGCTTTTTTTGGTTTTCGGTTCGGTTCCGGCTTAAACAAATTTTATTTCTTTTAGCAAAAAGCACAGATTAATATAACATTAAAGGTTAACAATATAATTTATAGAAGAATTATTTAGTAAAACTCCACTCACCAACTTTTGCCATCTTTGCTGGATTTGTACACCTAGTTTAATAGGGACAAATGCAAAAATTGTCTATTTTCAGCAAAATTATGTTCTTACATTAATAGAATTATTGCTATAAGCAATTGTTTCCGAATTAGCTAAAAAGCTAAATTACAATGATGGTATTTGTTGAGAACTATGTGGGAAAATGCAATAAAATCTGCATTTATGTAAGCAGATTTATTATTTTTTTTTTTTTTGATGTAGCATGAACCATTTGTGCAATGTAGAAGTAACAATAAAAAATAAAGTAATTGTATGTTGTTTGTATGCTGGTTGGATTTCAGACAAGTTTGGGCAGAGTAATCTAAGCAACTTAGAGGAGCCTAACTTGACCATGCTTGATAGCAGAAGCAAAATTTTGTACTCTGAGCAAATAACCTAAAAATGCCAAATATTCCCATTTGGATGAGGATATTCAAATACATATTCAATAAATTATAAACAGTAGGCGGATGAAATTATCCATTGATGTTAATTAAATATAGTAAAGCGATAGTGAAAAATGTTGCTATACATATTAGAATTGAACATTTCACCTTTACATTTGTACAACTGTGCGTTTGTTGGAATCTGGCGGCTCTGCATCAAGCAACTTGCCTCAACTGAATCAACTGAGTGACATCATCCTGCTATAACCTGAGCACATTTCAGAGAACGAAATATTTTACAATACAGAAATATTTTTAGAATATGAATGATTTAGAACTACTGGGATCTGTCCAACCGGAACTGTGTAACAGTCATGCGCATTCAGCCTCATTTCCGAGCCATTGTCTTGAAGATTACCAAATATTTGATTAATTTAGTACAGTTAAATGGTTGTAGGCTGCATCTTTTTATCCTTTGTAAACTGTTTGTAAAATGTGTAATAATCTGGCTAAACATGGTTATTAAAGAAACTTTTCTGTAGAAACACAAACCTGGGGTGTTATTGCTGACATTTTTCCATCACCTTCTGGGGGAACATATGGTTCAAATATACCTCCTGTACAACTGATGTGAAACTGCCTTTCTACCCAAGGCCTGGGCGGGTTCAAGCCTTGTTCTTTCAGTTTATTCCGAATATCATCTTCAGTCAAATCCTCGTATTTCTCATTATAATTGGGCAAGTCAACTTTAATTACTTTCAACCTGCGTAGTGGCTTCCACTTTGGCTCCCAATGCTTCGTCCGCCTAAACCTAACTTGATAATAGTTTGAACCGCAACTAATAGCAGAAGAGCACACTTTAACCTCCTAAAATGTTATTGGAAAATGTTATGTATGGTAACGGGCTATGTTATGTGTATAACTTACTGATAATAGTGTTGCTCCTACAGCTTTTATTATGTTATGAGCCATTGTATGTTTTTATTTCCAGGTATTATCTGTAGTTATTTTATAAGTATAGGTATCTACTTGCCCCAATGCCAAATGTCATGCTAAGCCCTATATTTTAGGACAGATAATTTTAGGTTAGGAACAGACTGAACAGTGCAGCCAAAAGTCGCAGAGGTCGCAGTCGTCGCAGTCCAAGTATCCCTACAATAAAGTTAATCTAACTTGAAGTTAGCTCAAGACACCCAAGTTAACTTAACCTTCATTGGCTTCATTTATAACATTTATAAAAGTACGACCCATCGACCTAGGTTTTCGACGTGTGTGCAGTTCACATCATATTTTGATATAATATGCTGCAAAGAAAACTATCTGCCCTCAAATATCCACAATGCGAAAACCTAAACATACAAGGTTGGTTTTTGCTATGTAATGAAAAATATGTGGTTAATATGCTTTTCAGATGAGCAAGAGTTTCGAAAGATTGTCATCTGGTTGGAAAACAATAAAATAAAGTCATATCCTGGGAACATTTCAAATCAGTTGTCTAATACCAATTTGCCCATTTGGAATGAAGAGTATGAGAAATACAAAGCAAATTTGAAATGCCCATCAAATCTTAGTCGAGAAGGAGAACTAGACTTTTTTGCTGGTGTGGCATTAATGTCTGCTTACAGCAGTGAAAGTAAGTAAATTTGGGATTAATTATGAAAATAGCGATTATGAAGGTAATGTTCAAGATGATCGTGGCCCTAAAACAGAGGCCAAGTGTTAGCTGGGGTTTGTATTGAGCAGATTCCAGTGCTTCCAAATCAGTTATACATCTCTGTATTTTTTATTACATTACATCTAACATAAATCTGAAATGCGTCATTGTGCATTAAAAATACATTTTTGATGATCATGTTAATAAGAAGGAAGACATTCGTTAATGTATTGTCGATGTAGATTTTGATTTTGCGTACACATAACATTGTAACCATAGCTCGTGACTATTACCGATAAACAATTAACCGGTTTTATCAGCCTTTTTGACATTTCAAACTACCGGTAAATTTTGACAGGACTTAGGTAGATTCGATACTTTTTATACATTATGTCAATATTATTTTAAAACAAAAATGGAACATTCTTTTACTATAACATGGGATTGCCGTGCCACTCCACTATATACATACATGCACTGGCGTTCTGGTGTACAAATAAGCTCTGTTGTCAATAACTACTGAAAGCACAAGACTGTGCTTTCAGCGTGGTTTTTGTTAATTTGATTGATGGAAAGTGAGATTTGTGTTGGTGTTCTATACAATAATTTCTGAATGGTGGTATTTTAATTGATTTGGAAAGCAGTGGTAACATTGTTAATAAACATTGAAATTAATAACAATTATCCGAAAGGGTTTTAAGTACCTGTCCATTTGTCAATTTTAAATAAACCAACAAATTAAACCAAATAAACTTAATGAATTAATTGCCAGATAATTCGCCAAACTTCAAAGTAACAAACCTCCCCTAGGGAGGTCCTTGTCCTCAGCCCTCCCACATTCGAAATTTAAAATTTTTATTATGTCAAAGTTTTGTGCTAGTTTTGTGCTGTTTTGTGCCGCAAACTAGAAGTTTTGTGCTCTTCTCGTTTTCGAGGTATAAGCAAATTTAGTTGGGGGGGCTGAGGACATGCTTTATTCAATTTTTGAAATTGAAACAAAATTTAACTTTTTTCGATGCCAAGGTATTGTGCTAGTTTTGTGCTGTTTTGTGCCGTAAACTAGAAGTTTTGTGCTCCTTTGGTTTTTGAGTTATAAACATTTTTCTGCATTGGAGCATTGTCGCTGTCGGCCATCGCGCCCGAGTGTTATGCGCGCCGGCCGCCTTTATTCAGTGCTACGTGTTCTTATCGTTTTATGGCTGTGTAAGCCGAATTAATAATAATCCTTTATTCGTGTACCATATTGGTGTAGAATATTATAACAGCACATTACATTACATCATGGTTGACAGTGAGAACTTAAACACAACACACACTAAAATTTATCATTAAAATATTCGTCGAGGGAGTAATAGCATTTACTCTCCAACAACCTTCTCACCGCAGAAGAAAATGCACGCGGCGTATAATAGTAGTACAATATGCAAAAATGATTATATATTGCTGCTAAAATGAATGGGTTTGCCTTACTTAGTTTATTTATTATTATTAATTTATTTATTATTACTTAGATATTTTTTTATTTATTTATTTTATTTATAGCTGAAATTGCCTGAAAAGGGAATTATTTTGTAATCCTCTTTTTTAGAAGAGGGTAGTAATTATATGTTAATTTTCTTAATGTAAAAAATCCGATTCTTAAAAAAATTCTTAAAAATTAAAATTCTGGCTTTGAAATAAGTGTATCAATCAGTTATCTAAGTAACTTATTTTCATATTTTATTAGATTTATATTTTGAAAGATATAGTGTTTATTATTACCGCAAATTGCTGCATGCTGATGAATTGAAATTTGTAAGTTGGTTGAAGAAATCACATTAAGCAATATAACTTACAAATTGAGAGACACCACTGCTTATTATGAAACTCAATCATCCAATAACATAGGATATTTTGTTGGGTTTTGCCGAAGACCGTTGGCACCAAAATTGCATTGAAATGTGGCAGTGGGAAAACCAATTTCGAAATGGTTTCATACACTGTTTAAGTTAATATAACGGTTTTATTACATAGTTATAAAAAATATACCAATTTAAAATGTCATTTATAGAATAACAGTAAATGGCATGACATGTCAGCGGCTACTAACGTTTATCAAAATTTGCAAAATGTGCAACCAAAGCGAGTGACTGTGGATTCTGTCAGGCAGACTGTGGATTCTATCAAACGTTTTTTTTTATTATTATTTTATTTTACCTGTTCAACATACATGTTATATCACAGTATGGTTAATATTTATAATTTACAAAATGACATTAATATGATAAGGGTCCATGGCGCCCCAAAGCTACTTCTTGCTTTTTCTTTAGACCAAGTCTTGCGGTAATTTCCTTTGCAGTCTAGTATGTATGTTTTTTCGTCCTAGGTTGTGTTGTACTGCGCTATTACATGTATCCAGTTTTTCGATAAACTTTTTAGTGGCTTTTTTGACAAATTCTTCGATTGTATCAATGTTTAGTTCGTCATGTAACTGGCAGTTTCTCACAAACCAAGGGGCGTTGGTGGCAGTTCGAAGTATTTTGTTGTGATATACTTGCACTTTGTTGGCGTTCGTTTTACGTTTGTAGTGCTCCATATAGGGCACGCATACGTCACTAGGCTCCTTAGTAGCATTTTGTATAGTAGCTTGGTACACTCTGGGCGCATGGGTGAGTTTTCGATTAATGTGTAGCTTCCAGGTTAATTTTTGATCTAAGTGCACTCCAAGATATTTTACTGCGTCATCTGCCGGGTTCCATTTTATTTCGTTATCGTCAATCGTTATTTTTGTTGGGTTGTTAATTTTTCTTAGAGTAAAAATTTTTGTTTCGCATTTATTGGCATTTAAATTAATAGCCCATTTTTGCAGCCATGTATGAAGACATTTGATTATTCTTTGTAGCTCTTCTATTGCCAGTTCTAAGCTATCACTTTGTGTGAGAAAATCATCAAAATCATCAGCAAACATGCCCAGTATTCCATTTATATCAATTGGTATGTCATGAAGGAAGATATTAAACAGTGTTGGTGATAAGACGCTACCTTGTGGCACCCCAGCTCGGATTCTTCTAATTTTTGACATTATGTTGTTAATGTTCACAGCAAATGATCTATTACCAAGGAAGGAAAAGATAATTGCTTTTAAGTAGTTTGGTATGACAATTTGGTGTAGCTTATATTTTAGTCCCTCGATCCAGACCGAGTCGAAAGCTTGGGCAACATCTAGAAAGACAGCTGCTGTGTATTTTTTCTGTTCGTAACCTTGCTCTATGTATTCGGTTATTCGGAGTAACTGGTAAAGTGTTGAATGGTGTTCTCGAAACCCAAATTGGATATTAGGAATGATTGATTTTTCTTCGCAGTGTTCTTTTAAACGTCGCACAATGATTTTTTCTAGGATTTTCGACATTGTAGGTAAAAGACTAATTGGTCTGTAGTTTTCGACTTTTGTTTTGTTTTTTTCCTGGTTTCGGAAACATTAGGCATCTGCGCGTTTCCATGATGTTGGAAAATATCCAGTTTGGAGGCAGCCATAGTATATTGAAGATAGGAGGGATATCGAGGTTTGGGGAAGGTTTTTTTACGATTATATTTGGAATATTGTCGTTGCCTGTGGCATTCATTATAATTTTGTACTTCATGCGAAAAGGGTATATTTCTGGATTTTATTTTCGGTGTAAATGTTGTTTCTAAGTGATCGGCGAATGCATTTGCTTTATCTTCGTCTTTTGATACTTTAGTATTTGCTCTGATCAGTGTTGGCATGCTTTCGTGTTTTTTTAGTATTCCCTTTGTTGTACGCCATAGGCCTGGGTCGTTAGGTTGCATTTGTTCTATGTATGTTTTGTATTTATTTATTCGGTATATATCCAGTTCATTTGTGATTGTACGGGATAATCTATTGAGTATGGTTTTAGACTCTGGATTTCTTGTTTGTTGCCATTCTCGCCTGAGTCTACTCTTCTGTTTAATTAGATTTAGGATATATTTTGGTGGTATATTGTAGTTGTTGTTTTTGTTGTGGAAGGTTGTTATGTGTGCAGTTTTAATTGCCTCTTGTATATGTTGGGTAAGGTTGCATATGGTTGAATCTATAGTTTCCTCATTTAATTCCGTGATACCCCATCCTCGCCTGTGTTGTCTTCCAAGGTTTGTCGAAATTTATCCCAGTCTATTGCACCATTTATTAATCTCGTTGAACTCCGCTTGAGAGGAATGTTTCCTTTTGCGATTAGAACTGGGAGGTGGTCAGAATTCATTTCTGGAATGACTGTTTGTTCCAAAGGTAATTGAGATTTTTAGCCACTACTATATCCAGTACATCTGCCGTGTGGTCATTTCTGTATGGGTAGTGTGTCGGTTCTCGTGGAGAATATACGTGCATTTGGTAGGTATTTGCATATGTATTTAAGAGCTGTCCGCTGGGATTGTTTTTGCGGCAACCCCATACTTCATGTGTGCTATTTAAATCTTCTATGATTAAGCATGTAGTGGTGGAATTATATATGTGTCGGAAATCAGTTTCATCTAATCTTTTGTTAGGTTGTTTATATCCAGCAATCATTGTTATATGTTCTGTTCTGCTCAGTTCCAGATTGATCGATACACTTTCAAAACTAGTTGTCTCAATAATTGTCCCTTCGTGGTGCTTCAAATGTTGTTTTATCAGTATTGCAACTCCACCGGCAGCGGTTCGGGATGGTCTGTCTCTTCTGTAGATTTTGTAGCCCGGTATGTTAAATTGTTCTCCATCGGCCAGGTGAGTTTCTGTTAAGCATGCAATATTAACATCGTATCTTGCCAGAAAGGCTACAAATATATTTCTTTTGGAGTTTATTCCGTTAGCATTCCAATTTAGAATGGTGATATTGTTTAATTGTGGATGATGTTCAGGCATTGAAGATTTGGGGAAGGATATTATTGATAATGAATGATTTAGCTTTGTTGATTATGGGTAGGATTAATTGTTTAAGGTAGGACATGATGTTTTCTATGATTGATGATATATTATCGGAGGGATTAGGATTGTTAGTGGTGTTAGGTGTAGTTTGGCTGTTCCTTAAGTTTGGTGCGTTTCGAATTGAGTCTGCGAAGCTGACATTGTTCCTTATGTTAGATGTTGGGCGGTTTACTTTATTTTGAGATGCCATATTTAAAGGCTGCGTGTTTCTAGGTTGGCGTTTTTGATATTCTAGATGGGTTTTGCATCCTCGATAATTCGCTGGATGGTTCTCTTTACAGTTGGAGCACGTAGCGGCGTCTGACGGATCTTTGGTGCAGTTTTTATGATTATGAGGTCCTCCACATCTAACGCATCGGTAGTCAAGATTGCAATAGTTCTTGGTGTGTCCGTATTGTTGACAGTTGTGGCATTGTGGTATATTGTTGGGTTTACGTCTGGCTTCAACTGTAATTATCGCTTTTGCTATTTCTTTTACTTTATATATTTCTTTTGCGTTTTCGGTTGCTTTTAATTCGACAGCACACAGCGGTATTGGTTTTTTCTCTTTATTCAGCAATCTAGTCACCTTGATCACAGGCAATTGATGTGTGTCTAGTTCTTTCTTGATAGTGCTTTCTGAGATCGAGATTGGTACATTTCTTAGAATAACATTTAAGGGTTTGTCTTTGGAATTTTGGAATGTGTGGAATTCTATCTTGTTCTCGGTGTAGTATTTGGTTAGGTTCATATAATCATCTTCGTTTGAAAGATTTATTTTCAAATATTTGTTGGAATATTTTGTGTTGAAGTCTTTTTTGGCTTGCATTTTTATGTCTTGTATGACTTCTTCGTGATTTGTAACACCATGCACATATATGGGTGGTACTTTTAGTTGGCATTTGTTGTTACTTAGTAAGTCAGTAGGATCCCACGTATACCGCTTTAGCGTTTCGTTTATTGGCGGGGATAAGTGATCAGCTGTTCTCTTTTGTTGTTGTGGCATTTTTTGTTTTAAATCTCCCACCCCTAAGGGTGGAATTTTTGTTTACGGCGTATCCGTATTTATCTCCTTTTAGAATTGAGTTCACGTTGAAAAATATTTAGTGTGATAGCTGGTACTCACAGTTGTTTTGACGAAAAACACTTGCTATCGGAAACACGTCTGTTCACTTCGACCATACGATCGACTCCATCAAACGTTTATGGCGCCCAAACCGTCAATCCCATTGATCTGTAAATTGGCATACTTGTTTAAAGTCACTGAAAAATAAGCTGGTATCAGATCAAAATCGGTTCAATCGCTATGAGAATTCCTGTAACAATTACCACTTCCGGTTATCAGATTGCAATATTTTCCTTCCAGGATGCCAGTCGGAAAGTAAATAAGTAAATACGTGGCGATGTTTGTCGTAAAATTTCTAGTCAAAAATCTTAATAGGTACAAAAATATTCTTTCGTGGTTAATAAGATATGATATGGCTTTAACACAAGGTTCGATATTACCTGTGTTTTTTTAATTATTTTCACTTGTGTCGGATCTCTGACATTTAGAAAATCAGCATATATTACCGGTGAGAAGTTAGCCACAACAGTTATCCACAACTTTTTTTTCTGAACCGATTTTAATGAGTTATACATCATTGGAAAGCGCATAACGCCCTGAATCTCCCCTAGTTTTGCCCGATCGAAAAAATCATAATTAGGGCCCAAAAAATTAAAATGAAAGTTGGATTTCTCGCAATTTTGCCGAAATTCCCGGGATCATATCTCAGTTATTACACAACCTATCTCAACGATCTTTGCACCACTGGAAAGGGCAGGTCTTCAACTACACCCCATAGTTTTGCCCGATCAAAATTATGACAACTTCTGTCCAAAAAAAATTATTGAAATATTAATGTTCCGAATGACCACCATATGCCAGCCACAACAGTTATCCACAACTTTTTTTTTCTGGACCGATTTTAATGAGTTATACATCATTGGAAAGCGCATAACGCCCTGAATCTCCCCTAGTTTTGCCCGATCGAAAAAATCATAATTAGGGCCCAAAAAATTAACATGAAAGTTGGATTTCTCGCAATTTTGCCGAAATTCCCGGGATCATATCTCAGCTATTACACAACCTATCTCAACGATCTTTGCACCACTGGAAAGGGCAGGTCTTCAACTACACCCCGTAGTTTTGCCCGATCCAAATTGTGACAACTTCTGTCAAAAAAAAATTATTGAAACATTAGTGTTCTGAATGATCACCATATGCCAGCCACAGCAGTTATCCACAACTCTTATTTCTCAACCGATTTTAATGAGGTATACATCATTGGAAAGCGCATAACGCCCTGAATCTCCCCTAGTTTTGCCCGATCAAAAAAAATCATAATTAGGGCCCAAAAAATTAAAATGAAAGTTGGATTTCTCGCAACTTTGCCGAAATTCCCGGGATCATATCTCAGTTATTACACAACCTATCTCAACGATCTTTGCACCACTGGAAAGGGCAGGTCTTCAACTACACCCCATAGTTTTGCCCGATCAAAATTATGACAACTTCTGTCCAAAAAAAATTATTGAAACATTAGTGTTCTGAATAATCACCATTTGCCAGCCACAACAGTTATCCACAACTCTTATTTCTCAACCGATTTTAATGAGGTATACATCATTGGAAAGCGCATAACGCCCTGAATCTCCCCTAGTTTTGCCCGATCAAAAAAAATCATAATTAGGGTCCAAAAAAATAAAATGAAAGTTGGATTTCTCGCAACTTTGCCGAAATTCCCGGGATCATATCTCAGTTATTACACAACCTATCTCAACGATCTTTGCACCACTGGAAAGGGCAGGTCTTCAACTACACCCCGTAGTTTTGCCCGATCCAAATTGTGACAACTTCTGTCAAAAAAAAATTATTGAAACATTAGTGTTCTGAATGATCACCATATGCCAGCCACAACAGTTATCCACAACTCTTATTTCTCAACCGATTTTAATGAGGTATACATCATTGGAAAGCGCATAACGCCCTGAATCTCCCCTAGTTTTGCCCGATCAAAAAAATCATAATTAGGGCCCAAAAAATTAAAATGAAAGTTGGATTTCTCGCAACTTTGCCGAAATTCCCGGGATCATATCTCAGTTATTACACAACCTATCTCAACGATCTTTGCACCACTGGAAAGGGCAGGTCTTCAACTACACCCCATAGTTTTGCCCGATCAAAATTGTGACAACTTCTGTCCAAAAAAAATTATTGAAACATTAGTGTTCTGAATGATCACCATATGCCAGCCACAACAGTTATCCACAACTTCTTTTTCTGAACAGATTTTAATGAGTTATACATAATTGGAAAGCGCATGACGACCTGAATCTCCCCTAGTTTTGCCCGATCGAAAAAATCATAATTAGGGCCCAAAAAATTAAAATGAAAGTTGGATTTCTCGCAATTTTTCCGAAATTCCCGGGATCATATCTCGGTTATTACACAACCTATCTCAACGATCTTTGCACCACTGGAAAAAGCAGGTCTTCAACTACACCCCATAGTTTTGCCCGATCAAAATTATGACAACTTCTGTCCAAAAAAAATTATTGAAATATTAATGTTCCGAATGACCACCATATGCCAGCCACAACAGTTATCCACAACTTTTTTTTTCTGGACCGATTTTAATGAGTTATACATCATTGGAAAGCGCATAACGCCCTGAATCTCCCCTAGTTTTGCCCGATCGAAAAAATCATAATTAGGGCCCAAAAAATTAAAATGAAAGTTGGATTTCTCGCAATTTTGCCGAAATTCCCGGGATCATATCTCAGTTATTACACAACCTATCTCAACGATCTTTGCACCACTGGAAAGGGCAGGTCTTCAACTACACCCCATAGTTTTGCCCGATCAAAATTATGACAACTTCTGTCCAAAAAAAATTATTGAAATATTAATGTTCCGAATGACCACCATATGCCAGCCACAACAGTTATCCACAACTTTTTTTTTCTGGACCGATTTTAATGAGTTATACATCATTGGAAAGCGCATAACGCCCTGAATCTCCCCTAGTTTTGCCCGATCGAAAAAATCATAATTAGGGCCCAAAAAATTAAAATGAAAGTTGGATTTCTCGCAATTTTGCCGAAATTCCCGGGATCATATCTCAGTTATTACACAACCTATCTCAACGATCTTTGCACCACTGGAAAGGGCAGGTCTTCAACTACACCCCATAGTTTTGCCCGATCAAAATTATGACAACTTCTGTCCAAAAAAAATTATTGAAATATTAATGTTCCGAATGACCACCATATGCCAGCCACAACAGTTATCCACAACTTTTTTTTTCTGGACCGATTTTAATGAGTTATACATCATTGGAAAGCGCATAACGCCCTGAATCTCCCCTAGTTTTGCCCGATCGAAAAAATCATAATTAGGGCCCAAAAAATTAACATGAAAGTTGGATTTCTCGCAATTTTGCCGAAATTCCCGGGATCATATCTCAGCTATTACACAACCTATCTCAACGATCTTTGCACCACTGGAAAGGGCAGGTCTTCAACTACACCCCGTAGTTTTGCCCGATCCAAATTGTGACAACTTCTGTCAAAAAAAAATTATTGAAACATTAGTGTTCTGAATGATCACCATATGCCAGCCACAGCAGTTATCCACAACTCTTATTTCTCAACCGATTTTAATGAGGTATACATCATTGGAAAGCGCATAACGCCCTGAATCTCCCCTAGTTTTGCCCGATCAAAAAAAATCATAATTAGGGCCCAAAAAATTAAAATGAAAGTTGGATTTCTCGCAACTTTGCCGAAATTCCCGGGATCATATCTCAGTTATTACACAACCTATCTCAACGATCTTTGCACCACTGGAAAGGGCAGGTCTTCAACTACACCCCATAGTTTTGCCCGATCAAAATTATGACAACTTCTGTCCAAAAAAAATTATTGAAACATTAGTGTTCTGAATAATCACCATTTGCCAGCCACAACAGTTATCCACAACTCTTATTTCTCAACCGATTTTAATGAGGTATACATCATTGGAAAGCGCATAACGCCCTGAATCTCCCCTAGTTTTGCCCGATCAAAAAAAATCATAATTAGGGTCCAAAAAAATAAAATGAAAGTTGGATTTCTCGCAACTTTGCCGAAATTCCCGGGATCATATCTCAGTTATTACACAACCTATCTCAACGATCTTTGCACCACTGGAAAGGGCAGGTCTTCAACTACACCCCGTAGTTTTGCCCGATCCAAATTGTGACAACTTCTGTCAAAAAAAAATTATTGAAACATTAGTGTTCTGAATGATCACCATATGCCAGCCACAACAGTTATCCACAACTCTTATTTCTCAACCGATTTTAATGAGGTATACATAATTGGAAAGCGCATGACGACCTGAATCTCCCCTAGTTTTGCCCGATCGAAAAAATCATAATTAGGGCCCAAAAAATTAAAATGAAAGTTGGATTTCTCGCAATTTTTCCGAAATTCCCGGGATCATATCTCGGTTATTACACAACCTATCTCAACGATCTTTGCACCACTGGAAAAAGCAGGTCTTCAACTACATCCCATAGTTTTGCCCGATCAAAATTATGACAACTTCTGTCCAAAAAAAAATATTGAAAAATTAGTGTTCTGAATGACCACCATATGCCAGCCACAACTGTTATCCACAACTCTTATTTCTCAACCGATTTTAATGAGTTATACATCGGTGGAAAGCGCATGACGCCCTGAATCTCCCCTAGTTTTGCCTGATCGAAAGAATTAGGGTAAAAAAAAATTAAATTGAAAGTTGAATTTTTCGCAATTTTGCCGAAATTTCAGAATTAGGGTCCCAAAATGAAAATAAATACATATTGATTTATTTTGTCGAAATTACCAGTGACGTATCTCAGTTATTAGACCACCTATCTCAACGATCCTTGCATTGGTAGAAAGACATGTCAAATACTCTATAAAAAATATGCATTAATAAAATATATCACCATACTCACTAGTATTAAGTATTAACCCTTTTTCCTAAAGCCAATATGCTCTTATACAATGTGTGAAGTATGTAATAAAGTGTTTTTAAGACTAAACCTTACGCTCTAAAAAATAATTAACTTTAAGGTAATTAAATTTAATAAATGATATAATGAATTACTTTGTTGCGATTATATACTGTGTGTTGTTATTTGCACGAATAGTTTCTCCTACTTATCCTACACAACTCACAGTTATAAAACTGATTAGTAGGGACCTGTACGCACGTGATATGGAAAAATCTACTATTGAATCTTAGATCAAGATTGTCGCATTCTGCGCAAGATAAACACTTGTCTTCTAAACTTTCTTAATTCTGTAATAAAGCGCCTATTATTGATTGTTCAAATGAGATTGGGTTTAGGTTATTCATTTTACAGTTTTGTATCAGGCACTTCGCATAATAGCACGTACAACCCCCACTATTTTATCCGTCCTTTATAAACTAAATCTTTTAGTTTATAATTAATGAAAGGTTGTGGTTTAGAAACTTGTTTTAAAATACCTTCAAATTTTCTTAAATAAAAAGCTGCATGAAATGCGTTATTTTCCAGTAGACCTAAATAGATAAATGTATGATTGTAAATATTTTCAATTGCAAGAGTCCATTGGCATGTATTGTGGTTAAATTGCATTAAAATCGATGATTTACTTAGTAACATTTTGCTATTAATATTTATCAAAGAAGTGGTATTGGTAATGCCAACATATCCCTCTTATGTATTGCACAAAGAACAGATAAGTATTGGTCCAAACTCATACCAGCTCATACTCCAGGGACTTTAAACATGTATGACAATTTTTAAATCAATGACGTAAACGGTTTGGGCGCTATAAACTTCTCCAAAGCCTTCGTCGCTGTGGTTGCGAATTGTCACATTTTAGTAAACGTGAGCTTTTTCTCTTGTTCCACGTCTAGGACAGTAATTGCCATAATGTTGATCTGGCAAAAGGGGAAGCAGATGATAACTTATATTTTCTATTGAAGTAAGAATTAATGGCATTAGGATATATTCCCGAGAAATGGGGTAAATTAGCAAGAAAATTAACGTTCAATTTTATTTTGCTGGCTCTAATTAATATTTTGATCGGGCAAAGCTATGGGGTGTACTTGAAGAAAAGATCGTTGAGATAGGTTGTGAGATATTCAGGGCGTTATGCGCTTTGATGTATAACTCATTAAAATCCGTTGAGAAATAAGAGTTGTGGATAAGTGTTGTGGCTGGCATATGGTGGTCATTCGGAACACTAATATTTCAATAATTTTTTTTTTTTTTTTGGACAGAAGTTGTCATAATTTTGATCGGGCAAAACTATGGGGTGTAGTTGAAGACCTGTAATTTCCAGTGGTGCAAAGATCGTTGAGATAGGTTGTGTAATAACTGAGATATGATCCCGGAAATTTCGGCAAAATTGCGAGAAATCCAACTTTCATGTTAATTTTTTGGGCCCTAATTATGATTTTTTCGATCGGGCAAAACTAGGGGAGATTCAGGGCGTTATGCGCTTTCCAATGATGTATAACTCATTAAAATCGGTTCAGAAAAAAAAAGTTGTGGATAACTGTTGTGGCTGGCATATGGTGGTCATTCGGAACACTAATATTTCAATAATTTTTTTTGGACAGAAGTTGTCATAATTTTGATCGGGCAAAACTATGGGGTGTAGTTGAAGACCTGTCCTTTCCAGTGGTGCAAAGATCGTTGAGATAGGTTGTGTAATAACTGAGATATGATCCCGGGAATTTCGGTAAAATTGCGAGAAATCCAACGTTCATTTTAATTTTTTGGGCCCTAATTATGATTTTTTCGATCGGGCAAAACTAGAGGAGATTCAGGGCGTTATGCGCTTTCCAATGATGTATAACTCATTATAATCGGTTGAGAAATAAGAGTTGTGGATAACTGTTGTGGCTGGCATGTGGTGATCATTCAGAACACTAATGTTTCAATAATTTTTTTTTGACAGAAGTTGTCACAATTTTGATCGGGCAAAACTATGGGGTGTAGTTGAAGACCTGCCCTTTCCAGTGGTGCAAAGATCGTTGAGATAGGTTGTGTAATAACTGAGATATGATCCCGGGAATTTCTAATTATGATTTTTTCGATCGGGCAAAACTAGAGGAGATTCAGGGCGTTATGCGCTTTCCAATGATGTATAACTCATTATAATCGGTTGAGAAATAAGAGTTGTGGATAACTGTTGTGGCTGGCATGTGGTGATCATTCAGAACACTAATGTTTCAATAATTTTTTTTGACAGAAGTTGTCACAACTTTGATCGGGCAAAACTATGGGGTGTAGTTGAAGACCTGCCCTTTCCAGTGGTGCAAAGATCGTTGAGATAGGTTGTGTAATAACTGAGATATGATCCCGGGAATTTCGGCAAAATTGCGAGAAATCCAACTTTCATTTTAATTTTTTGGGCCCTAATTATGACTTTTTCGATCGGGCAAAACTAGAGGAGATTCAGGGCGTTATGCGCTTTCCAATGATGTATAACTCATTATAATCGGTTGAGAAATAAGAGTTGTGGATAACTGTTGTGGCTGGCATGTGGTGATCATTCAGAACACTAATGTTTCAATAATTTTTTTTGACAGAAGTTGTCACAATTTTGATCGGGCAAAACTATGGGGTGTAGTTGAAGACCTGCCCTTTCCAGTGGTGCAAAGATCGTTGAGATAGGTTGTGTAATAACTGAGATATGATCCCGGGAATTTCGGCAAAATTGCGAGAAATCCAACTTTCATTTTAATTTTTTGGGCCCTAATTATCATTTTTTCGATCGGGCAAAACTAGAGGAGATTCAGGGCGTTATGCGCTTTCCAATGATGTATAACTCATTATAATCGGTTGAGAAATAAGAGTTGTGGATAACTGTTGTGGCTGGCATGTGGTGATCATTCAGAACACTAATGTTTCAATAATTTTTTTTGACAGAAGTTGTCACAATTTTGATCGGGCAAAACTATGGGGTGTAGTTGAAGACCTGCCCTTTCCAGTGGTGCAAAGATCGTTGAGATAGGTTGTGTAATAACTGAGATATGATCCCGGGAATTTCGGCAAAATTGCGAGAAATCCAACTTTCATTTTAATTTTTTGGGCCCTAATTATCATTTTTTCGATCGGGCAAAACTAGAGGAGATTCAGGGCGTTATGCGCTTTCCAATGATGTATAACTCATTATAATCGGTTGAGAAATAAGAGTTGTGGATAACTGTTGTGGCTGGCATGTGGTGATCATTCAGAACACTAATGTTTCAATAATTTTTTTTGACAGAAGTTGTCACAATTTTGATCGGGCAAAACTATGGGGTGTAGTTGAAGACCTGCCCTTTCCAGTGGTGCAAAGATCGTTGAGATAGGTTGTGTAATAACTGAGATATGATCCCGGGAATTTCGGCAAAATTGCGAGAAATCCAACTTTCATTTTAATTTTTTGGGCCCTAATTATGATTTTTTCGAACGGGCAAAACTAGAGGAGATTCAGGGCGTTATGCGCTTTCCAATGATGTATAACTCATTATAATCGGTTGAGAAATAAGAGTTGTGGATAACTGTTGTGGCTGGCATGTGGTGATCATTCAGAACACTAATGTTTCAATAATTTTTTTTTTGACAGAAGTTGTCACAATTTTGATCGGGCAAAACTATGGGGTATAGTTGAAGACCTGCCCTTTCCAGTGGTGCAAAGATCGTTGAGATAGGTTGTGTAATAACTGAGATATGATCCCGGGAATTTCGGCAAAATTGCGAGAAATCCAACTTTCATTTTAATTTTTTGGGCCCTAATTATGATTTTTTCGATCGGGCAAAACTAGGGGAGATTCAGGGCGTTATGCGCTTTCCAATGATGTATAACTCATTAAAATCGGTTCAGAAAGAAAAGTTGTGGATAACTGTTGTGGCTAACTTCTCACCGGTGCATATATTACTCTCTTCACAAAAAAGATTAGAAAATAATTCCCTTTTCAGGTCATTTAAGCTATAAATAATATAAAAATAACTAAGTAATTGTGCTAAGGTAAACCCCTCGAAATTTAGCAGCAATATTTAATCATTTTCGCATATTTAGAGTTCTACTATTAATTCAACTTACACAGCCATAAAACCGATAAGAACAGGTAGCACTGAATAAAGGCCGGCGCGCATAACACTCGGGCGCGATGGCCGACAGCGACGACAATGGTCCAATGCAGAAAAATGTTTATAACTCAAAAACCAAAGGAGCACAAAACTTCTAGTTTACGGCACAAAACAGCACAAAACTAGCACAATACCTTGGCATCGAAAAAAGTTAAATTTTGTTTCAATTTCAAAAATTGAATGAAGCATGTCCTCAGCCCCCCCCAACTAAATTTGCTTATAACTCAAAAACGAAAAGAGCACAAAACTTCTAGTTTGCCGCACAAAACAGCACAAAATTAGCACACAACTTTGACATAATAAAAATATTAAATTTCGAATGTGGGGGGGCTGAGGACATGGACCTCCCCTTGGACTTGAATCAGACATTGTATAATGCACTATTATTTGTACAAAGGCAATGAAAATGCTTCTAACACTTTAAAAACTGATAATCAATTGGGATAGTTCAATAGCTACAATATTTCAATGTAATTTGAGCTACAGTAATCAGTTTTGGTTTATTATTTGTACAAAGACAATGAAAATGCTTCTAAGACTTTAAAAACTCAGTTGGGGTAGTTCAATAGCTATAATATTTCAATGTAATTTTAGCTACAGTAATCATTTTTCGTTTATTTGTTAAATGCTTCTGTTAACTAAAAGAATTAATTTTGTAAATGGGTATATTTTTCTTCTTTTCTTTTTGGGTATATGTACAGGTTGGCCAAATAAGTGTGGAAAGTACTGTATCTCGGAAACTACTCATTATAGAGACTTGCAATAAAAAAATTAATTAAATTTAATTAAACTAAAGATATTTTTTGACATTTGTCATTTTATTATTACATGTATTCCCATTGCATATTAGATTTAGTTATATATTTTTTGTTTTATTACATAAAAAGAGGAATTAAGTACTATATACACATAAATTGTTTCTTTTACGGTTTGATAAAATTAAATTATTGCATAAATATTGGATATTGTTGGATGTTTATACCTATGTAATAATTTTTATATAAATTTTGCTTAAAATACCTTAAATTTAATAATTTACTGGTAATTTATCTGATAACCAGTTTTGCCAAAAATATTTACCGTTTACCAGTAAATCAAAAAGGTAAGTTTGCCTGATTGCCGGGCAGGTGCTCAAGCAGAAGGTCGGATCCTACCATAACAAGTAATTTTTTCCGTTGGTGTACGTAGTGAAATTGAAATTTTCCTCTTTATCATTAACCATGTCCCGCGTAATTGATTCCAAATTTCATATTTAACCTAATGTTAACTTTTAACTACTTAGGCCAAACTGTCAATGATGGTATAGTACTCTCCAGGACCAATAATTTTGAAGGAAACCCAAACTTTAGTAAAATATAATAAACAATAAAATACATTCCAGTAAATCAGATATATAACAAACTATAAAACAGTTTAAATTAGTAAACAGTTAAACGTTCTAGTTTTATCATACACTTTTTAGAAAATGAAAACCAGTTGGTTAAATAAAACATAATAGATGAAAATAAAAACAAACAAAGCTATTGCAGTAAACCAATCCTAGTACTGATGTGTGATACTAATAAAAAATTCTGAGAACATGTGACTATTTTAAAATTTATTTCTCTACATAAATTCCATGAAATAGAATAGGGGGAGGAAACGGTATCAGAAATCGAAAATGAGACAAGAAAACCTCATATTGAACTCCGGCGATAAAAGAATGAGTGTTTATATAAAATACGCAAAATTTCAAAATCTCTACAGAAACAGGAGAACAATTATTGCTGGAAATGCAGAATTTGTAATAACCAAACAACTATAAGGAGTGGAAGTCCTTATACATTTCATTTTTGCAAAGTATGCAATTAATTTATAAATTGTCATGCAAACTTACCTTTTTGATTTACTGGTAAACGGTAAATATTTTTGGCAAAACTGGTTATCAGATAAATTTTCCTCTTTATCATTAACAGCAGGTATAGAAACTTTACCCACTTAATCTCCAAACCGTAATCACTCACTGTCAGCAAAACAGAAATTTTTGTTATTGCCATCTACAGACGTCAACTTTTTATTAAAATTAATTTTCATTTCAGAGGAAAAATTCAATAGGCAAGCTCTGAAGAATTTAAAAACACTGAATATTCCAAATGTTCAAACTGATAATCCATTGGATAGCATTGATTTTTCGAGTCGTCAGTTCTCCGAAGGAGTAAAAAGCTTGGCGAGAGTGTTGAAGATCTCCGCCCATCCTGATCACTTGGTAACATTGGAGGCATGCCGAAAAGTTGTTGAAAAACATTTTTGTGATAACAATCTGAATCTACAAGGGATCAATAAGGTAATATGGGTTAAAAAGTAGATTTTTATTTATTTAGTAAATAGAAATACAACTTAATACAACTTAGGGCAGGTTTACTCTCCTATACCTAAAGCCCTGAATAGTTATGTCAGATCTCCTAGATTTTGTTGTCATATTAGAACTTGTCCAAACAGTAAGTTGCCAATTATGGTCTACTCAATGTACCACTAACTCGTTTTATTTACATTCTGCTCACTACTCCACCAAATCTTCTCTGTTCACTGTAAAAGTGAGATATCAAAATCAGCAAGTATGTCTCTTAAATTTATATATTTATTTAAAATTGTTATTTTGATTTAGGGTACACCATTTCCTTATCATAATACTGATCTTGGGTTTGACCTTGGAGATGTGGGCTTGAATCATGCAGCAAAGATCTTGAGGCTATTGTACATTCAGGATCTTCGAAACTTGCAGACGAGTGCTAATGAGGTCATCGTTTCTGTACAGAGTGTAACAGCAAACCCAAAAACTGATACAAAATTAGGAAAGGTTGGAATGTAATTACCCATTTTTCAGCATTATTCTATGGAACGTAATGGAGATTTGTTAAAGATTTCTCCTATTCCCAATCCTGTAGCTCCTAAAATTTATTTATATACCAGTTACTACTTACAATTTGTATTTACAAACCTAAACCAATTGAATAAAAAGTGTACTTTGTAAGTTTAGTTTGTCTCCGACCCAAGTAAACCATGTATCCGCCTATGCCTAGGAAGCAACCAATTGCTATCAATCTGCATGAGAGACAAGATTCCTTCCTTGCTGCCATTAATTATTGGGTGCATGCATAAACAAATTATATCTGTGGATAAAACTTCAGTTATGATTACTTTTGCGTTATGATGCTGTACATAACCAATAATTCCCAAACAGTGTTGTCTGTTGTCCTGTTCTCCAAACTGAATCACAACTGCACGAAGGTAAACAGAAATCTATTGTATCGACACGTAAGATTCTAGTTGTGACTACTTTACAGAGGTGGCACAGCTAGTAACTGCTGATAGTGGAGACCACTGCAGATTTTGGCGGGCCGTTTGAACTATTATGTTTCGTATTGCTGTCTGCACTTTTTGATGAGACGTAAAAAATAACAGAGGTTTTCATAACACATTAAAAACATAAATCCATGGAAAACGATACACTCTTTGTATCCATTTGGGCATTTTTTACTTGCTGACAATTGTTAAAACTACAACCGTGCAAACGGGAAGTATTCGCTCATACTCGCTCATCCTCTTTTTTAGGTAAGTAAAACGCATGGTAAACCTGTGCTCCAACCATTTAGTATGCACTCGCGCTATAAGTGACAGTTTGGTATGCTATTACCTATTACTGGAAAATAGTATTGCCCATACGCCCCATACCTGGACAACTCCAAGAACTCATACCAAGGGACAACTCATACCATAGATAAGATACATAAATACTTATATAGATTGGCGACTGCGCAGAAATTCGTGTCGCTAGTAAAGTTCCGGTTCCCAACACCGAAATGCTGGCGCCACCAGCGTAATAGTGCTTTTCCCTTTTTTTTTTTAATTTCTAGCCGTATTAATTAGATGTAGTAAATAAAAAGAAGTAGATATATTACATGCACGTTTGCTTTAAGTAAATACTTAGATTTTGAAGTCTCAAACAGGATACTTACAAACCTATGTATTTATTTAACAAACATATATGTAAATATTCATCTTTTTATCCACTGATAAAAGGAAAAGTAATTAATTAAACATATATAAAAACAAAATTATAACAAAGAAAAATATTTATGTTTATTCTTATTTCAATATAAATAAAATATAAACAAAGGATAAACATAAATTAAAATCTATACATATATAATTAAATATAAATAATATAAGCATATGTAACTAAGCATAAATAACTTTGTGACCTAAGGTGATAGATATATAATATATAAAATAATAATAAAATATATAAAATCTCTAAATAACTTAAAGTGAGGATATACAAAACCATACTAAAACAATACAAGCAATCCATATATATTTTTTACTTCAGGTGTCAACGCTCTCACCTTTTTTCGCATACCACTGCACTTTTTATGTTTCAGAGCAGCTTTTATTTTTATAGGGTCATTTATTAATGCGGATCTACTTTCGACACCCTTCAAAATATTGTTAACATTTTTGACCCACATATGAATGTGAAATTTTACAAATAGATTGCAAAATAAATCAAGTAAATTATGATGCTCACATTTAAAATCTACAACAATTTTTAATTTTCTTAAATTAATTAGTAATTTATGCTTCACCCCTACTGTATGTGCAATGTGGGGTAGCATAGTATGGGTGATATTTGGCCTCAACAAAGCATTATTTGTATATGCCCTGGCTCTGATGAGCTGATGTTCATCGAAGTCCACTTTACATAACAACTCTGACTTACAAGTCTTACATTTCAGTAATTTCAACAACTTCTTTGCCATGTACCCTGCAATGTAAGCATGTTGTTGCTGTGCCAGAGGGGTTGGTGTCGTCCTTGAGGGTAAAACATCTTCTAAATTCTCCACTGGATGATCCTTACTGTCAATCTCAGTATTACATGGCGTTAAGAGAGTTTCCAAACTCCCCAGAACAGGTTCACAATTATCTATTTGACAATTGGCTCCAGGCGAATGTGTTGATGAATAATTGTTAATTATAAGCGTTCTGAAGCTGTGCCTAAATGCTGTACAGTTTGGATTAACATTTCTAACACCATGCATACGTACATTGCCAAAGAAGTTTTCGAGCGGGTCTTGATTAGCCCTACGTGCCAAGGGAAATTCAAAACCCACTCCTTGTAGTTTCTTCCACATCGCTTGAAAACCATCTATAGTGCATATCCAGCTTTTTATAGTTGGTGGCACAAAGTAAGAACCAGGTCCTTTTTCGAATTTTATTGTGGATAGCACCTTTTTTGCCTCTTCCCTAAATTGATGATGACTCGTACCAAGACAAATCAGACTCATACCACCACATACCACGACCATTCATAGTTCATACCAAAATGTAAATAGGTCGAGTGATAATAGATCATCACTCGAACTATAATAGTTTATATGACCTTAAATCTACTACATAGTTACTTTTAACAGATTTTGTTTTCATGGCAGTAGCGCCCGATGTTATTATACCGGATATATTACGATAATAATTTGTTGGAAACACCAACAATATACATATTTCTCTTGTATTGCTTGGTGAATATTTGTAAAGCCGCCACAAAGATTTTGGTTCAACTGACAGTTTGAACTGTTCATTTCAACTGTACAGTTTTAACCTCTACGTGTGAGGTGTATTTCAGTCTCAGTTGAACTCAGTGTTATTAATATCTGATGAACTTTAATTGTGTGAGGTTTAGAAAATTTGAATGTTAATTAACAATATAGTTTAAAACTTGGTAGAAAAATAACCCGGAATTCTGCTGTGTAGAAAACAAACTTGTGCAACTTCTTAATTAAAATTGATTATAAATTATAGTCAGAAATAATGATCAATTGAAGCTTTACACAGTGACAGTTTTTATCTATATTTTTTATTATTTACAAATCATCATTATGACTAAAACTACGACAATAATGATTATACAGAATGTAACTATCTAACAGCAGCCCTTAAACATTATTGTTGTATAACAAATCCTAGTTCTTTACAGAAACTTTCATGCTTTGTTCTTCCTAAACTTTTTGTTAGAATATCAGCAGTAGGTATATACATCAGAGATATTTTGTCTGAATGGACGGCTTCTCTAATAAAGTGGTGTCGAATGTCGATGTGTTTTGTTCTGCTATGGTATCTCTGATTTAAAGCTTTTGGGCTGACTGGCTGTCATTAAATAGTGGCACACCCTTGGTTTCAACCACCAATTTCATGAGACTCTAAACATCGATTCCTTTGTCGCTTCAGAGAGACCCATATATTCAGCTTCGGAACTCGACAATGCAACAGTTCTCTGCTTCTTACTCTGCCAAGATACAGCAGCACCGCTTAGCTTGAAAACATATCCTGTGTAGGACATCCTGTCCGTAGTATCCGGACAACATTGCTCGAACTTTCTCTGTACGGTTGACTCTTTCTGAAACACCGTTTTGTTCTAGTGTATTTGGTACAGTTGTTTGGTGTTTGATACCATGCTGAGAAAGGAAGCGTTCAAACAATTGGTTAATGTACTCACCACCATTATCTGACCTGAGGCACATTATCTTCATATTGGCTTCATTTTCCACCATAACTTTCAAAAGTTTAAAATTTTCCAATACTTCATCTTTATTTCTTAGAAAATATCCAAAAGTTTTACGAGTGTAATCATCGATAAAAGTTAAGAGATATCTCTTACCGGAATGAGAAGGAACATTCATTGGTCCACAAATATCTCTATGAACAAGTTCCAATTTTTTCTTCGCTCTTTTGAAAGATTTCTTCGGAAATGGTTGCTTAGGTTACTTAGCAGTGATGCACGTTTCACAGGTTTCCACACCAGATTCAGAGAAATCCATGCCTGTAACCATTCCTTGCTTGAGCAATCGCATACAAAACTTATATATAAGTTTCATTAAAAAATTTAACTTGAACACCTCTTTCTGTCATTTTACCGAAAGATAGAAGATTTGCAGTCAAATTTGGAATTTAAATAACATGAGCGATACATGTTAAATTTTGGTGATAAAAAATATGGATATCTCCCTTACCACATGTATTGAGCATCTCACCGTTCGCCATTGTAACTTCTTGTTGTTGGTATTCTTTATAATAATACCAGCCAGTTCTTACTTGGTCATATGTGCTGTTGCGCCTGAGTCCACATACCATCCGAAATGCTCCAAATTTGTAGAAAGAGCACTTAAGATCGTCGAATGATGTAAGACAGTTCGCTTTGTGGTACCTTGATTTTTCATATCAGCTTTGCGACGGCGACAAAACTTGTAATAATGACCTGGCTTCGAACAATAATTACACACTCCTTGTTTTTTCCTCAGGTTTTCATTAGCTATCAGTGCTGTGTCTGCATCTTCTCTATTTAAATGCTCCTTAATTACATTTTCTTGTAAGAGTTTCCCGTTTACAAGATCGCTGGTTAATTTAACATTTGAACTGTCCATAGCCATTATCATCGGGTTGTATTCTATTGGTAAACCACCAAGTAGTATTGTTGTGAATAAATCTTTATTCAAACTCTTTACAAAAACGTAAGTGAATCATCGAATATGACAACTATAATAAAAAACTAGTTGGCACGTTGATGTGGTACCGCAACAGTACTCTCCTCCTCCTCGGAAGAAAATCCAATCATCGTTGGTTTTCTTGATCCAAAATAATAATAATATATATATTTATTGATTTAGACCAAAAATTACAAAATAAAACATAAAAAAAGCCATCATACATGATAAAAGGAAACTAAATCAAATAGAACCTAATATGGGAAATATGGGCTGGCTTGCATCTATCTAAGGAAACTTTATGCTGATTTCCTTTTATCTCTAGCGTTAATGTCTTTTCGTCCCGAGAAAGTACCTTAAATGGTCCTTGGTACGGTGGCGTCAATGGAGGTCTAACCTGGTCCGTGCGTAGAAGGACGTATTTGGCGTTATTTATGCTTTTGTCAACAAATATTCTTCTATAAGAAGCCTTGCGGGTTTGCCTTGCTTTGAGGTTTCGCATCTTATCACGCAACATGTTTATAAAATCATGGGAAGGTTCACCAGAAAGGGTATCTGCACTTACAATTTCTCCAGGAACAGTAATGTTTTCGCCAAAAAGTAGTCAGCAGGTATGGTGTTTAGGTCTTCGTGGAATGAGGTGCGTAATCCCAATAAAACTGTGGGCAGAGCGACTGTCCAAGATTTGTTTTCTCCTAGAAGTGCTGCAGTTAGAGCAGTTTTGATGGTGCGATGAGCTCGCTCGATTAGGCCATTGCACTGAGGGTGGTAAGCAGTCGTTCTGTTTCGTTTGAACCCCAGAAGTTTTGATAATTCACGAAATAGGGAGCTTCAAACTGTTTTCCTTGATCTGTTACGACTGTTTCTGGAACGCCGTATCGTACTATCCATATCGTGTAGAAGTAACTTGCTACAGTCTGCGCACTGATGTTGCGGAGAGGAGCAGCTTCAATCCATTTTGAAAAACGATCAATAATGGTGAGAAGGTATCTGTGCTCATTTGAAGAGAGTAGCGGGCCAATTATGTCGCCGTGGATATTGCGGAATCGTCCTTTTGACAATGGGAACTGCTGAGGCATTGTTTTCGTATGACGTAAAATTTTACATTGCTGGCAAACGAGACAAACTTTAGTCCACTCACGTACGTCTTTGTTGATTGATGGCCAGACGTATTTTGAGGTAATCAGTTTCAACGTCCGTTTAATGCCTGGGTGGATTTGACCATGGAGTCGTCTGAAAACCTCCTTTCTTAGGGTTACCGGTACGAAAGGACGGCAATCTTGCATAGATTGGTCACAGATTAGCTTCTTGTCGCTGCCGAAAATTGGAACACTTCTAAATTTTAACGAAGTCGAATTTTCTGTGAAAAGTCGCAGCAGTTCCGTGTCTCGCTGTTGTTCGAGCGCTAACCTGGCCAAGAAATCTAAGTCTGACAATTCGATGGCGGATAATTGTGGACTTCTGGAAAGCACATCTGCTACAATATTCTGATCACCTGGAATGTGTCGCAAATCAGTGGTGAATTGGCTGATGTATTCGAGATGTCTACACTGACGTGGAGATGCTTGCAGTGATGGCTGTAAAAAGGCAGTTGTCAGTGGTTTGTGATCGGTAAACACTACAAACTCAAGTCCCTCAAGCCAAGGTCGAAAGTGTCGAATGGCTAAGTACACTGCAAGTAAAATGCTAGAGGGATAAGCTTCTTATTCTGTTGTTGTTGCTGAAGAGCCGCACCGATTGCCACCTGTGACGCGTCTACGGTGAGGCAAAGTAGGTAACCCGGTATTGGATGTGCCAGTAACGCTGCATGCGCCAGATCTTCCTTAAGCTGGTTAAACGCTTCGATGGTTTCTGGAGTCCACAGGATTGGTCTTTTGTCGCATTTCTTGTTGTCTGGGATTAACCTATATAGAAGATTTTGACGTTCTGCGGTGTTCTGTAAGCATCTTCGGTAGATATTTATTACGCCGAGAAACCTTCTCAGCTTAAAGACTTTATCGGGTTGCGGGAAATTACGTACTGCTTGAATCTTACTTAACGGTGGTTTAATTCCTGCCGGAGAGACGCTGTAGCCGATAAGCTCCATTTCCTCAACGCCGAAGACAGATTTATTAATATTAACTTGCAAGCCGTTGTCGAAAAGCGTTTTCAGGACGCTGCGTAGATGTTGTCTATGCTCTTCTACTGCAGCTGATGCGATGAGAATGTCATCTAGGTATGAGTAAGCAAAGGGTAGGTCTTGTAGAATGTAGTGCATGAAGCGTTGGAAGGTTTGCGCAGCATTCCGCAATCCGAAAGGCATTCTTAAGAACTCGTAAAGCCCGAACGGCGTAATAACAGCAGTTTTTTCAACGTCTGTGTCAGCAACTGGAATATTGTAATAAGCCTTAACCAAATCTAATTTACTAAATATGAATTTTCCATGTAGCTCGGCGTTGAAATCACTGATATTGGTCACTGGATAGCGATCGGGAACTGTGATGTTGTTCAATGCTCGATAGTCACCACAAGGTCGCCAACTTCCATCTTTTTTCTTTTCCATGTGCAGGAGTGACGACCACTGGCTTTTTGAGGGTCTGCAAACACCATCGTTGCACATAGTCTGAAAGGCCAACTTTGTATCCTTTAGCTTGTCAGCAGATAATGGTCTTGCCTTTGAGAACACAGGCTTACCATGAGTTTCGATCGCGTGGCGTACTGTTAGGACGGAAGTGTTACCTTGCGATGGTTGAAACACGTTTGAAAAAGCCTGCAAAATATCATGATACGTAGCGACGGCAGAGTGAATTTGCCGACGGAATATTTTCTATCGTTCCTCGGGAAGTGAAACCAGTCATCGGGTCGATAATTTGTTTACCATTTACGTCAACAAGAAGTTTAAATGCTCTCAGAAAATCTGCGCCGATGATTGGAGTGGTTACCTCAGCTCAGACGAATGTCCAGGGCATAGAACGACGTAGCCCCAGATCTATATCTCCTAGACGTGTGCCGTAAGTTGAAATTTGTTTACCTGAAGCATTGTACAGTGGAGAAAAGTGCTTTGTTAAACGACGACTTATCAAATGTGCCGGAAATGCTGAAATTGCAGCGCCAGTGTCGATGAGGTAGCTTATGCCAGTCGTTGTATCTCTTACGTACAAAAATGGTTGTGTGTGCTTTAAGGGATCATCACTTACAACCATTAGTGATGATTTTTCACGTTTCCCGGGTTCTCAGAGCAGGGAGAAATGCACTTCTTTGCATTGCTGCCGAATCGATAGTGATACCAGCATTTCGTATATCGCGAAGGGGATCTCTTTTTGAAGTTCGTGACGGATGTCTGAAGTGTCAGAGTTTTCAGATGAAATTGCTTCCTCTTGAATAACAGAATAAACCTGCGGAGTGGCTGTTATTTCGGAAATCTTGTCTGCAAGAATGGCCAAGGCATCGAGATTATCCTTACTTGCAGAAAGGATCATCTGACTATTCGTGGGAAGTCGTTGGAGCCAGAGTTTTTAGCGCGTAGTCGTTCAAAGATTTTCCTGCCAAATCCCGCATTTTCCGTAGCAGTTGCGTAGGTTTTTTATCGTCCAGGTGAGTATCCGTTAACAGCTTTCTAAAACGTAATTCGTTGCTTTCTGAAAACCTGTCGATGAGCGCCTTCTTCAGCGCAGCATATTTGTCGGTGTTTGGTGGATTAGCTACAACATCGCTAATTTGATCCAGTGCCTCAAGATCAATACTGTATACCAGATAATTCAATTTCGTTTCATCACTAGAGATATTTGCTAATTGGAAGTTGCACTCCACTTGTATAAATCACAGTGCCACTTTGTCTTTCCAGAAAGGTGGAATTTTGACTGCCACTCTTGCAAAATTTGTTGGCATGGGGTTGTCACCGTCAGAATTCTGCATCGTACCTCTGGAAAGTTTCCAAATTTGTGATAAATCTGTGCGTTTTCTTGAGCGGGGTCACCAGTTGTTGTGAATAAATCTTTATTCAAACTCTTTACAAAAACGTAAGTGAATCATAAAATATGACAACTATAATAAAAAACTAGTTGGCACGTTGCTGTGGTACCGCAACAGTATAACCGCAATGAACTCATCTTCTAATGGAGCGCCTATGTCACTCAGTGCTTCTTTATCTCCGTCTTGTTTCCCACACGTTGTAGATACTTTGGTAATACAGATTAAGGTACTCAATAGTTTGATAAACTAGATTTTATTTTTTACTAATCAGGATTATCTATAGTATTTACAAGACACCTTAAAGAAATGATAATATTATGTGTAATGAACAAATAAACCTATATACACGGTAAAATAAATTAATATATTATTTTACAAATTTCTTTACTTTATTTTTTTCTTTTTAAATTGTTCTTACTAAGTTTATTATTCAAATCCCTTAGCCTAATATGGGTAAAAACTCGAACCATTCTTTGTATTACAGCTTTGAATATGTACGGTTCTTTTGAGTGAAGGATTTTCTTAATACCTCATTAAGATAGTCAATTTCCATTGCTTGGGCTTTTATTTTCTTATGTAGCTGTGAAATTTCAGTTTCACAAATTCATTGTCTCCTGTTTTTCTTGACTGTAAACTGGAAAATATATAAATAAGTATATTTCTTTTAAATATAAACTCATAAGCCATACCGTGATGAAGATTGTGGCACAGAACTTTTATTGGATTGTATGGTATCATTGCTGGGTCCATCAACCATATCAATATCTGTAGATGGATTACCTGTAAACAAAACTTATTTATGAGATTTATGAAAAGATTTAGTTCAAACTACCTATACCTTCAGTAGTTGTAGATGGATTAACTGTAATAAAGATAAATAATTAATAAAAGAAATATTTTTCATTTTGGAGATAAAAAGGTTTTTGTTTTACTTTATATGGGGTATATTGTAATTTTGCATGATGGACTCACTTCATATTATTATAATTTATTGCTTCGAGTCCGCTTTTAAACATGCATGTTTATCATATTAGCAGAATAAATAGATAGTGGGTACAGGATGACGAGGCAGTTGCTGCATTTGATATAGATAATGGTTGTTCTATTTTAGTGGTGGACGTTGCTGTTTTTTTTATTTTATAAGGGGTACATATCGTAGCTTTGCACTTCAAATTATTATAAAGGATTGCTTTATGAATCAGCATGCATGTTTATAAGATTAGCAGAAGAGGTAACTACATAGCGAATGATATACCTTGGGTACAGGATGATGAGGTGGTTACTGATGTTTTTGATATAGATATAGAGAAAAATATTTTTTTGATATTGATATAGAGAAAAAAACGGTAAATTTGAGAAAAATTGAATTTTCGTTACAAATTAAACCTAAAAGCATTTTAATATCCAGGGAGGTTAAATATTATCCAATACTATTATTTTAAACATATTTTAAGAAATAAGTGCAGTGCGACAAGTGTGACAACACTGACAAGTTGTTTACCGCTGTGAATCCCCTACGCATTTCAGCGAACCATAAGTAAATACCTGGGGTGGCCTACACCCTACTTTCCGACAGTTTGGCCAAAATCGGATAAATCCCTTAGAAGACGCTTGTAACATTTGCCACTTCCGGTTGTCAGATTGTCACCAAAAACAATCCAGTTTATCCCCCGGTAATTCTAAATATGTATACCATTTAGAATTACATACTTTATAATCTAAGCATCATTAGATTTAGGTAGGTACCACATTGTTTGTCTATTTGTGCGTACCTAATAAAGCGGGAAAATTTGCCTATAATTCTAGGCTATTTCCGCTTTTGGAGCAGGCTGAAATGGATATTGAGTATATCCAGGATGGCGATGCTGTGGAATCAAAATCATATTCTTTCTCTGAGACTCGGACCCCGACGATGAAACCCCTTTAAGTGTTCTGGCTTTGCCCAAATAACGGGTTTTTACTTGTACTTTGCATTGTCAGTTCTTATAAGTTTTTTTATACAAATTTCTGTTTATTATATAATGTGTTCTCGAGTTTATGTTACTTTGTTAACCAAAGAGTTCTTATTTTATTTTTTTGAAATAAAGTCTTAGGTATCTAATTTTTTGTTTTTATTTTTATTGAAGCAACTTATATGCACCAATATACATTTATATCACAATATATTGACTCGTTTTTAGCTTTCTGGCCTTTAATTAAAAAAAATCATATTTTCCGTTTATTTCCAATTTTTCCCAGGCTCGGCAAAAAAACGAAAAAAACGTGTTTTTTTTCCAATTTTTCCGTTTTTTTTCCGAACCCTTAAATCTCTAGGCGAGACACAGGTTTTACAGACCAATCTCACTGTGAATGGTGGTGTATCAACGTCTCTGAGACGGTTTCAGTGAGACCGTCGCGCCGTCGTCGGTAGCATGATACATGCGTCGTGAGACCGCGCGGCAAGTCTCAACTGGTCTCATCGTGAATGGATTGGTATCGCCGCGCCGCTGTATAGTCAGTCAGTCGGATACCCTCATTAGTGTATTTTGTTTTTCAATAACAGGGCTAACCAGCCTGAGTAAAAAGGAAAAGCTGTTTTCGTTAATTCGCAAATAATTTCTTAATAATCTCCTTGCTCATTTTGTCGCAATTAGTGAATTAAATTTATATTAGAATAGCTTTCTCGTTCTAATAGCCATTTCTTTGCCTACTTCTGTTTTGGTCTTTTCCTTTTTTTTCTGAAATTGCCAAAGCAACTGCGAAACTGAGACCGTCTCAGAGACGTTGATACAGCACCTTTCCCAGTAAAACGGGCCATACACGGTGAGGCCTGCCTTAACACAGGTCTCAGAGACCAACCTCACTGTGAATGGTGCTGTATCAACGTCTCTGAAACTGTCTCAGTGAGACCGCCGTCGGCGGTAGCATGATACATGCGACATGAGACCGCGCGGCAAGTCTCAACTGATCTCATCGTGAATGGCTTGGTATCGCCGCGCTGCTGTATAGTCAGTCAGTCAAGGGGCAAGTTAAGTAGTTTTTTTAATTTAAATTTGCGCTATTAATTATAAAATAAAATGACACAAAATATTAATTAAGTAATTATTTGTTATCTATCAATGACAATGTTTTAGATGGAAGGGAATATCAAATTTTGGGAAGAGTTTATAAATAATTATAGAAATTTCCCTTGGCTTATGTTTATGGGGTAGTAAAAAAAAATAATTTCTTAAATATCCTTGCTCATTATGTCACAATTCGTGAATTAAATTTATATGAGAATAGCTTTCTCGTTGTAATAGCCACTTCTTTGCCTACTTCTGTTTTGGTCTTTTCCTTTTTTTTCTGAAATTGCCAAAGCAACTGCCACATCAATTGCAACAATTTCTTGGTGGGAAAGTGGCAAACAGGCCATGATGAAAGTTCTCAATACACTGAAGTCTCGGGTATACATGCCACCCCGTCTCAACATGTATGCTCGTTTTGCTTTGAGACCGCTTGTCTCTGAGACCTGTGCCTCGCGGCATGCGGCGGGGCAAATCTCACCGTGTATGGCCCGTTTGAGATTGGTCTCTGAGACCTATGTCTCGCCGCATGTGGTGAGGCAGGCCTCACCGTGTATGGCCCGTTTTAGTTAACTCTACATTGCCATACTTAAAGCCCCTTCTTGCGATACAAAATCTTTAAAAAACAATTCTTGAATTTTTCATCTTCAAAATGAAGAACTATTAAATCTTGCCCACCGCACAAAACGACAACAAAATATATGACTTCCTAGGCAACTATCAATACGCGTAACTGCTATTTTGCCCATTGTCTGCCGCATTAGTATGCGATTGTGTAAACGCGTGCTAAGCGTTTGTCATGTGAACGTACCATTTTACTCAATTATTCATTATTAAAATCTCGACAACCCTAAGATACGCCAACTTTTGCAAAGGCAACCCTATAACACGCTGTACGCAACAAAGCAACAAAGTAACAAAGTATCGATTAGGAAAAACGATGAGGGTAAATTACTAGTATAGTACCATTGTACCTACCATTATCTTAAGCCGTGTTTTCCTAGGAACAGGTATTTTGTGCTGCGCGCGACGTTTAACGTCGCCCACTCTTTCCAAAGTATTGAAATTGGAGTGTTTTCCTACACAGCGCAACGCGCCAACGTGGTGCGTGTTACGTCCACGCGGTAGACACGACTGTTTCTGGAGGAGTCAACTGCGTTATACGCCGCGTGATTTGTTCGGAAAAAATGTCACAAAATACTCCCAAATTGCCAGCTCTGAAGTTTTCGCCCGATGAAGGCGCGCTTTTAATTGAATTTGTGCTATATTGCTACAACCATGCTATACTGTACGAATTGAATGACCCTGAATTGAAAAACACTATGAAAAAAGACCTGCTGTGGAATAAAGTTGAAAAAGCACTGAAGAAAGAATAAATTTCGCATATTTCCTTAGTATGAACTCTTCTTCCTGGTCATCATTAATCGCTACCATTAACTTCCTTTTTCTACACATTATCTCCATTTTATACGCTATCTACGCTGACTAAATGGATAATTACGCTGCTCTAGGAGAACACTTTCACGCCTCGTAATCTATTTTGCGCTCTTGTCGACGTTTTAAGCCGTGTTTTCCTAGGAGCAGGTTAGCGCTTAGCGCAACACGCCGTCATATCGCCAATACGGTCGGCGTGTTGCGCTAGACGCTAACCTGCTCCTCGGAAAACACGGCTTAAAGGCCAGCCCTAACTGCTGCGAACACGAACACGGACACGAACGCGAACGCGGTCAGTTATATTGCGGTATATGGGACGCATGCGAACGCGGAGGTTAGGGTTCCGCCATATACCGCAATTGCATTAAGTGACCGTGTACGCGTTCGTGTTCGTGTCCGTGTTTGTGTTCGCAGCGGTTAGGTTCGGCCTTTAAAGGCAAATTCGGTTCCTGCTGGGCACAAAACCTGTCGCTAGAAAAACATACCTTTAGTTTGCCGTTTTTACTTTCCGGCTAGTACCCTAGAAGAAACGTATTGTAATCAATGGAAAAATCGAGATATTTGCGGAAATACATATTTTGGGGTCCCCTGAATCCATCGCAATGATTTCTGTGTGTATGTATATATCTGAACACTACAGCGCCCAGCCGGAACAACGGATCGAACTGATAATTGGTATATACGTATTTAGAATTACCGGAGGACGAACTGGATTGTTTGTGGTGACAATTTGACAACCGGAAGTGGCAACATGCGTCTTCTGAGGTATTTACCCAATTGAGATGAAACTCATACCAGCTCATCCCCCAGTGACTTTAAATATGTATACCAATTTATAGATCAATGACATGAACGATTTATGCGCTATAATCTTTTATAGAAGCGATTTGACAGAATCCACAGCCTTCGTCGCTGTTGCGAATTGTCAGATGTGGACAAACGTCAGTGCCTGACATAACATGACAGTAAATGTCAGAATGACAAATGTCATAGAAACTCACATTAGGTAGGGTCCAGAATGGCTTTTCCAAATTGAATAATTGCAAAAGTGTTTACGTATTTCATTGTACCAACGATGTGGTCGTAAGTAGGGTGAGGGCCACCCCAGATATTTTTATAATTTATTAAAAAAAGGTCAGCAGTTTATAGCGAGAGCGTCGCTAGTTCTGAGGTTTTCTACTTTATTGATATTACGCCAAAAGTAATGTTCCATTTAGAGCCAGGAAAAATTGACGAAAAATACGAAAATATATTAGATTTGTAAAAACAGCAGTGAGCAAGAGCAGAAGAATTGGCTGGAAGTACTGAAATTACTATAAATTTCTTACCTTTTGGGGTTAGATGATACATTGTTGTAAGTTTGACCGGGGTCTGCTTTTATTGGTAGCATGGGAAAACAGAGCGGTCTATTTGTAATTTAATTTAACTCAAATTCAAACCGGAGAATGCGAGATCTTTCTTCTAAACCTTGAGGGTTTGGTATCGCTAGATTTTTAGAAATCAACAACAATAATTGTAAATGAATATCAATAATAATCTCAGGGTGATTAAAAGTCAAATTCTAACCAAACAAATATTTATAAAATGAATAATAAAAAACTGCGGTGCAAAACTCATTGAAACTCTTGACATAATGAAAATACTTGAAAGAAGAAGAAAAAGAAAACGGATGACAGAGACATAATGAAATCATAAAAATTACCTAAATTGTTATTGAGACATTTACATCAACACAGAGACTGGCACACACACACAGAAACAAAACATAAGGGCCTAACGCCCAAACAAATTGCACTACATCGTTCGACTGATATTTCAAATATTTAATTTCAAGAAAACTAGTCCCCTCCACAACTGAACCAGAAGTTCGTTACACAGGCAGAAATTTACATCCGCCCTCAGACCACACAGAAAGGTCCACAAACTTCTAGAAAAAATCTCTATTCTTACTACATTCTAGCGAACTGTTCACTTTCAGCAGGTCACATAGTGGAGTAAAATCACAGTAAAATTATGACTTTGAGTGACTCCGAGGTATAACCAAATGAAACCTATACCATCTTGTAGGGGATGTTTTAGGGCATAGGAAACGGGAATCTACAACTTTTTTTAGTAGAACCGAACTTTGAAAACGACACTTAAACGCGACTGATCTGGAATTCGAAAAAACACGTTTTTCTTAACATTTACCGTTGTATTAATTCAAGTATACAAGCTATGGTTTTGATTTTTTGCAGACATATACTCAAAATGTGTGCGCTTCCAATGGCCAGTTGGAAATTTCAAAAATGTTTAAAGTTTTTGAAAAAATAAATAAGGAATATTGAATTATCAAAATCGTGCATCTAAAACTTCTCCCTGCGGCGAGCTATGTGAATTGTTGAAAATGTTTATATACATATATTGAGTGAAATGTAGTCAGAACATTGAGAAAGTTTTAAAAAAAAAATTAAGTCGATAGCTGCACTAGTTACAGAAATATGAATTTTTATAGAAGAGCTTTGGTATGCGCGCTAATGCCGAGAGCGGCTAGCGGCTACTATACCAGTCTGGAAATCATTTGCGTTACAGGGTGCGGCAACTTTTAATTCGTTTTTTAAATGCATATTAAATAAAAATGCAACAAATATTTTTAAATAAATTATAGTTTATTTTTGTTAATACACTTTCCGGTTAAGAGTAAAATACTATTTCATTTAAATGACTGCCTCGACTGGCTTTGCAGTAGCCCATTCTGTCAACCCAATTTTTCACTATATTTTCAATGATTTGATCCTCTATTTCGCCAAGAGCCACTTTAATGGAGTTTTTCAAAGCCCAAGTCGTCTCTGGATGATCAACATAACATTGAAAAAATAAATAAGAAATATTGAATTATCAAAATCGTGCATCTAAAACTTCTCCCTGCGGCGAGCTATGTGAATTGTTGAAAATGTTGATATACATATATTGAGTGAAATGTAGTCAGAACATTGAGAAAGTTTAAACAAAAAAAATTAAGTCGATAGCTGCACCAGTTACAGAAATATGAATTTTTATAGAAGAGCCTTGGAATGCGCGCTGATGCTGAGAGCGGCTACTATACAGTCTGGAAATCATGCTTAAATTCTTTAACAGAAATCTACACAGAGAGACAAACATTGAATGAGCCGAATTCTTTAGTAAAAGGAAATCTAAACCGAAATCTTTAATAAAAGGTGGAAGTTTTATTCGCAAATGAAGAGAAACCAGAGTATTTCTCGATCGTCAGTAACAGTCATCCAAGAAAAATTGTGACATTTATAATAAATGACAGGTTTAGAGTTCTTCATAAAAGATATTTCTGCATCAAAGGGCTTAAATTCTTTAACAGAAATCTACACAGAGCAAAAAGCCGAATTCTTTAGTAAAAAGAAATCTTGAGTAAAGGAAATCTAAACGGAAATCTTTAGAAAAAGGCGAAAGATTTATTCATAAATGAGGAGAAACCGGAGTATTTCTCGACCGTCAGTAACAGACATCCAAGAAAAATTGTGACATTTATAATAAATGACAGATTTAAAGTTCTTCATAAAAGAGTTTTCTGCATAAAAGAGCTTAAATTTTTTAACAGAAATCTACATAGAGAGACCAACATTGAATGAACCGAATTCCTTAGTAATAGGAAATATAAATGGAAACCTTTACTAAAAGGCGAAAGATTTACTCGCAAATTAAGAGAAACGAGAGTATTTTTTGACAGCGAGTAACAGTCATCCAAGAGAAACTGTAACATTTATAATAAATGACCGATTTAAAGTTCTTCATAAAAGTTATTTCTGCATCAAACATTTAGATTCTTTATATTCTTTAACAGAAATCTTCAGCAGAAGGAGATCTAAACGGAAATCTTTAGTAAAAGGCGAAAGATTTATTCACAAATGAGGAGAAACCAGAGTATTTCTCGACCGTCAGTAACAGTCATCCAAGAAAAATTGTGACATTTATAATAAATGACACACTTAAAGTTCTTCATAAAAGTGATATCTGCATAAAAGGGCTTTAACTAAAGTCTACACAGAGACCAACATTGAATGAACCGAATTCCTTAGTAAAAGGAAATATAAATGGAAATCTTTACTAAAATGCGAAACATTTACTCGCAAATTAAGAGAAACCAGAGTATTTTTCTGACAGCGAGTAAGAGTCGTCCAAGAAAAACTGTAACATTTATAATAAATGACAGATTTAAAGTTCTTCATAAAAGTTATTTCTGCATCAAATATTTACATTCTTTAACAGAAATATGCACAGAGGGACAAACATTGAATGAACCGAATTCTTTAATAAAAGGAAATCTTCAGCATAGGGAGATCTGAACGGAAGACTTGGTAAAAGGCGAAAGATTTATTGGTAAATGAGGAGAATGAGGAGTATTTCTCGACCGTCGGTAACAGTTGTCCAATAAAAATTGTGACATTTATAATAAATGACAGATTTAAAGTTATTTCTGGATCAAAGGGCTTAAATTCTTTAACAGAAATCTACACAGAGGGACAAACATTGAATGAACCCAATTCTTTAGTAAAAGGAAATATTTAGCAAAAGAAAATTTAAACGGAAATCTTTAATAAAAGGCAGAAGATTTATTCACAAATGAAGAGAAACCAGAGTATTACTCGACCGTGAGTAACGGTCATCCAATAAAAATAGTGACATTTACGATATATGACAGACTTAAAGTTTTTCATAAAAGTTATTTCTGCATAAAAGAGCGTGAATTCTTTAACAGAAGTCTACACAGAGAGACAAACACTGAATGAACCGAATTCTTTAGTAAATGGAAATCAAACGGAAATCTTCAGTAAAAGGCGAAAGATTTATTTGCAAATGAAGAGAAACCAGGGTATTACTCGACCGTCAGTAACAGTCATCCAATAAAAATAGTAACATTTGCGATATATGACAGATTGAAAGAGAGATAATCGCAGAGAGACAAACATTGAAGGAACCGGATTCTTTAGTAAAAGGCGAAAGGTTTATTCGCAAATGAAGAGAAACCAGAGTATTTGTCGACTGTCAGTAACAGTCATCCAATAAAAATTGTGACATTTATAATAAATGACGGATTTAAGGTTATTTCTGTAACAAACGGCCTAAATTCTTTAACAAAAATCAACACAGAGAAACACACATTGAATGGACCGAATTCTTTAGTAAATTCTAAACGGAAATATTTAGTGAAAGGCGAAAGATTTAATCGCAAATGAAGGGAAACCAGAGTACTTCTCGACCGTCAATAATAGTCATCCAATAAAAAATGTGACATTTTATAATGAATGACAGATTTAAAGTTTTTAATAAACGTTATTTCTGCATCAAAGCGCTTAAATTCTTTAACAGAAATCTTCACAGAGAGACAAACATTGGATGAACCGAATTCTTTAGTAAAAGGAAATCTTCAACAAAAGGCGAAAGATTTATTCGCAAATGAAGGGAAACCAGAGTATTACTCGACCGTCAGTAACGGTCATCCAATAAAAGTAGTGACATTTACGATATATGACAGATTTAAAGTTTTTCATAAAAGTTATTTCTGCATAAAAGAGCTTGAATTCTTTAACAGAAGTCTACACAGAGAGACAAACACTGAATGAAAAATGAAGAAATTATTTAGTAAATGGAAATCTAAACGGAAATCTTCAGTAAAAAGCGAAAGATTTATTTGCAAATGAAGAGAAAAGGCGAAAGATTTATTCGTAAATGAGGAGAATGGGGAGTATTTCTCGACCGTCGGTAACAGTTATGCAATAAAAATTGTGACATTTATAATAAATGACAGATTTAAAGTTATTTTTGCATCAAAGGGCTTAAATTCTTTAACAGAAATCTACACAGAGGGACAAACATTGAATGAACCCAATTCTTTAGTAAAAGGAAATCTTTAGCAGAAGAAAATTTAAACGGAAATCTTTAATAAAAGGCGGAAGATTTATTCACAAATGAAGAGAAACCAGAGTATTACTCGACTGTCACTAACGGTCATCCAATAAAAATAGTGACATTTACGATATATGATAGATTTAAAGTTTTTCATAAAAGTTATTTCTGCATAAAAGTGCTTGAAATTTTTAACAGAAGTCTACACAGAGAGACAAACACTGAATGAACCCAATTCTTTAGTAAATGGAAATCTAAACGGAAATCTTCAGTAAAAGGTGAAAGATTTATTTGCAAATGAGGAGATCTAAACGGCAAACTTTAGTAAAAGGCGAAAGATTTATTCGTAAATGAGGCGAAACCAGAGTATTTCTCGACCGTCGGTAACAGAAATATTCACAGAGAGACAAACATTGAATGAACCGAATTCTTTAGTAAAAGGAAATCTTGAGTAAAAGGAAATCTAAAGGGAAATATTTAGTAAACGGCGAAAGATTTATTCGCAAATGAAGAGAAAGCAGAGTACTTCTCGACCGTCAGTAATAGTCATCCAATAAAAAATGTGACATTTATAATGAATGACAGATTTAAAGTTTTTCATAAAAGTTATTTCTGCATCAAAGCGCATAAGTTCTTTAACAGAAATCTTCACAAAGAGACAAACATTGGATGAACCGAATTCTTTAGTAAAAAGAAATCTATAGTAAAAGGAAATCTTCAACAAAAGGCGAAAGATTTATTCGCAAATGAAGGGAAACCAGAGTATTACTCGACCGTCAGTAACGGTCATCCAATAAAAATAGTGACATTTACGATATATGACAGATTTAAAGTTTTTCATAAAAGTTATTTCTGCATAAAAGAGCTTGAATTCTTTAACAGAAGTCTACACAGAGAGACAAACACTGAATGAACCGAATTATTTAGTAAATAGATATCTTCAGTAAAAAACGAAAGATTTATTTGCAAATGAAGAGAAATGGCGAAAGATTTATTCGTAAATGGGGAGAAACCAGAGTATTTCTCGACCGTCAGTAACAGTCATCCAAGAAAAATTGTGACATTGATAATAAATGACAGATTTAAAGATCTTCGCAAAAGTGATTTCTGCATAAAAGGGCTTAAATTCTTTAACAGAAATCTATACAGAGAGACAAACATTGAATGAACCGAATTCTTTAATAACAGGAAATCTTCAGCAGAAGGGATCTAAACGGAAATCTTTAGTAAAAGGCGAAAGCTTTATTCGTAAATGAGGAGAAACCAGAGTATTTCCGACCGTCAGTAAAAGTCATCCAAGAAAAATTGTGACATTGATAATAAATGACAGATTTAAAGATCTTCGCAAAAGTGATTTCTGCATAAAAGGGCTTAAATTCTTTAACAGAAATCTATACAGAGAGACAAACATTGAATGAACCGAATTCTTTAATAACAGGAAATCTTCAGCAGAAGGGATCTAAACGGAAATCTTTAGTAAAAGGCGAAAGCTTTATTCGTAAATGAGGAGAAACCAGAGTATTTCCGACCGTCAGTAAAAGTCATCCAAGAAAAATTGTGACATTGATAATAAATGACAGATTTAAAGATCTTCGCAAAAGTGATTTCTGCATAAAAGGGCTTAAATTCTTTAACAGAAATCTACACAGAGGGACAAACATTGAATGAACCCAATTCTTTAGTAAAAGGAAATATTTAGCAAAAGAAAATTTAAACGGAAATCTTTAATAAAAGGCAGAAGATTTATTTGCAAATGAAGAGAAACCAGGGTATTACTCGACCGTCAGTAACGGTCATCCAATAAAAATAGTAACATTTGCGATATATGACAGATTGAAAGAGAGATAAACGCAGAGAGACAAACATTGAATGAACCCGATTCTTTAGTAAAAGGCGAAAGGTTTGTTCGCAAATGAAGAGAAACCAGAGTATTTGTCGACTGTCAGTAACAGTCATCCAATAAAAATTGTGACATTTATAATAAATGACGGATTTAAAGTTATTTCTGTAACAAACGGCCTAAATTCTTTAACAGAAATCTACACAGAGAAACACACATTGAATGAACCGAATTCTTTAGTAAATTCTAAACGGAAATATTTAGTGAAAGGCGAAAGATTTATTCGCAAATGAAGAGAAACCAGAGTACTTCTCGACCGTCAGTAATAGTCATCCAATAAAAAATGTGACATTTTATAATGAATGACAGATTTAAAGTTTTTCATAAAAGTTATTTCTGCATCAAAGCGCTTAAATTCTTTAACAGAAATCTTCACAGAGAGACAAACATTGGATGAACCGAATTCTTTAGTAAAAAGAAATCTTTAGTAAAAGGAAATCTTCAACAAAAGGCGAAAGATTTATTCGCAAATGAAGGGAAACCAGAGTATTACTCGACCGTCAGTAACGGTCATCCAATAAAAGTAGTGACATTTACGATATATGACAGATTTAAAGTTTTTCATAAAAGTTATTTCTGCATAAAAGAGCTTGAATTCTTTAACAGAAGTCTACACAGAGAGACAAACACTGAATGAAAAATGAAGAAATTATTTAGTAAATGGAAATCTAAACGGAAATCTTCAGTAAAAAGCGAAAGATTTATTTGCAAATGAAGAGAAAAGGCGAAAGATTTATTCGTAAATGAGGAGAATGGGGAGTATTTCTCGACCGTCGGTAACAGTTATGCAATAAAAATTGTGACATTTATAATAAATGACAGATTAAAAGTTCTTCATAAAAGTGATTTCTGGATCAAAGGGCTTAAATTCTTTAACAGAAATCTACACAGAGAGACAAACATTGAATGAGCCGAATTCTTTAGTAAAAGGAAATCTAAACCGAAATCTTTAATAAAAGGTGGAAGTTTTATTCGCAAATGAAGAGAAACCAAAGTATTTCTCGATCGTCAGTAACAGTCATCCAAGAAAAACTGTGACATTTATAATAAATGACAGGTTTAGAGTTCTTCATAAAAGATATTTCTGCATCAAAGGGCTTAAATTCTTTAACAGAAATCTACACAGGGCAAAAAGCCGAATTCTTTAGTAAAAAGAAATCTTGAGTAAAGGAAATCTAAACGGAAATCTTTAGAAAAAGGCGAAAGATTTATTCATAAATGAGGAGAAACCGGAGTATTTCTCGACCGTCAGTAACAGTCATCCAAGAAAAATTGTGACATTTATAATAAATGACAGATTTAAAGATCTTCGCAAAAGTGATTTCTGCATAAAAGGGCTTAAATTTTTTAACAGAAATCTACATAGAGAGACCAACATTGAATGAACCGAATTCCTTAGTAATAGGAAATATAAACCGAAATCTTTACTAAAAGGCGAAAGATTTACTCGCAAATTAAGAGAAACGAGAGTATTTTTTGACAGCGAGTAACAGTCATCCAAGAGAAACTGTAACATTTATAATAAATGACCGATTTAAAGTTCTTCATAAAAGTTATTTCTGCATCAAACATTTAGATTCTTTATATTCTTTAACAGAAATCTTCAGCAGAAGGAGATCTAAACGGAAATCTTTAGTAAAAGGCGAAAGATTTATTCACAAATGAGGAGAAACCAGAGTATTTCTCGACCGTCAGTAACAGTCATCCAAGAAAAATTGTGACATTTATAATAAATGACACACTTAAAGTTCTTCATAAAAGTGATATCTGCATAAAAGGGCTTTAACTAAAGTCTACACAGAGAGACCAACATTGAATGAACCGAATTCCTTAGTAAAAGGAAATATAAATGGAAATCTTTACTAAAATGCGAAACATTTACTCGCAAATTAAGAGAAACCAGAGTATTTTTCTGACAGCGAGTAAGAGTCATCCAAGAAAAACTGTAACATTTATAATAAATGACAGATTTAAAGTTCTTCATAAAAGTTATTTCTGCATCAAATATTTACATTCTTTAACAGAAATATGCACAGAGGGACAAACATTGAATGAACCGAATTCTTTAATAAAAGGAAATCTTCAGCATAGGGAGATCTGAACGGAAGACTTGGTAAAAGGCGAAAGATTTATTGGTAAATGAGGAGAATGAGGAGTATTTCTCGACCGTCGGTAACAGTTGTCCAATAAAAATTGTGACATTTATAATAAATGACAGATTTAAAGTTATTTCTGGATCAAAGGGCTTAAATTCTTTAACAGAAATCTACACAGAGGGACAAACATTGAATGAACCCAATTCTTTAGTAAAAGGAAATATTTAGCAAAAGAAAATTTAAACGGAAATCTTTAATAAAAGGCGGAAGATTTATTCACAAATGAAGAGAAAGCAGAGTATTACTCGACCGTGAGTAACGGTCATCCAATAAAAATAGTGACATTTACGATATATCACAGACTTAAAGTTTTTCATAAAAGTTATTTCTGCAAAAAGAGCGTGAATTCTTTAACAGAAGTCTACACAGAGAGACAAACACTGAATGAACCGAATTCTTTAATAAATGGAAATCAAACGGAAATCTTCAGTAAAAGGCGAAAGATTTATTTGCAAATGAAGAGAAACCAGAGTATTTGTCGACTGTCAGTAACAGTCATCCAATAAAAATTGTGACATTTATAATAAATGACGGATTTAAGGTTATTTCTGTAACAAACGGCCTAAATTCTTTAACAAAAATCAACACAGAGAAACACACATTGAATGGACCGAATTCTTTAGTAAATTCTAAACGGAAATATTTAGTGAAAGGCGAAAGATTTAATCGCAAATGAAGAGAAACCAGAGTACTTCTCGACCGTCAATAATAGTCATCCAATAAAAAATGTGACATTTTATAATGAATGACAGATTTAAAGTTTTTCATAAAAGTTATTTCTGCATCAAAGCGCTTAAATTCTTTAACAGAAATCTTCACAGAGAGACAAACATTGGATGAACCGAATTCTTTAGTAAAAGGAAATCTTCAACAAAAGGCGAAAGATTTATTCGCAAATGAAGGGAAACCAGAGTATTACTCGACCGTCAGTAACGGTCATCCAATAAAAGTAGTGACATTTACGATATATGACAGATTTAAAGTTTTTCATAAAAGTTATTTCTGCATAAAAGAGCTTGAATTCTTTAACAGAAGTCTACACAGAGAGACAAACACTGAATGAAAAATGAAGAAATTATTTAGTAAATGGAAATCTAAACGGAAATCTTCAGTAAAAAGCGAAAGATTTATTTGCAAATGAAGAGAAAAGGCGAAAGATTTATTCGTAAATGAGGAGAATGGGGAGTATTTCTCGACCGTCGGTAACAGTTATGTAATAAAAATTGTGACATTTATAATAAATGACAGATTTAAAGTTATTTTTGCATCAAAGGGCTTAAATTCTTTAACAGAAATCTACACAGAGAAACACACATTGAATGAACCGAATTCTTTAGTAAATTCTAAACGGAAATATTTAGTGAAAGGCGAAAGATTTATTCGCAAATGAAGAGAAACCAGAGTACTTCTCGACCGTCAGTAATAGTCATCCAATAAAAAATGTGACATTTTATAATGAATGACAGATTTAAAGTTTTTCATAGAAGTTATTTCTGCATCAAAGCGCTTAAATTCTTTAACAGAAATCTTCACAGAGAGACAAACATTGGATGAACCGAATTCCTTAGTAAAAGGAAATCTTTAGTAAAAGGAAATCTTCAACAAAAGGCGAAAGATTTATTCGCAAATGAAGGGAAACCAGAGTATTACTCGACCGTCAGTAACGGTCATCCAATAAAAGTAGTGACATTTACGATATATGACAGATTTAAAGTTTTTCATAAAAGTCATTTCTGCATAAAAGAGCTTGAATTTTTAACAGAAGTCTACACAGAGAGACAAACACTGAATGAAAAATGAAGAAATTATTTAGTAAATGGAAATCTAAACGGAAATCTTCAGTAAAAAGCGAAAGATTTATTTGCAAATGAAGAGAAAAGGCGAAAGATTTATTCGTAAATGAGGAGAATGGGGAGTATTTCTCGACCGTCGGTAACAGTTATGCAATAAAAATTCTGACATTTATAATAAATGACAGATTTAAAGTTATTTTTGCATCAAAGGGCTTAAATTCTTTAACAGAAATCTACACAGAGGGACAAACATTGAATGAACCCAATTCTATAGTAAAAGGAAATCTTTAGCAGAAGAAAATTTAAACGGAAATCTTTAATAAAAGGCGGAAGATTTATCCACAAATGAAGAGAAACCAGAGTATTACTCGACTGTCACTAACGGTCATCCAATACAAATAGTGACATTTACGATATATGATAGATTTAAAGTTTTTCATAAAAGTTATTTCTGCATAAAAGTGCTTGAAATCTTTAACAGAAGTCTACACAGAGAGACAAACACTGAATGAACCCAATTCTTTAGTAAATGGAAATCTAAACGGAAATGTTCAGTAAAAGGCGAAAGATTTATTTGCAAATGAGGAGATCTAAACGGAAAACTTTAGTAAAAGGCGAACGATTTATTCGTAAATGAGGCGAAACCAGAGTATTTCTCGACCGTCGGTAACAGAAATATTCACAGAGAGACAAACATTGAATGAACCGAATTCTTTAGTAAAAGGAAATTTTTAGTAAAAGGAAATCTAAACGGAAATATTTAGTGAAAGGCGAAAGATTTATTCGCAAATGAAGAGAAAGCAGAGTACTTCTCGACCGTCAGTAATAGTCATCCAATAAAAAATGTGACATTTATAATGAATGACAGATTTAAAGTTTTTCATAAAAGTTATTTCTGCATCAAAGCGCATAAATTCTTTAACAGAAATCTTCACAAAGAGACAAACATTGGATGAACCGAATTCTTTAGTAAAAAGAAATCTATAGTAAAAGGAAATCTTCAACAAAAGGCGAAAGATTTATTCGCAAATGAAGGGAAACCAGAGTATTACTCGACCGTCAGTAACGGTCATCCAATCAAAATAGTGACGTTTACGATATATGACAGATTTAAAGTTTTTCATAAATGTTATTTCTGCATAAAAGAGCTTGAATTCTTTAACAGAAGTCTACACAGAGAGACAAACACTGAATGAACCGAATTATTTAGTAAATATATATCTTCAGTAAAAAGCGAAAGATTTATTTGCAAATGAAGAGAAATAGCGAAAGATTTATTCGTAAATGGGGAGAAACCAGAGTATTTCTCGACCGTCAGTAACAGTCATCCAAGAAAAATGGTGACATTTATAATAAATGACTAAATCCGTCATTTATTATAAATGTCACCAATTTTCTTAAATTCTTTAACAGAAATCTATACAGAGAAACACACGTTGAATGAACCGAATTCTTTAGTAAAAGGAAATCTAAACCCAAATCTTTAATAAAAGGCGGAAGCTTTATTCGTAAATGAGGAGAAACCAGAGTATTTCCGACCGTCAGTAACAGTCACCCAAGAAAAATTGTGACATTTATAATAAATGACAGATTCAAAGGTCTTCATAAAAGTAATTTTTGCATAAAAGAGCTTGCATTCTTTAACAGAAATCTACACAGAGAGACAAACACTGAATGAACCGAAAACTTTAGTAAAAGGCGAACGATTTATTCGTAAATGAGGCGAAACCAGAGTATTTCTCGACCGTCGGTAACAGAAATATTCACAGAGAGACAAACATTGAATGAACCGAATTCTTTAGTAAAAGGAAATTTTTAGTAAAAGGAAATCTAAACGGAAATATTTAGTGAAAGGCGAAAGATTTATTCGCAAATGAAGAGAAAGCAGAGTACTTCTCGACCGTCAGTAATAGTCATCCAATAAAAAATGTGACATTTATAATGAATGACAGATTTAAAGTTTTTCATAAAAGTTATTTCTGCATCAAAGCGCATAAATTCTTTAACAGAAATCTTCACAAAGAGACAAACATTGGATGAACCGAATTCTTTAGTAAAAAGAAATCTATAGTAAAAGGAAATCTTCAACAAAAGGCGAAAGATTTATTCGCAAATGAAGGGAAACCAGAGTATTACTCGACCGTCAGTAACGGTCATCCAATAAAAATAGTGACGTTTACGATATATGACAGATTTAAAGTTTTTCATAAATGTTATTTCTGCATAAAAGAGCTTGAATTCTTTAACAGAAGTCTACACAGAGAGACAAACACTGAATGAACCGAATTATTTAGTAAATATATATCTTCAGTAAAAAGCGAAAGATTTATTTGCAAATGAAGAGAAATAGCGAAAGATTTATTCGTAAATGGGGAGAAACCAGAGTATTTCTCGACCGTCAGTAACAGTCATCCAAGAAAAATGGTGACATTTATAATAAATGACTAAATCCGTCATTTATTATAAATGTCACCAATTTTCTTAAATTCTTTAACAGAAATCTATACAGAGAAACACACGTTGAATGAACCGAATTCTTTTGGAAAAAGGAAATCTAAACCCAAATCTTTAATAAAAGGCGGAAGCTTTATTCGTAAATGAGGAGAAACCAGAGTATTTCCGACCGTCAGTAACAGTCACCCAAGAAAAATTGTGACATTTATAATAAATGACAGATTCAAAGGTCTTCATAAAAGTAATTTTTGCATAAAAGAGCTTGCATTCTTTAACAGAAATCTACACAGAGAGACAAACACTGAATGAACCGAATTCTTTAGTAAAAGGAAATCTTGAGTAAAAGGAAATCTAAAGAGAAATATTTAGTAAACGGCGAAAGATTTATTCGCAAATGAAGAGAACCCAGAGTACTTCTCGACCGTGTGACATTTATAATAAATGACAGATTTAAAGTTCCTCATAAAAGTGTTTTCTGCATAAAAGGGCTTAAATTCTTTAACAGAAATCTGCATAGAGAGACTAACATTGAATGAACCGAATTCCTTAGTAATATATAAATGGATATAAACGGAAATCTTTACTAAAAGGCGAAAGATTTATACGCAAATTAAGAGAAACGAGAGTATTTTCTGACAGCGAGTAACAGTAATCCAAAAGAAACTGTAACATTTATAATAAATGACCGATTTAAAGTTCTTCACAAGAGTTATTTCTGCATCAAACATTTACATTCTTTATATTCTTTAACAGAAATCTATACAGAGAGACAAACATTGAATGAACCGAATTCTTTAATAACAGGAAATCTTCAGCAGAAGGGATCTAAACGGAAATCTTTAGTAAAAGGCGAAAGCTTTATTCGTAAATGAGGAGAAACCAGAGTATTTCCGACCGTCAGTAAAAGTCATCCAAGAAAAATTGTGACATTGATAATAAATGACAGATTTAAAGATCTTCGCAAAAGTGATTTCTGCATAAAAGGGCTTAAATTCTTTAACTGAAATCTACACAGAGAGACCAACATTGAATGAACCGAATTCTTTAGCAAAAGGAAATATATATGGAAATCTTTACTAAAAGGCGAAAGGTTTACTCGCAAATTAAGAGAAACCAGAGTATTTTTTTTGACAGCGAGTAAGAGTCATCCAAGAAAAACCATAACATTTATAATAAATGACAGATTTAAAGTTCTTCATAAAAGTTATTTCTGCATCAAATATTTACATTCTTTAACCGAAATCTACACAGAGAGACAAACATTGAATGAACCGAATTCTTTAATAAAAGGAAATCTTCAACACAGGGAGATCTAAACGGAAAAATGTAGGAAAAGATTTATTATTAAGAGAATCCAGGGTATTTCTCGACCGTCAGTAACAGTCATCCAATAAAAATAGTAACATTTACGATATATGACGGATTTAAAGTTATTTCTGTATCAAACGGCTTAAATTCTTTAACAGAAGTCTACACAGAGAAACACACATTGAATAAACCAAATTCTTTAGTAAAAGGAAATCTAAACCCAAATCTTTAATAAAACGCGGAAGATTTATTCGCAAATGAACAGAAACCAGAGTATTTCTCGTCCCTCAGCAACAGTCATCCAAGAAAAATTGTGACATTCTTTAGTAAAAGGCGAAAGATTTATTCGCAAATGAACAGAAACCAGAGTATTTCGCGACCGTCAGTAACAGTCATCCAAGAAAAACCGTGACATTTAAAAAAAATGACAGACTCAAAGTGCTTCATAAAAGTAATTTCTGCATAAAAGAGCTTGCATTCTTTAACAGAAATCCACACAGAGAGACAAACACTGAATGAACCGAATTCTTTAGTAAAAGGAAATCTTTAGTAAATGGAAATCTTCAGTAAAAGGTGAAAGATTTATTCGAGTATGAAGAGAAACCAGAGTATTTCTCGACCGCCAGTAATCCAAGAAACATTGCGACATTTATAATTAATGACAAATTTAAAGTTCTTCATAAAATTTATTTCTGCATCAAAGGGGTTAAGTTCTTTAATAGAAATCTACACAACAAAATATTGAATGAACCGAATTCTTTAGTAAAAGGAAATCTTGAGTAAAGGGAAATCTAAACGGAAATATTTAGTAAAAGGCGAAAGATTTATTCGCCAATAAGAAATGTGACGTTTATAATTAATGACACTTTTAAAGTTTTTCATAAAAGTTATTTCTGCATCAAAGCGCTTAAATTCTTTAACAGAAATCTACACACGGAGACAAACATTGAATGAACCGAATTCTTTAGTAAAAGGAAATCTGTAGTAAAAGTAAATCTAAACGCAAATCTTTAATAAATCCTATCCCACATACGTGGGATCAGGGCCGGCGCTGGGTACCACGGCGCCCTTAAGTAAACCTCTAGAATTGCGCCCCTATACAAAGGAAAAACTGAAGGGTAAAAAAATTAAATTTATGACTAAAGACATATATTTTATAAGAGAATATTAACAAACAGAAACAAACATCAACAATTAGGTAGGTAAAATAATAAACATGAAATAAACACAAAATAATATTTTAATTTACGTGTTACATTTGAACCTTTCGGGCTTTAATTGTAATTGTAGCAAAATCGTTTATTGTTTTGCTATTATCAATTTCATCGCAAAAATCATTTTCAATGGCAATCAAAGCAAGTCCGACCAAACGTTCTTGTGCCATGGTCGACCTCTAATATGATTTAATGAGCTTCAGCCGCGAGAATGACCGCTCCGCGCTTGCAACTGAAACGAGTTGCGTAAGCAGAGCGGAGACTAGTTGTTATATTTACAAACAAAGACTCTAAATTATGTTTGTAAATATAATTAAGCCTATTTAGTGGAGTTGTTGTAAAATTTTGTTCCGACAAAAAAATATCCCTAACGCGGTGTCTTGCGTGCATCCGTCGTCCGTCGTCCGTCGTCCGTTGCCGCATGGTTTTTTGTTTTTTGCGTTACGTGCGTTGTCTCTGTCCTACGTAGCTCCGGCGCGACGTACGGCAGTAGGGTAGTTTATCACAGAATAGTAAACAACCAGCACGATATCTTGTGTTGGCGGGAAAGTTTGCGCCGATCCTTTCGCGTTTCGTGCGGCCATTTTAAAAATAGGACAAATTACAACCAATCAGGTGCTATATATCACCACGTATAGATCGTGCTATTTAGAATGACGGAATTTGAAACGGTCCGCATACTTATCACCGATCGACTCAACGGGGTCGATGAGTATGTGAAATGTACACGCCTACCGGTCCGCTATTTATAGCTTGTTCGTGTGGAAAATACAGGAACGTAGTCACTTACAGGAGTCCCTCGTTTTACGCTGCATATTTATACGCGATTTCGCTTACACGCGTTTGCGCATTTGCCACCAATGATTCATTTTACACGGTTCGCTTATACGCGGTTTCTCCCCACCTTTCAGCGCGGCGTGCCTTCCAATGCATTGCGTCGCCGCGTGGTTTCACTTTAGTTTCACTGTGAAAGTGAGTGCAGTTACGAATAAAAACAACGCAAAAGCGCATAAAAGAAGCAAAAAGGTTTTAACGTTAATTGAAAAAGGTGCAATTTTGGATGCTTTGGAGAAGAAAGAACCTGTGGCATCGGTTGCAAGAAAATATAAAATTAATGAGTCGTCTGTGCGTACTATCCGTCAAAATAAAGAGAAAATTCGACATAGCTTACAATCTAGTGCTCCTAAATGTGCAAAAGTGGCTGGGTATACGAAAAGTGGTCCTATTGAAAAAATGGAAAAAGCTTTGTCTCTGTGGATCGAAGATCAAAATCAAAAGCGCGCACCTCTTAGTTCTGCTCTCATTAGGGACAAAGCGACACGTTTGTACGAGAATTTTGTAGATGATGAGCCACTGTCATCAAATACATATTCAAAAACATTTTTGGTCAGTAAAGGATGGTTTAAAAGATTTACAATTCGCCATAGCCTACGTAATCTCAAATGCAAGGGGAAGCAGCTTCAGCAGATGTTAATGCAGCAAGGCAATATCCTGGGCAACTTTTAAATATCATTGAAGAAGAAGGTTTTAAACCAGAGCAGGTTTTTAACGCCGACGAAACTGGCTTGTTTTGGAAAAAAATGCCAAACCGCACATTTCTATCAAAAGAGGAGAAGACCGCACCGGGCTTTAAAGCAGCAAAGGATCGTCTCACACTTTTGCTTTGTTCGAATGCTTCTGGCGATTGTATGATTAAACCCTTGTTAGTGTACAGGTCATTAAATCCCCGTGCTTTAAAGAACAGCGATAAAAATAAATTGCCTGTGTTTTGGCGTTCCAATAGGCATGCATGGGTAACTGGAGACATTTTCTTAGACTGGTTTGAGAACTGTTTTATACCAGAGGTTAAACGATATTTGACGTCAAAAAATCTCTCATTTAAAGTGTTATTAATCATAGATAATGCCCCTAGACATCCAGCCACCCGTTTATAAGCAATAAATCCCAATGTTCGAGTAGAATTTCTTCCACTAAACACCACATCACTCCTACAGCCTCTTGATCAGGGAATCATTGCCATTTACAAAGCTTATTACACGCGACGCACGTTAAAAATGCTGTTTGAAAACTTGGAATGCGACCCTACTAAAACATTAAGTCAATGCTGGAAGGATTACACAATTGCAGATTGCCTACATAACCTTAAAGAATCGCTCAATGAACTTAAACAATCGACATTAAATGGTTGCTGGAAAAACCTATGGCCAGAGATTGCAAAGTCTCATACGCAGGTGCTTGATATCAGAGACGAAATCAAAGCAATTGCTGAATTAGGAAAGTCATTGCCTGGAGAGGGTTTCAATGATATGCGTGAGGAAGATATAAATCAGCTATTTGAGTCGCATAATGTTGAACTTACTGAAGAAGAACTCATAGAACTGACGGAGAATAATTATGAAGCTGAAGAAAAAGATGAAGATGATGAAGTTGTCCTTGCCCAGAAGGAGGTGACATTGAAAACTCTTCACAAATGTTTTACTATGGCAGACGATCTAACCGAGCTGTTAATTAGGGAAGACCCTGTGATGGAAAGAAGTTTGAAAACTAAACGAGAGGTCTTTGCAGCATTGGCACCATTTAAGGAAGTTGAGAAAAATTTACGCAACGAAGCTAAACAGCAAAAAATTACGTCTTATTTTTCTAAAAATTAATGTACGTATATGCATTTATTTTTAAAGATGTTTATGTATTTAATATGACATAATATACATATAATGTTCTTATATACATATACATGTATATATATTACTTATTAAAAATATGTATAATAAAAAAATTGTTTCAATATACGCGGTTTCTATTTACGCGGAGTTTTCAGAGAACGTAACCCCCGCGTAAAACGAGGGACTCCTGTACTTGATTTCATTATTGTTCGTGATTATTGTTAAGTTATGTGTTAAGTGTAGTGTGTTATTATATTAGTTATATTGGTTTTAAGTAGAGTACGGACAATAATGTACAAACGTAAAAGTGGTGGCGTTGTGTGTGCCGTTAAAAACTGCAAAAGCGAACAAAAGAAAGGAAATATAAGTTTCTTCGCATTTCCGAAGGATATAGATCGGTAATAACAAATTAATGCTTATATTTGTTTCATTCAGGCACGTGTTATATAATTTTTAGTGCAAGAAGATGGGCCACGTTATGTGGTCGGGACGATTTGTTACATCGACTCGAAACTCTTTATATGAATCATGGATTATGTGGAGGTCATTTTGAAGCACGCATATTTCTTAACGACCTGAAGAATAGGTTACAGCCTGACGCTGTACCTTCGATTTATCCAAGCCTTGAAGGGTCATCCACTTTATCAGACCACACAAACGGGGTGTTTAATGTCCCAATCATTAAAATAGATTTAGAAACAAGGAGAGGTAACTTTAGAACTTTTAATTTATAAAATAAATGGATATTTCAGATATATAAATAATTTGATTTTCCTTATGATTTTCCCTTATAATGGTAATTATGTCTTAATACTGTGTATTATAAAATAAATTCACGTTTGTATTAAACATAACATTACACACGACATCTACATGTACTTATTTCACTTAAAGGTAACTGCACGTACATATTAAAGATTTTTATGCCCGTCACAAAAAAATACATGCCGGCCCTGAGTTACATACGAAACAATATGGCGCGAGGTCATGAAATCTAGCCTATTAAGATCAAAGGTTCCGCCGACAGATATTCTTCCGGTTGTTTACTATTCTGTGAGTTATATCTTGGGAAATTAGTATGAAATTGTCTAGCGTACCGACATGAGTTTGTCAAGGAAACAGAAGATGCTATTATGTGATAACTCATACTTGCGACGTTGAAACGTTGACTATTTTACCGTCGTTGACGCGGTTTTCTCCCGGAAATCTAGAACTTAGTCATATTTGAGATTTTTTAATATGCTACCGTGTAAAAGAGCAAAAAAACAGTCAAATAATGCTATATATGAAAAAATATGGCGAATTTCATCATTTCAATTACGGGCGTCACGTTTGTTCCATGGCTACTGCAGAATGTCACCAACGACATTCGACTATATTGTGGAAGCTATAACACCCGAACTACAATATGTTCAAGACAGGCTGGCAAGGCGCGTGCGCGGTCAGCACGACGGACGTAAAGATGCGGCAATATCAAAATATTTGATATGATCCGTCGTCCGGTGCGTCGACGGATCCGTCGACGCACCGGACGACGGACGAACGCTGTCACGTAGGACACACTCATTTATTTCAAGCTGTTTGATATCGGCGGGTTGTCGGCCTTGACGCAACGGACGCAACTGACGGACGTGACGGATGCACGCAGGACACCGCGTAAATGAAATTAGCTCGTTATACAGCTCACTAGAACTAATGTCCTTCGATTCTCCTTCTTCGATCTTTAAAGGTAGTTTTCTAACTCGTCGCAATTATTCTCAAGTTCTTGAGTATTGATATATTTTAAATTTTGTAAATTATACAAAAAAAATAAAATAATTGTTATGCATAGTTAGTTGCTCAGATCGCTCTTTTAAGGAATTTATTGTTACACCTAATACTACGTTGAAGAAACTAGTTTTAAAAGATTCCATTGGGTTTTGTGGTGTTTCATCGTCATGTTCATACTCAAACTGTTTCTTTTACTTTCTTTTTTCGACGGATCCGTCGACGCACCGGACGACGGACGAACGCTGTCACGTAGGACACACTCATTTATTTCAAGCTGTTTGATATCGGCGGGTTGTCGGCCTTGACGCAACGGACGCAACTGACGGACGTGACGGATGCACGCAGGACACCGCGTAAATGAAATTAGCTCGTTATACAGCTCACTAGAACTAATGTCCTTCGATTCTCCTTCTTCGATCTTTAAAGGTAGTTTTCTAACTCGTCGCAATTATTCTCAAGTTCTTGAGTATTGATATATTTTAAATTTTGTAAATTATACAAAAAAAATAAAATAATTGTTATGCATAGTTAGTTGCTCAGATCGCTCTTTTAAGGAATTTATTGTTACACCTAATACTACGTTGAAGAAACTAGTTTTAAAAGATTCCATTGGGTTTTGTGGTGTTTCATCGTCATGTTCATACTCAAACTGTTTCTTTTACTTTCTTTTTTCGACGTTTCTAATAAATCATTGAACCCTTTATCAGTTCTATAATTTCTCTGTTAAATTCTCTAAAGCTTTGATAGCTGTTGCCACCTCTAGGTCAATATTTTGGAGCATTTTGCTCACCACATTCACTCTGTTGAGTATGTCGTACCATAAAACAAGCCCACAAACAAAGTTATAATTTGCAATTTTACTACATAAATTGTTTCCTTGGCATTTTATTAGTTTGTCTGTGGTAAATTTCACCAATAGGAAATCGTAATAATGCTTCCACTCGAGATTCCCAGCGAGTATCTGATAATGGTTTTAACGTGATGTTTGTCACGCATTTTTTTTTAAATATTCCATCTTTTGGTGGATGCTGCAAAAAAATTGTATAATTCTTGAACGACACCGAAAAACGAAATTGTTTTGGAATTAACTTTTGCAGCATCGTTCACAACAAGATTTAGGGAGTGAGCTGAACAAGGTGTAAAAAATGCTCGTGAATTAATATTTAGGATATGACGTTGTAACCCATTGTTCTTTCCTTTCATATTGGCTCCGTTTTCATAGCCTTGTCCACGTAAATTCATAATATCTAAATCGAATCCTTTAAGTTTTTCTACGACATAAGTTGTCATACCAGCTCCGGTTGAATCATCGATTTCCATAAAACCCAAAAAATGCTCTTCAATTTTAACAAGTTTATGTTGATTGATCGAGACGAACCTTATGATAATACTCATTTGTTCTACTTTACTGATGTCGGGCGTGCAGGCTAAAATGATATTTGGCTTTTTTAGCTAAAAACAAAATATTTTCTTTTATATTTAGCAATAATTTCATTTTGAATGTCTTTACTCATATAATGTATACTATTTTTGTTTAACGCTTTTTGCAAATGTGAGTATATTGTGACATCAAATTTGCCTAATAACTGCACTAGTTGTAAGAAATTTCCATTGCTTTTTGCGTATAAATGATCGGATTTTCCTCTGAGAGGGAGACATTGCCTTGAAAGGTACTTTATAATTTCAATGAACCATTCCAATACAGCATGCCAGTGTTGTTTTTCTATCTGAAATTTTTTTTCTTGTTGTTTGTCAATTGTGGTTTGAGATTTTAACGAATTTGCCAAATTTACCAATTTTTTAAAATTATTTATGTGTGCAGTAGATGTTTCATGACTTTGCAAAATATTAGTCAAATTTCTCCAATTTTCGTATCCCGTTGTAATTAAGCTACTTAAAGTGGTGTCAGTTTTTTCTGTTGTGTGATATGTGAATAATTTGCAACAAAAGCAAAACACACTGTTCGATTTTTTGGAATAAATTAACCAATCTCTTAAAACTGATTCTGAATTCGGCATTTTGCGATAATAATAAGAATTACTGAATTTTCAGCCAATATGATCTGGTGGATATCACGTAGTATTTGTTTGCCTGGTTGGTCCCATATCAATTAGAATTTTTCTGTTTTTTTCATTTACTTGGGGTCATGTTGCTGGATCCTGAAGATCATTTAATAAATTCATATTATCATTGTCACTTGATTTTAATGTTGATGCTCTTGATGGTGACAGGACTGTTGGGTGAGGTTGAGACGATGATGCCTCTTCTGATTCTGAGGATGATGATAATATAGGCATTGTCGGTTGAATTATATTAGAAGTTGCCTGTTAAGATGTTTCCTCTTTAGAAATTAAATTTTTTTTAATTTCATTTTGTAGCTTGCTCCGCTCTTGTTCTTTTGCAAGTTTGCGTTTGCGATTTTGCGAACCAGAGGGTTTGGTTTTCTTTGAAGACATTTTATGTGTTATATGAATAATAAAATTAAAAACTAAAAATAAAACAAAAAACTATAAATAATTTTTGACCATGTATATATAATATTTATTATTTAATTAGTCAATAAAAAATAAAAATGCCGACCTGTTTTCCTTTTTACTTTCCGACTAGTAATCTAGAAGGAAAGTATTGTAATCGGCGGAAAAAAATCGATTTTTCAGTGGAAATACGCGTTGTGTGTATGTTCGAACGTATGTAAGTATGTATGAGTTATATCCTGGATACCACACGTGGACCAGGGAATGTGCTGATTGCAGCATCAGCACTATAGCGATAGAGTAGAATAATATAAAAGACCGCACACGTTAGATAAGAACTAATTGTTATTGTATGCGCGAGCCTTCGTAGTATCTATAATAATTCATTGTACTTAGTGTTAACTTAATTTTGTATCCGAAGTTATCGTAAATAAACATTTTTTTTTTAAATTCAACTGAAACAATGAATTTAACTGGCGCAGTCGATGAGGATTTTTGACCACCGCAAAAGAGGATAAAATTTCCAAATTTGTGGGTGAACATTTATTCTTCGGGTCGAAGAACCAGCGGTAGTTCGGTACAAAGTGAAGGTGAACGCAAAGTGCAGACTGGGAGGATAAAACTTTCCAACCAGTGCGACGACAGACCGGGAAAGAAGAACCAAAACGATCAAATTCTCGTGGAGGTGCCCGCTATCGTCATAGAAGATAAGAAGACGGCCGGACGGATCAAAATTTCCAAAAGGTGCAACTTTTGTGAGGGAAAACGTCAAAGTGATCAAAATCTCACCAAGACACCCACCAAGGTTATAATTAGGAGAACAAAGAAGCCAAGAAAGGCAAAGAAGAAACGAGAAAGCCAAGAAAGGCAAAAACAAGAAGAAACAAACCCAAACGATTAGGATTAAGGAATGCTACTCATCGTACTAATACTGTAAGTACCAAATTTTACTTTTATGAACCCTGACGAACTTGCTGACGCACTCGCCGACGCCCTAAGTACTATTCAAATCAACAACAATACCCAAATGGCTCCACCACAACCTGTACAACAACAGCAACAAGTTCAACAACAACAACCCCAACAGCCACCGCATCATCCCTATACAAGATAACCCAAGCAGAGATAACTACAATACCAACTTTTAACGGAGATCCCAACACGTTATCCTTATATGTCGACGCTTGCGAAGATCTGCTAAGGACTTATGCTGACGTTAGCAATGTTGCTAATCCGATAAATCCTTATCTGATTAAGATAATAAAATCCAGAATCACAGGGGAAGCACAGGCGCTTATTGGGTCCAGAAATCTACACACATGGCATGAGATCAAGAGTCTACTTGAATTATCTTTTCTTGATCAAAGATCTGAAGATTGTCTGCTTAACGATTTAACAGTGGAATGTCCGAGGAAAAATGAGAACCCGTATTCCTATGGACAAAGAATTAAAAGCATTCTTAACCTGCTTTTAACTAAAATGCAATCTGTTACACCAGCGGATCTTATTCCACTAAAGACAAGTTTGTATATGAACTCAGCATTGCAAACTTACAAGAGAGGACTTATAAAATATGGAAATCTAGGGGAATTAATGTACCTTAAAGACCCAAAAACTATGGAACAAGCAATGTCAGAAGTATTGGAATACCAGAACTGGCAATGCAATCAGAGTCAAATCATCCCTGGACACATGAGGACACCATCAACCAGTAATTCCTTTCCACACTACTACAAGCCACAAATTCCTTCTCAGCAATTTCCACAACAACCAATTGTCCTGCAGCAATTTCCACAACAACAATTTTTACCTAAACAATTCTTACCCCAACAGTATCAACCCCAACCTTTCCAAAGACAACAGTTTCAACCTTTTCATGTAAATCAACCTTCTCAATCCGTACAAAGATACCAATCACAATTTCCACAACGATATCAACAGCAATATTCTCCTAGACCAAAACTACCCTCCTTCAAATTAAATAAATCACCAGGACAACTAGCAGAGAAAAGGCAACCGAGACAGACACCCATGGAAGTCGATCGTTCAACCTTAGGAAAAGTGAAGATGACACCACTTGGACCATCATACCCTCAAAATAAATTTATGTTTGAAGAACTGCATCAGCAAGAAGAAGAGGACGAGGAAGAAGAGTACCACCAGTACCTTTACCCAAATGACTCCAACACGGAACAGCATCAAATGGAACCATATGTGTGGGAACCAGAAGAACAAGATGAAGATGAAGATGAAGATTTTCGGGAAGCAGCCTCAACCTCCAAGATAACATAGCAGTAAATGAAGATTTACCAAAATTACGCCTCAACCTCCAAGACAACATAGCAGTAAATGAAGATTTACCAAAATTACCCGACCACATCGAGTTTAACCACCAACATGCTATCCGTTTACCTTATATTTTAATCCCTGATATCAATGGAAAATTCCTAATTGACACAGGCGCATCCGCATCCTCAATTTCTAACCAATTGGCTCACAATGAATTTTCTGAATTTATTCAATATTCACCATTTTCTGTCACAACTATGCATGGTACAACTCACCATGACTATATCCTAGAAATCCCATCCCTACGTACATTCAATGCACACAAGCAACGTCACAGATTCAACATCGTTGACTTCTCCAAGAAATACGATGGTATCATTGGACTACGTTTAATGGAACAAATGGACGCAGTGATAGACTTCAAACGCAAAGTACTAAAAACCAAATTTACCACGATTCCACTACACTTCGAAGATCCCAGATTATCTATTGGATCTAGAGAAAGAAGATTGGTGAAGATCCCTGTGGATAGAAATCTTCAAGAGATCGTCATCAACAAATAACTCCAGGAGTCGAAATAACACCTAGCTTAACAACATCTCAAGATTATCAAGCATTGGTAGAAGTCATCAACTACAATGAACATCCAGTCCACATCAATTTAAACAAGCCCATAAAATCTGAAATCTACTTTATGGACCAACAAGACCAGGCAGAAGATTGTTATCAACACTACAATCCAGAAGTGATCCAGCAAATGCAGAAGCAGAACGTAGAATCAAAATTGCGACTATCCCATCTGAACGAAGAGGAAAAGAAAGCAAGTAAAGGTTTAATTCGAGAATATATGGACATATGTCATGATGATAGATTACCTCTATCATTCACATCCAAAATCAAACATCATATTCGACTGAAAGATGAGACGCCCATCTACATGAAGCCTTACAGAAAATCACCACTACAGCGTGAAGAAGTTAATAAACAAGTCAAGAAATTGTTAGAACAGAAGATAATACAAGAAAGTTGCAGCCCATGGTCAGCTCCAGTAGCAGTAGTCCCTAAGAAAGTCGACGCATCAGGAATCCAAAAATATAGAATGGTCATAGACTACCGAAAAATTAATGAAAAGACAATTGAAGATAAATTTCCAATCCCGAACATCAACGACATCTTGGACAAACTAGGAAGAGCAAATTACTTCACCACCCTTGACTTAGCATCCGGATATGACCAAATTGAAATGGAAGAACAAGATCGAGAGAAAACTGCATTCAGTACAGAAGAAGGACACTTTGAATTTACAAGAATGTCGTTTGGACTAAAAAACGCACCAGCTACTTTCCAAAGAGTGATGAAACACATACTCAGAGACTTCCTGAGAAAAGAAGTTGCATACCTGGGATATATCATCACCCCAGAAGGAGTCAAATCAAACCCGGATAAAATAGAAGCAGTGAAGCGATATCCAATACCAAGAACACAGAAAGAAATTAAGGCATTTCTTGGACTATTGGGATACTATAAAAGATTTGTCAAAGATTTTGTGAAGATCACTAAACCTATGACAAAACTTCTGAAGAAAGGAGCAAAAGTAGAACTGACGGAAGAATATAAAAAGACCTTTGAACTATGCAAGAACATCTTATGCAACGAACCAGTTCTAACATATCCAGACTTCACAAAACCGTTCATCGTTACCACTGATGCAAGCAACGTAGCAATTGGAGCAATCCTATCACAAGGACCAATCGGAAAAGATCAACCAATATCATACGCATCAAGGACATTGTCAGAAACGGAACAAAAGTACTCAACTATAGAAAAATAACTTTTGGGAATAATCTGGGCATGTAAAAAAATTCGACACTACATTTACGGCCGAAGGTTTACCATAGTCACGGACCATAGACCATTAGTTTGGTTACAATCATTAAAAGAACCAAACATGAAGCTACAAAGATGGAAAATTAGGCTCAGCGAATACGATTACGATATCGTTTACAAAAAGGGAAAAGCTACCAAAAATGCCGACGCATTAATCAAGAATAGAAATCAATCACCTGGAAAAAGATGACCTCTTATCAACAATACCTTTGATTTCAACAGAAGATTTTGACGACTGTATTGCAGACATTATTCGAGAAATAGAAGAGCTTGATGAACAAGAAAGACCAGGACCATCAGCACCAACATCAGGACCTATTGGCAAGAAAAGGATCAACAAGGATCAACCACCAGAAGTCGTAGAAGTACTAAGTGAATCAAGCGAATCTCGCCATAGTAATATAATTGTGGAACCAGCCCAATCAATTCCAATCACAGAGATGGCAATCGACACCCAAAAATTTCAAGTTTTTATCGAATTACACATTTATCCAACAACTGTTCATAATGACAAAAAACAAGGTAGAACCATATACCATGTGAAGATCAACAAGGAGAACATAGACGAAGAATTATTCAAAATCATGCGAGGCATCATGCCAAAAGGAAAATATTACATCTACACCAATGATGAGATCTACAGACAATTATGCAACATTTATACCGAACATTTTAACGACAACGGACCCAAATTGTACAAGTGTACGAAGAGGGTACAAATATTGGAAATAGCTGAAGAGAAGATAGAAGCCATAATGCAACAACATGAGGGCAAAACAGATCACCAAGGTATAAATGAAACATTAAAACAACTAAAAAGAAGCTACTATTAGCAGTACATGCATACGGATGTCACTAACTATATTAATAAATGCGATATCTGCAAAAGAAACAAATACGATAGACCACCGAAAATCCCTTTCCAACTGACTGACCAGGTCGACAAACCATTTGACAAACTCTATGTCGACACGATTTCCATCAACTCAGAAAACTTTCCCACAATCATTGATGTTTCCAGTATCCATGGAACCCATGGAACCCCGAAAGAAATTTTCATGGACAAAGGATTAGAATTCAATAACCTGACGCTGAAAGAATTACTTAAACTACACAAGATCAACCTGCATTATACAACGCCACAAAACCCAAATTCCAACTCTCCAATAGAACGTCTCCATTCCACCTTATTGGAACACATAAGGATTATGAAGAATCAGAAGACAACACAAGATCCCAAATTACTGATGAAATTGGCAATTCTGGCTTACAACTCAACTATTCATTTGGCAACAGGAACAACACCATTTGAACTTCTATACGGGCACACGAACGCAAGAGAACCACTGGATCTGTACTACGATAACACCTATTTCCAAGATTACATTCAAAACCACAAGGAAAGAACTAGGCATCTTTACGACCAAATAGCAGCTAAACTACAACAGAGAAAAGAAGCTGTCATCCAAAAGGCTAATGAAACCCGAAAAGAAAAACAATTACAAGTCGGACAGCAAGTATATGTAAAACCATCCAAATACTATACGCAAAAAACAAAGGAACGTTACTGGGGACCGTACACTCTTATAAAACTAAATGAAAACGGCACAGTAGAAGTCAAAAATAAGAACAACACAATTTTAAAATATCACATAAATTCATTAAAACTTGGACCTATTCCAGAGCCCTTATCGGAAGAGGATTAGCCGAGGTATTAAAGGTTGAGAACCAAGTAGGACTCCTACCCCTAAAAGAAGGACTGGCTTACAACACCGAAAACCAGCACGAAGTCATCATTCAAAATGACTATTCTAGCCTACTGAAAATATGGGACAACTACCTACAACAAAAATCTGAAATATCTTCTACCGAAAATCCGCATCAAGAATACTCAGCTTTAATACAACTACGACAAGAAGAGGAAAAGAAAATTCAACAGTTCATCAATATTATCAATCCCTTCAATCGACAGAGAAGAGGAGCATTCAATTTCCTAGGGAGCATAGTCGAAGCTATCACTGGAAACATGGACGAAGAAGATGGAAGAAAATACGAAGAACAAATTGCCGAGCTTCAAAACAACCAGCAAACCTTCAAGGTAGCGTTCAAATCACAGTTAAACATGCTGAAGAACGTAACCACCCAGTACGAAGATAACATCCAGCAGATGATGTTAAACCAACAGCGTATCACTGAAGAAGCAGAAGCACGCCAAAAAGTCATGGACGCTTTCGAGATGACTAATTATCAAATCCACCTTCTGACCACCATCAGATTAGAAATGGAAGAGCTTGTGGAAGCACCAAATATAGCTAAAGTCGGAATATTACACCCAATGGTCGTAGAACCCATGTTGCAGATATCGTTCCCACTGCCGACAACAAGCCGACATCACCAACAATGATAAGGCCACAATGGACTCTTATGCCAACCAGGCATATCCCTTGCAAGAAATACCATCTCACTTGTAATCGACGGTATTTTTGCAGCTGGCCGTGGAGGAGTTATATCCTGGATACCACACGTGGACCAAGGAATGTGCTGATTGCCGCACACGTTAGATAAGAACTAATTGTTACTGTACGCGCGAGCCTTCGTAGTATCTATAATAATTCATTGTACTTAAATAAACATTTTTTTTTAAATTCAACTGAAACAACGAATTTAACTTATGTATGTATGTATGACTGAACAAGATTGCGCCCAAACGGAATAACGGATCGGGCTGATCGGGGTATACATATTTAGAATTACCAGGGGACGAACTATATTGTTTTTGGTGACAAGCTGACAACCGGAAGTGGCAGTGGCAAATGTTAAATGCATTTTCTTAGAGATTTATGCAATTTTGACCAAATTGATACCAGTGACTCGAATAACATATGTATACAAATCAGTGGTATGAACGGTTTACGGGCTATAATTGTTTATAAAAGCAGTTTGACAGAATCCACAGCCTTCGTCGCTGTATTGCAAATTGTCAGATTTTGACAAACGTCAGTGCCACTAACACGACATGACATCAACTTTCATGACAAATGTCATTATGTCATTAACAAAATTGAATATGTAATTGCAAAAGTGTTCAGACACTTAATTGTGCCAACGATGTAATCGAAAAGTTGGGTGGGGCTCACGCCAGATATTTTATCGTTTTGTGTCAAAGTGTATTTTGTACTGACTAATTATATAATATTCTTTTATTAATGAAATGAAAACTTTTAAAGCATACCTAGTTTCAATTTATAAAGTATATAAACGTGGGTTGGTGAGTTGATGAAACAGGCTCTAACTGATTGCAATTTTGTTGAGAAAAACAGGAATAGACCAGCAACACTCGACAAAAACATGCACTCTGCACTCTGACTCTCTGAGAGAATTGGGGGGATGTGTAGCACATACTGTATTTAGTGGGGATAACTGATTTTAGTTGGGCGCTATTTAGTCGATCACGCCGAATTACAGATTTCTATGCGAGCAGTGTAGAAGCATAGGGGAAACACAAGTAGTTTCCTTCCCTGGAACCAGCAGCGTTGCCTGGTCGTGCATTTTACACCACATCTGGAGTTTTGAAGCAGCATTTGGTGTATAAATTATATAAATTTAAATGCTTTATATAAATTTACAACAAAAAAAAATTCAGAAATATAGATTATATAAAAATGATTTTGGAGCCCCACAAGTAGTGCGCCCCTAAGTCGTGCTTACCTGGCTTACCGGGTCGCGCCGCCCCTGCGTGGTATAGGGTAGCTCCTGAAGACAGTTTTAGGGGTAAACGTCATGTGGTCTATAGCGTTTACCCTCACTTTGCCTTAATGCCTGTTCGGATATTCGCTACGCTTTTATCAGATCGTTGAGTACTCATTTTAGCACAACAGAAAGTGATAATTGAGTTCTGTCGCAATAAACTGCATGTCGAAATTCCAAGTGAAGGCATTGATAGATGTCACCGACTGGGCAAACATAATAATAAAAACAATCGCCCGATAATTGTAAAATTCACCTGCTATAAATACCGAAGAGATGTGTTGACCATTCGCAGGAAGCTGAAGAACACAAAATTATTCATCGCTGAGAACCTTAACAAAGATATAGACTGTATGAGACTGCATTGAAGAGATTTGGAAGAGAGAATGTTTGGACGAGGGACGGAACAATCTTTATCGAAAGTGGTGGAGTCAAGTGTAAGGGCCAGACAATGCAAGAAATGGAATCATTGAGCGGCAATATCCCGAAAGTCAATATAAATATGAGTACCGAGAAACCCGTAATAAACAATAGCCAGAAAACTAAAGCTAAGTAGTACTAATACATTATATTCTTGACATCGCACATAGGGGTATTTGAGCATTCTAGGCGGAAAAACCACCTTAAATCGACTACTTTTATCAGGGGACATTCCAGTGAACAATATGCAGTACTTTAGTACTTACCCCCTCACCCTTTTCCCATGCACCCTGCGTTGGCAGCGTAATTTCTAATTCGGTTGTCGAACATAGCATACGTGTCTGTTCTTGGCGATTCTGTGAAAACCTTAACTTTCAAAGTGAATAATTATTTTTCTACGTTAGTCTTGTGAGAAAAGGTGATGGATTCTGAGTCTACAGGTAATTCTCTATTTTACTGCAATATTACTTTTTCTATTTTATTCTATAAATGGGCACTTTTGATGATGTAAACGTAACATATGTAATAAGGATGATTTTTCAGAGTCGTTTATGTTCATTAAGGTATTAGTTACAGTATCGGGATAGATCCGGTGTTAATTCTTATTGATATTACAACTTTAGAGTATTGGGTATGTAGAAAATTGATTATCATTACAGTAACACAGTTGTAATAGATACTTGTTATAAAATATACGTTGACAGTTTTTGATATACAACACGTCGTTTTTGTATCGTAATATATTAATAAAGAAACCAAAGTTATTTATGAGCCAGGGTTTCATTCCATAATTCACAGGGTTTTATAAATGAAAACGTTTGCCGCGGAAAAGCGCGGATGAGCAAAATCTCAGTACTTAATTTTATTATTTTCCTACGAAAACCTGTGAATATGTTGAATGTATTACAAAGTTAGGTTTTGCTTATTTCATGAGCGGTGGGTACTTCGGGAGTACGGATAGTAACACACAAATACTTATTCCATCTCATGTAAACTTAGAGTATGCCAAATTTAGAAAAAACTAAATTCTTTAAAGGAACAACAAAAGGGCATATGCCACTTCCAAATGTGAAAACGCTTTGCGTCTGACACCGTTCCAAGCACTGAAAATGTTCATAGATGCTGATTTAACACGAGGACAATATGAAATAATTAGAAATACTAATAAAAAGTTCTTCCCGCGTTATAGTCTAATACAGCAAGCAAAAAAAGAGTGTTATCCGCCCACAGAAGCGTGCACAGTGACGAGTATTAGCGCCGAAATCCAATTGCAACCTTTAGTCGATATTACGGTTAAACGGTTATCTGAATTCCTTGAAGAGGTCTTATCAGCAGAAGTAGAGCAAGAAAGGATTACATTAAAAATTATGTGTAAATGGGAATGCGGTGTATCGCAACAATCACAGTTCAAGAAAATTTTGACGAGGAAGCTGATTCACATGCAAATATTTTTAAAAGCCGTTTTGTACCTGTGCGATTAGTTTGTGGCAAAGATTCTGAAAGAGTACTGTGGGAAAATCCAACACCATCTCCACGGTTCTGCCGCCCAATTAGATTCCGTTTCGTGAAAGAGAATACCGATATCACTAATGAGCAGATCAAATACGTCCATAATTCCGTAAACTCTTTAACCTAGCGTTTCCCAACCTTTTTCAAGGGCGGACTCCTAGCGCCACCTTACCATGGTCCGCGGACCTTCAAAAAACTTTTATTTCCGCCCATGAAAAAGTTGGGAAAGGCTGATTTAATGACATAAACGACTTTGGACATTCGCAGGTGTTAAATTTGTCGACGAAGTTAATTGGTGTTTGTCCAAAAGATTGCTTCAGCTTCTTGAGAAAATTTCTTCCGGTGTATAACCCTTTGGACATTCATTGGTGCAGTATTTGCTTTAAAAAATTGAGTTTGCCCGATAAGTTTAATTGGTGTTTGTCCAAAAGCTTCCTTCAGCCTCTTGAGGATTTTTTTAATGACTTAGATGAGATTGGACACTCGTAGGTGGTAAATTTGCCGAGGAAGTTGATTGGTGTTTGTCCAAAAGGTTGATTCAGCCTGTTGAAGAAATTTCTTCCGGTGTATAACCCTTTGGACATTCATTGGTGCAGTATTTGCTTTAAAAAATTGAGTTTGCCCAATAAGTTTGATTGGTGTTTCTCCAAAAGCTTCCTTCAGCCTCTTGAGGAATTTTTTAATGACTTAGATGAGTTTGGACACTCGTAGGTGCTAAATTTGCCGAGGAAGTTGATTGGTGTTTGTCCAAAAGGTTGATTCAGCCTGTTGAGGAAATTTCTTCTGGTGTACAACCCTTTGGACATTCATTGGTGCAATATTTCATTCAAGAAGTTGAGTTTGCCAGATAAGTTTAATTGGTATTTGTCCAAAAGCTTCCTTCAGCCTCTTGACGAAATTTTTAATGACGTAAATGAGTTTGGACATTCGTAGGTGATAAATTTGTCCAAGTAGTTGTTGTAGTAGTTCGTGGAGTAGTATTGCTACTCCATAGGTCTATTATCGGTTGCTTTTTATCAGCGGACCCCCTGGCAAAGACCCACGGACCCCCAGTGGTCCGCGGACCACAGGTTGGGAAATACTGCTTTAACCCATTAGTGCACCAAGTTAAATTTTTTATGGAAATCATCTTTTCTGTAATTTTTCTGAATTATATGTATGCTATTTGACCAAAATAGCTTACTTTGAGTGTGTACATATTTTTTATTTTTAGTTATAACCCGTCCCTTAAAAGGGACTCTATGCGTAGAGGACACTAGAGTAATAATCACATGTATGTAAACCAAACTTTACTCCAACACTTAAATACATGATTACCTATACTACTAGCACTAATATATTATAATAATAGATAGCAACAATAAATTATTTAGAGTGATAAAGTTTGAAACAGTGTTTCGGATATAGTCCAATGTCGCACTTTACACAGGTAAAATTGTCTTTTTTCTTACATCGACGATCTGTCTCACAGAATCGAATCAAGTGGCCGATGTTGTCATATCGAATTGCCGATGGTGACCCAGGTACACACCTTTTTCCTCTGGAAGCTGTAACACCATGTGTCGTCAATAAGCTGTTCGCTATATATCGCCGAAATTTCAATAACGATGAACAATTTCCATCGGTTGGTTTCAATTTTCTCATTAGGAGCCAGCTATTGACAACAGATGCATCTAAAAGGAACGAAAATATTGGCCAGTACCATTTTCGAATTCTCATGCGTGTTCTATATAGAGCTACAAGACCATCCAACTTATCGACCCCACCCATTCCTTTGTTGTAGCTTTGTTTCATTTCTGGCTGCTCTATACTTCTATGGGGTTTGCTTTCTCTGCACCAGCGCGTAGTGCTGACAACATTTTCGTTTTGAAAGTCAGTAGCCATTGTCACTACTTTGTTATCTTTCCACTGTGCAAGTAGAACTTCGTCACTTCCCATGAACTTGTAGGTACCTCTAAGTTGTTTATTCCAATATTTTTTATTAGGAAATGGACACCGTTCTAGTCTCGTTGAGAAAAGAAAGTAAACCAATACTTGTAAAATAGTTGTCAAAATAAATTTTATATCCTTTATTTTCGCCAATTCCAGCTTTTTCAATTAGGTCTAAAATCACGTTTTCTCCTAGTCCAAATTTATTGTCTTTGTCCTTTCTAGTATCTTTTCCTGTGTAAATAGAGAAACTTACCAGATACCCTCCACTTGTACACAGGGACCAGTTCTTAAAACCAAATCGAATTGGTTTACCTTTTATATATTGCTTTGCAAAATGTTTGCCATACTAAGGTATCATGCTCTCATCTATAGATATGTTTTCGTCAAGCCCGCCGTGTTTTTTGAAGTTTATATTTAGTCGTTCAATGAATGGTCGCAGTTTATATAGTCTATCATTATTGTTAGAGTTGTCATTGAAATGAATATTTCTAAGGATTGTCTCAAATCTATTCAATCGCATAGAATTTTGTAAAATTTTTGGTACATCATCTTGGCTGTTCCACAGCATCCGTTTGTTCGGATACTTAACATAACCTGACAATAACATACTTCCCAACACTACATACAGCTCTTCAACGGTTACATCAATATGATTGTTTTTTTGTTGGGAGTACATATTTGTCTGTTGCAAAATATTTTCTACCACGTCGCTTCTTCTGCTTCATTGGAATGCTTTCTGGGGTTGCATGAGATGTTAGTAGTACAAATTGGAGTAATCTCTTCATTCCATGCATATGTTTTTTGTCGCTTTTTATCGGGACGCTCATATTGGTGTTGAGGAGGATTGAGTATTCTCTGCAAATGTGCGAGTGGCAGAAGATCTTCCTCATCGAAATCATTGAAAAAAGGGGAAAGAATGGCTTTCTGTTTTTTTTTTGATACATTTTCTAATGCTAACAAATTTTTTGATTCAGATATTGATGCAGTTAATAAATAGAGAACTTTTATACCAGCGCATTTGGTCTCTTGCAAGGCTATTGTTCGAGATATTCATCCCAGTATCTCGGAGGAGGTTATCCTCAAAGAACTCAAACCAGATGATGACAGTGAGATTCTGTCTGTTCGCCGTTTAAAGAGGCGGATTGTCTCATCTATTTCTGACGAATTTAAGTTTATTAATACTGCTTCCATAGTGGTCACTTTTAGAGGTAGAAATGCCCCTAAAGTTGTTCGCTTATTCTTTAATGTTCTTTGTTCGGCCGCCTTGTCTGCCGCCATTTCATGTATCACCTGTGATGATACCCTAGGAAGCGATCATTTCCCTATTTCTGCATCATTTAATACATCAACGTTAATTAATAGTTTCATACCACATGGTTTTGGCACTTTTAATTTTAATAAAGCTGATTCGAATGCCTTTTCATTAAATTTGTCGAATTGTCTCTCTTCGTACAGCACTTTGGATTACGACAAATTTACTGTTGTATTAAGGAGGCCATGACGGCTTCCATTCCCAGAAAGCGCCGTCGTCATTCAACCAGTCAATATAATTGTCCTTGGTGGAATGAGGAGTGCACACGAAAGATTATGGAAAGAAGAATGTATATTGATTGACTTTTACAGTAGAAACCCCACTCGCCAGTCTTTCGTTGCTGTCAAAAAATGTATTGCCTCCACAAAGAAGCTTCTTCTTCGCAAAAAGCGTGTTAGATTCCGTAGATTCTATGAAGGATTAAGTAGATGATCCTCACTTTCTAATATTTGGAAAACTTTTAGAAAATTGAGTGGTTGTCGGGCAATTCTTTCCTCTTTAAATTACAACTCATCATAGATGTCTGAATATTAAATCTCGCCTAAGCCCAGACTATGTCCAGGCTTTCATAGAAACAGAAGATGTGGGGATTCATTTGGACCATGGTGAGATAGAAAAACTTTTTTCCTTACCAGAAGTTTATTTTGCCTTGAATAATCCCAAAAATACCACGCTGACGGGCCCCGTCGACGGAATGTCGGAGTACATTGTTTTGCCGGAGCCGCGCCGTGTCGTCGGTGTTACGTCACAGGCGTCATAACATGAATCGTGTTGCGACACGGTTACGGGATATTTGGAAAATTCCGGTTTTAATTTTTCCAATAAAACATTTCCTTGGACATTCGAAAATAACCAAAACATTTACTCCCGTCATCTAACAATCCCTTATAATATAGTGCTGCAAATTCACCTTTTCATTCTCGCTTTCTCCCAGTTGGATGCACACTACATCTTCTCATTTTCTGTACAATATGGGTTCCTGACGTTTCATCGTCAATAGATAGCTATTGCTATAGCTGCTCATTCTGTGCGCGAAAACACTATATCCCCGTTGTAACATGAATCGAAACGACGGTACGGCGCGGCGCCGTCTGTCCCGCACCCGCTCCGTGCCGTAGCCATTCCGGTTTAGCTTGAATCATCCTTAATTCACCCTCCACAAGCCTTTTTCGGCCCAGCAGAAACGTGCAGAAAGCACCCATTTTTTGACAAATGGAAATTTCGTCTGCGCCGTCACTGGTTGATCGGCCCGGCGCATCTCTTCGGAAAATCGCTTTTTTTTATACCTTCGCCGCGAATATAAATTAAGCAGAAATACATCGGACGTACCTACAACTTCACTTTGTTGGCCCGTTTTCTTTTTTAGCCGGGAGAGCTTAAACATATAGCTCGGAGCGATCTGTTGGCGTTTCCGGTATGCTCAACATTTTAGGTTTCTGGTTTGACGTTACGGTAAATGGCAGCAAAACAAGTTTCGACAAAAATCGATTTTTTTTTATCTAAAATTGTTTTCAAGGAAGTTTTTTCGCTCCACACTCTGTCCGAAGGGTATTTAGAAGGACCTTATCGTACCATAGCTTTTTATAAGGTCAGCAGGACCCGATGAAAAATGTAAGTTTTTCATCGATGAAAAATGTAAGTTTTTGACGTTTATCAATGGGTTTGACGAACCCTTTAGTCGAAGAGGTGAAAAAACGTGATTTTTCTCAAAATTGACGCATTTAATTTACAAGATATCGCCTAGTCCACGCGGGATTGTACCCGTTTTTAAATTCGAGCGTCAAAAGTAATATCGAAAAGCCCAATTTTGCAATTACTCGATCGCAAATGTTGGCAAAAGGGTCGTTTTGGCTGCTTGGAAGTTCGTAATTAGTATACTGTTAGATAGAATAGATTGCAAATTTGTTTAGACACTCAATGCGTCAACGATTTAGTCGGAAAGTTGGGTGGGGGCACCCCGGATATTTTTGTACGTCTTTGGCTCTCGATTGGTACTAAAATTTTCAAGGGAAAGAACATCAACTATTTAAAAAATACTATGTCAGATCTTGACACTATTGCTGTATCTGTTATTGCTGGAAAGGTAAACCCGTTATTTTTGCTTCCTGTTTCCTGTGTTTTTCCTGTGTTTTTGCTTCCTGCTTCCTGTGTTTTGCACCCGTTATTTTTGCTTCCTGTTCATCACAAGCCTCCGTCAGCTGGCCTATATAATATAATATTCTCTTTTTGGTAGAGAATTTAATCAAAAGAAGATCGTTTACTTTAATGTGTGTGTTCCCTAGAAGAGTCCCTATATAATTGTCTTTTTCAAAATCTTCAATGCAATCAGAGTCTGATGACACTTCACCTTTTCTTCCTTTTGTTAGATTTCGCGGCAACTCTATATCTGATTCGGATGAGGAAGTTTCTGCTAATATTTTGCTCTTCGTCAGTTTCTTCTGGTTCCTCTTCTTACTTCTTGGCAATCAGGTTTCGGCGTTGGTTTGTTTTTTCAGAAATAAAACTTTTACGAAGATTTCGTTTTGTAATTTGAGTATCTAGTTTTGCCTTTCAGATTTTTTCCAGTTCCTCAAGTCTGTCTTTTTCTGGTGTGCTGGTATATATCCTCGATTTTCCACTTTCGAGTGAGATTGTTTTTTTCTAGGGCCTGCATGTGGGTAGGGCCTTATATCCGATGGTTTCAACGTGATCACCGAAATAATATAATTTTTTTCATTCGCCTTTTTAATTAATTCGTCTAATATACTTTGAATACTGTCTAAAGTTGAATGCCTACCAGCAGGATCTGATGTTATCGATTTATGATCATGTTAGAAAAGTCATGTAATAAGAAATTGTCACTCACAGAAGATGGTAAGAAGTCGTCAGCTGTAAGCACTAAACTATTGATGGGCCATATCCCGGTGCTTGAATAACTTTTAACAATTTTGTTCATTGAAAAACTCTGTAGGTATGGATCCGCGGAAAGTTTGGCTACTTCATAAATGGTGATAGTTTTCCAGGGTTGCTTAAGATGTGATCATTGAACGACTTCTTTATTCTTGATTTAAATGGTCCAAAAATTGCTTCATCATGCGGCTGCATCTGATGGGAGCAATGCGGTGGAAATGAAAGCAGCACAATTCCATTTACTCGGGAATACAAAATTGCTTTCAAAGAAATGTGTGTTTCATGGTTGTCCATAATTATCAGAATTTTGCTTTCAGTGTTGCAACTGGTATGTTTCTGGATGTATTGCAATACTTTAACAAATATATTAGCAGTCATCCAGACTGACCTGCAAATCCAATTGCTCATGTTACAACCCCATACATAAACTGGTCCTTCATTCTAACTCTGGGGAAAGTGTATACCGGTGGAATGGTATTGCCAGAAGTGGATATTATTCCGCACATTGTGACTAAAGTACCTCTTTCTGCCGATACGGACTGACCTAAACCTTTTGACTCTTTTTCCGCGATAACTTTCGGAGCTTGAACCACTGTCTGAATTCGAGTTTCACCGATATTATAAATATTATTTGGTTGAAAATGATATCTTGATTGAACTTCGTAGTAATTATTGAAAAATAAGTCAACATTTGCTTGATTTAAGGCTGAAGCTCTAGCCATGCTGGTATTTTCGGGGTTTTTGTGGGAAAGAGTGGGATCTCGCCGCATAAATGAGTTCATCCATTCTTTTCCGGCCATCTCATTTTTATTCCAAGACAGAAGATAATTCTTGCCAAAACGTACGGCATACTGGAACGCCAGCTTTCGAGTACCTTCACATGTGAGTCCATAAAATATTTTTGAAGATCGCTTTAGTTAATTCTCTAATTCACTTTCTTCATTTGTAGAAAAAACTTTTTTTTAATTGTTTTCTTCATTATCGTTGCCTGAATCATTGCCTGTTTGCAGTGTTAGTTTCTTTTTCTTCTTAACCCTATCGTAAAGTGCAGATTTTCGAATATTGTATGAACTGGCTGCAACACGTATTGACATTCCTTGGAAAACATCAGCTACCGCCTTCTTCATATCTTCCTCAGAAACCTCAATTGTAATTTTTTTCTCTTGTATGTGCGTAGCATCCTATTAAAAAAATGGGACTGTTTTAATATAAATTTTTGATGTTATAAACACAAATCATTCCAAAATAAATTACTTTTCTATTTATTTTCCAATTGTGGGACGGCCCCGGACAGGAAGTGGGGCAATCTCGGACAGTCCGAACGTGCCCCAAATAAAATATCCGGGACTGCCCCACTAGGTACATGAACGCGTTGCTTCAACGCTATCATGAATGCATTAACAACAGCTTTGTTCGCTGTGTAAATTCTGAACACATTCTATACACGTTCAGAACAAATTCTGAACTTGAAAACTGCGCATGCGCTCCTCCGAACATGTTATGTTACTGTGCAGCTCTGCGAACGCGTTTAGCACAAGTAACAGTACGTACATCTTCCGTTAGGTCGTGTATTTGTCGGTTTGTTTTGTTTCAGTTTGAATTTTACCGGCACTACTGACAACAACTTTCGACAACTTGCATCCATAGATCATCTCATCTAGTAGTGGCCAGCAGTTCCAAAATGGCTCAAGCTAGTAAGATTAATATGACAAAAGTTATTCAGTGCTAACCGATTTCTTTTTGTCAAGATTTGGGAGAGTTTATAATTTTATCATCAACAAATGAGGGAAATACTGACAACGGCTTCAAATGGAATCATCAGCAAACATTATTATTTTTGGATCTGTATAAATTATATAGAAAGCAGGTTGGGACATTAAAAATAAAAAAAAACCTAAAAAAAATGTCTGAACAAATTAGCAGAGAAATGAGCGAAAACACAGGGCGCAATATAACCACTGCCTATTGCGAAAACAGGTGGAAACACCTAGAGAGAACATTTAAAAAGTATGTGGATAATAATAATAAAACGGGAAGGGGACGCCGAGATTTTAAATATGCAGACATGATGCATGATATACTAGGAAAAAAGAAAAATATAAATCCTGTTTTGCTATTATCAACAGAAACAGTTGATCAACCAACTCGACCGGACGAAGAAATCATTAAGGCACGGGAAGAAACTGTTCCTGCGGAAGAACTTAACATTAATGAGGTAGCCCCACAGGAAGAAGAAAATATAAACAAAAGGGTGCAAAACAGAAAATATGTAAGTCGCAAAACGAAAATTGATTATTTAAAGTTACTTCGCGAAGATCGCAAGGAGTATTATGCTAGGAGGTTAGCACAAGAGGACCATAGACTGGCGATATTAGAGAAATATTTAAAAGAGGGAAGAGGTGCTGATGTGACAATTACAGAAATATAATTTATTTGTTGCTATTTGAGGAATGTCTTTCTTTGTGGAATTATATTTTTTGTTTAATAATACAAATATATTTGTCGTTGCGAAATAAGAGAATAATTTTTATACTTATGTTAAAAATAATATAAAGAATATACATTTTTTTTATTTATTTTGTTTGATTTATTTTATTTCTACATATATGCACTAATAATAAGTAAGTATTTCTTCAAATAAAGTGTACTTAACAAAATAAGTAATAAAAAAGGACGTTTAATAATTGGCCAATTCTGTATCAAAGTTACTATGAAAGTGAAGGTGCTAACACAGGGAGAAATTATGGTCATATAGTTTGTGCTAACTTCCCGTGAATGTCTAAATATAGACTGCAATGTCCACTGCCAGCAACCATAAACTATATGACACAAACTTCTGCCCGGTACTGACAACTTTATTTTAGGAGCAACTTTGGAGTATAACTGTGCTGTATGTAAAGAATACAAAAGTACAGAAATCATTATATTTCAAGTTGTAAGGTAGCCATCACTTCATTTCTCCTGACAATCCCATCTCGATCACCATCATCTTCATTTTCATTACCTCCTGCCGGTGCAACGGGATTTTGAGGTTCAAGTTCTTCGACAATTTCAAAGTTCTCGTCCACACATAAATTGTGTAAAACAGCACACACTCTTATAAAGTGGACAGTGACCTCCATTTTTCGTAATTTGAAATGATACAATGGTCGAAACCGTTGATACCTTCAACAACCCAAAGCAATGTTCAATGACATATTTATTCTTGGATATCACAAAGTTGTAATTAGCTTGCCTTCGAGTCCTCGATCTTTAAAGGGCGTCAGAAGGTGACGAAGGTGACGACCTGAATCACCTATAATAAAATTATTGCTGCATTTGGCTGCTGATGTTTCGCACAGCGGAGATGCCCTAAACACACGGCTGTCATGCACTGAACCTGGATATCCGATAAATATATCCCTGATTTGACGTTGATGATCACAAACAACTTGGGCCTCTAAAAAAATAAAACTTATATAAGCATTTATCGTTAAATAGTTTAACTGTGTGGAAAAAAAACATGTTTTCTATTCAAATAAGAATCAGGATCCTCCGCAGGTTTGTCAATCCTTATGTGCGTTCCATCTATGACACCGACAACCCCAGGTTGGTTTTTTTGTTCGAAAAGCCTCATCAGTGGGCCATTTGATGACTTCTCGAGATAAATTACTTAAAAAGTAAGTCAATCATCTCACAATTTTATGCAATGTGCTTTTGCTTATACTAATTCTGTCGGCAACATCTCTGAAGGATGCAGCTTCATTTGCCGCAAACCATAAGAATACAGTTATGTATTTTAGTGGTGTTACTTTTTTCACTTCACCCTGCTGGTAATGATAATATTCGAACCGTGTTGTCAAATCGTGACTGACCTCTCTACTTAGGCGAAAATGCTGGCTGTCTATATTGCTTATCAGTGAATTCCAGTACCGTTTCTTCGAAATATAACTTTGCTTTTGGTACATTTGTTTTTTTCTTTTATATCATTTCTATTTCTCCTTTTTTATTCTTTATTATTGTTTCTATGTTTTTTTTTTTCTTTTTTTATTGTATGAAATTCTTATCATTATCGGTGTATTTTTTTTCTCTTTCTTTTGTCCTACATCTTTTGAATTTTTTTCTACAATTTTTTGTGTGTCTTTGCTTTTTCCGTTATCACATGCCACATCTTACTATCCAGGATGACCGTTCTCCATTCTTTCACCTCCAATCCCGCGATGTCTTCGTGTACTTGGTCCTTCTCATCTTTGGTCTTCCCTGTGGTCACCGGTCTCTGGTGTCCAGTCTATGATCTTCCTTATCAGTGACTCAGGCTACCTTCTTTTGATGTGCCCATACCATTTCAGCCTTTGCGATTTAATGAATCTGACAATAACTTTGATGTTGTTCTTCTGCAATATTTCATGGTTCATCAATGGTCTAGCCTCTCCATCCTCTGTCATCGCTGCCCCTAATATCCTGCGCATAATTTGTCTTTCCATTATTCTCAAGGCTTCCTCATCTTTTCTTGTCAGCACAGGAGTCTCCGCTGCATACGACATTGCTGGTCTGATGGCTGCTGTATATATTTTTAGCTTTGTTCTAGTGCTCAGATTTCTATCTTTTAGGAATTTTTTTGGTATTTCCAGTATGCTGGGTTTCCTGCTTTAATTCTTTCTGATACCTCTATTGTTCTTTCATTTATATCGTTGATCGTAACACCCAGATATTTAAAAAAAAATTTTATTCTCAGGAAATTGTGGTTTTGTACTTTTATACCCTTTATGCCTTCTGTCTGTCTTCTGCTTACCAGCATGTATTTGGGTTTCTCGGTATTTATTTCCAATCCTCTACATTTTGCTCTCTTCAAGAAAAGTGTCATAGATATTTCCAGGCTTTTCCTATCTCTCGCCATCACGCCCACATCGTCCGCATATCCCACTATTTGTGTTGCGTTCTTAGCTATGCTCTGTCCAAAATCTGTCGCCTTCACTGCTCCGTCAAGAGTGATATCAAATAATAGTGCCGATAGTGCGTCTCCTTGTGTTACCCCTTTTCGTATGTTTATATCATCAGTACATTCTTCCGTTGTTATTACATTCGCTCTTGCATGTTTCATTGTCATCTCTACCAATCTAATGATTTTTGCTGGTATATTCATTCGTCTCATATCTTCCCATAGCTGTCGTCTATTTACATTATCAAATGCCCCCTTGAAGTCCACAAAAATCATGTACAGGTCTCTTCCATGTTCGTAGTGTTTCTCTATTGCCTGTGTCATTATGTGGATAGCATCTATAGTCGATTTCCCCCTTCTGAAACCGAATTGATATTCTCCCAGTTTTTCATCTGCATACTCCTCCAATCTTTATCGTATTATTGTCGCTAGTATTTTATAAGCTGCATTTAGAAGTGTAATTCCTCGATAGTTTTGGCACTTGGATTCATGATTGGTTTGAGATGGTGTTCCATTCGTCAGGATCTTCTTCCATCCATATTTTCACTACCAGTTTGTATATTCTTTCCAGTAATTCATCTCCATTCTTTATTAGTTCATTTACTATATTGTCCTCTCCTGCTGCCTTTCCCTGTTTCAATCGCTTTAAAATTTTCTCGATCTCCCCAAGTGTTGGTGACTCCTCTTCGATATCCACAGTACTTTCCTCCCTTTTGCTCTCTGTGTCACGTTCTTCCGTTTTGCTGAAAATATCCTTATAGTAGGTTGCCCATTCTCTCGTGTCTATTTTGGTTTTTGTGCTATTTCTTTGTTTCCTCAATTGTTGAAAAAGTTCCTTATTGTCTCTATTCATTCCTCTTTCTTCCTTCGGCAACATTTATTCGACTGTTTCTTTTTTATATTATATACCTGGCGTTCTTTTTGATCTCCAGTCGCTATCCAATTCTTCCATGCTTTATTCTTTGCTTCCGTTTTGAGCTCACAGTCATCATACCAGCCTTTCCTTTTATTCTTCCTCATATGTCCAATTCTTTTCGCTGCTGCTTCCTTTATAGATTTTTTATCATTGTCCATTCCTGTTCTATGCTTTCTCCTTTCCTTTCACTTAGCTTTCTTCTTATATCTTCTTTTTATTCTTCTCTCGTTTTGGTGTGCTTCGGTCTTTCGTTGTTCCATTATGCTCTTTTGTCTCCGTACATCGAATTATTTTCATTTTTATTCTTGTTATCACAAGGAGATAATCTGTATCTGCGTTAGCTCCTCTATAGGATCTGGTATCGTTAATTATCGTCATCCTTTTTTTTATACTAATACATGGTAGATCTGGTTTCCATTTGTCGTTCCTGGCCTCATCCACGTTATTTTATGTTCTTTTCTATGTTTAAACTTTGTACTGACTATGAATGTATTTGTGAGGGTTGCCAGATTACATAGCATTTTGCCATTATCGTTTGTCGTGCTGTGAATTGTTTCTCTGCCCGCAATGTCTTCATTATACTCTTCTCTTCCTATCTGAGCATTGAAATCCCAAATTATCGTCATTATATCGTTTTTCGGTATTTTTTCGCATATTTCCTGTAGTTTTTCGTAGAACTGTTCTTTTTCGTCTGGTCTGGAATCCTCCGTTGGGCATATGCATTTATTATTGTTATGTTTGCTTGTTTGTTCTGTATTCTTATTGTTGCCAATCTTCCATTTACTGCTTCGAAATTCATTACTCTGTCTGTGCTTCTTTTGTTAACCGTATAAGCTGTTTCGTTTCTTCCTTGTTTGCCTTGACCAGAGTAGTACAATGAGTATCCTTCTCTCTTATTCTGCCAGTTCCTTTCCATCTAATCTCCTGCAGTGTTGCAGGATTTCCGTTCTGTATTTCTTCATTTCTCGTGCTATCTGCTCCATTTTTCCTTCTTTCAACATTGTTCTCACATTCCACGTACCTATTCTCATCTATTCCTCACTTTCTTGCTCTTATCCCTCTGTTTGTTCCTCACTGGTATGCTGTCTGTATGTATCGTTTTCCCGTTTTCCTTGTTTCTTGCCATATTGTCTCCTCCCGTTTCTCGTCCCTCTTCGCTATTTAGTTTTTGACTCTTTAAATTGCTTTGTTCTATTTTCTTGTGCTCCGATGGGTGATCTTTCGCTTATGGTTCTACCCTTTTTTATTTCGCTCTTTTCACCTTCATTCTTCTTTGATGTTTTGTTCACTTCACTCTCTTTTTCTTCCTCTAGCAATTTTTCCATTGCCGTTTCCCTTTTTCTCCGATGTTTTTTTTTGTTTTTTTTATTAATTATTATTTTTCTTTATTTATTTATTTTTTTATTTTTATTTTTTTATTATGTATTGTAGAAATGTATATTGGTATAGTTATGTCAGAATAGGTTAAGGAGGCGGAAGGGTTATACTCTTCACACGCTAGGGGCCCTTCTAGGTGTTTTTCACAGAAAATTGGCTTCCGCGGCCCCAAGGAAGTGTTGGGTATAATTGCTATTACTATTTGTTGGCGAAACAACTATTCGCTCGGGGCAAAAAAGCTCCGACCGCTCTAGAGTAGTAGAAAATTTCAATCACTCACCTTTTGATTCCTTTCTAATTTTTCTGTTTTGCTCACTTTGCCTCCGGTGGTTGGAGGGATCACAAAATTCTCTTTGTTTTGGCACCAGATTTGTTTATTTTCGCTATGTGTTCGCTGAGTTTGTAGCATAGAACTATAGACACCGTTTTCACACACCTCTATCACACAATTTCAGAATATATCTCTGATCTATACCGATCATAAACCCCTCGAGTATATCTTGGGAGAAAATAAGAAGATACCAACTATAGCAGCTTCTAGGCTACAGAAAAGGGCCATAATTCTCTCTGCATACCAATAACAAATCAAATATAAGAAGGGAACGTCCATATCTAATGCAGATGCACTGTCAAGGTTACCCCTACCAGAAGCTACGGAAACGTTCTATTCATGGAATCTTGGATTGGACCGATGAGGCACCATTGACAGTTGAAGACCTCGTAGATTACACGAAGATAACCTTTTGGTACACGTAATGGATTATACCAAGAGAGGATGGCCGAAACAGGTAAATAATGAAGCCCTGAAGGGACATTTCCTTAAAAGAATGGACCTTTTACTGGATCGAGGATGTCTATTATATCGAAATAGAGTTGTTATTCCGTACCAGTTGAGATACAGTATTCTCCAACTATTGCACGAGGAACATCCTGGCGTAGTACGCACAAAAATGCTGGCCAGAAGTTACTACTGTGGCCAGGAATTGACAGTAACATTGAGAGTTATGTCCCCAATTGTGAGGTATGCATGAAATATGCTAATCGACAGAAAGAAGTGGAAATTTCATGGCCAAAGACAACACAGAGTTGGTCTAGATTGCATACAGATTACTTCGAGAAGAAGGGATTTTACTTCTTAATTGTCGTGGATGCCTACAGCAAGTGGCTTGAAATTAAGGTGGTTAGTTCAACCAATTCTGACGAATGTATAAAACATCTTCGAGGATTATTTTCTATCTTTGGCATTCCAGATAAATTGGTTAGCGACAATGGGCCTCCGTTTAATGGCCAACAGTATAGACAGTTCTGCACTAATAATGGTATTAAGTGTACGCTAACACCACCATTACCCCCAAGTCAAACGGAGCTGTCGAAAGATATGTACAAACGGCCAAGACCGCATTGAAGAAGTTTTTAGAGAATACTAAAGAGTTACCTCTAAGAAATCCTTTCAGGTATGGTTGGATAATTTCTTATTAAAATATCGAATTACACCCTCAATGGTAACAGGATTTAGTCCAGCAGAAATGCTACTAAAAAAGGTTCCAAAACCCCGTCTCGACTTACTGAATCCTACGGAATTAACAAGGAGACAAGATAGAATTAACAATTTCGTTCAAAGATTTAATAAGGGGGGCGAGGTGATGGTTTACAGTAGGAGAAATAATGGAAATATCTGGAAAAAGGGAATGATTCAGCCATGTAAGTACTTTTACATATCGAGTCAGACTTAATGGAGAGGAACGGTATGTCCACATCGAGGATTTGAAGTGTACAAAGAGGAAACCGAAAGAAGAAGACTTAACAAGAAAGCGAGAAGGACTGACACATAAAAAATAAGTTTCCAGAAGAAATTGAAACTTATGTTCCAGCGCTACCAAGGTGTGAGGATAGTCAACAGCAATTGGAAGAAAGATTAGAAGAGACTGATAATGAGATTCCCAGTGAAGCAATCTCTAAAAATGCCGCAAAACCAGATAATCCTCCGATTAATCCAACAACCCTACTCCAACACTGGAGACGCAGTTCCAGAGTAGTAAAAAAAACCTGAGAAACTAAATTATACAATAATCTACAGTTATTTTGCTCACCCGGAAAATATTTTACTTACGATGTTAACAGATACAGATCCATCAGAGAACAGTTCAAGCAACAGAACAAGAATATCCAAGTCCATCAGAGAACGTGGATATAAAACGATTATGAACACCAGGAAGTCCCACACAAACCAAGAACTTTCCGAATACCGCCTCTGAACTACAACGCGTCAGTATACCACGATCTTGTCAGTTGGGATACGTGCGATGTGACAGAGCCTCCTGTTTTATTTGATGTCCCACAACAGGACCTGGAAGACTTAGTTAATACTGGAGTAACTAATTTAACATGTGTGCAATACCCATGCTACACACAGGCAGTTGAACGATGCGTCATGCGTGTTGCGGAAGCCTCAGACGCAGTATGCGGCATGGATAATAGAGACGGTTTCATCGGCTCAATATTGGAATCACGAAAATTGATGCCTAAGTTTGAAACCAAAAACGATTATAAGATTAGATCATAGTTAATTTAAAATTTCATCCGTATTATTTTTAATGTAGGTTCATGAATAGATTTATATAAAATGCAATTGCGTATTTTCTTATTATAAATTGAATACAACATTATTAAAGCGTTTTTGGCAGCAGAAGTTTTTGTCATTTTCACAGATTAAAGTACAAACCAGAAACAAAAAATAAAATTTACGTGTTTTCGTTCCACCCTAATATACACGTCTCCTCTTCTATCATACCTTGTTCTAGATAAATTTATGCAAACATTTTTTTAAGTTCTCCTGTTGCTGTATATATAAAAATATAAAAATTTGTCAATTTTGTCAACCATTTACGCTACTCGATTGAGAGTACATACTGTTCACTGTCGCCCAATAGCCGATCAAAAAAGTGCCTGGAATTTAATTTATTTCACCCACTAATTATTAAAAATTTGCCCTGCAATAACTACCGCAGGTAGGTGAAAATCTCAGCTATCTCGAAGGGGAGTTAACCAATTATATCACCGACTTAATACCCGAGGCAAAGATCAACTGCAAAAAATTAAAATCTAAAGGCCCATCATACTCATCTTTTAAAGTAAAAGTGGATGCATCACTCATGGATACTCTCCTGGACCTAGATTTCTGGCCTGTGGGAGTGGGAGTCAGAAAATTCATTGTGCGACGCGAGTGCAATCGGTTCAGAAATGAGCATCAAACATCAAAATTGGAGAACAATTGTGTTTTTATTAAATACTCAAAGCTTAATGTCAAAAATTGCGTCTCTAGAAGTAGATCTAGCACACCATAATCCTAATGTCGTATGTATTACTGAAACGTGGTTAAAATCAGATGAAATAATGGCGATCGGTCTCCAGGATTATGTGCATGTATGGAGTTATGGTAGAAGAACGCATCGCGGTGGGGGTGTGCAATATTTGCCCGTAATTGTTTAGATATCCAACCTTTGAATGTTTTAGAATTTTGTGTTGAGAAGGATCTGGAAGCATCTGCCACGTGTAGCACATTTATACGTAATTTAAATAGATTACTGAACTCTTTATATAAACCTTCCGTATCGTTTATTTTAGCGGGTGACTTTAACATCAACCTCTTGGAGAATAGCAATAAATGCAATGAATTTACTAATTTACTTCAAACTTATAATATTAGACCTCTAGCAAATGAATTTACCAGAATAGGGGTTAATTCCGCTTCCATGATAGACAACATATGCACAGACTTGAATCGCGATTTTGACTGTAGCGCTGTTGATGTGCATTATTCGGATCATCGACTATTGCTACTCCGCGACACAATCAAAGAAAACAAAAAAATCACACCTACATGGACTGAAAAACGAAGTATAACATCGGCCAATCAGACTTTATTTAAAAACTATCTTGCAATGGAAGATTGGAGGGCAATGTATGAAAGTCAGGATGTCGATGAAATTGAACATTTTCACGAAACTTTGCGGTATCACTTTAACATATGTTTTCCATTAAAAAAAGTATCCACCTTGGATCGAAGTAAATGCTGGGTGAATGCTAGTGTAAAACAGTCAAGTCGTGAACTCGGGGATTTGTACATTCTCAAAAAAAGATACCCTATATTAAACCACAATTATAAAATCAAAAAGAATCAGCATAATCTTCTAATAAATAACGTAAAAAGGGACCTGGGATATTATAAAAACGCTACAAAATAAGAAAGGAACGAATTCAAGCAATATAGAACTTATTAAATAATGAATTAACATCTAATCCTGATGAAGTATCACAGCAATTCAACGAATTCTTCTGCAAAAATCCGCATGAATTGACCGAAAACATTAAATCCATAGATATTGGCAAACCACATCTACCACAATCCAAATACATTTTTTTTATTCCCATACACCGAACACGAAATGTTAAATATATTCAGCAAATTAAAAAATAAAAAGTCAGCAGGTCCTGATGAAATTCCTTGCAATATCCTGAAGGACTGTAAAAGCCAACTAGTCGGACCAATAACATGGTTAATAAATTGCTCGTTTAGTCTCGGTCGTTTTCCAAAGAAACTTAAAATTGCGCGGACCGTACCCCTATACAAAAAGGGGGACAGTGTCCAAGTCCACAGTGTCCGATTATCGTCCCGTGTCTTTGGTTTCCGTTCTGTCTAAGTTGTTTGAATATGCAATGCTAGAAAGGCTACAAAATTTTATAGAAAAAAACAAACTCATTGGTGACCATCAACACGGATTCCGCAAAAATAAATCGACAATTACCGCAGTGCTGGACTTATACAACAAAATATTAAGCGACTGGGAGCAGGGATCGGTGACGGTGGCCTTCTTTTGCGACTTGAGCAAAGCATTCGATTGCGTTCAACATTGCTCGAAAAGTTAAGTTCACTCGGCTTCCGCGGAGTGGCTCTTGAATGGCTCACTTCGTACATGTGTGACAGATACCAGTTTGTCCAAATTAAATATCGATCAGGAGACCTATTCTACGATGATAACGACTGTCGCTATCGCAATGCTGTTTTGATTCGACATGACGTCATATTTCGATATCGCTATAGGTTTAAGATTCTCTATAAAGAATACTACATTACCGGCGGTGGTGTAAGTGTCAAGTAAAGTGTCAAGTTTAGAATTGTCCGATCTAAAAAAATAAATTTTAGGTAAATGCAATAAAAATTGTTTGAACAAATGGAATTTATAGATAAGATAAATTAAGATATCTTGAACATGTTATTTATAAGTCAATTTCACAAAAAAACTTTTTCTGCCATAATTACAAAAAAAGTTAAAATGAATAATAATTAGTTATTTAAACAATAGGAAGAAATTGTTTAATGAATGTCACAATAAGACAATAAACTGCCATTTTGAACTCAGAAAACAGAACTCAGACGGATTTTCGAGAAAAACTATTTATTTAAACAAATATAATTTGTTTAAACAAAAGGAAATAAATTGACAAATTTTTATAAACACTACACTAAATATTAGGTAAAAGAGAATGAAATGATTAGAAGAGTTAATTTTATGAAGATTTTTTTTTATTTAAGGATAGTTTTCAGGGTGGGTTGGGGGCGTCAAATCCATATTCTTCCCTGGAAAGTCCTTTACAAGTGTTATAACTTTAATCTAACGTTTTCCCAAACCCCGAACAATTATTCGAAAAATACCAAAAAAATCTTTTTCTCCACAGGCACACCAAATAACAAAATTAAAAAAAAAATTCTATTATCACAAAAAAATTGCAATGCATTTTTGAACCACCCTACTCAACACGCTTGCTAATGTACTACTTCACTATATTAGTATAGTGGTTTCTTTAGAGAAACCACGATAAAAAAGCTAAATTGTTCATAAAAACTATAAAAAGTGAGGTTACGTACGCGTATCGATATCGAATCAACTTAGCGACACCTCCGAAGCACTCGCTAAATTTATCGACATATCGAGAAAGTGATGACGTCAGTCGATATCGCAAAAAATGCAGAATAGGTCTATCGATATCGCTACGTGTTCGATAAGACGTATTGCGATATCGCTAAAAGGCGTAGAATAGGACTCCTGGAGATGGTAATAAATATATAAAATCAGACATTTTACCTGTGACGATAGGGGTTCCACAGGGTTCAATTCTGTCTCCTTTACTATTTTCACTATTCATTAACGACATTGCGGAGTTTTTGAAACGATACTTTTCTGTCAATTACGCCGATGACACTAAAATAGCCGTAACAAGGGGGAAGAATGATAGCGAGGATGCAGCGCAGCTTTGTTTTGACAGGACAAGCTCGTGGTTTTCAGCAAATTTATTATCATTAAATGTAGCTAAATCCAACCGGCTTATTTTTAGAACAAACAATGTAAATATACAACATTTTGATACATACGTAAACGAAAATACAATCAATATGGAACAGTCAGTAAAATTTCTGGGCATACACCTATCTAAAGACTTGAAATGGGAAATTCATTGTGAGGAATTGTCGAAACGAATGAGTAAAACGGCATTTAAACTTAGATACTTAAGAAACATTCTAGACATCAAAACTCTGAAAAGTATTTACTACGCGGAAGTGCAGTCCTCACTTTTATATGGAATAATGCTGTGGGGCTCATCGACCAATGTGTCAAATGTTCTAATATCGCAGAAAAGAGCACTGAGATGTCTGATAGACGCGTCCCAGACAACATCTTGCCGACCAATTTTTAAGAACGTAAATATTGACGGTTAACTCCCTGTATATAGTTGAGGTCGCATGCTACACACATGAACAGCGTTACAGCGTTACAGATTTACAAAACAAGAGCACTGCTACGACACCCGAAGTAATCACTTAGTCGCTCCGCGTCACCGCCTTGAGGTAACTTCTCGCTCGCCAAATGTGAATGGAGTGAGAATTTACAACCACCTTTCAGATTCTTTAATACTAATGTCTACAAATTTGTTTAAAAAAAAGCTAAAACTATTATTGCTGGATCATTGCATATATACGTTCGATGAGTTCTTTGCTATAACCTTTGTGTTGTATATGTAGCATAAGTTTTGTTTACTTTGATGCTTGATATTATTTCTATTCTACTGCAGTGTAATTTTTTGTTCTTTTCAGTACATCGTTACGTCTGACATGTCTCATGCATAATTATGTTTAAGGAATCAATAAAGTTTATTATTATTATCTTTAAACAGTTGAATGCAGATGTTGAAGTATACAGCAAAGGTTTGCATTACTTTCACGATCAGACATTAACACGGCAGGTGTAGGGTGTTGAGCGCTTACTTTTTGGCCGGGAACTTAAAAAGCCAACTTCACTTCAAGTTGGTTTGCGAAATATTAATGAGACAAATACACAAAGAAAAAAGGTTATTAAAAATTTGGTTCCTATAAAATCCGATCAGAATCCGATCCGAATCAGGCAATGCATGATCGAAATAAAGACGAGATCATAGATTCGATGTACATGCAAAGAGATCACCCGGAATATATTCAATTTGTTGGACAACCTGTTCATGTGGTTGTCATCAGCAAGGAACAGGTTAACGTCGTGAATAATATACTAAGACAAGATAAGCAATCACATTATATTTAGATGCCGCAGGTTCGGTCATGCATAAACCGTGCAAAGAAGGAAAACGAGTTCTATATTATACTGGTGTAGTTTTACTTCCACATAAAAGGGTATTCCCAATTATGGAATTCATATCTGCAAGGCAATATCAAAGCGCAATTTCGTCATGGCTTCTTAATGTGCAATATTTTTTTAAAACACATTTTAAGTGGCCCGTTTTTTTCTGAAATTGTGGTTGATTTTAGCTATGCATTAATTAATGCAGTATTATTATTATTATTAATTATTAATAATAATTTATGGGACCTCTCCTGGGTTTCAAATGATGATCAAGCATTTAATGTTTTTCTCGACCAATTCTGTTGTTATTATAATGCTTACTTTCCGTTAACTAGTGGTACTGGAAAGAAAAAAACTCAGGAGGGAGCCTGGATTACCGGTGAAATAGTCAGGATGGGCATCGAATTAAAAAATACGTTTTGGTTAATGAGGAACTGTGATATCCCGGGTACTGCGGAGGCATATAGAGCAAAGAAACTGTTGTACAAAAGGAAAATAAACGAAACAAAGGAACTGGAGTATTTTTCAACGGTAGCACAAAAACAGCTGTTGAGCAAATATGGCCCTTCAGTAGGCCAGCAACATTGCACTACAATGGGCCCACAAGAACACAATATGTTCTTCTATACGGTTACTTCTCCGGAAGTTTTTAACGTTATAATGGCACTAAAAATACTAATAGTGGATGATAGATTGGATGATATTTGTGTGAAGGTGGTAAAGTGTTCAGCTGAGTATTTATGCAAACCACTTGCAGAGCTGATGAATGCGTCGATTGTGGCCGGCCATTTTCCAGTGGCCCTGAAGACATCAAAAGTCATTCCTGTTTTCAAAAAGGGCGACCCAAACGCAGTGGAGAACTATCGACCAATAATAGTAAATAGCGTTTTCTCAAAAATTTTCGAGTCGGTTGTCAGTAAAAGGTTACTGGACTTCCTTGAAAAGTTTAATATACTGACGGAGAACGAACACGGTTTTAGACATGGACGATCGACGGAAACTACTACGACCCAGTTCTGCAGTTTGTGTATGGTGATTTGGATCAAGGTTTGTATGTTGTTGGTTTGTTTCTTGACCTGTCGCATGCCTTTGACAGCCTGGAGCCACACTTCGTGGTGTGGAAGTTATACGACATGGGTGTGCGTGATCCACTTCTGTCCTGGTTACACTCCTTTCTAACTGACAGGCGTATGAAAGTTGTTATGAGTGAATGTAAGTCGAGCGTCGCGTCTTGTGAGGTTGGGGTCTCTCAGGGCTCAATTTTGGGTCCCTTACTGTTTCTTTTGTTTGTGAATGATCTCCCGTTGTTTATGTCGTTTGTAAATGTATTCATGTATGTTGACGACACATCAGTAGTAGTGTCCGCAAAAACTCCACAGAACAATAGAAGCATTTCTCTGGTGGTGTCGGAAAAATAGGCTTGTTGTGAACGTAAGCAAGACTGTGTGTGTTCAGTTTGCGTCGAGAAGGGTGGTTGATTTGAATGTTGGAGATGGTGTGTCTGTGAGTGAGAATATTAAGTTTCTCGGGATAATGGTGGATGGACATCTGAATTTTGGGGACCAGATTGTGAATGTATGCGCGAAGATGAATTGGGCTTGCTTTGCACTTCTTCGCCTTAAGAATTCATTGGTGCTGCACGGTTTGCTGAGCGCCTATTTTGCATTGGCATATTCCGTCATGTCATATGGTGTGATCTGTTGGGGTCGGGCGGTAGAGTGGAAGCGAGGATTTATTTTTCAGAAAAGAATGATACGATTGATGTTCGGTCTTTCGCCGCGTGAATCTTGCAAACCCACCTTTATAGCGCGCCAATTGCTCACGTTACCCTGCATATATATTTTAAAGGCTGTTCTCTATGTGAAAAGTAATCAGCATCACTTTGCTGCCCCGAATCATCGATATGCCACGAGACAAGTAAACAAGTTTACGCTGGTCCCTCATTCATCGGCACTTTTTGAAAAATCGCCGCAGTATTCTTTTGTTCAATGCCTTGCCTGCGGATATGAGGGGTATTACTAATATTAAAAAGTTCAAAGTGACGGTAAGAACGTTTTTGATGGCCAGGGTCTACTATTCCTACCGGGAATATCTCGACGACTCGCCTACCTGAAAATATTTTATCTCTCCGGCCATTTTTATATGTACTTGTGGTTACAATGTTAGGACATTTTTTATGTTTTTATTTATCTATTTGTATCAAGTATTTTATATATTTCTCTGTACATCATGACGTATCACATCTACATTGTAACCAATTTAGCCAATCACATTACATTGTATCCTATTCCGGAGAATTCGATTCATTTATATGTCTTCACCCTATTACGTCCACTTTAACTACATTATCGAGAGCTTCTCCCCTGCATGTAGCAGTGATAGCAACATAAAAAATAAATATTTTTCCGATAAATTCATGTCGGCGCTACTTAGAAAGTATTTGGCATAGTATTTCCATTATGGAAATTTAATGCAAAATAAGTTACATGTACGACCTTCAAGATTTATTCGCACAATAGAGTAGTCCGGTGTTTTTCAAATTGTTGTTTTTCGCAAAGTAGGGATGCTACTGATCGCTACTTCACACATAAAATCTTAAACATTTCTTTAAAATAAGAGAAATTGTCATTTGAAGTTTGAATTAGAGTTGATCTTTGTGACGTTACAAAGATCGCTTAAAACGGGCGGCTTGGCAACGTTGTAAGTTTTCTTATGTTATGTTCACTCACACACGTTGGTTGACAAGTGTTTCGAATTGCCACGACCGGTCAGCTGTTTCCCTGTTGCCAGTGCTACTGGTGATCGGCAATCTTCGTGTGATACCGAGGGTGGTCGGTGAATTCAAATAAAATACACTTTTAATTGCAATTATCTCATAGAAAACCTAAACCAAAAAGCATACAGCTTTACGGTATGACTCCTGATAACTTGTATGGCAGTTTAAACCGAATATTTGCTCAATTTTTTACATGACCGTAATACCCTATTAGGAGCTATGTACTAAGTGTCCATAAGGCGTTTTCTCTCGATATATCCATAAATAGGTGTACCAGGCGTAAGTGCGTCGAACCGGAAGAGACATGGTTCAAAAGAACTAAACGAGTTCAAACAACAAAATTACGCACTGCAGTAAAAGAATTTAGAAGGTCAAGTAATGAGCGCAGTGCAAAAGAAAATTGAAAAGTCAACTGCGGCTGCAGTTAATCCGCAACAAATATCAAAAGATTACGTGGTGGTAGTATTTAATAAAGAAAAATTGTATTAGAGTAGCATATGCACATTATACAAACATAACAATCCAGTTGACATGTACCTAGATAATATTTTTAAGCGATTATTATTTAAGACTTCTATGTGCTATTGAAAATAGGGAATGGAATTCAGAAAGTTCATAGTGTCAGTACAATTATGAATATTTCAAACTTTTTATCGAAAGACATGTGTTTATATTGTGAAGACCTTACCTGACCTTACCTGCAAAAAGTGCAAAAAAAATGATTCATTCCATTTGCGCAGACGCATTCCGCAGCGATGCGTACACCTGCGAACTGTGCTCGATAGTCATTCAAGAGGCAAAAAACGGAAAGAAAAAACGATTAACTTCGTGGAAGTCGTTAAAATAAAGCGAATTTCAGCTTATTATAAAAGTCAAGAAAATATCAATTCTATCCGTCTGTCCGTGTGTGATGGCTAATGTGTTATGGCAGAGTCGGTTCGAGTTTTTTTTTATTTTTCCTTCTTTAATCTATTACAATAAACATCGCATTTCTGAATGGCGCCTTAAGCTTTTCTTGCAGAAAACGTTACAAAAACATTCAAAGTTTTTGTACTGATCATACATACTATGAGGGACTACATATATTATTGATACACTTTTTTTGCCATATACATCATACACTTCTCATCTATCATATCTAGTGTGTTCTAGTAATTGTATGCGACATATTTTCTTAACTTTTCCTGCTACCGCACATCCACACGATAGTGTTGAATATACAGGCTGTTTTCGAATGCTTCACACATTAACTTTTGAAAAAACGCATCTTTTTGTTGATTTTTCTGATCTTGTACTATTTACCTACTCGATTTAGAGCACTGTTGGGCGTCGACCAGTGCTGGAATTCATTAATTCATTTCACCCACTAATCGTTATTAAATTGCCCTGCAATAATTATGGTAGGTAGGTGGAAGTCTCAGATATCTTTTGATGTGTAAATCGATATGATTTACTTTCGGAAAAGGTTTGCACAACAGGATTTTATTAGCACTGTTCGCCGTCGACCAATAGCCAATGGAAAAAATACCTGAAATTCATTAATTCATTTCACCCACTAATTGTTATAAATTTGCCCTGCAATAACTACGGTAGGTAGGTGGAAGTCTCAGATATCATTTCATATATAAATCGATATGATTTACTTTCGGAAAAAGTTTGCACAAAAGGATTTACATAGCGCTGTTCGCCGTCGACCAATAGCACTAGTCAACAGTCAAAATGTACATTGAATGCGACTATTTTTTTATATATATACTAAGGCCAGGTAAACTAAAAATATGCATTAATTTTTTTTAATGGATACGTTTTCGAGTTATAAATTTTTTCTTATTTTTTGTTTTTCTTCGGAGGTAGTTCGACTATTTGGAGCATATCTCGAGTTAGGAACAGCCAATCTGGTCGCTCGGCACATAAAATTGAAGCTAATTGTATCACCAACAACTGTCACTCATATAGTTTTTCAGTCGCTTCAGCAGTTTTAGCGCAATGGGCCACGATATGATAAAAATTTGGCCAAAATGAAAATGGAACATTTACTCTATCACCTGCGAAAAGTAAAAATCTTGGAAATATAGTTAGTTTAATATTTTTTACGTAGAGTTTGAACTTTTACGAAGAGAACAAGGTATTTACGATAAAAATCTATGCAAAAATAGCGAAGTTATAGTCATTTATGATTGATAGGTACCAAACTACTACTACCAAACTGCTACCAATTCAACTTTTTCTCTGTTTATAAGTTTAATTTATTCCGCTTATTTTTATTGTGATGTTTTCCATATAAATGAGATTAGAAGTGAGTTTGATTCCTCCTTCGCCTTCTGTTCTTGTCGATATATGTTTCTTTTATGAGGAACCATAAATAGTCGCCCATCATTTTTTCATTCCAAAATCCCTGGTAGCGCCGCTCAATAGTCTTCATTTGCTGGTGGAAGCTTTCACCATGCTTGTCACTGACGTCACCAAGATTCTCAGGAAAAGAAAATCTCCACTGCTAGCTCCATGTGTATACCGTGTCCCATATGCTTGTGGCAGTATCAAGATTGGTGAGACAAAGCGCTCTGTCAGCGTTCGGGTTTCAGAACATGAACGTTATACAAGGCTGCGCCAGATCACCGACTCTTGCTGAGCACAGACACAACACGGGTCACACAATTCTTTTCGACCAAACAAAAATCATCTCCAGGGAATCACATTATTATCGTCCTAGAATCCGTAAAGCGATCGAAATCTTTAAACATCCCTCCAATCTCAATAGAGAGGAGGGTTGTCATTTGCATCATAGCTGGAAAGCACTTTTACGACCACCCCCCAATCGAGCTCCCAACCAATAGTTTCACTACCTGCGCAGGTGCCGGCGCGAGGTACCTATAAATACCCTCACCCTTCCACACACAGTTCATTCTCTTCGTAGCTGTCTTACTGTTACGTCCTGAAGATGCCTCTTGCAACAGAGTGCGAAACGATGACACTTTATCGTTGTTGATGCGCATCTTGGCGCGAATCAACAGTCAATGTTGTCTTCCGTCTACTCGTCTTCCGAAGGGATCCGACCTCTACCATGCACTTAAACTGCTGTAAATAACGGCCATAAAGGCTGAATTTTGGTAGTTTCGTACCCATCATCATAGTTGATCATAACTTCGGTATTTTTTCATAGATTTTCATCGTAAATACCTTGCTTGTTCTCTTGGTAAAAGTGCAAACTCGGCGTAAAAAATAAGAAACTGAAACTTCACTTGTACTAAATAAATTTCAAATTATGGATAATTGCACTTAAACCCTTGAAGCGATTGTAAAACAATATTAATAACACTTATTGGTGATTCAATTGGCTTTAATTTGATGTACCGCACGACCAGATTTGATGTTACGAACTCGAGATATGCTCCAAATAGTCGAACTACCTCAAAAGAAAAATTCATAACTCGAAAACGTATCCATTCAAAAAAAATTTAATGCGATTTTTGTATTTAGCGAACCATGGTATCTAAGAGAAAAATAGTGGCATCTAGTGTACATTTTTCTTTTATTATTTTGTTGACTAGTGTAGCCGATGGAATAAAGTGCCTGGAATTCAGTTATTTATTTCACCCGCGAATTGTTATAGTTTTGCTCTGCACTAACTATGATGGATAGGGGCAGGTCTCAGCTATCTTTTGATGTATTTATCGATATGATTACACAAAGGAAATACGTTTGTTTAACTCATTTTAGGTACACATATGGTACCCGGATGTTAAAAATACTCATATTTGATTAGTTTATTTGAGGCACTAATTAGCAATAACTATGGTAGTATAAGCGATGCTTGCCCTTTGGATTGGTGTTACACTTATTCAGTATGATTAAGTAGTATTGGCGATGGTACCTGAAGGTCTTACACTGCAGGTCCTACATACTTCTTCTATGGTATTTAAAAATAAGTTTACCGCTTTATTTTTATCTTGGACTTCAATTATATAAGAGGGATCAATAATTTCTGGCAACAGACAATCCATTTAGAATTTAAGCAATTTATCTTGCATGTTTGTTGCCCAAAAATGGTCATCCCTTTCAATGTACTCCACTTTCAAATCTTTTTCCGGAGATATCCACACAGCCAATAAACAAAGCCTTTTGTTACCTGGTCGCAGCTGGCCCTGAATTTGATAAAACCAGCTGTGGTGTTTGTTTATTGTAATTTGTTATATATGTAAATTGTTATATCCTCATCAATATGAAGATTAAACGCGGAATACGGACACTTTATTTCGACCAATATTTCTCCGTTCTCTCCAATATTCCGTCAGGTAACGCTCCGAGAAAGTGAAAATCTTCGTCCAAATAAAATCCACAGTGTTCAATTTTGACATTCATTTTCCAGCTGTTGTAATGCTATAGGTTCGTACAGCTTTCCGTGTTCGAGAGACATGGCTGATATGTTGTTCTTGTATCGGATAGCTTTAACAATCGAAGCACAACTAGTTTATGGCCGCTTCCTACCTATAGAAAAGAAATTTGATGGCCTGATTATCTTTCGGCGTTCTTATAACCACAATTCGCTGTTCGATTGCAAACGTGTTTCAAGTTCAAGTTACAAGCGTTCTTCGGCATTTATTCGCATATCTTGCAAATGTTCTTGCAATGTGGCTTCAAATTCTTCTGTTTCCATGTCAGGTTGCTGGCAATGGGTGCCATAATCATCTTTTGCCACAGAGTTCGGTTGCTTTGGCCTTATGTTTTTGTGTCGTCTTCTAAAGCCTTTAGCCTCAAAACAGTTGCTCGCCTCCGTTCTTTACTGCAGTGCGTCCGCTTTGTGCTCTTTGCAGCTACCACTTGATGTAACGTGTGGTGCGGAAAACCTTTGCTGTTATGAGCAACAACGGCAGCGTAGCAGCCGTTTGGTTCGGTCGGCTTTTCGAATAATTAATTATTTTGCCGCCAATCTACTTTGCTACAACAGAATGAAATTATTCTACTACATTGCTGTCAATATCATGAATCAGACTTTTGGAATTGTATGACAGTTGGTCTTGTATGCGTTTTATTCTTGCATAAAATTCCGTGCAAGATTATAGCCCAGTAAATAAATTTGGTTCTGTTACGCCATCTTGTTTATCACAAAAGTACCGATGACAAGTAGAATGATCCCCAAATACATGGTTTATGCTGTTACTCTTTAATAATTTTCTTAATTTTGTAGCACCCGATATACACAAGCTGGTAATTATACCTGATTTTACAGGAACTCTAAATCGCACTCTACCATAGCTTAGCTACTCGGAAACGTCTATCGCGAAAGACGGTACACATGATATTGTTCTGTAGCGTATTAGATACGTAAAAAGTCCACGTCCACATTCTAGACCACAATAAGCACACATACGTAGGTACATAGATAGGGACCAACCGCAATGTTAGCTCAGTGTTATGAATGTAGTTCATATCAAATAAAGAGTTAAAATCCAAGAAGTAATACAGTGTTTTAGTAATTGATCACCCAGAGTAAAGTTATTAAAAGAAGATAATCTGTGACAGTGGAAGTTTGTTTGTTTAGTTACGTTCTTTAAGTTGGTAGATTTTCAGCAATATAATTTGATTATGCGCTCTTGGCGCCATCTACGAGTTTACGTTAGAACTTGAGAGTATAGGACTCTGTTATTTGTTTCTTATTTTCTCTATTCTCAGCAAGCATTGCTTGAATTTTGGTTAATTGATGTTATATCTTTACTCGCCGTATTAGTCCGCATCTTTTGACGTATGACTCGTAGCTCCTGGTTTAATTTTTCCGCTGAATTTTCGTTCAACGTAAAAGCGATTTTCTTCTGGTTTGATGTTGTTGAAAGCTGAAATTCTGGCCGTAGGGGTAATTCGTAATGGCGCAGCCTTTGGCATTGTTAGTTTTTGCTTCGGATGCCTCCCGAATCTGTTGGAGCAATTTTTAGATTTAGTTTTTTTTTTTTTTTTGGTCTCGCACGTTGTAGCTGTGTTGTGCTGACACGCTTGTTTTAATGTAATATTTTTGCATCAACGATTTGTTCGGGGTCTTGTAGGTGTGGTCCTTGAAGTTCACGTGAATCGGTGGTTTAATTACCTTGGTGCGCCTCTTTGTTTCGGCTTTTTAATTCTTTAATCGCCACGGAGGGTGCTGTTTCTTGCCCGATTTACGCATTCTATATCATCGTTGGCTCTCCCCATCTCTCCCACCCTCAAATCAGTACCACTTTTGACTTGCCTGTGAAAGTATTGTCGCCTGTCCTGCGTTTTGGGAAACCTAACCTCACTTGGTCAGCTGTGTGGAGTTCACAGATTGACTAGCGTCTCCGTGCGGATTTATTGGTTAGTTAACCTCTTATTGGAATTGGATAGTTTGCTGGATTGCTGTTTTGGATCCTTTCCTTTTCGCTTTGCGGAAATAATTGACGGGGACAGGAGAAGAATCTTTCCTCAACTTTAAGCCCATTACGAACTAGGGTATATGTTTGTTTTTCGGTGGGAGCGCTTGCTTATTGTGGTGTGCATTTATTTTAGGCTGCTATTGCCGGCTTCTTGGCATTGGCATTCGTAGGCACTGCGTGGTCAATCCTGGTTGTTGGATTCCGCACCCTCTCTCGCCGTCGGGGTTTCGTCGGATTCCCCCTTGCGTCTCTATTTGCGGCGAGCGTCATTGGTGTGGGATTGCGCCATCCCTTTCCTCGTGGGAGACGTCGGTCGTCTGCGGTAACAGTTGCTGTGCAGAAACACGAGCAGCGTTGGGACGCCGTACTGTCACCTTTGGTCACCTTTGGCCGTACTGTCAACTTTGGTCAACAGGAGCTCAAGGTTTGCTTTACCCTTTCATAACTTTTCGGTGCGAGCGCCTTACGTCGTTGGAGTTTCGTCGACGACGCTACGTGTACTTCGACGGCGTATGTTCGTTGAGACGGTAGATATCGTCGTCATTAGTTTATTATTGTATTTTCTTAAACGATCAGCAACTTCAAGTGTCTCTGTACATTGTATTTGGGTCGTAACCTCACTTTGGTTTGTTTACATTTGGTTCAGCTGTTTTGGTGCTATTGGTTACTTTAATTAGTTTGATTTCAGTTTTGATTTCAGTTTCCCAAGTATTCTTTGCACTTAGAACTTGGGTTGACTTTGACTTTAATTTATTTTAATTTAATTTTCTTTTGTTTATTAAAAGTGAGGTTGCGCCCGCCCGCCATACCTTGATGGGTGACTGGTGTTTCATTATTAAATATTATTTGGTATCTGACATTTTGTGAATCAAGTTCCAACGCTTTACTTTTGAGTTTCGTTCTTATTTTTTTTTTATATTTTGGGAATTATTCCAAGATACCGCGGTGACTTCGTACTTGCAAGGACGTCTTCGTCGGGGTTGCGCTTTTGTCGCGGATTACTGTAATTTTATTTTTTTTCTAGTTTATTTACTGGCAATACTATTGCCTATTGCGTTGATAATTGATCTATTACTGTTGTCTGTGTTGGTGGATTGTTTTTGGAATCCAGCCAGTGGTTATCCTGGGGATTGTAGGCTGCGTTTGACGGCTGTTTTTCAGCATTTGTATTATTTTTGCTTTCACAGTTTGGATAATAAACACGATTAGCTTGTACCTTTGGACTCTCTGTTTCCTGTTGTTGCTTTTACCCATTTCTGCTCACTCTCAGAATCGAGTGTAAGTTCTGTGACGGCTTTTGGATTCTGTGGCTCCCATTTCCGGAACACCTTGTATTGGTTTGTATTTTCTCCCACGCCCCTCTCTCTCAGTTGGTTGGTGCAGCCCGAGGAACTATATGAGCACACAGGTAGGACGGTCGCAGATATTTAATTGTTGAAAATCGAGGTGTTTCAAATCTTAAGGTACTAAAAGAATATGATCTCTCAAATAATAGTGTATTACGGCACTTTTCAAATTCGACACCATCAGTAGCTATTTAGCACGGTATTTATTATATAGCGATGGGTGGTGTCGGTCTTATGCTAATCGCCCGGTGAACCGGTGTTGCTTCTAGTTTGAATTCCGTCGTTTACCTTAAATATCTTAACAAACACCTTTTATCTCTCAAGCGTGTCACTTTGGGCATTAAGATAGCAATCATGGTTGGGTGAAAAACACAGATTGTGTGGCACCTGCAGATGTCACATTTAACTTATCTCTATAATGTGTATCGTTATTATTTCGAAGTCTACAGACAATAATTACTTTTGACGTATTATCTGATCACAGCTAGATGGACGGACAAAAATGAACATCGATGTGTAAGTTGTTTACTACCATTTACAACATAGACCGTTCGCTCACCTGTCCGTTCGGTTATCAACTGGATAATATAAAAATAAATATCTAAGGTGGCTCTCACCCAACTTCCCGACTACATCGTAGGCACAATAAGGTGTATAAACACTATTGCAATTATTAAATTTTGTGAAGCCACACCCACTCTGGACTCTACCTAACGTCATTTAATGTCATGTCATGTCAGTGGCACTGCCGTTTATCAAAATCTGACAATTTGCAACCAACATGGACCAGACTCCTTCTAAACTCTTATAGCGCCTAAACCGATCGTCTCATTGATCTACAAATTTGTATACATGTCACTGTAGTCACTGGAGGATGAACTGATATCAATTTGCTCAAAATTGGAAACTCCTAAGAAGACGCACATCACATTTGCCACTTCCGGTTGTCAGATTGTTACCAAAAAAACAATTAATCCATTTCGTCCCCTGATGATAATACTATATATTCAGCAGAATTGACGGGTACCTACCGATCGAAGCCACACCCACTCTGGACTCTACCTAACGTTATTTAATGTCATGTCATGTCAGTGGCACTGCCGTTTATCAAAATCTGACAATTTGCAACCAACATGGACCAGACTCCTTCTAAACTCTTATAGCGCCTAAACCGATCGTCTCATTGATCTATAAATTTGTATACATGTCACTGGAGTCACTGGAGGATGAACTGATATCAATTTGCTCAAAATTGGAAACTCCTAAGAAGACGCATATCACATTTGCCACTTCCGGTTGTTAGATTGTTACCAAAAAAACAATTAATCCATTTCGTCCCCTGATGATACAAAATGGTTGCATTCAGCAGAATTGACGGGTACCTACCGATCTGTGATACTGTAACGATCGGTCAATCGATCGATCAATTGTCTTTTATATTTGTTTAGAATTTTAGAGAAGATTTTATTTTATTTAATATGTGCGTAACAAATATTAGTTGAAGAATGCATGATTGACAAGGCAGCGGATGTGCAACACGATCCTAGATTTCCGTGCGGATTAGGTCAACGTCATTGCTAGTCGATCTTTTTACCTCAATACAATTTTTATGGAAATTTCCCTCAAGACAATCGTGATATCGGCAAAAATCCATTGAGTTGTAGCAATGGTAATATTCAATATAAGAGTCTTGAAGTGCATGTGTTCGTGTTCGGGTTCTCTGTACGAACGTGTTGTCCGTGTTTTTTTGAACGTGACTTTTTTCTTTATTCGCCTCCTTTGGGTTAGTTAAAACAAATAACTAATATAATTTTGATAACGCCCTGACGGCCCGTCAGGGTTGTTACAATACCGATACGTAACAGTTGCGTATCTGCTGAATGGTGCTATAATGCCAAAAGTGGATTCTCATCCGACAGAGGGCACTTCTTAAAAAACAATTGACAACATCCGTTTAATCCCGTTATGTTATTTTAAATTATTCACCTATGTACATTAATTCTGGTATTTACGCACTCCAGTGTTTACGAGTTTACGATATCTGTATAATTTGATCCATCATACTTGAATCAGAAGAAAAGCAAAAAGAATTTCTAGAAGTAATTTCAAGTGACGTATGTGGCCCAATAACTCCAGTTACATATGATAAGAAGAACTACTTTTTAAGATTTATTGACCATTACTCACATTTCTGCATGTTATACTTAGAGTGAAGTCACAGAAAAGTTCAAAGATTTCGTGTAGTAACTGCTAATTTAATTCTCCAATGAAAGATTACGATGTGATAATGGAGGAGAATATTGATCAACAGAATTTAAGGTCTACTGCAGAAGTCAAGGTATAAAGATTGAATTCCAAGAAACGCAGAAGAAAATGGAGTTGTTGAACGCTTTAATAGAACCCTAATGGAAACTAAAAGACGTTTGATATATGAATTTAAACAACAGTTTTTGGGGAGAGGCACTTCGAGTGGCAGCATACTTAATAAACAGAAGGGAGACGCGTGCACTAAAAAATAACAAGACTCCTGCAGAGATATGGTATGGACAAAACCGAACATGAATAAAATAAAGTTATTTGGTTCAAATGCTTACAATTACATACAGATAGAAAGTCAAAACTAGACGAACGATCCAAAAGAATGATCATGATAGGATATACAGACAACGGATATAGATTATGGGATCCGCAATATCAGAAAGTGGTTCATGAAAGAAATGTAATATTTGAAGAAAAGAAAATTCGGGAAACTAAAATAGCGGTTGACAATACTGGAAGTAATGGAAATAACGATAAAGAAGACCCCTGTATGAAAATGAAAAAAAGAAGCTAAAGACTGACAAAGAAGGATTGATGGCAGCAGTACTTTAAGAGTTACAACTTTCATTATTTGTTGAACATAATTTGTATGTAAGGCAATTAGATGTGCCCGGACCGGAACGAATCCACGTCCGGAACCAAAAGGAACGAATCCGACCCGGCTTCGTTCCTAACAACCCGATGACCCGACCCTACACGGGCGGTACCGGTCCTCCTTCCGCATCGGCTGTATTCGGGTGGGGCGGTTCGACTTCAACACTATTTGTGCCAGCAACGTCTGTACCGTGCAAAAGAATATTTTCAAAAACTGGGCAAATAATTTCAAAGCGGCGAAATCTATTAAGCTACAGTAAAGTAGAAACAATATTTTTTTTTGAGTCAAAATTTTAAAGAGTTTACAACAATGCAGTAATATACTTATATTTCTAATAAGAGACTTTTTTGTTTGAGTTGAGGTGTCTATTTCTTCCCGCATATTCAAACAGTATTAAAGTAAAACAGTTTACTTTGCCAACGCGGCTTATGTGGCGTACGTTTTGGAAGAAAACTACGCTCGCTTCGTCTACTCACGCACTCCGACGGGTCTCGAGCACAGAAATCATATTCCTGGAATGCCAGTACCATATAACAAAAGTGCCCACTTTACGACATCGCGCAGGTGAGGTGTGAAGCATGCGCGCTACGTGAAAGCATTGGCGGCACTTTCAATGTTTATTATTCTACACTACTTATCAAATATTTATTAGTAAGTAAATATCTATGGTAAATATACATCGTTTTACACTGAGTATGAGGCTCCAACCAAGCCTGTGGAGGTTTATACACAGGTTTCTTTAACTACACATATTGTAATTCAAATTATATGATTACCAAGTGGATTTTGTTTGTTAAAAAAATATACTATGTTAACCTGACATTTGATTAATAACAGTTGTGTCTTTTTCTAAGTTACAGTTAAATAAAATTTGATCTTTATGATCTTGTCCTGTTCTGCATAGTAAGAAAAAGTAGACAACAGTATATGTGACCCGCTCTATACGAGTCTTCGATAAAATGTCTTATTTGACAAGCAATCATAACGGGGTTACGTTTGGTTGTTACATTCATAGGTTATGTTGTGTCAAGAAAATAGGAAACAGTCAGTAATAGATACCCACTTTTCTTTCACGTTGTTCACTGGTAATACTTAGTACGCATGCCTTCCTCCTCACCAACTGAGTGGTATTGAGTGTTCAATTGTGGGCAAAAATTTTCTGCGCATCCTATCCGTATAGCATTCTAGTAATAAGATGTCTATGGTCTCGAGTCCCGACTCTTGAACTGTGTCCATTGTGGGTATGGCTCGGTCTCGGAACAAAGGAACGAAATGAACGAATCCGGCGGATTCGGTTCTTTAACAGAACGAGAACGAAAGGAATGTTCGCAAAAGGAACGACATCGTCCAACTCTAGTATCAACCTGAAGGACTACTATCTAACAACAAACGTATAGTCTGTAAGCTTAACAAGGCGTTATCTGGTTTAAAGTAAGCACCTAAGTGTTGGAATGAACCATTAGATAGAATGCTACATCAGTTCAACTTTGTTAAGTCTACGATAGAGCTGTGCCTATATTTTAAGAAGGATACGTTTTTATTGTTACATTGATGATTTAATTATGTTTTCAAGAAATATTTAGGAACAAAACTGTGTTAAAAATAAGTTATAAGAAAGATTTAAAATGAAAGAATTTCCAAATAATAAGAATACATTTTTAGGTTTAGAGATAGAAAAGAGAAATAATGAATTATACAGGGTGACATAGAACAAACTACAATGCATAGCACCACGCGATAGAGGGCCAAAAAATAATAAGAAAAGTTCCTATACACTAATGTCCGATCGCTTTTTGTTTTTAAGTTACCTGCTGTTGAAGTTATTTAATTTTTCTGTTCCAAACGCCTGCACCTGTCAACAAATGTTGAGAAAAGAGAACAATTAGAGCATTTGCGCTAAATTTAGTGTCTGTTTGGGTTTAATAATAATTTTTTCCATTAAAATTAAGACTATTTGTTAAAAAAAAAAACATAAAAAGTTTCCAAAAAAAAGGTTATGTAAGGTACCAATTATTTTACATCGTCATTTAAGGAGTAACGAGTTCTACTGAAAAACAGCAAAAAAATGGGGTTGTGATTAAAACAAATAAGGATGACCTCATCGCTCCGAAATAAATGACCTCATAGTTAAAATGTTTACGTCATAAGGTGGCTATTTAATAATTAAAATTGACGTGTCCGAACGATTTTCTTGAAAACATTAAATAAAGATATTATGATTTTTTTCCAAACTTTATCATTATTTAAAAGCTACTTAAAAACACTACTTAAACTACTTGACTTTAGTTTGCTTTGATAGTACCATAGGTTCAGTTTCATGAAATCAAAGCCTGTTACCTCTACTGCCTAATTAAAGTAATACTAAATAACATTTATCAAAAAAACAGCCGGAAACTTGAAAACAAAAAGCATTTAGTAGGACATTAGTGTATCGGAACTTTTTTTATTATTTTGCGGCCCTCTATCACGTGGTGCTATGCATGGTAGTTTGTTCTATGGCACCCTGTATATAAGTCAGAAAGAGCTTATTGGAAAAGTTATAAATAAGTCAAGACGGTAAATTGCAAACCCATTGATTTGCCTATGCAACCAAATTTTGAAAAGTATGAAATAAATGAAAGTGTAGATGAAACATTACCTTACAGAGAACTGATAGGCTCTCTCATGTATATAATGGCTATTATAAAATCAAAGTCGATCGAGAAAGAATGCGAAGTAGCAGGGATTTATATCAGCTGATGGCGGTGTGCACCTCTTCTTAGAGAATATGTCATCATTGCTCTCCGTTCCGTTGAGTATGTATAAGCGACAAACCAAACTAATACTGACAGGTGACTTCAACATCGATCGATATGTGCAGACAGTCCACAGGTGCGCAAGATTTACTAAACACAATGAGCAGTTTCGGTCTTAAGAGAACTACTACGGATCATACGAGAGCTCCTACAATATCAAGGTCATCAAGGTTCTATCTATGGTTGAGATAATATATCCATAAACACCCAGTAATACTGTAGTAAAGTGATCAGGCCCGGTCTATCGGACCGTGATGGAATTTGATTAGCGATAGCAACGCAAAACCAAAGACAATATACAGGACAGAAAAGTAGAATATTAAGAGCACAAGGCTACACGACATTCCTTAATTGTGCAAACAGCTTTACCCTTTGAAACATTAGTAACACATTGTGGAACCTCTAATTTATCCATTTTTGTGTAAGGAATTATACCTTCGTCATCCGTAATATTATTTACAGCAATCTGAATGACTTGTTGACAATTAGGTGCAATCGAAATACAATTCATGCTTTTAAACGGTAAATGGTGGTAGTTAATGTTAATATTTTTGTTGAGTGTAATAACTGAATCATGGATAAGATCAATGGAAATATGAAGTACTTTATGCCCAGCAAACAATCGAACGAATTGTGGAAATCAAATAGATGATATGTTAGATTAAATATTTTAGATGATGGGATAGTTACGCTATGATTTTCCACAGAGCTTCCATGGGCACTTTTAACTTGAAATGCTTTCCCTTTTTAATGTATTTTGAAAAATATTTATTTGCTACATCTGGTCTTATAAATGACCTAGTGCTACCTGTATCGATTAAAACCTTTAAATTATGTTCCGGAAAAACGATATACGGTAACTTATTGTCAAAGTGTTTTCCGAGGCAAGACAATCTAAAAAATGGTTCTCGTCTATCTCGCACTTCTTCATTTGGTTGCGCAGAATGTGTATCGGTAAGTTCCGGGCTTCCCGGAATGAATGTTGGGTTTGTAAGTATTATTGGTTGAAATACTTATCGGCGTGGGTTTAGGAAATGCGCGGGATTGATTAGGTCCGAATTCGTTTGACCTTTTATTCGTCATTTGATTAAAATATGGTTTAAGGTTAAAATTACAATTAGTTTGTGGTGGTGGTAGATAAAGTTGCTGTGCATTATAAGGTTGCAACTGTTTTTGGACGTTACTAAATGTTTGAGTAACTTTTGGTTTATTATTTAAATTTTGGTTACTCTGCAAAGTAAAATTTTTATTTGAAATATTGGATCTAGATGTAGATTGTTTCAAATTGCTGCATTCTGTGTTTAAATTCGTTCGATTTTTTGTTCTCATCAGCGGACATATTGGATCTCTTAGTCCTCTTAATAGAATCCTAAGCGCAAAATTTCGACAAAACTGAGTCAAATCGTTTACTTCGAGGGGATTAGAATGAGTGGAAATGTAGGAGGTCTGCAAATTAAGCAAATGATTGATTTTAGAATAAAATTCAAATGTTGATTCATTAGAATTTTGTTCCAACTCTGTCATATCTATCGACAGGCTGTATATATCTCGCTTATCAGCGTATGTGTTGAGTAGTCCAGTTTCCGATTACACAAGATGCAATATTCATGGCAGCCTTTTATTTTTCATAATATACTTGATACCAGATATTCGTTCTGGAAGTAAGTAGTATCAACAATATTGTAAAACTTACTAACTAATGTTTCACATATTGAAATAAACCTTGGTAATAGTTCAGGTTTTTGGCGAAAATCTGGTATCATTGACAGATATTCAGGTTTTAAGATGGGTAGAACTGCGTTTACAGTTAGCGGTGCTTGGGAGGTGTTTTGCATTTTTGGTGCTCTAATTGTTAAATTTTTAGAAATAAAAGTTTGTTGTTCAAACAGTGAGTCAGAATATAATTACTAGAATCTCTAAACGACATATGTACTCACAGCAAGATTATTTCCATGCGGTACATTCATCTTTTATGTTTGTTGCTTCGTTGGGTTAATCCGGTCCTCCAATTTGTCCATATGCTCTCGGAATGGATGGACCTTCTTCACGGGATGTGTTGGGTGCGATCGAGTCTTCCGATTAGTTGATATTCCCTCAGAAATCGTTGACTTCCTTCACCAGATGTTGATTTGCGATTTTGCCAATAAATCGTTGAAACTACCGACTGTGCCAAAAATAGAATCGAAGACAACCAATTTGTTCAAATTTGTTTATTGATTGAAAATACAATGTTCCTATTCGTAATGTGACTCTAAACTAAAACTATAATTCATTACAATAAGACATCACGACAGTATGAGGAGATAACACTGTACAACATGAGTGCATATGTTATCTGAAATGCCGAACATTGAGGTGGGTCAAATACTTATTTATGAAGATAATCAATCGTGCATTGCTATGTCATCAGAGTTAGAAACAAACCGCTTGAAACATATACAGTGAAAGCTTTCCTTGCGGACAGCTAAAATAAGCGGACAGCTCGCATAGTTTTCTGGAACAGAATTTGTTTATACGATTATGTATATAAAATGCTCTCCAATCCGCGTCTGGCTCCCATGACCGGACGCGGACACTATATTTGGTCCACAAGCTGAAGAAAATCTCCCTTAAGCGGACGCGAATCTCTAACAAACGGACAAACACATATGGAAAAGCCTTAAGCAAGATAAAAATCGTAAATATTTCGGTGTTTCCCCGATATTCGAGCGAAAGTTTGCCAGTGAATTATAAATACACCTGTAGCCCTATTCACACCGTGTGCATTTTTCCACGCGTGCTAAGGAGAGATGGAAGATTTCGGTAGCATGGCGATTTGCATAAGACCGACACCACCCATCGCTACACTTACCACGGGTGCTAAGTGTAACGATGGGTTGTATCGGAGAATCCCTGCCGTGATTCTTGTCATCGGTACGACTTCAGCCAATTTGCTGTAAGCGTCAACGACGATAAGCCATTGTTTGTCTTGAAATGGACCCGCAAAATCAATATGCAGGCAATCCCAAACTCCATCCGGTATATTCCATGAATAAAGTGGTACTTCAGCTATGTTTGGTCTGTTTTCTTGGCATGGTATACAGCGTTTGACGCAATCCTCTATATCGGCGTCGATTCGTGGCCACCATAGGTACATGCGAGCAATTGCTTTCATAGCCGTAATACCCGGATGTCCGTCGTGTAGAATGTGAAGCACCTTTCTTCGACATTCATTTGGCACAATAATCCGGTAATCCCATAAACGTATACCATCTTCTAATGATATTTCATCTTTACGCCTATTGATGATCTCTAAATCGACATCCAAGTATTGAGTCTTGGGCCGTGGCGGTGCTAATTCTTTTCACTGTGATTGGGATATCTGTCACCGAAACATGCTTGATCCGGCTGACATAGCAATCTATAGGTTCCATAGCCATTGTTTTTTCTGTGGTTAACCTTGACAATGCATCGGCCAGTGTGGAACCAGTGTTTTCCACTCCGCGAGTATACTCGATGTCGTAACTATACTCATTCAAACATTCTGCCCAACGAACCAGTAGATTGTTTGTCACCTTAGACAGATCTCTTTTCCTTCCGAAGATCCTCTCCAAAGGTTTGTGGTCAGTTCGTAAAATAAAAGATCTACCTTTGATGTACTGTGAAAACTTTGTCACTCCAAACTGCTAACGCTACTCAATCGATTGGTGCGTATCCTTTTTCCGCGGCCTTTAGCGTTCTTGATTCATACGCAATCGGTCTTTCCAATTAATCGATCATTATTTGCTTCAGGACAACCCCTACTCCTTTCTCTGAAGCGTCGCACTCCAAAACAATTGGCCTCGTTTCGTCATAAGGGATTAGTGTTGCCGTGTCAGCTAGAAGTCTTTTAGCTGACTTGAACGCTGTCGTGTGCACCTTGTTCCATTTCCACATTTCATTCTTACCTGTCAGACTATGCAAATCGGCGCAAATACCGTGAAGTTGTCTGCCATCGGTTGAATTCCTTGTTCGTCTATTCGATGTCCCAAATATTTGACAGATTTCTGTAAAAATCGACATTTGTTTAATCTAATTCGAATTTCAGCTTTAGATAGTCGTTCATACACTTTTCGCAAGGTAGCTAAATGTTGCGTCTGCGTTGATCCCGTGACGATGACATCATCCAAGTAAACTCCTACGTTTGGCAATCCTGCTAACAATCGGTCCATATATCGTTGGAAAATTGCTGCTGCAGAGGAGATTCCAAACGGAAGGCGTTTATACTTGAAGTACCCTAAAGGAGTCGAGATAACCAGATACTTCTGAGACGATTCCGCGATTGGCATTTAAAGTTAGGCATCACGAAGGTCGATAATTGAATATTTTTTACCATGTGCTATATTTGCCATTAATTCTTCAAATGTAGACATGACGTAATGATCCTTGACAATGGCTTGATTGATTGTGACATGATAATCGTGGCAAATGCGTACTGTACCATTTTCTACCACTATTGGTGTCGCCCATTCAATCTTTGTCAGAGCTGGATCTGCTCGTTCTGCTGGTTCTATTCCATCTTCTTTCAGACGTTGCATTTCCCGTTGAAAAGGTTTCTTCAGTGCGAAAGCCACCGGACGTACACTCCAAGCTATCGGTTTCGTATCATCCTTGACGTAGATATGCGCTTCATATCCTTGAATTCTGCCAGTCGTTTCCTTGAACAATTCGTTCAATAATGGCCTTACCTTTTCTGGAACTTCGACGACATTTTCCTTGTCTGACGATTGAATGCTGGTCTTCGATTGGACGACATTCGCATTGGGCGTCCCTATCAGATGCTTTATCGTCGCTAGTTTTATCATACGTACACCAGTCGGTAGTGGCATCTTAAATCGCCGCATCCAGTTCCTTCCGAATAACGGTACATCTTCTTCTTCGATCACCGCCATAGGTAAAATCTTCAATCTTCCTTGATATCTGACTTGGACTGTACATTTCCCAATCGTCGTAAGTGCTGCATTGGTACCATAAACCTCCAGCTTTCCAGTTGGTCGCAAGGTCGGTTCTCCAACGCCCTTCCAAAACTTTCGTGACAACACAGTTTTCCCTGTGCCTGGATCGGATTCAAATGTACGATGGTATCCATTGATTCCAACGTCTACCTTATATGGTCCCGGCACTCCTGCGTGTCGGACACAATGACTAGCGTAGTCCGTCGCCTCTCCGGATTCCACGTATCGTACCACCTTTGCTGACGTTGTCTTCCTTGATGCAGACTTTCTACAAACACGTGCATAATGACCGATTCCACCACAAGAATTACATTCGTTTCCATCGGCTGGACATTCGATACGTTTGTGTCGTTCTGACTCACAGTAACCGCAGTCTTTAAACTTTGACCTTCCCTGACGTTTTATTCTTGATGTTTTGCCGTTTTTCACCGCCCTGGTTGGCTCGTACGTAGATTTTCTTTCGGACGTCTTCACATTATGAGCCTGTTGGACTGGTTGTACTTGCAATTCCGCTCGCTCGATCGCAAATGACAATTCTAAGACTTGATTGAACGTAACAGTGCTGTTTTTGCTATCTTTTCCTTCGGGCCACATTTGCCTGACCTCAATCTGGAACTTAGGATGCGCACACCCATCGATGTATCTATCGCGTAGGTGTTCGTCCAATGTGTTGTGGTACTTACAGTATTTTCATAGGTTCCGCAGTCGATTAGCAATTTGAGTCAATGATTCGGTTGCCGCTGATCTAATTGCCATTTCAAACTGGAACATTGCGGATAATAGTGTAATTGTTGGCTTGAAAATTTCCTGAAAAGCTTCTTTTACTTCGTTGTACTCCTCAGTACGTGGTGCATTTGGCTAAAAGTGGTTTGTTACGGATTCTGTTCTCACCGCCAACGTAAGCTAGTAACAAATCTCTTCGTGCTGCAGTAGCCAACGGGTGCTGGTCGCCGGTGCCTCCAAGACCTTTGACATCTGTCAATTTTTCTTTGGCATATGGAGAAACTCCGGGAAATTTTTCCTTTTTCTTCTCTATCTCCAATGCTACTTCTTTTGCCATTTTGGACTTTTATCCTCGTCGCCAATATAACGTATGGACAGATACACTAAATGATGCACACGGTCAAATGTAACAACGTATATATATTATATCAACTATGAACTATCGTAGCAAAACACACTTTCTTAGTTACATGTTATTATCAATTCTCAAGGATACTACACAAAGTAGATATCAGACATCAGAAGTAACGAAAATCAAAAGAATAACTTTTTAAGGAACTTAGAACTTTAAATAAGCAATATGTACTTTTAATTTAATAATTTTTATTCTTAATAAGTAATTACAGTGTTTTACTTCATTTGCTTCTGCTATAAATACGGTATTAAAAAATTAAACTCATAAATAAAATCTTTTTTCCGAATGACTTAAAAGTTGCAAAAGATGGGCATGCAACTTATAATATGCTACCATGCACTTATTAGGGGACTACGTTAATGGCCTGGGATACTCCATTTTTATTTTGTTTTTGTGTAAAAAGTGTAAAAAACGCAATTTTTGAAGAAAATTCGACTGGGAAAGTGAAAATACAGTAATAAATTAACTATTTTCCTTCAGTGAAATCATAACCTCAAAATATTTGCAGTGTGCATTAGGTTGAATATACACAGTAGTTTACATTACATAGCTCTATAATAACATTTAAAGTGTTCCAAACTAATAAGACCCCTTAACCGACCTCAAGACACCCTAAAATAATGCATCTCGGGTGCATCATAAAACACTTCTATCAATAATATCAGTTTTCCGAACGTTTTCTCCCTGTTTTAACATTTTCACAACTCCTACACACTACACCAAAAAATTTTAGTACCCCAGGCCGTTAACTTCACCCAAGAAGGTGAATAAATAAAACTGTGAACTTGATGTTGAAGAAACCTTTAAATAAACAAACATTTTCACATTTTGGAAACTTAGTGAATGTTATGAAATGTTAGTTTTAGTTATTATACTTTGTATTTTTATAACGATATTGCAGAATTGGAAGAGGTTGTAGAAATAGTCAATTCTGCATGTTTGCTGTATGTTGAATACTTACAAGTACAAGTACAAGAGAAGTACAAGCATCATAGAGAGTGTGAATATATGTTAACAGTTCAGTTAAAATCAACTTGCTGCTAAATCATAATCTTAAAACGGCAAACTGCAGCTTAAGATTTATTAAGCTGCTGTTTGTAGTTTTACTAACGGTCTGCTTCCAACATCAACAACAACACAATTGAGGATATTTAGGTGCATAGTTGAATTAATTGCAGTGATTTGCAGAGGCATCGAAGCAGTAGAGGAACATGCGAAGGTAACATCAGAGGCAAGAATATGATATATTATCAGATCATCCAATAATAGATTACGTATGTACTTAAGTATTCATTTTCACATTTTTACAATTTTGCTTTTGTAACATTTTGATACATAAACACACTTCGCAAATATAATAAAAAGGTTTCTAAATGACAGACACATTGTTACATAAATATTGAAATAAAAACATATATATATATATATATATATATATATATATATATATATATATATATATATATATATATATATATATATATATATATATATATATATATATATATATATATATATATATATATATATATATATATATATATATATATATATATATATATATATATATATATATATATATATATATATATATATATATATATATATATATATACAGGGTGTCCCACCTAAGCTGCCTCGGTCCATAGTTGACTTATTATTGAGTTTTTATAAAAATGTTTCAGATAAAAGTAGCATCGAATCATATTCTACACATTTTAAAATTAGTTTCAGTAATTGCGGACTTCCGCTTATACCGGAAATAGGTATCAACTTTGTTATTTTAAATGGAACACCCTATATATTATTGCACTTTTCGATTCTTTGTTAAATTTCAATGGTACTTTGATAAGGATACATTATGTCTAAGTGGCATCGTTTTTGAACTACAAGACAATTTTCGAAAAAAATGGCACTTGCAGAGTCTTTCAAATTTGGAAATATTTCCGAAACTGTAAAAGATAGAAAGATGCGGTTTTCAGTTTTGGATTAAGCATAAAAGAGCGCACGTCCGCTATTAGAAAATTATCGCATTTAAATTACGGAGGTCTTGAGTAGGGATCTGTAAACTTCGAAGATTTTAATCATGGATAACTTGATTTTTTTAAATGGAATGATATACCAATTTTTGCATAACCGGATGTAAAATTTAATTTCCTCTCAATTTTATACAGGCATTATGATGTCTATCTTTTACGGTTTTGGAGATATCCCCAATTTTTCACTTTTTCACGATAGAAACCTATTACGCAGCGGGCTTGGAACCGGTAAAATGCGAAGCGAAAGTGGCCGACGCTTCGCAATTTTATTAAAAGTTACAGTACGGTTGGAAAACAAACTAGGTAACCTGTCATTAGCTTTCTAAGGATTAGAATTGTTGTTGTATTGTTTGTTAACATAAAAATGAAAAATGTCGCTTACGCAGACAGAATTAGTAAACTCCAGTGTGCCGAAGATTTACTAACTTAAAATTTAATTTCTTTTCAATTTTACACGCCTATCATGGTGTCTATCTTCACGGTTTCTGAGATATTCCCGATGTTTCAGTTTTTCACGATAGATACGTATTGCGTAGTAGGCTTGGGACCGGTATAATGGGAAGCGAATGTGGCCGACGTTTCGCAATAATATTAAAAGGTGCAGTATGCTGGGAAAACTAGGTAGACTGGCATTTGTGTTCCAAGCATTATAACTGGTGTCCAAAGTATTGTTTGTTAACATTACAATTAAAAATGTCGCTTGCGCAGTCAGAATTAGTAGATATGGGTTTTGTTCTCGGAAAATGTAACAAGAACGCTTTCTTAGTGTCAACAGTTTACGCACAACAATATCCAGATAGAAGGCATCCAAATGGGAGGACTGGATCTGTAAAACATACAAAGCGAAACCGTAATAACGCCGCCGCCGTAGGTACTTACCGAGGAAAATCAGTTGCACATATTGTTACTTGTGCAAGAGAATGCAGAATTAAGTGTGCGCGAAATAAGTAAAAGGACTGACATCAGTAAGTCTTCGGTACAGTTGTAATGCTTGGAACACTAATGACCTAGAATCCAATTTTGGATTCTTTGTTAAATTTCAATGGTACCTTGATAAGGATACATTATGTCTAAGTAGCATCGTTTTTTAACTACATGACAATTTTCGAAAAAAATGGCACTTGCGGAGTCTTTTAAATTTGGAAATATTTCCGAAACTGTAAAAGATAGAAAGATGCGGTTTTAAGTTTTGGATTAAGCATAAAAGAGCGCACGTCCGCTATCAGAAAATTATCGCATTTAAATTACGGAGGTCTTGAGTAGGGATCTGTAAACTTCGAACTTTTCAATCATGGATAACTTGATTTTTTTAAATGGAATGATATACCAATTTTTGCATAACCGGGTGTAAAATTTAATTTCCTTTTAATTTTATACAGGCATTATGGTGTCTATCTTTTACGGTATTGGAGATATTCCCAATTTTTTACTTTTTCACGATAGAAACGTATTGCGCAGGCTTGGGACTGGTAAAAGCGAAGCAAAAGTGTCCGACGCTTCGCAATTTTATTAAAAGTTGCAGTAGGCTTGGAAAACAAACTAGATAAACTGTCATTAGTGTTCCAAGCATTACAACTGTACCGAAGACTTACTGATGTCAGTCCTTTTACTTATTTCGCGCACACTTAATTCTGCATTCTCTTGCACAAGTAACAATATGTGCAACTGATTTTCCTCGGTAAGTACCTACGGCGGCGGCGTTATTACGGTTTCGCTTTGTATGTTTTACAGATCCAGTCCTCCCATTTGGATGCCTTCTATCTGGATATTGTTGTGCGTAAACTGTTGACACTAAGAAAGCGTTCTTGTTACATTTTCCGAGAACAAAACCCATATCTACTAATTCTGACTGCGCAAGCGACATTTTTAATTGTAATGTTAACAAACAATACTTTGGACACCAGTTATAATGCTTGGAACACAAATGCCAGTCTACCTAGTTTTCCCAGCATACTGCACCTTTTAATATTATTGCGAAACGTCGGCCACATTCGCTTCCCATTATACCGGTCCCAAGCCTACTACGCAATACGTATCTATCGTGAAAAACTGAAACATCGGGAATATCTCAGAAACCGTGAAGATAGACACCATGATAGGCGTGTAAAATTGAAAAGAAATTAAATTTTAAGTTAGTAAATCTTCGGCACACTGGAGTTTACTAATTCTGTCTGCGTAAGCGACATTTTTCATTTTTATGTTAACAAACAATACAACAACAATTCTAATCCTTAGAAAGCTAATGACAGGTTACCTAGTTTGTTTTCCAACCGTACTGTAACTTTTAATAAAATTGCGAAGCGTCGGCCACTTTCGCTTCGCATTTTACCGGTTCCAAGCCCGCTGCGTAATAGGTTTCTATCGTGAAAAAGTGAAAAATTGGGGATATCTCCAAAACCGTAAAAGATAGACATCATAATGCCTGTATAAAATTGAGAGGAAATTAAATTTTACATCCGGTTATGCAAAAATTGGTATATCATTCCATTTAAAAAAATCAAGTTATCCATGATTAAAATCTTCGAAGTTTACAGATCCCTACTCAATACCTCCGTAATTTAAATGCGATAATTTTCTAATAGCGGACGTGCGCTCTTTTATGCTTAATCCAAAACTGAAAACCGCATCTTTCTATCTTTTACAGTTTCGGAAATATTTCCAAATTTGAAAGACTCTGCAAGTGCCATTTTTTTCGAAAATTGTCTTGTAGTTCAAAAACGATGCCACTTAGACATAATGTATCCTTATCAAAGTACCATTGAAATTTAACAAAGAATCGAAAAGTGCAATAATATATAGGGTGTTCCATTTAAAATAACAAAGTTGATACCTATTTCCGGTATAAGCGGAAGTCCGCAATTACTGAAACTAATTTTAAAATGTGTAGAATATGATTCGATGCTACTTTTATCTGAAACATTTTTATAAAAACTCAATAATAAGTCAACTATGGACCGAGGCAGCTTAGGTGGGACACCCTGTATATATATATATATATATATATATATATATATATATATATATATATATATATATATATATATATATATATATATATATATATATATGTTTTTATTTCAATATTTATGTAACAATGTGTCTGTCATTTAGAAACCTTTTTATTATATTTGCGAAGTGTGTTTATGTATCAAAATGTTACAAAAGCAAAATTGTAAAAATGTGAAAATGAATACTTAAGTACATACGTAATCTATTATTGGATGATCTGATAATATATCATATTCTTGCCTCTGATGTTACCTTCGCATGTTCCTCTACTGCTTCGATGCCTCTGCAAATCACTGCAATTAATTCAACTATGCACCTAAATATCCTCAATTGTGTTGTTGTTGATGTTGGAAGCAGACCGTTAGTAAAACTACAAACAGCAGCTTAATAAATCTTAAGCTGCAGTTTGCCGTTTTAAGATTATGATTTAGCAGCAAGTTGATTTTAACTGAACTGTTAACATATATTCACACTCTCTATGATGCTTGTACTTCTCTTGTACTTGTACTTGGCTATGGACCGAGGCATCTTAGGTGGGACACCCTGTATATATATATATATATATATATATATATATATATATATATATATATATATATATATATATATATATATATATATGTGTGTGTAAGATAGTAAGATGGAAACTCTAAGGAGAAGTAAACAAAACAAAAGGGACCTTAATCGGGGAGACTAATGTCACACAATTGATGCTTCGGAGGCAACATCCTCGGTATGGAGGACAAGAAGCCACGTCGCGTCGAGGTAACTAGTACACCCCAGGGTACACCTTTTAGCCCATGTATAATAATTGAAAATGAATTATTAGCGGTGAAATCTAAACAGTAAAAATTATTCTCTCGGGCACACCCGCTATCTTGGGTGTACTAGTTACCTCGACGCGACGTGGCTTCTTGTCCTCCATACCGAGGATGTTGCCTCCGAAGCATCAATTGTGTGACATTAGTTTCCCCGATTAAGGTCCCTTTTGTTTTGTTTACTTCTCCTTAGAGTTTCCATCTTACTCTTTGGCTATACCGTACTAACGAGGACTAATAAGTCCGAAACACGTGTCTACGGTTGCAATTAAGATAGCGGGTGTGCCCGAGAGAATAATTTTTACTGTTTAGATTTCACCGCTAATAATTCATTTTCAATTATTATACACGGGCTAAAAGGTGTACCCTGGGGTGTACTAGTTACCTCGACGCGACGTGGCTTCTTGTCCTCCATACCGAGGATGTTGCCTCCGAAGCATCAATTGTGTGACATTAGTCTCCCCGATTAAGGTCCCTTTTGTTTTGTTTACTTCTCCTTAGAGTTTCCATCTTACTCTTTGGCTATACCGTACTGACGAGGACTATTAAGTCCGAAACACGTGTCTACGGTTGCAATTAAGATAGCGGGTGTGCCCGAGAGAATAATTTTTACTGTTTAGATTTCACCGCTAATAATTCATTTTCAATTATTATACATGGGCTAAAAGGTGTACCCTGGGGTGTACTAGTTACCTCGACGCGACGTGGCTTCTTGTCCTCCATACCGAGGATGTTGCCTCCGAAGCATCAATTGTGTGACATTAGTCTCCCCGATTAAGGTCCCTTTTGTTTTGTTTACTTCTCCTTAGAGTTTCCATCTTACTCTTTGGCTATACCGTACTGACGAGGACTAATAAGTCCGAAACACGTGTCTACGGTTGCAATTAAGATAGCGGGTGTGCCCGAGAGAATAATTTTTACTGTTTAGATTTCACCGCTAATAATTCATTTTCAATTATTATACATGGGCTAAAAGGTGTACCCTGGGGTGTACTAGTTACCTCGACGCGACGTGGCTTCTTGTCCTCCATACCGAGGATGTTGCCTCCGAAGCATCAATTGTGTGACATTAGTCTCCCCGATTAAGGTCCCTTTTGTTTTGTTTACTTCTCCTTAGAGTTTCCATCTTACTCTTTGGCTATACCGTACTGACGAGGACTAATAAGTCCGAAACACGTGTCTACGGTTGCAATTAAGATAGCGGGTGTGCCCGAGAGAATAATTTTTACTGTTTAGATTTCACCGCTAATAATTCATTTTCAATTATTATACATGGGCTAAAAGGTGTACCCTGGGGTGTACCAGTTACCTCGACGCGACGTGGCTTCTTGTCCTCCATACCGAGGATGTTGCCTCCGAAGCATCAATTGTGTGACATTAGTCTCCCCGATTAAGGTGCCTTTTGTTTTGTTTACTTCTCCTTAGAGTTTCCATCTTACTCTTTGGCTATACCGTACTGACGAGGACTAATAAGTCCGAAACACGTGTCTACGGTTGCAATTAAGATCGCGGATGTGCCCTTAAAAAATCTTCTATATATATATATATATATATATATATATATATATATATATATATATATATATATATATATATATATATATATATATATATATATATATATATATATATATATATATATATATATATATATATATATATATATATATATTAATTAATATTGTTATTATTTTAGCCTTGTAAATTATATTAATTGAAACACAATTTTCCCTTTCACTAAAAATTGTTTATTTTATTTGGGAATTGAGGCTTTACAGTTTGATAAAATTTTCACATTTAAAACATCACAAACATGTTAAAATTGATTGTATTGTCTGACGTTTCGAAGCGTTTCGCCTCTTGGTCACAGATATACTAAAAATTGTGGCGATTTGAAAATAGAAACACACGTGAATATAAACTCAACAAAAACCAGATTTGGACACTCAGCAGATGTTCGGAATAATGCTATCTATTTAATAATTGATTTGTAACATTTTGATAAGTTTATATCAGACCTGTCATTTACAGCATTCTTGTTCTTCAATATCTCTATTGTCTCTAACACACACCTTGCTTTTAATTTGTTTTCTTTAGTTAACACTTTCACTTCGTCAAATTTAAATTTATGTCCTGTTTCATCTTGGTGCTTTTTAAGTGCGGTGACATTTTTAGCGTATTTATGACCTTTTAGTCTTTCTTCCAAGAGTTGTTCTGTTTGGCCAATGTACACTTTATTGCAGCTGCACGGAATCTCATAAATACAATGTGTTTGTTTCAGTGTGGGAATGGGAGCTTTAAGTTTTGTATATAGCCTAGAAAAATTGTTTGCGTTCTTGTGAGCAATGTTTATGTTGTAATTCTTCATTATATGTCCAATTTTTTCAGATAAATTCTTGACATAAGGCAGAGCTATAAATTTAATCGTTTCATGTTCGGAAGGTTGGTCTTTGTTTTGTGTTTTCTTCTTGGTTCTCCTTATATTGTTTATTGTTTTCGTTATTAGTGTTTGGGGATAGTTGTTTTGTTTTAGAATTTTGTTGACTTTCTGCATAGTTTCAGCGCGGTATTGTGGACTGGTCAGGTGAAATGCTCGATCTGCAAGGCTTCTGATAACACTCTTTTTGTATTTTATTGGTTGTATTGAATCATAATTAAGGTATCTATGGGATGATGTTGGTTTGGTGTACCATTTGGTATAAATTTTGTTGTCCTTATGTATTAGTGTCATGTCAAGAAAATTGACCGTGTCCTCTGTATTTATTTCCATTGTAAATTGTAGCTTGTGATTGTAGTTGTTAAATTCTTTTAATACTTCTTGTTCTTGGCCCTTTGGTACCGCTACTATACAGTCATCAACGTATCTTTTGAATATTGGAATTTCAACGGAAATAGATGATAATACTGTAGCTTCTAAATCTTCCATTACTATTTGTGCAACTACACTTGATACCGAAAATCCCATTGCACATCCGAAGACTTGCTTATAAAATTTGTCTTTGTATTGGAAATATGTGTGCGTAAGAATAAGTTCTATTGCCTCTAAAAATTCTTTTTTTGGGATGAAAGCTATATCCTCCAGTAAGTGCCATCTTTTGTTTATAGCCTCCTTTGCTAGGTCTATTGGAACGTTTGTGTACAGAGAGACAACGTCTAATGAAATTAAATGGAAATTCTCATTTAAAGAAATCTTATCAATCATTTCTTTTAAGTCCCACGAATCTTTGATGTAGTATTGATTTTCTCCAACAATTGTTGTTAAATTTTCGGCCAGTTGTTTAGCTAATTTGTAAAATGGCGATTGAATGCACGATACAATAGGTCTGAGGGGTATATTTTGTTTGTGCAGTTTTGGTAATCCGTATATCTTAGGAGGTTGTGAATTATGAATTTTTAGCTTTGTGGACATTTCCTTTGTTATAAGTTTCTTAGTGAGCCATTTGTTTACCAGATCGTTATTTTTCTTTTCGTAAGTTTTTGTTGGATTGTTTCGCAGTTCGGTATATGTGTTTTTATCTTCTAAAAGTGTATTCATTTTTTGTTCGTAATCTGCGGTGTCCATTATGACAGTTTTGTTTGTTTTGTCTGCTCTTAATACACATATTTGTTTGTTTTTCATTAGAAATGTCTTTGTTTTTTGCATGCAATTGGTTAGGTTCTTATTTACTGTGTCTTCTCTAGTGTTTTTTGCTTTAAAATTATGAATGGTGGTGCTTACCTTGGTGGCGATATCATTCTTTTGTTCAGAGTTTAGGTGCTGAATACCTCCCTCGATATTAGCGATGATGCTAGTAATTGGTAGGTTTTTTCGTTCATGTTCGATGGAGAAATTAGGCCCCAGGCTCAAAATGGTTCTTACTTGTTCAGGTAGTTCTGTTTTGGATAAATTAACTAACCATTCTTTATTGGTGAAGACTGTTGCTGACTTCTGTTGTTTATTTATGAGGTTTTTTATTTTTCCGTTTTGCGTTCTCCTTGTGGCTTTGTCCTTCTGTTGGATCTTTTGTTTGTAGTTTTGTAGATAGTCATGAATTAGTTGTTGGCCAGGCACTTCTAGTAATTGATTTTCCAGTTCGGCAATCTTGTACATGAGGTGTTTTATTTTCTTTGTCACATCCGTAATGAGCAATTGAATTGTTGATCTTTGGAATGTCTTGACGTTGTTTACAAATTTTTGTTGAAGTTGGTGCTGCTTGAATTGTATGTGTTTGTGATTAAACTGGAGGAAAGTTGGCGTTAATCCTAATTTCTTCGTTCTTAGTAGAAATATTCTTTGATTTTTCACTTTAATTAGTTTCACACTTTTAGAAGATAAAAACACATATACCGAACTGCGAAACAATCCAACAAAAACTTACGAAAAGAAAAATAACGATCTGGTAAACAAATGGCTCACTAAGAAACTTATAACAAAGGAAATGTCCACAAAGCTAAAAATTCATAATTCACAACCTCCTAAGATATACGGATTACCAAAACTGCACAAACAAAATATACCCCTCAGACCTATTGTATCGTGCATTCAATCGCCATTTTACAAATTAGCTAAACAACTGGCCGAAAATTTAACAACAATTGTTGGAGAAAATCAATACTACATCAAAGATTCGTGGGACTTAAAAGAAATGATTGATAAGATTTCTTTAAATGAGAATTTCCATTTAATTTCATTAGACGTTGTCTCTCTGTACACAAACGTTCCAATAGACCTAGCAAAGGAGGCTATAAACAAAAGATGGCACTTACTGGAGGATATAGCTTTCATCCCAAAAAAAGAATTTTTAGAGGCAATAGAACTTATTCTTACGCACACATATTTCCAATACAAAGACAAATTTTATAAGCAAGTCTTCGGATGTGCAATGGGATTTTCGGTATCAAGTGTAGTTGCACAAATAGTAATGGAAGATTTAGAAGCTACAGTATTATCATCTATTTCCGTTGAAATTCCAATATTCAAAAGATACGTTGATGACTGTATAGTAGCGGTACCAAAGGGCCAAGAACAAGAAGTATTAAAAGAATTTAACAACTACAATCACAAGCTACAATTTACAATGGAAATAAATACAGAGGACACGGTCAATTTTCTTGACATGACACTAATACATAAGGACAACAAAATTTATACCAAATGGTACACCAAACCAACATCATCCCATAGATACCTTAATTATGATTCAATACAACCAATAAAATACAAAAAGAGTGTTATCAGAAGCCTTGCAGATCGAGCATTTCACCTGACCAGTCCACAATACCGCGCTGAAACTATGCAGAAAGTCAACAAAATTCTAAAACAAAACAACTATCCCCAAACACTAATAACGAAAACAATAAACAATATAAGGAGAACCAAGAAGAAAACACAAAACAAAGACCAACCTTCCGAACATGAAACGATTAAATTTATAGCTCTGCCTTATGTCAAGAATTTATCTGAAAAAATTGGACATATAATGAAGAATTACAACATAAACATTGCTCACAAGAACGCAAACAATTTTTCTAGGCTATATACAAAACTTAAAGCTCCCATTCCCACACTGAAACAAACACATTGTATTTATGAGATTCCGTGCAGCTGCAATAAAGTGTACATTGGCCAAACAGAACAACTCTTGGAAGTAAGACTAAAAGGTCATAAATACGCTAAAAATGTCACCGCACTTAAAAAGCACCAAGATGAAACAGGACATAAATTTAAATTTAACGAAGTGAAAGTGTTAACTAAAGAAAACAAATTAAAAGCAAGGTGTGTGTTAGAGACAATAGAGATATTGAAGAACAAGAATGCTGTAAATGACAGGTCTGATATAAACTTATCAAAATGTTACAAATCAATTATTAAATAGATAGCATTATTCCGAACATCTGCTGAGTGTCCAAATCTGGTTTTTGTTGAGTTTATATTCACGTGTGTTTCTATTTTCAAATCGCCACAATTTTTAGTATATCTGTGACCAAGAGGCGAAACGCTTCGAAACGTCAGACAATACAATCAATTTTAACATGTTTGTGATGTTTTAAATGTGAAAATTTTATCAAACTGTAAAGCCTCAATTCCCAAATAAAATAAACAATTTTTAGTGAAAGTGAAAATTGTGTTTCAATTAATATATATATATATATATATATATATATATATATATATATATATATATACATATATATATATATATATATATATATATATATATATATATATATATATATATATATATATATATATATATATTGTCTGTATATATATATATATATATATATATACAGACAATACAATCAATTTTAACATGTTTGTGATGTTTTAAATGTGAAAATTTTATCAAACTGTAAAGCCTCAATTCCCAAATAAAATAAACAATTTTTAGTGAAAGTGAAAATTGTGTTTCAATTAATATATATATATATATATATATATATATATATATATATATATATATATATATATATATATATATATATATATATATATATATATATATATATATATATAATTGAAAATGAATTATTAGCGGTGAAATCTAAACAGTAAAAATTATTCTCTTGGGCACACCCGCTATCTTAATTGCAACCGTAGACACGTGTTTCGGACTTATTAGTCCTCGTCAGTACGGTATAGCCAAAGAGTAAGATGGAAACTCTAAGGAGAAGTAAACAAAACAAAAGGGACCTTAATCGGGGAGACTAATGTCACACAATTGATGCTTCGGAGGCAACATCCTCGGTATGGAGGACAAGAAGCCACGTCGCGTCGAGGTAACTGGTACACCCCAGGGCACACCTTTTAGCCCATGTATAATAATTGAAAATGAATTATTAGCGGTGAAATCTAAACAGTAAAAATTATTCTCTCGGGCACACCCGCTATCTTAATTGCAACCGTAGACACGTGTTTCGGACTTATTAGTCCTCGTCAGTACGGTATAGCCAAAGAGTAAGATGGAAACTCTAAGGAGAAGTAAACAAAACAAAAGGGACCTTAATCGGGGAGACTAATGTCACACAATTGATGCTTCGGAGGCAACATCCTCGGTATGGAGGACAAGAAGGCACGTCGCGTCGAGGTAACTAGTACACCCCAGGGTACACCTTTTAGCCCATGTATAATAATTGAAAATGAATTATTAGCGGTGAAATCTAAACAGTAAAAATTATTCTCTCGGGCACACCCGTTATCTTAATTGCAACCGTAGACACGTGTTTCGGACTTATTAGTCCTCGTCGTACGGTATAGCCAAAGAGTAAGATGGAAACTCTAAGGAGAAGTAAACAAAACAAAAGGGACCTTAATCGGGGAGACTAATGTCACACAATTGATGCTTCGGAGGCAACATCCTCGGTATGGAGGACAAGAAGCCACGTCGCGTCGAGGTAACTAGTACACCCCAGGGTACACCTTTTAGCCCGTGTATAATAATTGAAAATGAATTATTAGCGGTGAAATCTAAACAGTAAAAATTATTCTCTCGGGCACACCCGCTATCTTAATTGCAACCGTAGACACGTGTTTCGGACTTATTAGTCCTCGTTAGTACGGTATAGCCAAAGAGTAAGATGGAAACTCTAAGGAGAAGTAAACAAAACAAAAGGGACCTTAATCGGGGAGACTAATGTCACACAATTGATGCTTCGGAGGCAACATCCTCGGTATGGAGGACAAGAGGCCACGTCGCGTCGAGGTAACTAGTACACCCCAGGGTACACCTTTTAGCCCATGTATAATAATTGAAAATGAATTATTAGCGGTGAAATCTAAACAGTAAAAATTATTCTCTCGGGCACACCCGCTATCTTAATTGCAACCGTAGACACGTGTTTCGGACTTAATAGTCCTCGTCAGTACGGTATAGCCAAAGAGTAAGATGGAAACTCTAAGGAGAAGTAAACAAAACAAAAGGGACCTTAATCGGGGAGACTAATGTCACACAATTGATGCTTCGGAGGCAACATCCTCGGTATGGAGGACAAGAAGCCACGTCGCGTCGAGGTAACTAGTACACCCCAGGGTACACCTTTTAGCCCATGTATAATAATTGAAAATGAATTATTAGCGGTGAAATCTAAACAGTAAAAATTATTCTCTCGGGCACACCCGCTATCTTAATTGCAACCGTAGACACGTGTTTCGGACTTAATAGTCCTCGTCAGTACGGTATAGCCAAAGAGTAAGATGGAAACTCTAAGGAGAAGTAAACAAAACAAAAGGGACCTTAATCGGGGAGACTAATGTCACACAATTGATGCTTCGGAGGCAACATCCTCGGTATGGAGGACAAGAAGCCACGTCGCGTCGAGGTAACTAGTACACCCCAGGGTACACCTTTTAGCCCGTGTATAATAATTGAAAATGAATTATTAGCGGTGAAATCTAAACAGTAAAAATTATTCTCTCGGGCACACCCGCTATCTTAATTGCAACCGTAGACACGTGTTTCGGACTTATTAGTCCTCGTTAGTACGGTATAGCCAAAGAGTAAGATGGAAACTCTAAGGAGAAGTAAACAAAACAAAAGGGACCTTAATCGGGGAGACTAATGTCACACAATTGATGCTTCGGAGGCAACATCCTCGGTATGGAGGACAAGAGGCCACGTCGCGTCGAGGTAACTAGTACACCCCAGGGTACACCTTTTAGCCCATGTATAATAATTGAAAATGAATTATTAGCGGTGAAATCTAAACAGTAAAAATTATTCTCTCGGGCACACCCGCTATCTTAATTGCAACCGTAGACACGTGTTTCGGACTTAATAGTCCTCGTCAGTACGGTATAGCCAAAGAGTAAGATGGAAACTCTAAGGAGAAGTAAACAAAACAAAAGGGACCTTAATCGGGGAGACTAATGTCACACAATTGATGCTTCGGAGGCAACATCCTCGGTATGGAGGACAAGAAGCCACGTCGCGTCGAGGTAACTAGTACACCCCAGGGTACACCTTTTAGCCCATGTATAATAATTGAAAATGAATTATTAGCGGTGAAATCTAAACAGTAAAAATTATTCTCTCGGGCACACCCGCTATCTTAATTGCAACCGTAGACACGTGTTTCGGACTTAATAGTCCTCGTCAGTACGGTATAGCCAAAGAGTAAGATGGAAACTCTAAGGAGAAGTAAACAAAACAAAAGGGACCTTAATCGGGGAGACTAATGTCACACAATTGATACTTCGGAGGCAACATCCTCGGTATGGAGGACAAGAAGCCACGTCGCGTCGAGGTAACTAGTACACCCCAGGGTACACCTTTTAGCCCATGTATAATAATTGAAAATGAATTATTAGCGGTGAAATCTAAACAGTAAAAATTATTCTCTCGGGCACACCCGCTATCTTGGGTGTACTAGTTACCTCGATGTGACGTGGCTTCTTGTCCTCCATACCGAGGATGTTGCCTCCGAAGCATCAATTGTGTGACATTAGTCTCCCCGATTAAGGTCCCTTTTGTTTTGTTTACTTCTCCTTAGAGTTTCCATCTTACTCTTTGGCTATACCGTACTGACGAGGACTAATAAGTCCGAAACACGTGTCTACGGTTGCAATTAAGATAGCGGGTGTGCCCGAGAGAATAATTTTTACTGTTTAGATTTCACCGCTAATAATTCATTTTCAATTATTATACATGGGCTAAAAGGTGTACCCTGGGGTGTACTAGTTACCTCGACGCGACGTGGCTTCTTGTCCTCCATACCGAGGAATGGAGAACTCAACAAAAGGGACCTTAATCAGGGAGACCAACGTCACCATTTGGAGCTTCAGTCACGACATCCTCGGATTTGAGGACAAGAAGTAACGTCGCGCCGAGGCAACAAGTACACCCCGAGGTGCAACCTTAGCCCTGGTACAATATAAAGGAAAAAAGGTATTGTTTGCGGTGAAATCTAAATATAAGTATAGTGAAAAGGATTATCTTTTTTTGGGCATAACCGCTATCTTAAATGCAACCGTAGACACGTGTTTCGGACTTATTAGTCCTCGTCAGTACGGTATAGCCAAAGAGAAAGGATGGAAACTCAATGGAGAACTCAACAAAAGGGACCTTAATCAGGGAGACCAACGTCACCATTTGGAGCTTCAGTCACGACAGCCTCGGATTTGAGGACAAGAAGTAACGTCGCGCCGAGGCAACAAGTACACCCCGAGGTGCAACCTTAGCCCTGGTACAATATAAAGGAAAAAAGGTATTGTTTGCGGTGAAATCTAAATATAAATATAGTGAAAAGGATTATCTTTTTTTTTTTGGGCATAACAGCTATCTTAAATGCAACCGTAGACACGTGTTTCGGACTTATTAGTCCTCGTCAGTACGGTATAGCCAAAGAGAAAGGATGGAAACTCAATGGAGAACTCAACAAAAGGGACCTTAATCAGGGAGACCAAAGTCACCATTTGGAGCTTCAGTCACGACATCCTCGGATTTGAGGACAAGAAGTAACGTCGCGCCGAGGCAACAAGTACACCCCGAGGTGCAACCTTAGCCCTGGTACAATATAAAGGAAAAAAGGTATTGTTTGCGGTGAAATATAAATATAGTGAAAAGGATTATCTTTTTTTTGGGCATAACCGCTATCTTAAATGCAACCGTAGACACGTGTTTCGGACTTATTAGTCCTCGTCAGTACGGTATAGCCAAAGAGAAAGGATGGAAACTCAATGGATTTCACCGCAAACAATACCTTTTTTCCTTTATATTGTACCAGGGCTAAGGTTGCACCTCGGGGTGTACTTGTTGCCTCGGCGCGACGTTACTTCTTGTCCTCAATCCGAGGATGTCGTGACTGAAGCTCCAAATGGTGACGTTGGTCTCCCTGATTAAGGTCCCTTTTGTTGAGTTCTCCATTGAGTTTCCATCCTTTCTCTTTGGCTATACCGTACTGACGAGGACTAATAAGTCCGAAACACGTGTCTACGGTTGCATTTAAGATAGCGGTTATGCCCCAAAAAAAAAGATAATCCTTTTCACTATATTTATATTTAGATTTCACCGCAAACAATACCTTTTTTCCTTTATATTGTACCAGGGCTAAGGTTGCACCTCGGGGTGTACTTGTTGCCTCGGCGCGACGTTACTTCTTGTCCTCAAATCCGAGGATGTTGTGACTGAAGCTCCAAATGGTGACGTTGGTCTCCCTGATTAAGGTCCCTTTTGTTGAGTTCTCCATTGAGTTTCCATCCTTTCTCTTTGGCTATACCGTACTGACGAGGACTAATAAGTCCGAAACACGTGTCTACGGTTGCATTTAAGATAGGGGTTATGCCCAAAAAAAAGATAATCCTTTTCACTATATTTATATTTAGATTTCACCGCAAACAATACCTTTTTTCCTTTATATATATATATATATATATATATATATTGATAAAAAAGAGTGTATTGCTTTATTCCAATTTCAAGTGTTTTGTACGTATCTCTATGGAATTGCATTTTAACAGGTAATTTGAATTCTAACACGTTTGCTGGAGTTTATTCTGTAAAGGATCAACTTATTTTGCTGTAATAAACGAAGGTATTGCTAGTGGCATAGGGTCGGTGTCTAAGACATTGGCCTTGTGTGTCGTATTTTCTAACATTGGGTAAAATCTTTCTTGCCAACCATCTACTGACATAACTTATAGTTATTTTCTCCAATACGCAGTAGTGTATGTCATGCAGAGGTTATTTTGTTTGCTCCACGGGAATAAAGCTGTAAGAATTTTTTTGATCAGAAGCGATTTAAGGTATGGTACAAACTGAGAACATAACATCTTATTCTGTACACCCAGCTGACAAATCTGACAAAAAAGTTCACCAAAGGATCTTAATTGAAAGGTCGGGTTGAAAAGTCGCTGAATCCAAGATCTTTTAGTTACTTCTTAATACTCTTAAAATCTTCCAGTCGATACGGAATTGTTCATCACCACAGGTTTTGATTTATCTGTAGCCTTTCGAGGAGTAAACTCCATGGTTGTCTCCAAAATTGTAATTCCATTGTCCCATCTTAGCACATGTTGGGATATATAACAGACAGGACGTCCCAACACTTTGCACTCTAAGATATTTCTGCCTTCATTTATAGAACCAAACACCGGATCAAAGAAGGTATCTTGAAGAAAGGTCTGATGTATCTTGTGCCTCTGCCCACATAACAATGGACCCATCCCCACTTGAAATACGGCTACGAACCATATGGTCTATCGCTGCGTTGACCGTTTTGCTGAAGACCTGAGTGCAGTAAGATACCTTCGCCTTCTTTATTTGGCCTGGTATGATCTGATAATCTGTTAGCTTTTTCATTATAAGTGAAATACCGCTTTTAGGCATCTACGATATGTTTGCTATGTTCCTGTTGCCATGTAGTATATATGTAGACAAAAAATCAAATCTTTGGTGAGTAGGTTATTGGGTATGCACTTTAGGAGATGTGAACGGTTAAATAGATTTATAACATTGCTGTTGTCAACAATAATTGCATCCTCTCTTGGCTCCACACAATTTCTCAATTATTTGCTTTGCATGCAACTGGTGGCTCCTTGATCGCATTCAGAGGATTATTTTAAGCCTATCTTATTTCCAGTTCTCGCCAATTCTTTAAAATGACAGACAAACGTGACTGATTTACAGAAAGTGAAACGAACAAGTCGCTCTTATTTTCTGTAAATATCCCGTAACATATACACCTTTCCATGATCTGTGATTTCTGCTTTCCTTTCTTTCCAGTGCCCACAAGCCCTTCAACTGTGCCTATCGCTTTAGTATATTTAATTTGTGCCTGAAAAGACATCTCATCAATCATGAGAACAGCCTATCTTGCATTTTAGCTGTGCATTTTAGTTTAACTGTTTGCTCCAAACAGCAAAATACTGAATGAAGTACACCAGCCTTAAGAGGTATTATGTTCAATAACTTACCGACAGTTTGTGTCGATGGCAATGCCTTCTCAAGAAGACGGTAACGCAGAGCAAAACATCTTCCTTTGCTAGACTTTTTCCAATTAGCGAACTGGCTTTCAACAAACCGCATTCCAGTTGGTGACAATGAAGACATATCGGCCACTTTATCACTCAAAATTGTTATGGCATTTGCCAGCAAAGAACTTCTCCTGTGATAATAATAGAGGTTTCTTTGAAATAACCGCAACTTGACTTTTGTATGGATATCACTCTTTGGTCCTGCAACTATAAAAACAAGAAATTAAAATTAACAGTGAACGAACAAATAAAGAAATTTCTGCTTATTACTACAGCTTCATAAGCATATAGTACAAAATGCAAAATAAAGAAATCTTTTTTTTTTTTCAAATACTCTCTCGCTTCCATATGAAGACATTTCTACCGCACTCTTTCGGAAAATCATTGTTTGTATCGGGAAATTAAGAAATATAATCCCATGGAAGAGAGCACTATTATCTCACTAACGCCCTTGGTACCTCGATAACTATAATAATTCCTGCTCATGCTCTCATGTATTGCCTAAAAGTGCAATAATTGCTTGTTTAAGAAGTAGTAGCTATTGCTTACATATGCTTAAATTGTGATGAATTGCTTTTTCTAGTGAAGCAATTGCTTTCAAATTTGTAAGCTCGGTCGACCCCTGCATCATTTGCATATACAGTCAACTTTAGTTCTCTACGGCATACACATGAGTTCTTATTTATTTGAGTCTTCTTAATTATAGCTAATTATTTGAATGTGCTTAAAAGAAAAATATACAGTGTACGTAAAAATCGCAAAGATGATCATTTCAGAACGTTACATCGGTTTGACCGCGAAAAGTTGAGTGGTTAGCGAATTATTTGTTGAATAATACTAGTGAAATACTGCACTATCATCTTTAAATAAGATGGAAGTCTTTCTGCGGCCAGTTGACGAATTACGGCTTTCAAAATTCTGTAGCTGATGAACTCGGTGTTCACCAGACTACTGTCTATACGACATCCAGTTTCGTAATGCATGTAGTTTTCGAATAGGTCAATATTTTCTTTAAATTTCCTAGAATTACCGAAGATTTTGTGGCAGCTAAACGGTGCATCGGTGCGATAGACTGCACAGTGTGAATACACATCAGAATTTCAAAGTTTCATGAATTCGGTGATGAATATACATATAAACCGAAAAGGGAACCCCAGCATTAATGTACAGGCATCTTGTAATGCAAAAGAAATGTTTACTAGTGTAGACTACCAATGGCCAGGCTCTGTGCAAGATAGCAGAATTTTCAAAAATTCTAATATACAACATTCTTAAAAACAGCACAGAAGAATGTGTATTATTAGGAGACGATGGCTACCTACTCTATATCGCCTTGGATTATGAATATTTGGCGAAATCCTGCAACCCAAGAGCAGCAAAATATTTATAATATTTTCTGCCGAGAACGTGTTTTCTGTCTTTCAGTATAAATTTAGAAGTAAATTAGAAAAAAATACCATCGACGATAATTGCCTGTGTTCTGCTTCATAACGTCGCTAAACATTTAAGTTATGAAGATTTTCATTAGTCATCTCAAGAAAATATGTTGAAATTAACACACAGAATGACGACAATCTGACATCAAATACATTTCATCAATTAAGACGGCAAAAAAGAGAATTAAAAACTCAAATGCTCTTCAGTAATCGTGTAAATATATAATTATTAATCTGTATGTCGATATTCTCGTTTTCAAAGGCAAGTCTTGTTAACATCTGTGATTTCTACTGAAATATACTAGTAAGCAATTGCTACAGAGATGTAAGAAAGGTAGCATTTGCTTAAAAATTTTATTCATGTGATGATCTAACGATTTCTTTTACTTATAGCATTTGCTAGCCAAGCAATTGCTTTTTTAAAAAGCAAATGTTTAAAGCAATTGCTAAATTTTTATTCATTAGGATCATACGGTGGGAGGGCCACTCAAAAATCGTGCTTGCGTGCTTTCCTCATCTGATAAATAATCATTCGAATCTTCCTGAGAATTAGCACTGCAATTATCATGTTCAAAACTTCCAGTTGATGCCCTGGGCACTGATCCTTTAAAAATTGTAGTGCATTAAAATGCTTCCACGTGATGATGAAATCGTTTTCACCTTCGTCCCCTGAGCGTGCTGGTGGAATAGATGCAAGTTTTTGTCTGAAGCTTTCCCTGAAACTTTTCCATTTGAATTTTACTGCAGGAACTAAAAGTAAATTTACCATCATTAGATAGCTTAATTTTAGAAAATATATGAATAATGTATGTGTTTTATTATGTTTTAGTTCGATTTGTTTCTATTTATTACTCTTCTTCTACACTCAGATGCAAAAAAGAACGGGTCATTTTTTTCGTGTATACGTACATTGTTTTCGCTTTGTTCATTACATAAACTGATAAAGTACCATATGTTGTGTTTTTCTTCATTCTGATGGTTGTCTCTTTGATTGTCAAACACTAAAATTCTTATTGACAGTACTAAAACAAAAAAATTAACTTTTTTTTTTACAAAAATTACCCAATGACTGGTTTTTTCTGCATCTGAGTGTAGATATTTGTCTACTGGAACGTCATTCAGGGGTCTGGTATTTTCCTTCCGCATGGGAAAACTACTGTAGGCGGAATTGTGAGCAAGATTTGGAACAAGATTTGGGTTGTTTTATGTCCGTCACATATGAAAAGCCCAACAAAAGAGGATTATAAAAAAATAGCTGATAACTACTACAGAATATGGAATTTTCCGCAATGTATTGGATCGTCAAGCAAGTCCCTATTAAGTGTCCGAATCACACCGGTTCATCATTTTACAATTATAAAAGTTTTGTCCATAGTACTGCAAGGTACTATAGATGCTAACTATAAATTTATTAATATCGATATGGGGGGTTATGGTAGACAGAGTGACGGTGGTACATTTCTTTCGTCTGCATTGTTTAAACACATGATTAACCAAACATTGCCAACTCCGCAAAACAGTAAATTACCAGGATCAGAGCTTGTTGTGCCGTACGTATTTATGGCAGCCTCATCTTCATATCCATTACTAGACAATATATTAAAACCATACAGTAGGCAAGTGTTAGATTCTGACAAAGAATATTTTAATAAACGTTTATCAAGAGCTCGTAGATCGGTGGAATTGGCGTTTGGTATTATAAATAGTAAGTGGAGGATTCTATCAAAACCAATAGAAACTAATCCGAAAACTGCAGACGATATAATTAAGGCAATTTGTGTGTTACATAATGTAATCATTGATAAAGAAGGCATCCACCATAACCTCACTCACTTGCAGTTATACCCCAAAAATAATAAAGACCATATCACCCAACGAGGACGACAGGCTACTGCGGGAAAACGTACCAGGGATATATTTAAAACGTATTTATGTAGTAATCCGATTAATATTTAATCAATAAAGGTTCATACAAAAAATAGTAATAAATAGACATGCGTTTTAATAAGTGTTTTTCTAAATTTACCCGACAAGCTACAGTCTGTGACAACCTCCTGCCACAATTTATTCAATACCTACTGTGTTGTTGTGGTGTTGCTGATGGGTTTTGTCCCATAGCTGAGCCCGTTGGAAAACAGCAGCAATTAATTTTTCTCACTGCACATATCGGCACTGGTTGGTATGTACATATATAACCATAAAATCAACCCTGCTGGACCATGCAGGACACAAATAATTCCATGCACCAAATAATTCCTTGCTGTATTCTTGGCGCAAGGAGCAAAGGTTAGCGTGAGCGACGAAGCGAAGGTCTCTAGGCGCAGCACTGTGGCCACTCTCATAAGAATACCTTAGAACATTTCCGAAACGAGGAGCGCGGTCAGGCCGTCTACTAGGAGCGACGCGCCAATGTGGCCATGCACTAAGCTGTTTACTGAGTTAGTCAACTTTAGGGAATGTCCAACACTTTTCTGCGATAATCAAAACGTAATAGCGTTAGTGGAAAATCCTGCTGTTCAAAAACAAAACACATAAACATAAGATATCGCTATGGGTGTGCTGATAATATATTCAATAAAAGCATCAAATTGCTGACATTCTGACAAAGAACATAAAATCAAAAGAACAGTTTGCGTTTTTACGTGAGAGATTGGGGATAATATCTTTCGCTTAGTTTTATTTCCTTTCATTTCTTCTTTATAATTGAAACAGAATGTTGAGATTAAGTGCAATATGCTGTCCATTGTAGTTAGTGTGTCATTCATTTTTAATCAGGTGCTCTTAGACTGTGTAACGTATGTCAAGTTTGACTTTTGTATTATCAGTTGTATGTAAATGGTTTGATGTTCTAATATACTGTTTGGAGTGCACCGCGTTTCGTTGCAGTAACCATAGATGACATACATATATAGCACAATATAGATGGCATACTCAGTCTATTTCTCGTGTACAATGTTTTTAGTTCTTCTAGTTCCGCACACGGCGCTGAATTTCTGGGTAGTACCCTTACTTACCAGCTTTCTTTATTTTTAAACTTTTAATTTACCAAATGCAAATATTAACCATTATTCAGTACATATTGCATATATGTAATCGTAGGAAAATCGTACCCTTTATGGGCTTAGCACCAAAAGCTTTTTATTATACCTCAATTCACTATATACTAAGTAATTTGGTACAAGTACAATAAAAAAAAACTTATTTGTGTATATTGTAATTATAGGTTTATAGAACAAATAATTAAATTAGCTGTTTTTTCTTTATTTTACTTTTGCTTTTGTTGTAATTTGTTATATTTTACTAGAGCTATTTTGTATTTCATCATTAATATTTCTAAGGCTAGCCCTTTTAAAATGTCATTTATATATTTTTATCCAAACATAAATGTAAAATTGTCTGAATATCGCAAAAATCGTAAATATGTTGAACACGTGAATTTGTAACATGTGACATAGTTCGTCATAGTTCGTTTGTTGGTAGTCTTTGGTAAGGTGAAATGTGCCACATGCACAAAAGCACCCAACAAATGTGGTATGAGGCCTTAACAAAGCTTTATAAGTGTAAGCTCGAACATCAATTAGTTGATAGTGACTTTGTATTTATTTGATTTCAGTTGCTTTCGCCTTCACTTTCCAACAAATCGTGTTTACATTTCCGGCATTTTAATTTTTTTTAATCTTACGGGCCATACTACCCGCAATGTATGAATGTGTATTCATAGCTATATCACCGTTTGTTTTGAAAAAATAGGAATAATCTCTGGTAATTCATCCAAGCTCACATTGACCACAGTATCATCACCGCTACGGATTAATTTTTACTCTCCGACTAATACCTTAGAAGGAAAGTATGTATTGTAATCCACGGAGTTATTCTGAGTCGATTGCAATGATTTCTGAAAAATGTATGTATGTGCGTGCGTATGTATGTGTGTATGTATGTGTGTATGTGTGTATATATGTGTGTATGGCCGTGAACACGATTGCGCCCAAACGAAACAACGGACAATCTGATAAATAAAAGTGAGAAATGTTATATGCTTCTTCTTCAGCATTCAACCGATTTTGGCCAAACTTATATCAACTCATCCTCCAGCGATTTTAAATACGCTTTAGAAGGTATAAGCTTTTATAGCAGCGGTTTGACAGAATCCACAGCCTTTGTCGCTGTGTTGCGAATTGTCAGATTTTGACAACCGTCAGTGCCACTGCTATGACATGATATTAAATGTCAGGATGACAAATGTCATTATGTCATATAAAGTACCGGGGAGAAGATAGCCATAAAAGATATCTATAACTTTTTTTGTTCGAATTTCTTAATGAAACATATGTCAATCGATAGAGCTATTCAAGTAGTATACCCCAGAGTTTTGCCCACAAAAATATCGAACGGTTTAGCAAAAAAATGTATTTAATTACCAGCGCGTCATCTGAAACAGCTCATGGTGTTCTCAAATAGAATTGCAAATAACGCCATCCGCCGATACCGTAGAACATCGGGGATAACAAATTTGGAATCTACATGAAATTCTGAATCTAGTAATGGTATCAATTTGACACTACCCTTATGGTTACAACCTCTCTAACATAAGTAAAGCGGTGAATTGGTGTGCAGCGTATCAAGTGGGTTATAAAAATTATTATAATAATTGCGAAAGTTGATGCATAACTTTGATTAGTACGTCAAATTGTAGGTAACTAATAGGGGTAACTACTATGAAAAGGTCAGAGTTTTGCCCACTCAATACCACCCCTTAAATGATAATAATGTTGACCTACCCCATAACAAGGAATACGACGGCAGACAGATAAAATAATTAAAACCTATTGTCAATATTCTTGCATAACTTTGATTCATATGTCAAATTGTAGGTAATTAATAGGGGTAGCTACCCTCAAAAGCTCGAAGTTATGCTCACTCGATAACACACCTTAAGTGATCATAATGTGGACCTGCTGCATAACAAGAAAACCATCGCCACACTGATAAAAGCATTAATAACGGCTGTAAATGTTCTTGCATAACTTTGAGTCATACGTCAAATGGTAGGTAATTAATAGAGCTAGCCATCCTGGTATGCTCAGAGTTATGCTCACTCGATAACACCCTTTAAATGATCCTGATGTGCACCTAATATGTCATATGCAATGGGTCGGTCGGGAGCCGAACATAAAACATATCCATAACTTTTTTTGGTTGAATTTCTTAATGAAACATATGTCAATCGATAGTCAAGTTCAAGTACTATAGCCCAGAGTTTTACCCACAAAAGGTATCAAACGGTTTAGCAAAAAAAAGATTTAATTACCAGCGCGTCAAACAGCAATTTTTTTGCTAAACCGTTCGATATTTTTTGTGGTCAAAACTCTGGGTCTTACTACTTGAATAGCTCTATCGATTGACATATGTTTCGTCCGACGTAGGGTAGTTACACCTATTAATTACCTACAATTTGACGTACTAATCAAAGTTATGCATCAACTTTCGCAATTATTATAACAATTTTTATAAACCACTTGATAAACCGCACACCAATTCACCGCTTTACTTATGTTAGAGGGGTTGTAACCATAAGGGTAGTGTCGTATTGATACCATTACTAGATTTAGAATTTCATGTAGATTCCTAATTTATTATCGCCGATGTTCTACGGTATTGGTGGATGGCGTTATTTGCAATTCTATTTGAGGACACCATGAGCTGTTTTAGATGACGCGCTGGTAATTAAATATTTTTTTTTGCTAAACCGTTCGATATTTTTTTGTGGGCAAAACTCTGGGGTATACTACTTGAACAGCTCTATCGATTGAAATGTGTATCATTAAGAAATTCGAACAAAAAAAGTTATGGCTATCTTCTCACCGGTATATAAACTGACGTTAGGTAGGGTCCAGAGTGGCTATGGTTTTACAAAATTGAAGAACTGCAGAAGTGTTTAGACATTTCCTTTTACCAGCGATGTCGTCGGAAAGTAGGGTGAAGGCCACGCCAGATATTTTATTTTTTACTTTCCGACTAGTATCCTAGAAGGAAAGTATTCGACGGAAAAAATCGGGATTTTAGCGGAAATACTCGTTTTGAATCCATTGCAATGATTTCTGGAAAATGTTTGTGTGTACGTGTGTATGTGTGTATAGTATAATTCACGAGAGCTGAGAATAACACGTGACTTTTAAGGTTACGAAACAGATATAGAAAAAGAAGTCTGTTTCATTCTAACTTGCGTGATCAGTAAAACAAGATTTGGCGTGTACGTCAAAAATAACAGCAGGAATCGCTTAATTATTCTCAGCTCTCGTGGATTATACTATATGTGTGTCTGTGTGTTTGTGTGTTTGTGTGTATGTGTGTATATGTGTATGTGTGTGTGTGTATGTGTGTATGTGTGTATGTGTGTATGTGTGTATGTGTGTATGTGTGTATGTGTGTATGTGTGTATGTGTGTATGTGTGTATGTGTGTATGTGTGTATGTGTGTATGTGTGTATGTGTGTATGTGTGTATGTGTGTATGTGTGTGTGTGTGTGTGTGTGTGTGTATGTGTGTCTGTGTGTGTGTGTGTGTGTGTGTGTGTGTGTGTGTGTGTGTGTGTGTGTGTATGTGTGTATGTGTGTATGTGCGTATGTGTATGTGTGTATGTGTGTACGTGTGTACGTGTGTACGTGTGTACGTGTGTACGTGTGTACGTGTGTACGTGTGTACGTGTGTACGTGTGTATGGCCGTGAACACGATTGCGCCCAAACAACGGATTGGGCTGAAATTTGGTATACTTATTTAGAATTGCCGGGGGAGGAACTGGATTGTTTTTGGTGACAATGTCACAACCGGCCAAACTAATATCAAACCGATTTCGGCCACACTAATATCAAACCATCTTCCAAATGGTATGAGCGCTTTGGATGCCATAATCTTAAATAGAAGCGGTTTGACAGAATCCACATCCTTCGTCGCTGTGTTGCGAATGATCAAATTTTGACAAACGTCAGTGCCACTGACATGATATGACATTAAATGTCAGGATAACAAATGTCATTATGTGGCTATGGTTTTGCAAAATTGAATAATTTTTTTAATCTCGATTTTACGTCGGCCTATTTCCGCAACTTTGGCCAATCACCGACGCTGAAGGCAGGGCACACACATCCAGAATTTTGTCGAGCTGAGGAAATTCCAATCACCAGTCAACCCTCCTATAACGCGGTTAGTCTGTACCGCGTTAAAATAAAGTCAGATTTATAGTTAACCCTCCTATAACTATATGGTAACAGCATTATAAGAAATTCAAATTTAACCTGAAAACCAGATTAATTTGTGCCGCGTTGCGTTGTATGGAAACCGTGAACCGCGTTATATGGAAACCGCGCTATAAGAAACTAAGAATTAGTGCAAATCAGATTATTCGTACCGCGTTATATGGAGATCACATAAGTGAAACTTAGAAGTAAGTAAAATAAAAATCAAATAAAATTTTATAAAAGAAAAGGCAGATATTATGTTTAGTACATTATAAAATTATTTTTATTTTTTATTGAATGGAAAATTCTTATAAAGAACTGAAAAACAATGATGGTAAAACTGAACTATGTAACTAGAAAACAGTTTTTCAATAAAAAAAGTAATACATAAGTTTTAAGTAACATTTAGTGTTACTCATCTTTGCTGTCAAATATGACCCTTTTAATGGGCCAAATGTCATCGTTTGGCATATCCTCATTTGCAATTATAGCTTTTTTTCTAATTGTACTAAAACTTCTCTAGGGAGCTAAGCAGTTTTGTAATTCCCTTTTAAATATGTAAATATTAGAACAAGTAAAGACAATTACCTGCAGTATTCTGTAATGCCTAATTACGTCCAATTATCCAGTTACGTTAACATAAATTAAGCAAGTTATAAAACGTCTTGCCAGCCGGTCACAACCTTCGTGTGAAGGGAGAACATTACGCAATATTTCTACAGTAATACGTATGTGTAAGCCAATGCGCATGTCCCAGTCCCACTCGGGCATGCGCAGAACGGAAATCGCGTTATAAGGGTACCGCGTTATAGGAGGGCTGTCGCAATTTCAGCTCCGCGTTCTATGGAAACCGCGCTATAAAAGTACCGCGTTATAGGAGGGTTGACTGTAATTGCAAAAGTCTTTAGATATTTCATTGTACCAACGATGTAGTCGGAAAGTATGATGTACGTGTTGGATTTGTTTTACGGGATCCATGGAGTCGTACGCACGAAATTTTCTAATACATCTTGATTTATGTTCCTAGGAATTAGAAATTCAAATCCAGCTTCGTGCATTTTCTTCCATATTTTTTTAAAAGCATTTATTGTATGCATCCAGCGTCACATAGTGGGTGGAAAAAAATCCATAGCAAAACGGTAGCAAATCTCATCGTCCTCATCCCAAAAATCATAATATGGAGATGATACCTATATGGTCTGATCAGCTTTCCATGCTGTGGCCTAATTAATGATCCCTTCACCGAATCAGATAACTTCTCAGCAAACAAACAAAATGCAGAGGTTCCCATTGCCGATGTAGAAAAAGGTTGAGGCCACTTAAGAATCGTTGGGTGTTTCGTTAAAAGAAAACCAATTTTATTTTTTTTTAATTTGTAGTTTGTTGTGATAGTGTACCTATTTTAGCCATCTCCCGAGTTGTTGACGACACACGTCTGGAAAGTATCTGTGCAGCCATTTTCACTTTATTTTTTTTTACTTTAATTACATGAGCATCGGTTATGTGCTTGAGCAATTTTGTATCAATGTCTCCTACGTCGAGTTTGTATAAACGGCGAATATCTTTCCACGACGCAGTATGTGGGGTTACACATGCATTTAAATATTACATCGTAATTCATTAAATTATTTCGTAGCCCTTTTATTAAATATAGTGGATCATATGACGGTATGATTTGTTCTCCGTTACATAAACCCAAAAGTTCTTTACTCTACCCCTGATCGAAGGGCATTTCTCCGGGATTCTTCCTGTAGTTCGTGAATTGCTTTACAGTTTGTAGACAATTAATCACAAACTGCAGCAACCAGATGCAGTACAATCTGCTGGCATGCACTCATAATTTCGTTTATGTTCCGATGGAGATTTACAGCAGACATTCCGGATTCTGTACAAAATATTGCCAATGGCATTTTCCATTTCTTCCGGAGGCCCGCGCCATCGGCAATCTTCTTAGCCTTATGTTGTCCACAGTATTCGAACCTTACAATAGAATGGGATGATACTTCATAAGTCAACCCAGCTTCAAGTGACATTTCGTCGAAAAGTAGAGAACAATATTTGTCAAATGGTCATCTTGCAAACTTCTTCTTAAAGATCTTTCATCAAGTTTTGATTTATTCCCGTTTGATTGTACTTTGTTGAGTAATACTATCAACGTGTTTCTACTAGGAAGTGCAAATATTGTTCGTAGCTACGTCCTTTACTTGCTTCACTTGGTTTCTTAGCTGGCTTAAAATGAATTTGTATGGCGTCTGATTCAGTCTGGTTCATTTTGGTTCGAATGTTTTGAGTAGGTACTTAAATAAATGCTTCAGTTCTGAATCAAAACAATTCCGTTACAAAACAGATAATTTTGAATATAAATAATTTCATCAAAATGGGTCCATTTCGTAACTAATAAATATTGAAAAATATTGATTAATCCATACCGTTCACTAATTTGTTTTATATCGTGAAGCAGAACACTTCAGAGAGAGGCTGGCTTATACGTTCTTTCAGAGATCCCAGGTTAGTCCAGTCATTACGTCGGAAAAACGGGTTAGAAATTCAAATAAATCGAGAAGGCAAAATTGAATAATTTTTTTAATCTCGATTTTACGTCGGCCTATTTCCGCAACTTTGGCCAATCACCGACGCTGAAGGCAGGGCACACACATCCAGAATTTTGTCGAGCTGAGGAAATTCCAATCACCAGTCAACCCTCCTATAACGCGGTTAGTCTGTACCGCGTTAAAATAAAGTCAGATTTATAGTTAACCCTCCTATAACTATATGGTAACAGCATTATAAGAAATTCAAATTTAACCTGAAAACCAGATTAATTTGTGCCGCGTTGCGTTGTATGGAAACCGTGAACCGCGTTATATGGAAACCGCGCTATAAGAAACTAAGAATTAGTGCAAATCAGATTATTCGTACCGCGTTATATGGAGATCACATAAGTGAAACTTAGAAGTAAGTAAAATAAAAATCAAATAAAATTTTATAAAAGAAAAGGCAGATATTATGTTTAGTACATTATAAAATTATTTTTATTTTTTATTGAATGGAAAATTCTTATAAAGAACTGAAAAACAATGATGGTAAAACTGAACTATGTAACTAGAAAACAGTTTTTCAATAAAAAAAGTAATACATAAGTTTTAAGTAACATTTAGTGTTACTCATCTTTGCTGTCAAATATGACCCTTTTAATGGGCCAAATGTCATCGTTTGGCATATCCTCATTTGCAATTATAGCTTTTTTTCTAATTGTACTAAAACTTCTCTAGGGAGCTAAGCAGTTTTGTAATTCCCTTTTAAATATGTAAATATTAGAACAAGTAAAGACAATTACCTGCAGTATTCTGTAATGCCTAATTACGTCCAATTATCCAGTTACGTTAACATAAATTAAGCAAGTTATAAAACGTCTTGCCAGCCGGTCACAACCTTCGTGTGAAGGGAGAACATTACGCAATATTTCTACAGTAATACGTATGTGTAAGCCAATGCGCATGTCCCAGTCCCACTCGGGCATGCGCAGAACGGAAATCGCGTTATAAGGGTACCGCGTTATAGGAGGGCTGTCGCAATTTCAGCTCCGCGTTCTATGGAAACCGCGCTATAAAAGTACCGCGTTATAGGAGGGTTGACTGTAATTGCAAAAGTCTTTAGATTTTTCATTGTACCAACGATGTAGTCGGAAAGTATGATGTACGTGTTGGATTTGTTTTACGGGATCCATGGAGTCGTACGCACGAAATTTTCTAATACATCTTGATTTATGTTCCTAGGAATTAGAAATTCAAATCCAGCTTCGTGCATTTTCTTCCATATTTTTTTAAAAGCATTTATTGTATGCATCCAGCGTCACATAGTGGGTGGAAAAAAATCCATAGCAAAACGGTAGCAAATCTCATCGTCCTCATCCCAAAAATCATAATATGGAGATGATACCTATATGGTCTGATCAGCTTTCCATGCTGTGGCCTAATTAATGATCCCTTCACCGAATCAGATAACTTCTCAGCAAACAAACAAAATGCAGAGGTTCCCATTGCCGATGTAGAAAAAGGTTGAGGCCACTTAAGAATCGTTGGGTGTTTCGTTAAAAGAAAACCAATTTTATTTTTTTTTAATTTGTAGTTTGTTGTGATAGTGTACCTATTTTAGCCATCTCCCGAGTTGTTGACGACACACGTCTGGAAAGTATCTGTGCAGCCATTTTCACTTTATTTTTTTTTACTTTAATTACATGAGCATCGGTTATGTGCTTGAGCAATTTTGTATCAATGTCTCCTACGTCGAGTTTGTATAAACGGCGAATATCTTTCCACGACGCAGTATGTGGGGTTACACATGCATTTAAATATTACATCGTAATTCATTAAATTATTTCGTAGCCCTTTTATTAAATATAGTGGATCATATGACGGTATGATTTGTTCTCCGTTACATAAACCCAAAAGTTCTTTACTCTACCCCTGATCGAAGGGCATTTCTCCGGGATTCTTCCTGTAGTTCGTGAATTGCTTTACAGTTTGTAGACAATTAATCACAAACTGCAGCAACCAGATGCAGTACAATCTGCTGGCATGCACTCATAATTTCGTTTATGTTCCGATGGAGATTTACAGCAGACATTCCGGATTCTGTACAAAATATTGCCAATGGCATTTTCCATTTCTTCCGGAGGCCCGCGCCATCGGCAATCTTCTTAGCCTTATGTTGTCCACAGTATTCGAACCTTACAATAGAATGGGATGATACTTCATAAGTCAACCCAGCTTCAAGTGACATTTCGTCGAAAAGTAGAGAACAATATTTGTCAAATGGTCATCTTGCAAACTTCTTCTTAAAGATCTTTCATCAAGTTTTGATTTATTCCCGTTTGATTGTACTTTGTTGAGTAATACTATCAACGTGTTTCTACTAGGAAGTGCAAATATTGTTCGTAGCTACGTCCTTTACTTGCTTCACTTGGTTTCTTAGCTGGCTTAAAATGAATTTGTATGGCGTCTGATTCAGTCTGGTTCATTTTGGTTCGAATGTTTTGAGTAGGTACTTAAATAAATGCTTCAGTTCTGAATCAAAACAATTCCGTTACAAAACAGATAATTTTGAATATAAATAATTTCATCAAAATGGGTCCATTTCGTAACTAATAAATATTGAAAAATATTGATTAATCCATACCGTTCACTAATTTGTTTTATATCGTGAAGCAGAACACTTCAGAGAGAGGCTGGCTTATACGTTCTTTCAGAGATCCCAGGTTAGTCCAGTCATTACGTCGGAAAAACGGGTTAGAAATTCAAATAAATCGAGAAGACAAAATTTTTAATATGACGTGGCCAATATGACGTGACCAAGATTCCCTATGTGCATTTTCCACCATCTTGAAAAAGGGATTAAATTCAGTTTTTTTACAATAACTCGGTTTATCGTTGAGATACGATATATTGAGATATCAATCGAAAAAGTCAAAATTTAATGTATTAAAATTTGTTTTTTGCTATTTTCTCTTTTCTTGCAATAGATATCGAAAAAATTTCTATTATGAAACTTTTGGAACATGTTCAGACCTACAATTCCGCTTTTTTTTATTTTTTAGACCAAAGTTACCACCTCTAGCGCGCCGCAAAGTCGGCAAGTCCGTGCCCCGCCCCGTTTCGGTTTAGCCGCTCGCACAGTTATGCACACGTCAAAACGGATGAAAGGTTGTTCGGGGAATTATTGGGATACAAAATAAATAAACCAGACAAATTAGGAAACAACATTAGTAACGTTTTCCTAGGACTACTACGATGACGAACCTTGCTATACACCTGGACGACGATGACTGGCTGCTGTTGGAGGAAGTGGGGAGTGTCCGTCGCTGGCCTTGGTCAGGAAGTGCAGCATGGGTAGGGGAATCGGAGTTCCCTATCGCTACGGGCGGGCCCGGATTGTCCGAGTATCTTGGATCCGGAAAACGGCATAAGCGTGGGCGCCGGGGAACTGGGACAGGAAACGTTCTCCAAGGGTATACCCGTTCCTGCGCTGCCGGTCTGCCCCTTGCTCCACGATACGCTGTACAACAAACGTATGGAAAACAACAATTTGGACTCGCCCTTACCAGGCCATGCAAGCCATGGCAATATCCTCAACTCAAGAGATGAGGAGCTTGTAATGACAGGAAGAAGCACGAAAACGACTCGGTCCCCGCCATCGAAGGGATACGTGGACTCCCCGAGACCCGCCAGACGTATATCCAAGGAAGAGACGTCGGAAGATCTTAACACGACCGTCATCATGAAAGATCCGCGGGAATACTGGTCGATATCGGGGACCACCGACCTTGTAGGCGCCACTCCGCAGAGAATGAGGAGCTGGTCTTTCGGCATCGTAAGAAGCAGCACATCGTCAGGGACGCTAACAGACGATGTCACCGAAAACGACGAAAGAAAAACAAGCGAAAGAGAACAGAAGCGGAGGCGGAAGATGACGATAGCGGGCATAGCAGACCGGTCAAGAAAGGAATTGAAAATGTCCTAAACCTCATACGCAACCTAACGAAATACACCGAGCAAAACACCAAAAAAGTGCTGAAGGCGACAATCCGGCAACTAGAAAGACAAGCGGAAATGAGAGAAACAAAACAGTGGATAGAGAGGATGGGAGGAGAAACCAAACCCAAAAGAAAAGAATTCGTAGAATGGAAGGAAGTGACGGACAAAAGCTGGAGAGGAGAACACTTCAACAACACGACCATAAAAGAAGGCAATCCACTGCGGCAACGTCCAGTCCAGCACCAGAGTGATGATCGTAGAACCTGATAATCGACCCATGAGCAACAGTATCCAGAGCCAATTTAAGAAAGCCCACCCCGTATTGGCCGAGCTAAACGAGCAGTACGAAGAAATTGAGCTAATCACGAAAACGAAGGTGAGAGGAAGGGAAATAGAAAAGAGCGAGAAGATCATCAAGCTAACATTCGACCAACATGACGACCAATCAGTGTGGACCATGATACGACAGCTGAGAGACCGTACCGGAAACGTGCCGAAGATAGCCATGCACCACATCAACGGAATGCCGCTCAGCCGATTTCGAAAACTTGTAGACGTTGCGTTCAGGGAAACAAGCACACAGGCGGAGATATTTATAACACAAAGGAAAATCAACGAGGAAAAGGAAAATGAAAAACAAAGTTCCAAAACCACGTACCCACTGGTAGTAGAAAGACCCGGAACGTCTTTTGAGGACACCGTTAAAGGAATAACCCTGAAGCTGCAAGGACTTCAGGAGGCCCAGATTATACAGGGAATCCGGCAGACGAGAGAAGGAAAGGTCCTCATTACCACGAAAAGGGACATAAAGGCAGCCAATGAGATCTCAAGGGTGCTGAACGACGAGAACGGGCAGAAGGTGACGAACAGGGGAATGGGAGAGGACAGGCGCAGAAGAACAAAAGTGCTATACGTCAAAGGCCTAATAATAGCTACTGATGCTGAAGAAGTAAGGAGAGCTATCATGAAAAAGGCAAACGAAGCAAACCCCGACAGCATCAGAATAAGCCCCCTTCGACCGTACGCGACTGGTATGCAGGCGGTAACGGTAGAATTGGATGCGGACAAAGCAAAACCCCTGCTGAGCGAAAGGGGAATCAAAATTGGTTTAGCGTGGTGCACAGTCGCGGTGAAGACAGCAACCAAAAGGTGCTTGAAATGCTGGTCCCCACTGCACCCGGTCAACGACTGCGATGGACCCGACAGACGATCCAGCTGCTACAACTGCGGACAGGAGGGGCACCTGACCAAGGACTGCATTAACTCTACCAGATGTCCCGACTGCAACACTGAAGGGCATAGGGCAGCGACCACAGCATGTGAACGCTTCAGAGCAAACACAAAGGAACCGAGAAAAAACAGGAAATCCAGGGCGAGCTGAATATGAAACCACGAGAGCAGGCGGAAGAGTCGCAGAGCGAGACGGAGGGACGGCAAGTTCAGAACCGAAAGAGGTCAAATAAGAAAGCCAGCACAGAGGAAGGAGAAAAGGGGGCGAGAAAAGATTTCACTGGACATAGGCAGGAAGCGGAGCAAGACGAAAAAAGAGGGAGCACAGAAAAAACGAACGAGCCGACACGACAGCAAACCAGACGAGGGGCGGCCACGATCTCCTAGAAGCAGCTGCAACCCAGATGGGAGCAGACCTGATACTCGGACAAGAACCGAACCTCAGACGGGCGGAGAGACTAACAACGGATGAAGAGAACAAGTGTTCATCCAGATACTTACGAACACTATCAGACCGGAGAGATTGGTGAATGCCGATGGGTTCCTGGGTGTATGGCTGGACAGTCTTGCGGTGTGGTCGGTGTACTTATCACCGAACCGACTTCCTCCTCGGTGAACACGCGTGGGAGGTAACCAGATTCCTCCGCGAGACGATGACCACTAAGCAGCGGACAGAAATGGAGCAGCAATCCACTCCAGACCAACCACCAGCCTAAGAGAAGGGCCTACAGATAACAATTGGCATGGATGGCCGCGAAGCAATGCATCCGCGGTTCCCGGCCGTCAAGATCAAAAACATGCTCAAAGTGAGGGGGAGTTTTTAGTGAGGTAACCCTGGCAAACACCTAGCCAGGACGAGTACCACACTCCCGATCAGGTCAGCAGCGCCATATCTGATCGGGGCTCAGTGCATAAAGCATTTTCTCCTCCTCATGTGCTAAAAAAAATTTGGGTAAGTGTAAGTGTACGGTTCGGTCGGATCCGCGAGAGTTGGGTTGGGTTGAGTTTGTTGGGTTGGGTGTGGTGGGGTTATTATTATTATTATTATTATTATTATTATTATTATTATTATTATTGCAATATATTATGAACACAATTTACGATCTTAGTATTACATTGTGCGGCTTGTTTACGTCCTAATATTGCAGAAAACGCGTTGCGTGCAACGTACTGGCGTCGACCTTGTAGTTGGCGGCGACGTACTTCTTGATCGCCTGCAGGGACGAACCGCCGCGCTCCTTCAGACTCTTGATCGCGCCGTTCACCATGTCGGAGGTCGGCGGATGCGTCGGCTTCGATGGAGGGTTCTTCGCCGCCTGCTTGGATGCTGGGGCCGCTTTCTTGGTCGGAGAGGCCGCCGTCTGCTGTTGCGCTTGGACGTTGGCCATCTCGTGTAATAACTTGTACATTGGGGAATCGGATCGGGTACGTTGCGTTGCATGCTGACCTGGCGGAGAGCGGTAACTATATGAGTTATACGCGTTTATAAGTCGCAGTACTGGTACGGTAATAAAAACGCAAATAAAGTAAATTTGAGTTCCTGCGCCTGTTATTAAAGTGAGGATGATGAAATCGTACATCATCCTCACTTTAATAACAGTCACAGAAACTCAAATTTACTTTATTTGCGTTGTAAATGGCACTCACACAAGGAACGCTCAAAACTGTAACGTGCACTCCAAAACGCGATCAGATTAAGACTATTTTTGCAAGCTTACATCGCGATTGATAGGAAAAAGGTTGTTACCAGTTGTTCCGATAACTATCCACCTGCTCTTATCCGTATTTTTTTTTGATAATTATGATTACTCTTTGAATTAGACCGTTGACCGCCTGGATCGGCACAATCTGCCTACGTGCCACGGTCCCAGGTATACCGCAAGTCCGCGGATGTTGGTGCTCACTACACGGATATTTTTAGTTAGTTTCAATCTGTTTATGTTACGCTTTCCGAATTCTTAGAGACTTGCGGCCACATCTGCATATAAGGCTACCTATTTATTCCTTCATTCCGGTGTATGTTGTTGTTGTCACAATTATTGTTCTTTTGTATCGATTGTATTATGATTGAAATTTGGGTAAGTGTAAGGTTCGGTTGGATCCGCGAGAGTTGGGTTGGGTTGGGTTGGGTTGGGCTGAGTTGGGTTGGGTTGGGTTCGGTTGGGTTGTGTTGGGAAGCGATGCCCGACAGCGATCCTACGTGCGTAGTTCCTGCGGGTGCGTCGTTTTGAATCCGTTGAAATATACCTTAAAAACGCTGCAGCGTGCTAAATTTTGAAATCTCCATTGATTCTTACCTGTATGATCGGAATTCATCATCTTCACTTTAATAACAGGCACAGAAACCCAAATTTACTTTATTTGCGTTGTAAACGTCACTCACACAAGGAACGCTCAAAACTGTAACGTGCACTCCAAAACGCGATCAAATTCAGACTACTTTTGCAAGCTTACATCGCGATTGATAGGAAAAAGGGTTGTTACCAGTTGTTCCGAGAACTATCTACTTGCTCTTATCCGTATTTTTTTTTGATAATTACGATTACTCTTTGAATTCGACCGTTGACCGCCTGGATCGGCACAATCTGCCTACGTGCCACGGTCCCAGGTATACCGCAAGTCCGCGGATGTAGGTGCTCACTACACGGATATTTTTAGTTAGTTTCAATCTGTTTATGTTGCGCTTACCGAATTCCTCGTCTCGACTAGACCGCGAGAGTTGGGTTGGGTTGGGTTAGGTTAGGTTGGGCTGGGTTGGGTTATTATTATTATTGCAATATATTATGAACACAATTTGCGATCTTAATATTAAATTGTGCGGCTTGTTTACGTCCTAATATTGCAGAAAACGCGTTGCCTGCAATGTACTGGTGTTGACCTTGTAGATCGCCTGCAGGGACGAACCGCCGGAGGTCGGCGGAAGTCGGCGGATGCGTCGGCTTCAATCGAGGGTTCCTCGCCGCCTTCTTGGACGCTGGGGCCGCTTTCTTGACCGGGGACGCGGCCGCAGGGGAGGCCGCCGTCTGCTGTTGCGCTTGGACGTCGGTCATCTCGTGTAATAACTTGTACCTTGCGGAATCGGATCGGGTGCGTTGCGTTGCATGCTGACCTGGTGGAGAGCGGTAACTATATGAGTTATACGCGTTTCTAAGTCGCAGTACTGGTACCGAAGCCAGATCCACAAACGATTCACCGAGCCGTATGGCGGCCGGCCCGTCGCCGGTCTCGTGTTCGCACCGTTCGGCCCGGGGCGACGCGGCGCGTCCGCAGCACGTCCGGTGGTCCCGACGTCGACGGCGTCCGGTGCCGCAAGGACTCGTCCGTCGCGGCGGCGCGTTTCGGCGAGCCGCGGTCCGCGAAGAGGCTGCCGCGCAAAGCTTCAAAGTTTACGATCGAAGCGGCGCCATCGGTTTGCCCGAAATCGACGGTTTTGCGACGTCGACCGGGCACGCACGGGTGCGCCGTTCCGCCGGTACCGCGGACGTCCGGCAACTCCGCCGGAAGGGCGCCGCCGCGGCGGGAGCTCCCCGAGCCGGGCGGCGGGCCGCCGCGTGCGACGATAAACCCACGTCTGTCGGGTAGTTCTCGCAGTTTTGCGGTGTCGAACGCGGCGTTCCCGCGCGCTAGCGGCCGCGGGACGCCCGCGCACGTTTTCGGCTACGTCGGGGTGTCGGGGCGTATGCCGCCCCCGGCAGCGGAAGAAATAGCGCGACGCGAAGCGCTGCCCGACGGTGATCCTACGTGCGTAGTTCCGTGCGTTGCCGTTACACGTTCCCCGGGTGCGAGCGACAGCCTTCCTACTCCTGAAAGATTATTCATTCTTTGTTCATTCCGGCGGCATCTATAATAAACGCACGACATATTTCTTCGGGTGCGTTGTTTTGAATCCGTTGACATATACCTTAAAAACGCTGCAGCGTGCTAAATTTTGAAATCTCCATTGATTCTTACCTGTATGATCGGAATTCATCATCCTCACTTTAATAACAGGCACAGAAACCCAAATTTACTTTATTTGCGTTGTAAACGTCACTCACACAAGGAACGCTCAAAACTGTAACGTGCACTCCAAAACGCGATCAAATTCAGACTACTTTTGCAAACTTACATCGCGATTGATAGGAAAAAGGGTTGTTACCAGTTGTTCCGAGAACTATCTGCCTGCTCTTATCAGTATTTTTTTTTTGATAATTACGATTACTCTTTGAATTCGACCGTTGACCGCCTGGATCGGCACAATCTGCCTACGTGCGACGGTCCCAGGTATACCGCAAGTCCGCGGGTGTTGGTGCTCACTACACGGATATTTTTAGTTAGTTCCAATCTGTTTATGTTGTGGTTACCGAATTCTTAGAGACTTGCGGCGACATCTGCATATAAGGCCACCTATTTATTCCTTCATTCCGGTGTATGTTGTTGTTGTCACAATTACTGTTCTTTTGTATCGATTGTATTATGATTGAAATTTGGGTAAGTGTAAGGTTAGGTTGGATCCGCGAGAGTAGGGTTGGGTTAGGTTAGGCTGGGTTGGGTTGGGTTGGGTTGGGTTGAGTTGAGTTGAGTTGAGTTGAGTTGAGTTGAGTTGAGTTGAGTTGAGTTGAGTTGAGTTGAGTTGAGTTGAGTTGAGTTGAGTTGAGTTGAGTTGAGTTGAGTTGAGTTGAGTTGAGTTGAGTTGAGTTGAGTTGGGTTGGGTTCGGTTGGGTTGGGAAGCGATGCCATGACAGCGATCCTACGTGCGTAGTTCCGTGCGTTGCCGTTACACGTTCTCGGGGTGCGAGTGATAGCCTTCCGAAACGCTGCAGCGTGCTAGATTTTGAAATCTCCATTGATTCTTACCTCTATGATCGGAATTCATCATCCTCACTTTAATAACAGGTACAGAAACGCAAATTTACTTTATTTGCGTTGTAAACGTCACTCACACAAGGAACGCTCAAAGCTGTAACGTGCACTCCCGTCCGTCGCCGGTCTCGTGTTCGCACCGTTCGGCTCGGGTAATTACGATTACGATAATTACGATTACTCTTTGAATTCGACCGTTGACCGCCTGGATCGGCAGAATCTGCCTACGTGCGACGGTCCCAGGTATACCGCAAGTCCGCGGATGTTGGTGCTCACTAAACGGATATTTTTAGTTAGTTCCAATCTGTTTATGTTGTGGTTACCGAATTCTTAGAGACTTGCGGCCACATCTGCATATAAGGGTACCTATTTATTCTTTCATTCCGGCGTATGTTGTTGTCAAAATTACTGTTCCTTTGTATCGATTGTATTATGATTAAAATTTGGGTAAGTGTAAGGTTCGGTTGGATCCGCGAGAGTTGGGTGGGGTTAGGTTGGGTTATTATTAATATTGCAATATATTATGAACACAATTTGCGAACTTAATATTAAATTGTGCGGCTTGTTTACGTCCTAATATTGCAGAAAACGCGTTGCCTGCAATGTACTGATGTCGACCTTGTAGATCGCCTGCAGGGACGAACCGCCGCGCTCTTTCAGACTCTTGATCGCGCCGTTCACCATGTCGGAGGTCGGCGGATGCGTCGGCTTCAATCGAGGGTTCTTCGCCGCCTTCTTGGACGCTGGGGCCGCTTTCTTGGCCGGGGACGCGGCCGCAGGGGTGGCCGCCGTCTGCTGTTGCGCTTGGACGTCGGTCATCTCGTGTAATAACTTGTACCTTGCGTGCGTTGTCGTTACACGTTCTCCGGGTGCGAGCGACAGCCTTCCGACTCCTGAAAGACTCCGCCGGAAGGGCGCCGCCGCGGCGGGAGCTCCCCGAGCTGGGCGGCGGGCCGTTGCGTGCGTCGATAACCCCACGGCTGTCGGGTAGTTCTCGCAGTTTTGCGGTGTCGAACGCGGCGTTCCCGCGCGGTTGCGGCCGCGGGACGCCCGCGCACGTTTTGCGCGAGCAAATAAAGTAAATTTGAGTTTCTGTGCCTGTTATTAAAGTGAGGATGATGAAATCCTACATCATCCTCACTTTAATAACAGCCACAGAAACTCAAATTTACTTTATTTGCGTTGTAAACGTCACTCACACAAGGATCGCCCAAAACGTAACGTACACTCCAAAACGATAAGAGCAGGTAGATAGTTCTCGGAACAACTGGTGACAACCCTTTTTCCTATCAATCGCGATGTAAGCTTGCAAAAGTAGTCTGAATTTGATCGCGTTTTGGAGTGCACGTTACAGTTTTGAGCCTTCCTTGTGTGAGTGAGGTTTACAACGCAAATAAAGTAAATTTGGGTTTCTGTGCCTGTTATTAAAGTGAGGATGATGAATTCCGATCATACAGGTAAGAATCAATGGAGATTTCAAAATTTAGCTCGCTGCTGCGTTTTTAAGGTATATTTCAACGGATTCAAAACGACGCACCCGCAGAAATATGTCGTGCGTTTATTATAGATGCCGCCGGAATTAACGAAGAATGAATAATCTTTCAGGAGTCGGAAGGCTGTCGCTCGCACCCGGGGAACGTGTAACGGCAACGCACGGAACTACGCACGTAGGATCGCTGTCGGGCAGCGCTTCGCGTGCCGCCTATTTCTTCTGCTGCCGGGGGGCGGCATACGCCCCGACACCCCGACGTAGCCGAAAACGTGCGCTTACCGAAATCTTAGAGACTTGCGGCCACATCTGCATATAAGGCTACCTATTTATTCTTTCATTCCGACGTATGTTGTCAAAATTACTGTTCTTTTATATCGATTGTATTATGATTGAAATTTGGGTAAGTGTAAGGTTCGGTTGGATCCGCCAGAATTGGGTTGGGTTAGATTAGGCTGGGTTGGGTTGGGTTGGGTAATTGTTATTGCAGTATATTATGAACACAATTTGCGATCTTAATATTAAATTGTGCGGCTTGTTTACATCCTAATATTGCAGAAAATACGTTACCTGCAATGTACTGGTGTCGACCTTGTAGATCGCCTGCAGGGACGAACCGCCGCGCTCTTTCAGACTCTTGATCGCGCCGTTCACCATGTCGGAGGTCGGCGGTTGCGTCGGTTTCAATCGAGGGTTCTTCGCCGCCTTCTTGAACGCTGGGGCCGCTTTCTTGGCCGGGAATGCGGTCGCAGGGAGGTCGCCGTCTGCTGTTGCGCTTGGACGTCGGTCATCTCGTGTAAAAACTTGTACCTTGCGGAATCGGATCGGGTGCGTTGCGTTGCGTGCTGACCCGGTGGAGAGCGGTAACTATATGAGTTATACGCGTTTCTAAGTCGCAATACTGGTACCGAAGCCAGATCCACACACGATTCACCAAGCCGTATGGCGGCCGGTCCGTCGCCGGTCTCGTGGTCGCACCGTTTGGCTCGGGGCGACGCGGCGCGTCCACAGCACGTCCGGCGGTCCCGACGTCGACGGCGTCCATTGCCGCAAGGACTCGTCTCGACTCGACCGCGAGAGTTGGGTTGGGTTGGGTTGGGTTAGGCTGGGTTGGGTTGTTATTATCATTATTGCAATATATTATGAACACAATTTGCGATCTTAATATTAAATTGTGCGGCTTGTTTACGTCCTAATATTGCAGAAAACGCGTTGCCTGCAATGTACTGGTGTTGACCTTGTAGATCGCCTGCAGGGACGAACCGCCGGAGGTCGGCGGAAGTCGGCGGATGCGTCGGCTTCAATCGAGGGTTCCTCGCCGCCTTCTTGGACGCTGGGGCCGCTTTCTTGACCGGGGACGCGGCCGCAGGGGAGGCCGCCGTCTGCTGTTGCGCTTGGACGTCGGTCATCTCGTGTAATAACTTGTACCTTGCGGAATCGGATCGGGTGCGTTGCGTTGCATGCTGACCTGGTGGAGAGCGGTAACTATATGAGTTATACGCGTTTCTAAGTCGCAGTACTGTTACCGAAGCCAGATCCACAAACGATTCACCGAGGCGTATGGCGGCCGGTCCGTCGCCGGTCTCGTGTTTGCACCGTTCGGCTCGGGGCGACGCGGCGCGTCCGCAGCACGTCCGGCGGTCCCGACTTCGACGGCGTCCGGTGGCGCAAGGACTCGTCCGTCGCGGCGGCGCGTTCCGGCGAGCCGCGGTCCACGCGGAGGCTGCCTCGCAAAGCTTCAAAGTTTACGATCGAACCGGCGCGATCGGTTTGCCCGAAATCGACTGTCGTTTTGCGACGTCGTCCGGGCACGCACGGGTGCGCCGTTCCGCCGCGCGGTACCTCGGACGTCTGGCAACTCCGCCGCGGCTGGAGCTCCCCGAGCCGGGCGGCGGGCCGCCGCGTGCGACGATAACCCCACGACTGTCGGGTAGTTCTCGCAGTTTTGCGGTATCGAACGCGGCGTTCCCGCGCGCTAGCGGCCGCGCACGTTTTTGGCTACGTCGGGGTGTCGGCGGGGGCGTATGCCGCCCCCGGCAGCGGAAGAAATAGGCGCCACGCGAAGCGCTGCCCGACAGCGATCTTACGTGCGTAGTTCCGTGCGTTGCCGTTACACGTTCTCCGGGTGCGAGCGACAGCCTTCCGACTCCTGAAAGATTATTCATAATACGTTCATTCCGGCGGCATCTATAATAAACGCACGACATATTTCTGCGGGTACGTCGTTTTGAATCCGTTGAAATATACGTTAAAAACGCTGCAGCGTGCTAAATTTTCGCGTTTTGGAGTGCACGTTACAGTTTTTAGCTTTCCTTGTGTAAGTGACGTTTACAACGCAAATAAAGTAAATTTGAGTTTCTGTGCCTGTTATTAAAGTGAGGATGATGTAGGATTTCATCATCCTCACTTTAATAACAGGCACAGAAACTCAAATTGTAACGTGCACTCCAAAACGCGATCAGATTCAGACTACTTTTGCAAGCTTACATCGCGATTGATAGGAAAAAGGGTTGTTACCAGTTGTTCCGATAACTATCTACCTGCTCTCATCGGTATTTTTTTGATAATTATGATTACTCTTTGAATTCGACCGTTGACCGCCTGGATCGGCACAATCTGCCTACGTGCCACGGTCCCAGGTATACCGCAAGTCCGCGGATGTTGGTACACGGATATTTTTAGTTAGTTTCAATCTGTTTATGTTGCGCTTACCGAATTCTTAGGGACTTGCGACCACATCTGCATATAAGGCTACTTATTTATTCTTTCATTCCAGTGTATGTTGTTGTTGTCACAATTACTGTTCTTTTGTATCGATTGTATTATGATTGAAATTTGGGTAAGTGTAAGGTTCGGTTGGATCCGCGAGAGTTGGGTTGGGTTAGGTTTGGCTGGGTTGGGTTGGGTTGGGAAACGATGCCCGACAGCGATCCTACGTGCGTAGTTCCGTGCGTTGCACATTCTCGGGGTGCAAGCGACAGCCTTCCGACTCCTGAAAGATTATTCATTCTTCGTTCATTCCGGCGGCATCTATAATAGTGTTTATACGACACATTTCTGCGCGTGCGTCGTTTTGAATCCGTTGAAATATACCTTAAAAACGCTGCAGCGTGCTAAATTTTGAAATCTCCAATTATTCTTACCTCAATGAGCGGAATTCATCATCCTCACTTTAATAACAGGCACAGAAACTCAACTACTTTATTTGCGTTGTAAACGTCACTCACACAAGGAACGCTCAAAACTGTAACGTGCACTCCAAAACGCGATCAAATTCAGACTACTTTTGCAAGCTTACAAGCGTCCGACACTAACTTGGACACAAATGGGAAAATTTTTTATTATCCATTTCTCAGAAAATCTTTATGAAAGTTGGCGGTAGGTCTGAAATCAAAAATACCATCATAAGATATTAAAAATATCGCACCATATACCCGGTGTTTACAAAAATATGAAACGCACACAAGAGTAAGGTACCTGGAATATTAATATTATCGAAATATTTTATTTGGGAATGTTGCTTAGAATTAATAATTACGCTCAGATTTAAAATCACAGTCACCTATGAGAGAAAAAAACATTTTTCGCTTCTTTTTAAAATTTTCACTACTTGAGGATTTGAAATGATTCTCCTTAAACGGTTTCTTAGATATTTGTTTAAATTATTTATGATACTCGCGATTTCGACAGCGTTTTGAGCGCTTTTTTAAAATCATTGCAAACATGATCTTTTCTTGGTACGCTTATGATTTTTTCACCCAGTAAATATCATTCAATACACAAGTAAACCAGAAAAATTTGAATTAATTATTGAAATGCAGAGTATACACATTAGTAAAGCAATTTCATGACGCTGTTATGCTTTGCTTTCGGATTCGCCATTTTTTTGAAGTGTATAGCATACAAATGCGTGAACAGCTGATAAATTAGTGTTGTCAGCACACCCGCAATCAATAATAATAAGTCAGCAGAAGCTATCTTACTTACCCGGGTTGCGTATTGCATGATATTTTGATATTTACTGGGTAAAAAAATCATAAGCGCACCAAGATAACGGATTTTTGCAATGATTTTAAAGAAGCGCTCAAAACGCTATCGAACTTGCGGGTATTATAGGAACGTAAAACAAATATCTAATAAACCGTTTAAGGAGAACCACTTCAAATCAGTAGCTGCTACAAAAGTGTACTCAAATAGTGAAAATTTAAGAAAGACGCAAAACATTTTTTTCTGCCATAGGTGACTGTGATTTTAAATCTGAGCGTAATTATTAATTCTCAGCAACATTCCCAAATAAAATATTTCGATAATATTAATATTCCAGGTACTTTACTATTTGTGCGTTTCATATTTTTTTTAAACACCGGGTATATGGTGCAATATTTTTAAGATATTATGATGATATTGTTGATTTCAGACCTACCGCCAACTTTCATAAAGAATAACATTTTCTGAGAAATGGTAAATACAAAAATTTTCCCAATTGTTACCAAGTTAGTGCCGGGCCCTGTATAAACCGGGGAGAAGTTAGCAATAAAAGTTAGCAACAAAAAAAAATTTCAACCGATTTGAATGAACTATACCTCATTAGAAAGCCCATAACGTACTGAATGTATGGTAGTTATGGCAACTGGATCTAATCATAATTACTACCTAAAAAATGCAAATGAATGTCATTATTTTCCCAAATTTCGCCATTTTACAAGTCGCATATCTCCGTTAGTACTGAACGAATCTTGGAGTATATAACAGTAAAAGAAAGCACAAACCTTGCTTTAATTGTCATAGTTATGGCAACTTCAAATCAAAACTATTACTGGTAGAAAAAAATTAATGAACATTGTCGGTTTTAAGCTCGACGATTCTCGCAGGGCTGCGAATATACAAACTGCATAAGTAAGATTTTCACCTGATCTTAACACTATATATACCAAACGAAAGAAGAAGATATCAGGTACCTATGGGAGTTATGGCAACGAGATATTACGCTAATTAATGCTAGAAAATAACTATCGAACGTTGGACATTATTCTCTCCTATATACGTATACGGTATAGGCCTAGAACCAGCAATAAAAGTTAGCAACAAAAAAAAATTCAACCGATTTGAATGAACTATACCTCATTAGAAAGCCCATAACGTACTGAATGTATGGTAGTTATGGCAACTGGATCTAATCATAATTACTACCTAAAAAATACAAAAGAATGTCATTATTTTCCCAAATTTCGCCATTTTACAAGTCTCATATCTCCGTTAGTACTGAACGAATCTTAGAGTATATAACAGTAAAAGAAAGCACAAACCTTGCTTTAATTGTCATAGTTAAGGCAACTTGAAATCAAAACAAATACTCATAGAAAAAAATTAATGAACATTGTCGTGTTTACGCTCGACGATTCCCGCACGGCTGCGAACAAACAAAGTGCATAAGTCAGATTTTCACCTGATCTTAACACTATATATACCAAACGAAAGAAGAAGATATCAGGTACCTATGGGAGTTATGGCAACGAGATATTACGCTAATTAATGCTAGAAAATAACTATCGAACGTTGGACATTATTCGCTCCTATATACAGTATATGGTACAGGCGTAGAACCAGCAATAAAAGTTAGCAACAAAAAAGAATTTCAACCGATTTGAATAAACTATACCTCATTAGAAGGCCCATAACGTACTGACTGTATGGTAGTTATGGCAACTGGATCAAATCATAATTACTACCTAAAAAATGAAAAAGAGTGTCACTGTTTTCCCAAATTTCACCATTTTACAGATCTCATATCTCCGTTAGTACTAACCGAATCTTGGAGTATATTGCGCCAAGAGAAAGCACAAGCTTTGCTTTAATTGCCGTAGTTATGGCAACTTCAAATTTAAGCAATTAATGGTAGAAAAAAATTGATAAAAATTATCCGTTTTACGCTCGACGATTCCCGCAGGGCTGCGAACAAACAAACTGCATAAGACAGATTTTCACCTGATCATAACAGTATATATACCAAACGAAAGAAGAAGATTTCCGCTAACTATAGGAGTTATGGCAACGTGGTATTACTCTAATTAATGCTAGAAAACAACTAACGAACGTGGAACATTACTCGCTCCTGTATACAGTATACGGTATAGGCCCAAAACCAGCAATAAAAGTTAGCAACAAAAATAAATTTCAACCGATCTGAATGAACTATACCTTTTTAGAAAGCCCATAACGTACTGAATGTATGGTAGTTATGGCACCTGGATCAAATCACAATTACTACCTAAATAAGTGAAAAAGAGAGTCACCAGGAATCGTCGAGCGTAAAACCGACAATGTTCATTAATTTTTTTCTACCAGTAATAGTTTTGATTTCAAGTTGCCATAACTATGACAATTCAAGCAAGGTTTGTGCTTTCTTTTGCTGCTATATACTCCAAGATTCGTTCAGTACTAACGGAGATATGCGACTTGTAAAATGGCGAAATTTGGGAAAATAATGACATTCATTTGCATTTTTTAGGTAGTAATTATGATTAGATCCAGTTGCCATAACTACCATACATTCAGTACGTTATGGGCTTTCTAATGAGGTATAGTTCATTCAAATCGGTTGAATTTTTTTTTTTTTGCTAACTTTTATTGCTGGTTCTAGGCCTATACCGTATACGTATATAGGAGAGAATAATGTCCAACGTTCGTTATTTATTTTCTAGCATTAATTAGCGTAATATCACGTTGCCATAACTCCCATAGGTAGCGGAAATCTTCTGCTTTCGTTTGGTATACATATTGTTAAGGTCAGGTGAAAATCTGACTTATGCAGTTTGTATATTCGCTGCCCTGCGAGAATCGTCGAGCGTAAAACCGACAATGTTCATTAATTTTTTTCTACCAGTAATAGTTTTAATTTCAAGTTGCCATAACTACGACAATTAAAGCAAGGTTTGTGCTTTCTTTTGTTGCTATATATTCCAAGATTCGTACAGTACTAACGGAGATATGCGACTTGTAAAATAGCGAAATTTCGGAAAATAATGACATTCATTTGCATTTTTTAGGTAGTAATTATGATTAGATCCAGTTGCCATAACTACCATACATTCAGTACGTTATGGGCTTGAGGTATAGTTCATTCAAATCGGTTGAAATTTTTTTTTGTTGCTAACTTTTATTGCTAACTTCTCCCCGGTCCTGTATAACCCTTTTTTAATTCAACCACAAAAATGTTTTTCAAATTCTTTAAACAATTATTAACACCTGAAATGCGACTAACAATGAAAGAATTAGCATTTGTAATTTAATTGGTGTACAATATATACATATAAATTATAAAAGTATTCAAATAATTACCTACTTATAATTTATTTAAGTCAATATCTGGAACTGCTATCGTTTTGAAAATAAAATGTAACCACAACTAATAAAATAAAAAACAATGTAAAGCACCGTCAAAGTCAACTAATTTTAACCTATAAGGGATACGTATGGTGCGCATTAAATTCATGTTTTTCGATCAATTGCTGCGACCAGTATGACCCTAAATGTTTTTATGCTGTTTGACACGACTGGTTATATGACTTTATGCCTAGACTTACATTTTTAATTTAGAAATTAACTGACTCTGACCCAAATGTCCTCGTAAAATCGCGAAGTAAACCATTATGCGGCATTCCAAACTTTTTAAGATTAACTTGGTTTTGGAAGGGAAATTAAGTGTTGTTGAAAATAAAATCTAAAGTTGTTAAAAATGAATCAAGAGCAAAGCTGCATTGAGCATTGATTAAAACCCAAAAATGGCTGATTATCGATCTGACCAATTGTAAAGGTATATTAGTGAACATGTTAATTCTTGGTACGCAAAGCGCCGCAACAGCGCAAAACACTGTTACAACTATCTAAAAAAAAAAAAAAAACCAATTACGTAATTACTTATAATTACGTAATTGTTTTAGCTGCGACCCAAAGCCCTTGGTCGCAGCTATTTCTTACATTATGCAGATTTCGGTGCTGAAGGAAGTCGCACAAGTCCAATGCCAAAAAAAAATATCCGATAGGACAAGTCATCCGATAAGTAGGCGAACCATATGCCGAATTATAATCTTATGAATCTTTGGGATGAAATTTTGGAGTATAAAAAAATGTGTTTCACTATCCTTACAAAATTAATGATTTATTTAGCATAATTAAAGATCTTCTGTTGTATCAGTTATATCGTTGACTGAAAAATACATAGACGCGCAACCGTCATAGAAAAGAGTGACCATGCCGCATATATTGCCCCCTTGCTCCGCTTCATGGCTGTAGTCCCGTACTAACCACTGGCCAGTGCTGCCTCTAAAAATGCTGCGGATATTTCAGAAAGCTACCATTTTAACGTCGTGCCAGTCGAGTCGGTCGATGTAACGATTGGTCAAAGCAGATCGCTCGAAGTGGATATCGTTATATAAGCGGACGAAGAGACACTGACATAACCCGTTTTAATTTAATTTTTAAATTGTGTTAATTGCGTTTTCGGCTGTGATTTTAATTTAATATTTAATACAACGAAAGGAATATTCGCAAATTATTAAAATTATTGTGTATATGAAACTGTAAGCGCTAGTATAACTCAAATATAAAATTATTCTTAATTTGAAAAAAAAGAGCAATTTTTTTGGTTAGTTTTCAATAAAATTAGTCCATATCGTTATATGTGTGCACGCTGAATTAGGGTTCATAAACAAATGAAAAAAAAAAAAAAAAAAAAAACAAAAAAAATGTTTTTTAAAGATTTATATGATAAATATAGAATAGGTATACAGGGTGTCTCACGGAACTGGTTCATTAGAAATTTCTGACGTTTCACTTATTCGATATTCTTTAAATTTGGTAATAGTATTATATTCCATCTGAACTTTCAATCTAAAATACTTTCAGTTCCACTGCCACTTCCAGTCACCGGAAGTCGACATCAACTTTGTTATTTTAAATGGAATACTATATTTTTTATGTCAAATTTGAATTCTGCGTATCAGAATGCATTGATTTTTATCAGGGTTACCTATACCTAAATGTCACCGTTTTTTTAGTTATTTTAATTTTTCTATAATTTTCGTTTTTTTCGGGGTGAAGGTTATTGTTGAATATCTCGGTTAATATTAAAGCTACCACTTTCATATTTGGTAGGGAGGCACTCTAAGGGTGTACCATTAGAAAGATATCTATTTTTATGTTATGTCGTGTACAGGGTGTTCAGAATGGAAAAATCCATTTCGACATTTTGAAATGTCAAAAACTCATTTTTTTCAAATGGAACACCCTGTATATGAACACACCATTGGAAAGAGAATTGTTTAGTCTATCAATCGATATTAAGGTTCCCTATACTTATCCTCTGTAGTTCTTGAGATATTACTATCTTTGCAAAAATGCATTCGCAGCTGTTGATTATTTTATCAGGTAGATTAATATTTTGGGTATTATTATTATTTATAAATTTGTACAAGGCTTAAGCAGGAGAAAAAGTATTTTCTATGGCGTAAAGTACGTGTTTAGGTAAATAAGTGTATTTTTACTTTTACGTGATCAAAATACAACTATTCATTTTATTCTGAAATTCTAATAGCAAGCTGTGAAATTCATTTTGACATTTATCTGTTTATTGGCTTATTGTCGTTTGCTGATAACGCAACCGCTTCTTTTCCTAAAATCTTAACATTGTAAAAATGAATAATGGCGGAGATTACTCCAATAGTGAGAGTAATGTCTGCATAACTTAATTTAATAAAATAACACCAAAAAAACTTGTTGAATTAACGGTCTTCAGCGTGACAAAGTGCTAAGAGCTACGACAATCGAAGTTGAAGAAAGAATACTTAAGTGTTTAGAACCGCATGGGGGACACATAGAATATTTGTAACATAACAAACAGTATTATAACTATTAATTGAAATTAATCTTCCTTTTATTTCATCGCGTCACACCTTTCATCTACTTTTCACAATAGCGCCTTCTTGATGGCGGTACCCCTAGATTTCTCTCATTAGATGTATGTCATGTGGTTTCCACAATTTGTGTTTCAATTTCTGTTTCATTTCAATAAATGAAAAGTTTCAGATGCCAACGTCAGATAAATTTTAATAGATTTCAGAAAAAGTTTGTCATATCTCAAGAACTACAGAAGATAAGTATAGGGAATCTCAATATCGATTGATAGACAAAACAATTCTCTTTCCAATGGTGTGTTCATATACAGGGTGTTCCATTTGAAAAAAATGAGTTTTTGACATTTCAAAATGTCGAAATGGATTTTTACATTCTGAACACCCTGTACACGATATAACGTAAAAATAGACACCTTTGTAATGGTACACCCTTACAGTGCCTCCCTACCAAATATGAAAGTGGTAGCTTTAATATTAACCGAGATATTCAACAATAACCATCTCCCCGAAAATAACGAAAATTATAGAAAAATGAAAATAACTAAAAAACGGTGACATTTAGGTATAGGGAACCCTGATAAAAATCAATGCATTTTGATACGCAGAATTCAAATTTGATATAAAAAATATAGTATTCCATTTAAAATAACAAAGTTGATGTCGACTTCCGGTGACCGGAAGTGGCAGTGGAACTGAAAGTATTTTAGATTGAAAGTTCAGATGGAATATAATACCATTACCAAATTTAAAGGATATCGAATAAGTGAAACGTCAGAAACTTCTAATGAACCAGGTCCGTGAGACACCCTGTATAAAATATAGAACAAAATGTAGAACAGGTAAAATTAACAAAAAAATATATATTGATTATTTCTAACTTTTTTGAAAGATTTACTTCGCTAAAACTAAATGTCGAACAAACTATAGAATCGAAAATATGGAAGAAAAAAAAAACAGGTAAAATTAACAACAAAAAAACACATATTATTTCTGCATAATAGGAAAGAATTAGGATTAGGTTAGGAAAGAATTCTAATTTTCCTGTGAGGTTTTACAAATAATGATTTATTTTTATTTGAATTGCGTTCCGATTCCCATTTCAAATTTCGGAATAATTTCATTTTAATTAACTTTTTTAAAATTTCTCTTCGATGTTCCGAACAAGATTCATTCATCCAAGAGCAATTTTTTATAATCTCATCCTCTATTGTTCTAAAAATATTATCACTTAATTTATATTTTTCAAATAAAATATTAAATTTTTGTATCAGAAATGATGTAACATTAATGAACGCCTGAGAGGGACGCTTTAGATGTTTAATACTGTCACAACCATAGTCTTTATGAAGTAAATACATTTCGTTTTGGTTTAACGTTTCATCACTGTCCTTTAATAGATAATATTTACAAGAATCACAATTCACTTTTTTCAAAAGGGCGTATATTAAATATCCGGCTACATACACTGTACATTCCTCCAATATGGAAGACTTTTCTTCATTTGAACTGCATGCCATTTCTTCACTGATTCTGGAATTCTCATTATCCGATGAGTGCATAACTTGCCGTGCAGGCTGATCTTCATTTTCAACATTGCTTTCTTCCAGTGCTTCGTGATCCGACAGTGCAAGTATTTCCGCAACGTCCGCATCGCAGTTGCTGCTGCTGAGTCCATCCTCAACCGAATATTTATTTTATGTTGCATCGCAATAGGAAATTGGCGAACAGTTGAGGTAGAATTATAACCACCCCTGGTCCTTATCACAGAAAAGAAATTTTCTAGTGGGTCCTGGTTAAGAAAATTTGTTAGCTAGTATTTCACTCCCTCGGATTTTAATTCGGACCACAATAATAATACGGATTTTAGAGACCACAAAAAGCCATCCAGGCAGTAAATGTTGTTTCTTTTTTTATCGCCTTCGTATACCTCAACATTTTTGAAAAGTGTAAATCCTTGCAATAAAACATTTTCAGAAATGTCACTAAATATGGATAGCGGTCGTTTAGATGGATTAGGTTCGCTTAGAACCCGACTATTTAAAGCATCAAATATACCATTGATATTTTCAATAAATTCCGCAGTATCCATTGCCGTGTAGCTCTTCAATTGTGCTGCAGCTACAGTGTGAGAAAATATCTGAGTAGCATATTTTACACGTATCTTCTGAAAAGCTGTTGGATTGATGTGTGGTTCTCGAATCTTCAACATGGCTCTTGATGTTACACTGCTTTGATCTATTCGGTATGTTTGCAAAACATCATCCCAAGAAATTTCCCGTTTATGAACAAAAAGTTCATAAACGGGAAAGTTTTTGATTCATAAAGTTATTTCTTAAAGATTTCACCAAATGGGGCGCATCAAAACAAGCGAATATATGCACGTCGTCGATTTTAATTTTGGGATTGTCCGCCATGGCTCCCAACAATTCCAAAGCTTTGCGATTTGATACTGGATCCTTGGTCGCATACTAACATTCTGGGATTGAATGTCATTTTCCGTAATTCGCATATTACATCTTGGATAATATTCCGGAGCGACGAGCTGTTTACGGGCCCTGCGGACGCATAATAGGCCAATGGTATCTTCCAATTATGAAGAAGACCGCGCAGATAAAACACAAGTCCTGTGTTTGCGAGTTTTTCATGCTTTCCATAATCGGCCAGATCTTGGAAGCCTTCTACCGCGTCCTGGAAGGTGTTATATTCTAGTTGCTTCTTCAACGTAATTTCGTCGAACAGTACAACGCACATTTTTTCTTGGTCACTCATGGATTTGGCTTTGCAGGCTAACTTTTTTGTTAACGTTGTTTTAATGCCGGTTCTTAAATTTAAAACTTTTAACCAGGATTGTATTGTTCGTACGGCGGGTAATACAAATTTTAACTTATTCAGTAAGAACTGATATGTGCTTGATGACTAAAATATTGACATTGCTAACTGCTTCTCCCTTTTAGTCCATTTTGTCCTTCTGCGAAAAAGCTGCATGTTTATGAATGTTTTCAAGTATTCACTTTCATCTGCAGTTAAGTTTGCCAAAACGGTTGCCGGGCTAAATGCTTTTGTTTTTTTCTTTAGTCTGCGTGACTGTCTATATTGTGCTCTGTACTTTTGCTGTGAAAGTCGTATTTTCATTGTTAAACGTTTGCACTGTTTCCTTGGCGACATATTTTTTTGGCTTTTCATATTTAAAATTCGCTCACTCACTACGCTGTTGCTGCTCGACGTCGGAATCGCATGATCGTAGGATTTGTCCGAAGTGTGAAACTTCACTGTTACTGCCGAAGATGTTTCGGAATCGACGAGTGAGGAAGTGCTGGAACTATCTGGTTCTAATTGTCTTTTTCTACCATATTGCTTTGACGCTGGCTTTTGAACAAGTGGCCGTAGTGGACTGGTGGGAACCGCAAATACCGGCTCTTTTCTTGCGGGGCACAAGTTGGTATCTAAAAATGTATGGAAATATCGATAATCACACAAAGGAAAAAGTGTAATAACTATAAACGGAAAAGTAGTGTTCAACAGTAGTGATGGGCATAATCGAATGATTTGAAGAATCGAATTATTGGTATTCGAATGATTCTAAGAATCGATTCTTAGAGTCGATTCTAAAAATCGATTCTCAGAATATATTGTAAGAATCGATACTTAAAATATATTCTCAGAATCGATTTTAAGAATAAATACGCAAAAAGTGGCGATATTTGTAATATGAACGCATACTGTGGACACGTGCGAATGCCAAACGTATGCGCGTACGCCGTACGCGTTCTGTATGTATCTCTTTCTAACTCGCGTAATAGAAACATATAGATAGCTCCGCTCACAGCGCCAGCGTTCGAACGGTTGAATGATATACCCGCTGGGGTGGCATATTTTATTACCCCTTGCAACTCAGGTAGTGCCATAAACTGACTAGATATATCCAGAGTTATAATTTCAATTCACGGTTTCTATCAAATTTTTGTTCAGTTTTCTGAAGAACTATACAAAATTGTAATATTTATACAAAATTGGCATACCTAAGTAATTATTGTGAACAAAATGTAATTTAAAAAAGCGGTACCATTAATTAATTATGTTTAGAACCGTGGTCTTCAGCATGATTGTCATTTTAGATACGTATTAGAACATTTTAAATTGGTTTTACTCCTTTTTACTTTCCGACTAGTACCCTACATGGAAAGTATTGTAATCGACGGAAAAAAAATCGTGATTTCAGTGGAAAATGTATGTGTGCGTGTGTGCGTCTGTGTGTGTCTGTGAACACGATAGCGCCCAAACGATACAATGGCTTGGGCTGAAATTTGGTATAGGTATTTACAATGACCAGAGGACGAACCAAGAAATCGAATTAATTCAGTCGAATGTTTAAAATAGAATCGATTCTAAAAATTTATCTGAGAATTTAAATTAATTCATTCGAATGTGATTCTGAGAATCGATTATTTCAAGAACTATAACTATTATAATCGTTTATTTCATTCCTATGCGCCCATCACTACTCAACAGTAACCAGTACTGCGCATACTAGATTTTATGTAAAATTAATATGATATGATTTAAATCTAAATTTAAGTTAATATGATTTTAGAGTAAAATGACATTTTTTATAAGGGCGTCAAATTTGTATCCATTTTTATGCCGGTCATTTGAGAATAGTTAGAGAGGATTTGAGAGTGCATTCATTTCGTTTGAGAGTAATTAATTTAGCCGTATATAAACAAACTAGCTAAATAGTAATTGGTTATGTCGGTAAGGTTTACACTTATTTGCGGCTAAACCAATTACTCTGAAACGTGTATGGAATCTCAAATCCTCTCTAACGACTAATTTCAAAAGTATATAAAAAGTTTTTGTTTTTCATATGATGCCAGGCTCACCCTGTATATTAGAAAAATAATCATGTAAAAAAAATTATGGCCCATGTGAACATTTCAAATCGAATTTGAATAAAAACAAAGAATATATTTTCTTTATATATATATCAGAAAACACAACAATAAGAATTTGTTGTTGAAGAGTTGTAAAATTGATCTATTACTTTGTTAAAACTTAATATTTACTAACCTGTATATAAAACGGGAACAGCGTTCATGCGAAGTCGTTTTCTTCTGGTATTCGAGGCATAGAAATCCGTAGGTTTAAAATGTCTTTCACAAATTTTTGCCTCTTTCAGTTCTTCTACACCCATTGCGGCAATTTCTATGTTTCCACTGTTCTTTTGCCATTAAATACTTCGTTTTCTATTTTTTACGGGAAATCTAAAATAACTGCATCCCGAATCTTTATACCGATGTTTTCCACAATTTACGTAATAACATACGTTACTTTGCAACGACATTATTTTCGTTTGCTAACGCTAAACCGTACAACCGCACACAATCAACACAACAAGTCGAATGAGACGGCGACTTCAGTACGCAGAGGTACCGACAACACCGAAACAGATACGTCGCCCTCTATCAATCGGCAACTTTTCGAGGCACAAAAGTGCGGTAAAGCTTGCGACTCCATATAACTCCTTCACTCAACGGTTATATGTTGTGTACTGTTTGAAGTGTTATCTATGTGGCAACATATCTTGGTACTGCCGCAAAAGTGATTTCTCTAAAAAAAAACAATTACGTAATTATAAGGGCTTTGGGTCGCAGCTATTTCTCACATTATGCAGATTTCGGTGCTGAAGGAAGTCGCACAAGTCCAATGCCAAAAAAAAATATCCGATAGGGCAAGTCATCCGATAAGTAGGCGAACTATATGCCGAATTATAATCTTATGAATCTTTGGGATGAAATTTTGGAGTATAAAAAATGTGTTTCACTATCCTTACAAAATTAATGATTTATTTAGGATAATTAAAGATCTTTTGTTGTATCAGTTATATGTTGTGTACTGTTTGAAGTGTTATCTATGTGGCAACGTATCTTGGTACTGCCGCAAAAGTGATTTTGATAAATGCAAATGAACAGGTTCTTTAGCTAATTATTCTCTAAATCGATTTCACATTATGATTTTTATAATATACATATTTTAGACAAATAGCATAAATTTTAAGAATAATTTGGTCAACCTATCATTATTGTTTTGGACACCACCCAGCGTTGAATATTTATTTGTCAGCTTTTTTAATTCATTAACATCGTGTTTTTTGCGAAGTAAGCTGTTTTTAAAATATCTTAACTCTGTTGTAAATTTTAGTTAGTTCGATATTTTCATATGCGAGTGTCATGGTGGCGCCTTTGTCTGCGCATGTAGCTAAAATGCTTCCGTAATAACTTTGCTATACTAACGATTTTTATGAATAATATTGTTATCAACAGGCATGCAATACTTAGGCCCCAATGGAGGTTCAAAGTTTCAAATATATACACTAGAGTCTAGACGCAACATGAAAAGAAAAATAGACGGGTTGTGACATACCCAGTGTAATTGGGAACACATTTTTGCAACAGATAAAAATTATTAAATCAAATCTTCAGTCAGTAGTAGTTAATGTCTTGATTTGAATTTTAACGCCTCTTATTTATGCGGGTTTGGCCATTAGACGGATGCTGCTCGCCCCTAATCTACATGAGTTGTTATGAAAATTTTAACGCGATTTGCAAATTAAGGGTAAAATTGTCACACTTGCTAACTGACTGCGCAGAGTGGATGGCCCAGAAGAAATTGTTATGACTCTACACCAAGAAGCGATTACTATGCAAATTTTGCAGACTACGCTTACCCGTCATGTACTTAGCAAAGAACTCATTCAAACATTTTAATTCTCTGCAACCGAGCTTGAAATTATTCATGTTGTATATATTAATACATGTACGATTTAACAATTTCTTCTCTGTAACTATTTCACTACAAAGATACGTTTCTAGAATAGATAAAATGTAGCGGTGCTAAATAACGGTATACCGTAATGGATTGTTTATTATTTTTTGTTTGTTTTTTTATGCCAATAATTGGTATTTTTATTATATTATTGTTTAATGATAATTAACCTGTTATTACTTTATCACCCAAGGAATATTTTTTAAAGTTAAATGATTATATTTTAACGATTTAATTTCTTGTGGTTTTCTTTAGTTTGTGATGATAATGGGCTAAAACCCAAAAATAGATTCGTCAACCAAAAATATAGTCTTTTAGGTTTGACGTAGAATAATGTTAGCGTACTTTTCTCTAATCCTCGGCAATTTTTTACGATATCTCCTTTTTTGTGCTCTGACTTAAAGATTGGAACCGCACTTCACTTGCCATTGTTACGAATGCCAGGTGAAAATTATCGGAAAATACTTGTGTTAATAATTTTACTTGTTAACGTACAGCAATCTTTAAAAGCTGCAAGAGAATTGATAACTCCAAAATCGTAATCATAATGGTTTTTACTTTCCGACTTGTACCTTAGAAGGAAAGTATTATAATCGATGGAAAATGACGTTTCGAGATTTTCACGGAAATACGCGTTTTGAGGTCCCCTGAATTGATTGCGACGATTTCTGGAAATTATCTGCATGTGTGTGTATAAGTGTATGTGTGTGTATGTCTGTAAACAGGATAGCGCCCAAACAACGGATCGCGCTGAAATTTTGCATCGCATTTAGAATTACCGGGGACGAACTGGATTTGACATCTTCTTAGGGATTAATCTGATTTTGACTATCCTAACTGATATCTGTTCATCCTCCAATGACATTAAATATGTAGACCAAATTACAGACCAGTGGGATGGATGATTTACGCACTATAAGAGTTTATATAAGCACTTTGACAGAATCCACAGCCTTCGTCACTGTGTTGCGGATTTTGACAAACATCAGTGCCACTGGCATGCCATGACATTAAATGTAAGTATGACGGATGTCATTATGTCATAGAAACTGACGTTAGATAGGGTTCAAATTCAGAGTGACTCTGTTTTAACAAAATTAAATAATTACAAAACTGTTGCGACACTTCAGTGTGCTAATAATGTAGTCAGAACATTGGGTGAGGGCCACCCGAGATGTTGTAGTTGTTTTGGGTGCGGTTTATTCCGCTGCACCTAGGCCAATTCTTGGCCCTTTGTGCTTACCCATTTTTACATACTGTTTGATAACGACAACCAGAGGTGTTCAACTTGTTGCCGGCACCCACGGTTTTACGCCTCTTGCGAAAGCGGTGGGACGAGGATCTTCAGCTGATGCCTGGATTTGAACCCAAGACTTCCTAGCAGGAGAGCAGCACTCTACCGCTAGAGCCACTCGCCCCACGCCACCCGAGATATTTTTTCTTAAACATAATTTTAGAATGTGTTATCCTTTTAATATTTTAACAATAAATTTCTGTTTCTATTGAACTTGTTGTCATTCGTTTTTTTTTCTGTTGTCGGGTATCAAAACGAAATATTTTCTTTCTCTTTGCTTAATTTTTTAATACAAAATTTCTGTTTTTTTTTTTTAGTTTATATAATTGATAAAAATGTTAGCATGCAATTAAAAAAAACTTACGAAGAAGTTCTATGATTCTAATTTCGTATCTGATACCTTCTAATGTTTTTAATTACCCTTTTCAAATAAAATTTTTGGGTATCCTTAAAAATAAAAGACTTTACTAAGTAATTTTCTTAATTTTGTAGCACCCGTATACGCAAGCAGATAATTATATCTTGATGTTTGCATTTTAGGTTTAGAACAATACAGAAACGGAAATAAAATTTTAAATAAAACGGAAAAATTGAAAAAAAAATCCAATTTGTTTCCTGGTTACTGCTGGACACTATGAAATGTAACTTAACTGGATAAAAAAGAAAGTGCACCAGAATCCGCAAAACATATAGTACCTACAAGTCTAATTTATTGAAATATGAGCACCCTTTATTAATATTTAAGAAATATTTTAATGTATCACGCATTTTTAGGGTATGTACTTTTAATGAACAGCACCTACTGTCATCACTGTCGCGTCGACAGCAAAGTACATTATAGTCATAGTCTAAAATCCGGTATAAGAAATATATACCCTCATCTGTTATTTAATGATATTATTATGTTATGTTATTTAATAAAGAATATATACTAGATAATGTATACATCGCAAATAGGTAAATAAAATGTTTAATTTTTTTTTGATCAACTACTTCGATTAGTTATTCATGAAAGTCGCTCATCAGTTGAGAGAAAATACCCGAAGGAAATGAAAAAATAACGGTTGCTTATTTTCACCTCCGCACAACTATGGGGTTGCCAGGTATAAACAGGTAAGTAAGCGTTATTAATATTAGAATTAGAATTTGATTTTGACATGGACACTTCTGACGAGTCAGAATCAGAATAAGGTTTTTATAAAAAAGTATCTTTGCACTTTTGCAATTATTCAGTTTTGTGAAACTAGAGCCACTCTGTAACGTCAGTCTCTCTGACATAATAACATTTGTCACACTGACATTTGTCAACCTAATACAGTTGGATTAGGAATAAAATAACCTCAGTTGGACCCTCACCCTGAACAGTTTTTCTATTATTCCATTTTGTTAAGTCAGGGCCACTCTGGACCCTACCTAACGTCAGTTTCTATGACAGGTAATTACATTTGTCATACTGACATTTAATGTGATGCCATGTCAGTGGTACCGACGTTTGTCAAAATCTGACAATATGCAACACAGCGACGAAGGCTGTGGGTTTTGTCTAACTGCTTCCATAAACTCTTATAGCACCTAAACCGTCCATCCCACTGATCTGTAATTTGGTGTACATATATAAAGTCGCTGGAGAATGAACAGGTATCAATTAGATCAAAACCGGATGAATCTCTCAGAAGACACATTTAATATTAGCCACTTCCGGTTGTCAGATTGGAGCCACAAACAATCCAATTCGTCTCCCGGTAATTTTAAATACATAAGCCAAATTTCAGCCCGACCCGTTGTTCCGCTTGGGCGCAATCGTGTTCACATACATACATACATACATACATGCGTACCCACATACCCACATACATACATTTTCCAGAAATCATTGCAATCGATTTAGGGGACCCCAAAACGTGCATTTCCGCTAAAATCCCGATTTTTTCCCGTCGATTACAATACTTTCCTTCTAGGATACTAGTCGGAAAGTAATAATACAAGTAATAATACAAGTAATAATACAAGTAATAATACAAGTAATAATACAAGTAATAATACAAGAAAGAGAAAATCGAAACCAAATTTAAATAAAAAAAAAAAAAACATTTTGATTAAAGGAATTAAGAACAGTATAGGCGCATGTTTATCTAGGATATATAGGGATGAAGTAAACTGTTCGGTACACTGATCGTATGCATCAAGCAATTCCGTACTCCACACAGCGTGTGCATATTCCAATTAGTGAGTCTGTCCTGTAGTAAGCTAGCAAAAAGCATGTACCGTATAGGTAAAAGATCCAATTTCTTCATTTTATATTCTAGTATTAGAACCTTCGCATATGTTGCTAATTTAATCATATGTTTTGTAGAGTTGATTCTTGTCTGTTGTTTTATATTGCATGCCTTGATGCTAACTCCTTGTAAGATTCTTTCCATTTGAACAGCACTTTCTTTAGTGCGCATGTAACTAATGGCTCGTACAAACATTTCCTAAAAACTAAAACATCAGTAACACTATTGTTTATAACAACACATAAACAAACCGTTTAATAAAGTCCTTTTGTTTGATGTATCCTGCAAACCGTTTCTTCTAAATTTGAGCCCTTTGAAGATAAATATCGAATCTCTAGTACAGTTTACCGAAGTTGCTGATGTTTTATAACACAAATCACATAAAATAAACTTCCAGTGTAGTAACCTCAATCTTTGACTGGCCGGTCCAACGAAAATACCCAGCGAAAATACCTCATCTATTGTTGCCACACACTGAAAGCCAAAACGTTCTCACCTAGGTGAGAATTTTCACCTCACCTGAGTGCTATAGAATCGAGCACCCGTTTACATAATATCATTGTTTATGTATTTATAGTTAGTCAACGGAAGGTTAGTTAAGGGAGAAGAAATCCAGGGGGCGATGCTGTCGAAGGGAGTTAATCTCAGGCAGGTTCTTTGCTTATAGTTACGTTTCTCGATCACAGATGGCGTCTTTTGAATTTCTTGTACTCTACAATTCGGCTTGACCAACGAGATGTAAGAAATAACAAAACACAAGGTTTTGAGCGAACAGGCACAGAACAGGTGGTTAGGCGAACTTGTTCGTACATTTCCTATTTCCTATTTTTTACTTGGACACGATTTTTTGTCACATATGTACATAGTTTATTGATACGCACACAGACATAAGTACATATATTTAGATATAGGCAATCTCGCAAATGTAAGTAGAAATCGCTTATCGGAAAATTGCTTGTGAAAATTTCCAAAAAATAAAGCGGAACAAAACTTTTTTTCTGCGGAACAATTCGGCACAAAACTAATACAATACTGTGGCATCGAGAAATTGTCAAAATTCCAAAAAAACTGTTCTGGCCCCCCTCGAAAAATTGCTTATATCTCCGGAAATAAGTCGGAACAAAACTGTTTCTCAATGGAACAAAACGATACAAAACTAACACAAAACTTTGGCATCCAAAAATTTTCAAAATTCCAATGCAGTGGGTCTGGCATTTCCCCAGCCCCCCTCAAAAAATGCCTATATCTCGCGAACGGAAGAGGAACAAAACTTTTTCTTTACGGAACAATTCGACATAAAACTAACACAAAACTTTGCTTGCTATAACAAAATTGCAAACACCGTAATTTAATTTGAATATTTTGGGGAGGCTCCAGACCCACAAAACCACCCTCTAAATCAGCCCCTGCAAACATGGCTTTAAGCGATACAGTTGTTAAAAATACTGATCACATAATGAATAATGAATACTCGCCGGTCAAGAAGTTATGCTGCAACGTTAATTGGAATGCAAAAATGTCAAAATGTGGGGTGGTTTTAGTATTTGCTGCTTGCTGTAGATCAGCGATTCTCAAACTATGGGTCGCGACCCGAATGTGGGTCGCGTTAATTTTTTTTTTGGGTCGCGTATGAAGTTATCCACAACAAGAAATAAATCACAAATTACAATCACACAAAGAGGTGTACAACAGATTTCGTCTTTGTGTATACTATTGTTACTTTTAGATAGCATCATATTTCTTGCGTAAAATGAGGAAGCAAAGCAACATATTAAGCTTTCTGGCGAAAACAGATAAAACTAAAAACTAAAAAAGTGCATCAAAGGCAAAAAAAGCCTAACTAGAGACGAATTATAGTAAATAATTATTGAATATGGATTCACTGTCATTAAAGACGGTCACATCCGATTTACCGCAGTGCGTAATTTATGAAAGCGTTTTGGCAAATTCATCCTTGAAAGCCAATAAATTGTAAGACATTTTCATATAAATCATGGTCAGTACAAAGACAAACCCGTTGATTTTTTTTTCTGAGGAAACGAGATGAAATGAAAGCAAAAAAAAATCATTTTTAACCAAATTCGTATGCACTGACCATAAGGTACTGAAGTGTTCATACACGGCAGCTTTTCACATTGCTAGATGTAAAAAGGCCTATACAATTGGTGAAACATTATTAAAACCTTGTATGAAAGACATTTGCGGCGAAATACTTGGTAAAGAATTTGAAGCAAACATTAATTCTATTCCTTTATCAAATGACACAATTGCTAGGCGAATAATTGATATATCTAATGAGATTGAAGCACAATTAATTCAAAAACTACAGGAAACTTTGTGCTATGCGATTCAAATGGACGAATCCACAGACATATCAAATAATGCTATTTTACTGATATATGTTAGATATGAAGATTATGCATCCAGAGGCATAGAAAAAGAATGTTGCTTAAAACTAGAAACATTAACAACATCAGAAGAAATTGTTGGACATTAAGAGGGTTGTTCATCCTGATATGAAAGTAACTCACTATTTTCTGCATCGGGAGCAATTAGCTGCGAAAGACATGACCTCACATGAGCTCAAATCTTCATGAAGTTTTAAATGAATGTGTAACAATAGTTGTAAATTACACAAAAGTGCACTAAAAACAAGAATTTTCAAAATATTATGCGAAGAAATGGGATCAGTACATCAGACATGGTTTTTGTATTCTGATATAAGATGGCTTTCTAGGGCTAAAGTATTAAAACGATTCTTCGAACTGAGAACGGAAATTGAAATATTTGTACGGGAACAAAAATCAACTTAATGCGAATTCTTTCAAAATAATTTCTAAAAGTAGCATATTTGGCTGATATATTTTCACACATGAATGAGTTTAATATTTCACTTCAGGGAAAGCAGATTACTCTCTTTAATTGTTATAATAAAATTAAAGCATTAATAAAAAAAAATCAGCTTTGGATCGATTCTATTAAAACAGGTTGATGTATGATGCTTCCTTCGTTTTCTGAATTAGTTGATGACAAAGTTTTATCTCAGCAACAAGTGCTCGATGTACGCATAATTATACAAAGTCATTTTAACGAATTGAAAGCAAAACTAGTGCAGTACTTTCCATATAAGGACGACATTCGTCAAGGCAATATGTGGGTCGTAAATTCCTTTAGTGCTGAATTATCGAATAATTTAACATTCCCTGAAAAAGTACTGTTAATTGAATTATCTACGGATAAAACTTTAGAACAAAAATAATATGTCGCGACTTTGGTTAGAAATAAGGGAAGAATATCAAATATTAAGTGACAATGCATTGAAATTATTGCTTCCTTTTGGAACGACTTATTTAGTGGAAAGTGGATTCTCAATTATGGTTGTAATAAGAACCAATTTGATTAATCGGCTTGACATCAGCTCGGCAATGCAAATTTCAATGACGAATTTCATTAACATTGATTTTGATCAATTGGTTGCTAAAAAACAGCAACATCCATTATTTTGTATAAATTTGTTTAAGTTTACTTTTCAATATTGTCGCATTTTGTAATAAATAAAATTCAGTTGTATTACAATATCTAAAGCTTATAGTTATTTGGGTCGCGAGCTATTCAAACATAAATATGTTGGGTCGCCAGTCTACAAAGGTTGAGAAACGCTGCTGTAGATTATTAACCGGGTGTTAACCAGCATAATGTGACCACCCAGCAACCGCTATTTTTGCATGCCGGTGAATGGTTTTGGCTGTTGCTTGTAAAATTAAACATGTTGAATTTTTATTAGCCGTTATTTTGAGGACAAATATGTGGGTATTGTAGAAAATAGCAACCATCGATTATAATAAATTATTTAAAGCAACAATTATTCATTACTTTTGTTAAATGTGTAACTAATAATATAAAATTATAAATATGTGATTTATATTTTTATTTTAAATAATATATTTAAATATTTCTTCAAAATTTAATAACCAAATATTATGTAATATTTATTAGTTTCTGTGACGTGTTGAGTTTTATTTGAAGTAGAAATGCATAGATACTAATATCTTTTGTAAAATATATCAGATTTTAATTATATCAATTGTATATTCAATTCTATAATTGTGTATTATATTTCAATTAATACATTGAACGGAAAACTGATGGAATTACTTTTGTTTGAAATTAATATAAATAAAACATTAAATATAAAGTAGAAAATAAATTACGGATGAAAGCAGTAACTTTTGAACAATTTATTAATTTAGAAATATGTAACTACATATTTCTAACAATTTAGAAATATACTGTTAAACAATTGAAGACCTGAAAGAGATTTTCTTATTAAAATATATAATTTAATTAATAATAATTGAAATGATGATTTAATTAATAATTAAAATATTTTTGTAAATAAGTAATTGTAGTAGAGTCATTTACTTTTCAACTAAATACTTCTAAAATATAGAATTTCTAATTTTATTGTCATCGTGGCCTTGCCTATGTTATTTACACCCGTGTACAGTGCTTTCAAAATTTAGTCAGTTTCAAGGCAGGTAGTCAATAAAACCCCACAAATTGGTATCAAATATGATGTTGCTGCTAGCAGCACCAGCAACTAGCGGCTAATAAAACAGCCTAGTGTGACCGTGGCATTAGAAACAAAGGTTAGCAACTACAACTTTTGCAATCGATTGCAATTAACGATACACCGTTGGAAAGCCCACAGCGAACTGAGTCTACTATCATACTTATTGCAGAAGAATCACTTGCTAATTACTGGCTAAAAAATGATTAGAAATTGAATTGCTACCTTCTTATTGACGGGCAACCGTAGAAGTGGTGTCGGCGTGTTTGCGGCACTTTGAATGCGGCCGCCTTTGACGGCTTCCTTTGATAATAAATTCGCCGGCAGATCGGCTCCGGTGTCCACTATATTGTGCCATATCACGCATTAGTACAGGAAGGAAATTATTTCTTTAATGCGTTCGTTTTTAATGTCAGTTTGAAACACTTTTGCGGTTTGATGAAATTAAAAAAGAGTTTTCAGTTTTCAACATACCTGCTGAGAATTTCGATTTTTGTTATGAGCCTTTTATGATTACAACATAGTCGTCGGCTGACCTTGAAATGCAAATATCTCAATAATTTTTTTTCGGCCGTTAGGTCGTTTCTGTCGGTCCAGTCACATATTTTTGAAATATTGAAATAATTAATAAATAGGTTGTTTCCAATTCAACTATTTGGGGTAATTATAATTATAAATATGTAAATGAAAGCATTAAAAAAATTTTTTTTGAAGAAAATAGTCTGAACAGGTATGCTGACATTTTCAAAATGTTTTGAAAAATATGCTTAAAGAAAAAATATGTATAAGCTGCTGCTAAAAATTGACAGGAAATTTAGAGTAAAAATTTTCCAGAATGGAATGAAACTGTCAAACCCATAGGAAATACCTGTTACTGGTGAGGACATTAATATGATCCAAGAAAATATCATCAAGAATGAAATCTACTAATGAAAAAAGGTGCGCAAAGTTAACAATTTTGAAAACCGGGTAACCTTGGAAATATCGGCATTATTTCGGTTTTTATTATATGTATTTAGTAATTTCCATTGATTCCATAGTTATATACAAACAACAATATTTTATGTATTAAAGTTCTATTATAAACACAATATTGTCTTATTTCTTTAAAAGTTTAAGCATATGTTAGATCGCCGATCGCCTATCCTTGTGGGCTGACTGAAGGCCATCAATTTTAACCAACAAGGACGGAACATTTGTTCCATCTTTATCGCGAGTACAACGATTCTGAGCTCAGCTCAAGTTAAGTTAGTTTTACCTTTGTCCAATAGAGGGCAGCATTATGCAGGGGGTGTCGGTTGACTAACTATAATATGTACAAACAACGATAATATGATATAATATGTGTCATGTGTTAGAATAATTTAGAATAGGGAATAAAATGCATGGTAATGACATAAATAAAGATGAAGGAGAATGAATTTTGATTCTAGGCATGTTTTGGGATATGTCGGTGTAAAAAAACGATGTATTGGGCCAATAATTGACGACCTTCCCTCAAAAAGGGGATAGCTTAGAAAATGCCATTTCCAGGAAACAGAGAAAAAACAATTTATATTTATTATTGAAGATGACGAATAAGAAACTAGTTCATCAGTTTTCCACTAAACGATGAAAAAATGTTGACGCTTATAATACAGCGGAGAAAAATTGACCAAATATGGCCTAACTTGTAGCCAGATCTTCAATTATTCTCAAAAAGTTTTTTATCGTCAACGTAACAAACTAAAGCAAACAACATAAAAAAGAATAAGAAATATTTATTAATAACAGTAATTTTTCATAAAATATGTATTTATTAGACAATATAAAATATGAAATAAATAAACTTAGTAAACTTTGTACTTAACACAAACGAACATGTTTTTACACAGTGAATAAAATGATCATTGGTGTGATGTTTTTATCTTTGCTTACAATGGATGTTTTGCTTTGCAAATCGTCATGACGATTTGCAGAGCAAAACAGATGGACCGAACATGTTCAGTCCATCTGCCATTTTTATAGGTATAAGCTTTAAAATGGAGCATATAATTTAGCGACGACGGTGCTACCTGTCCATCTGCCGCGACGACACCCTTTAACGTAATCTTGCCAGTTGCTGTGGTCACATTGGATGGTAAACTTTGCAATGATAGCACCGAATATTGCATTGTCAGTTCTTCTGTATGAAAAAACGGCCGCAATAAATGTCTCAGATATATGAGGACGACAGACACATGCCTACCTTACACGCTATATCATTTGGCATACATTCCATGACATTAATTGTGTCGATGTCTACAATTAATGCAAGATTTAAGCGCCAGCTATCCTCCCACATGGTACTCTTACAATTTTCACAATTTGCCATTACACAAGACATACCTAAGGTTCTCAATAAATTAGTGGGTTGGCTGGTACAGTCTACTTGAACTATATGCCCAATGGTTGTAGATTTATTGATTGACTTTAAAATTATTGACCGTTGTCTGTATAATGACGCAGCCGATGGGTTTTTATTTAAGGAGCCCACCAAATTCAGGAAAGCTTTATTTTTTGTGTTGAGTAATGTACTATTGACTGATCTTGAAAATTCCTGACTTTCCTTGCAGGAATGTGCAACAACTGTAGATATGCTATCAAACACACACTTGTTGTTCACTATAATTTTCTTTTTTTCTATTATGGGTGGCTGCAAATCATTGCATGACCTATTTTTTAAATGAAAAACGGTTTGCGCAACAGTTCTGGTCGTGCTATCGATACCAAATGACTGATCTGCGTCATAATATCTACTCTTCTAGTTACTAGACTATGCCAATCTTCCACCGCACTTGTAACATTGTCTTGCTCTTGTTGTCTGGATGTACAATTGAAACAAACACGCTGAGCATCTTCGACTTCTTCAGCGAGGCTACAAGGCTCTATAGCGTGTACAACATGTAAGCACATTACGCAAATGTGCAGTTGATGTACCATCCGCAACCGTTTCAATCAAGCTGTTTCTGTGGCAATACACTGCTATGAGACGATAGCGACTCGTCAAAGCTGGCTTGGCGGCTGTTAGCAACAGCCATATTATAATTTGACGATCTTGACAAGAATTGACAGCATAGATTAAATATATATACTAATATAGATGGCGTGTTCTGCATGTTTATTGTGGACGGTAATTTTTGTTTTCCCCATGCCACCGTGCCCGCGGGACGCTAGTAGCACGCACCCCGCTTGCAGAAAAGGTTTGATTTGAATTGTGTTTATTAGAAACTGTGCAAGTGTTAATTAATCAGAATTGATTTTGTTTCGCTCAGATGAAAATTGGTTCTGTTTAATGTTGGCATACACAGTTTCCGACAAAGAGAACAATTTTCCAGAATAGTTTTAAGTTGCGAATATTCAATAAAAACAAAATTCGCAAAACGTTTTATTGGTGAAGTATAGCAAAATATAAATAAAATATACAGACATAAGTCAGAATTTCTATAAATAAATATCGGCGCCTAGTGATAGCTTTATCAACATATTTCGATTCGCTCGGTAAAGACGGCCGTGATTTTGGTGTCATTATAAGCGCCAGTAGCGCCATGGTGGATCGGATTAAACTAAATTTGTAGTACCAAAAAACTTCAGACGGAATTAAATCAGCATGATTGACAGTCCCTTTCGATAAATACATCCAGTCGCAATTTTTGGCTGTGTTGAAATTCATGATTTTTTTAACGCGCAAATATTGTTCACATGATGAATTTGCTTCCGCAACATTTCCAAATCCAAAATGTGGAAGTATAAATGCTGCCATAAGTGGGATCCTAACCGCAAGTTTATTTATATGAGGAACTAATTCTGGAGTAAAATATGGATTTGACAAATCTCCATCTTCGGCCTCGTCAAGGCTTTGTATGATCTGCTTTATTTCGTTGTCGATATATCTTCGAAATAACGACGTATCATCAACATCTCAATAATGTGAATGGAAGTGGTATAATTAGAAATTTGCAATTGCTAGAAGTAATTTAATTTACCTGAATTTTCCACACCTCGAATATGTACTTTAATGCGGTGTAAGGCTTCCTGTGCTATATGATCTGCATTTCCACCATTTTGGCCGATAGTGTTAGAGAAAGATAATGTTATAATATCTGTTAAGAGGACTTGAAAATCGGAAAAGCTCTCCAAGACAAGAGCTCGCCCTGGAGCTTTTAGAAAAAAGTTGCGGATCATTTTCTTGCTGTTATGAAACCACTGGCTTAGCTTATGTATACTATGGCAGATGTCATTCCTAATTTGCGTTTTTAACAACATTGGTCGTTTTCCACAAAAAGCTACAGCAACAGCATGCCCAAGCGCCATGCTACCGTCGATCATTACTATGTCCACTTTTCTACTACAAATTGCTACAGCAACCAGCCAACCAAACAATGCATGGCAGATTGACTTGCGATTATGTGATTCCGATAACTATTGAGCCAAAGGAAATATTTTATGCTGGAAGTTGGTACCATAGCATAGTAAAATATTGGTGGTGATCTTTCAACTTTCTTTCGCTTGATAGTTCTAACAACACGCGTCGATGCTGACTCGGAGTGTGTCTGATCCTTTACAGATAGATTGCCATATTTTTATCTAAAATAAACCTATTAGCAAAACAAATACAGCCGATATTAATATTCTAGGGCAGTGGTTTTCAACCTGTGGGCCGCGGATCCCCGGGGGTCCGCAAAGCTATGGTGAGGGGTCCGCGATGGACTCAAGAGTTTTTGATTGTACGCTTGCGCTTTGTTATTTGAAAAAAGTATTTAGAAATATTAGAGGGTCTCAGATACGAAAACAACGATACTATTTACGGTGATTTTTTACTTTGCAAATCTTTGTATACGCGAACAACTGCAGATGCTATTTTTGATCTTCTAAATTCCTTTATTGAAGAAAACAACTTAGATTGGCAAAAATGCGTTGGCGTAAGCACGGGGCTAGAGCCATGATAGGTCAAAATAATGGTGTCATTGCGAAGATTAAAAAAGTTTTACCAGATGCAAAATTTATTTATTGTTGTATTCATAGGGAAGCGTTCTCAACAAAAAAAAAAATGCCGAATAATTTAAAAACAGTTTTAGATGATGCCGTGAAAATTATTATCTTTATAAAGGCTCTATGCAGTGAGATAGGGAGTGAGTATAGACAACTTTTGCTGCACACGGAGGTACGCTGGTTATCTCGTGGAAAAGTTCTGTCACGATTTTTTAAATTAGGGACGAAGTAAGAATTTGACTTTAGTTGGTTAGTGAAATTAGCCTACTTAGCTGATATATTTGACCATTTAAATTTAACTAATCAATCGCTTCAAGGAAAGGCTATAAGCATCTTTAAATTGCAGGATAAAATTGAGGCATTGATAAAGAAAAATAAATCTGTGGTCAGTGCGCTTAGAAAAATCTAATTACGAATCATTTTCTTGCCTGTACGAGTTTCTACGAACATCAAAAATGTAGCTTCATGACGAAGATAAGTTAGTTATAATTGACACTTGCGATTTTTACGAACAAATTTACGGAAATATTTTCCTGTGCCCAATCCAAGATACGAATGGATAAGAAACCCATTTGACTCTTCTCAAAATGCGGCTTTATTAACGGTTGAGGAAGAAAGCTAAAGACCTTAGTTGCGACAATACATTGCAGTTAGTGATTTAAGAAGAATTACTATTAAATTTTGACATATCCCGACGTATGTCTAGAATCGAAATTCATTTTCCGACATATCAAAAAACGCTTTGGGTTTTGGACGCCCAACTTTGACCTTGAATAACTTTGTGAGTTTTTGTCTGACATATCGATTTTTTGCACCGACATATACCTAGAATCAAAATTCATTCCCCGACATATCGAAAACTGTTTTAGGTTTTGGACGCCAAACTTTGACCTTCAATAACATTATTTGTTTTTGCCCGACATATCGATTTTTTGCACCGACATATCCCGACATATGCCTAGAATCGAAATTCACTGCCCGACATATTAAAAAAAGCTTTGTTTGGGCTTTTTGGCGCCAACATTTGACCTTGAATAAGCTTTTGCGTTTTGGCCCGACATATCGAGTTTTTGCACCGACATATCCCGACACATGCCTAGAATAGGATTTCACTCCTCGACATATCAAAAAGTGTTGTGGGTTTTTCAAAATGTTTAACCTTGAATAATTTGGTTACCTGTAGCCCGACATATCAAAAATGCTTTAGGTTTTGGATTCCAAACTTGAACCTTGAATAGCTTTGTGAGTTTTGACATGACATATCGGTTTTTTGCACCGACATATCCCGACACGTGTCTAGAATAGGATTTCACTCCCCGACATATCAAAAAGTGTCGTGGGTTTTTCAAAATTTTTAACCTTGAATAATTTGGTTACCTGTAGTCCGACATATCAAATAAAAACGGTGTCGTAACAGACTAATCAGCCGACATATCGTATTAAAAGCACAACTTTGTGCGATGTTGTGGGTCTGCCAATGTCACAGAAAGTAAAAATTCAGCCAATTAAAAAGTCGCGTCACCGGTGCTCCTGTTTCCTATAAACCCGTATTGATTTTTTTTGACAGAACTTTGTGAGTGGACATAAATGAAATAATACGAGATTTAGTCAGCCTCTCCAACATTTTAGAGGCGAACATATTAACGATATTGGACGATAACTATCGGTGTTCCCCGGTGGTCCCTTCTTGTGTAACAAGAACAATAACACCTCCTGATGAAATGAAATGATGATATGAAATGGTTGACTTTTGCGTTCTTCTAGCACTTTTTGTTTTCATACAATTGCCATTGCCGTATTTCAAAGTCGTAGCCACACTCTATTTAGACAACAATTATTTATTCTTATATCTTAGAATTCCTTTTATGTTTATGTTTATACCATTGGCGTCTTCATTAATGATATGCTTTATTTAGTTGGCGCCCATAATTACTGCGCATAATTGAGATCGATCCATTTGGGGGCCCTTTGGATCGCACCGAACCCCTCACGGCCATTATGGATTCTAAATTTATTACCAGCCAACCCCTAATCCTTCTGGCGATTTATGCAGTAGGACACTTGATACCGTGTCATTATGTGTTCTGCCCCACGATCAAGTTACTTTCGATTACACAGTTTGTAATCCATTTTTTTTTGTTTGTTTTTCACTTGAAACCGAACCAAATAAGAATAAAATGCATACAGTATTGACTGATGTCAACCGATACTCGATTGTGGTAAATTCGTGTGAACAAACATTTTTCTAGAAAGTTTTCGGTGTCACTTGGTCAATTTTTATAGTTCCTTGACTTCATTCTATACAGATTTTCTATACTTTATATATTGTATAATATGTACCACTGAAATAATTGGTTTTGTCACTATACCACTAAGTATATCACTCGCTATACCAGGACTGTACTTATTATACCCAGACATGTATTATTGTTGTACTTGGTGCCCCGCGTTGTTAGGATTTCTTTACTTTCGATAAGATTGAAAAAAGCTAATGTAATATATGCGACAATGCAAAAAATGGAGACCACATAGAAATAAAGAGACGTTAGACGGAATTCGATAATATGCAGGAAGAAATATCTGGGGTGGCCCTCACCCAACTTTAGTCGGAATCGTTGGCACAATAACGTGTCTGAAGACTTTGGCAATTATTACTTTCCGATTAGTACCCTAGAACGAAAGTATTGTAATCGACGGAAAATGACATTTCGAGATTCCCGCGGAAATACGCGGTCTGAGGTCCCCTGAATCGATTGCGATGATTTCTAGAAAATGTATGTATGTATGCATCTGGGTATGTGTGTATATCTGTGAACACGATTGCGTCCAAACGGTACTATAAACCCTTATTCCTGTTGTCAGATTGTCACCAAAAACAATCCAGTTCCTTTCCTGATAATTCGAAATAGCTATACCAAATTTCAGCCCGATCCGTTATTCTGCTTAGACGCTTATTCACAGTCTTATTCACAGACATACATACACACGTACATACATAAACACATACGTACCTATATACATTTTCCAGATATCATTGTAATGGATTCAGAGTACCCCAAAATGCGAATTTCCGCTAAAATATCGATTATTTTCCGTCGATTACAATTACAAAAGCGATGAATATACTCCAAGTGGCAGCGGTATACAAAATCCACCAAAAGCAACATTAGATAAATTTGCAAAAGGTGACTAATTAAAAGAAAATTAAACAGAGAAACAATTTGAATCAATCTTTTGCTTGATAGTTTTATCTCTTTATGGTGTAGTTTCGTTCACAGAACATCATCAGCCCAAATCTTCCTTCACACAACATCATCAGCCTTAAATCTACAATAAGAAGTATTTTAATTAGATACGTAAAAACAGATTAAATATAAAAGCATAAAAATATAAAATATTACAAACAGTAGCTCCCTACCTATTTTACAATTCAAATAAACTTCTAAACTTCAGAGCAATATAATTAATCGAGTCGGTAGGTTATTAAATATACTGCCCTAATATGTGTACGGTAGCAATCTGAAACGACATCAATACACGTTAGTTCTTGTTTACTGATTTCCCCGGGGAGGATGGATGGTCAGGTAAATGTTTATTCGAGAATATAAGAACACGAGAAATCGACAGAAGAAACAAATGCTTTAGAAATTCATGCGCCATGTACGCCCCAAACACCTTGGCCTCAAAAGGCCTTTTTAGTTTACCTTAAGTGGATAAAGCATATCTGCTCCGATTTGCTAACAAGGTCAAATAAAAAAAGAAATTAATTCATCAAAGTACAATTACTAGAAAGATTACAGCACGACACATTCTGCCAGAATCTGTAAACATATCTGTAAAAACAGAAAAAAAAACGTATCTGTAAACGTATCTGTACTGTTAAATTCAGTAATCAATATTAAAATTTTTTAATCGAGAGTTACTTCAGAAAACTCTACATACGACAGTATAATTTGTCATAAGTATACTGGATAATTTTGTGTATTATCTACTGTTCTTTGTCTTCGCTAGAGTTTGTTCTATTTTCTGATCAGAAAATAAAACAGTAGTGACGAAAAACAACAGTGTTTGTATATTATCCAGTGTATAAAACGTTTCCATTAAAAAATAGAACAACACATTCAACTAATATCATAATATTTTAAATGTAAATCATTTTGGGAACATTTTTGAAAGAAATAACAGTTAAAATAATTCGACAAAAGAGGAACAACGTAAACAAATTTGCAGGTGGTTACGATACGTTGTACTTGCAGAGACAAAACAGAGTTCAATTTTACCATAATATATTATGAATTCATTGCTTAAATTATTTTAAAGTTTCATCTACATCCTATATACAAACATCTTCGAAATAGGAGTACAAGAAAACATCTTTATGTACGCAGATGATGTTATAATATACAGTCACTACAACATGCTACAACTGCAAGAATACTACTGTTACGGAAATTTACTGACGATTAACTAACAAAATACGACTTACATTGTTTTAACCAACAAAAACCAATCTCCACAAATAAAGATTTCTTTAAACAGCATACACATAAATGAAACTAAAAGTACACGCTGCTTGCTGCTGCAACTACAAGGACACATGCGACAACAAAAAACAAAAATGCGAAAACCACCTCATGGCTCAAGAAAATAAAAAGTTATGTACAGTCATACAATTAAGGAAGCGTATCAATAACGGTCTGTGTGTACCTAGTATCAACTATCTGACCAGTGTTTGGGGAAGCACAATGTAAATAAAAACTTTCAGTCTAAAAAAAGCACACAAACAATCGAAGTATTAAGGATGATACAGAGTATAAGTCACGCTCAGGGAAAAAAAGGAAACATTCAGTCTAAAATATCTGGGATATCACCCAACTTTCGGACTACAACGTTGGTACAATGAAATATTTAAAATGTGTCTAAACACTTAAATTTTGTAAAGCCGCAACCACTCTGGACCCTATCTAACGGCAGTTTCTATGACATAATGACATTTGTCATACAGACATTTAATGTCATAGCATGTCAGTAGCACTGATGTTGGTCAAAGTCGGTTAAATCCCAAAGAAAATGTATGTAACATTTGCCACTTCCGGTTGTCAGAATGTGGGCAAAAACAATCCAGTTCGTCCCCTGGCAATTCAAAATATGTATACAAAAATTTCAGCCCGATCCGTTGTACCGTTTGGACGCTATCGTGTTCTCAGACATACACCCCCCCCACATACATACACACACACACACGCGCGCACGAACACACGCACACACAGACACACACACACAGACAGACCAACACACACACACACCACACGCGCAGACGTACACGCACACGCGCACAGATCAGACACAGACACAGACACAGACACAGACACAGACACAGACACAGACACAGACACAGCCACAGACACAGGCACAGACACTCAGGCACACACATAGACACAGTCACTCACAGACACACACCGACACCCACAGACACCCACAGACACGCACACGCACACGCACTCGCACATGTACACGCACACACACACACACACACACCCACGCACGCACGCACGCACGCACGCACGCACGCACGCACGCACGCACGCACGCACGCACGCACGCACGCACGCACGCACGCACGCACGCACGCACGCACGCACGCACGCACGCACACACACACACAAACACACATACACACATACACACATACACACATACACACATGCACACATACACACATACACACATACACACATACACACATACACACATACACACATACACACATACACACATACACACATACACACATACACACATACACACATACACACATACACACATACACACATACACACATACACACATACACACATACACACATACACACATACACACATACACACACACATACACACACACACACATACACACATACACACATACACACATACTCACATACACACATACATACATACATACATTTAATTTGTAATTAATCAATTTTGATAAAACAGAGCCACTCTGGACCCTATCTAACGTCAGTTTCTATGACATAATGACATTCGTTTTACAGACATTTAATGTCATGGCATGCCAATGACCGCTCATGCCATTGATCTGTAAATTTACATACACATTTAAAATCACTTCAGGATGAGATGGTGTCAGTTTTGGCCAAATCGGATCAATCCCTAAGAAAAACGTATGTGACATCTACCACTTCTGGTTGTCAGATTGTCACCAAAAACAATCCAGTTCGTCCCCCGAGAATTCTAAATATGTATCCCAAATTTCAGCCCGATCTGTTGTTTCGTCGGGGCGCTATCGTGTTCACAGACATACATACATACATTTTCCAGAAATCATTGCTATTGATTCAGGGGGCCCCAAAACGCGTATTTCCGCCGAAATCTAATTTTTTTTTTCGTCGATTACAATACTTTCCTTCTAGGGTACTAGTCGGAAAGTAAAAAACAGTTAAGGAAACAATTAGGAATTACAGACCATTTTCAATACTCCCAGCATTGTCTAAGAATTTTGAAACTAGTATACGGAATAAAGACGCGAGTAATCAGCTTTTTCGATGATAGTAACATTTTTCAAACTCCCACCAGGGTTTTTGCGAAGGTAGGTCTACACAAATGGCGTAATCAGGTATTAAGTAAGTCCTTAAAGAACTAAATTCCGGGAAGTTCATTGCAGCTATCAACTATAACTTGTCCAAAGCTTCCGACCTTATGGACCATGAGATTTTAATCGAAAACCTTAGTTAATAGGGCATACATGGTAGCACAAGCCAGTTAGTGGCGCTTGAACAGTTGCATATTGGTCGTGAGGTTCAAACAGGGAAACGCGCTGTTGACTGCGGAGTTCCACAGGTTTCCATCTTTGGAGCAGTTATGTTTTGCATCTACATAAATGACATCCCATCAAAAATCACCTTGCCGCTTACCCTATATGTGGATGGTACCAGCTTGTTAGTAACGGCGAAACTGTCGTGAAATAATTGGTATCTTGCTTTAATGCAAATAAGTTTTTTAGCAAATAAGCAAAATCAGTATTATCGTTATTCCGGGGCAGGCTGTCAGTGCTTTACATTGCGCTGTGAGGTACTAAAATTTGTCATTGACTCGGTGGCCCACGTCAGTCTTCTGGGTGTTCGCTAAATAGAGCCGTGTTTTCCCTGAGACGACAAAAGCCTCTTTGTAGACGCGATTTGCTGCTGTCAGTGTACTTTACCTATTATGACCCACATGCGCGATATGGGCCGTTATTCTGGTCGGGTGCTTCTTCTCCAGAAGCACGCTATCAGAAGCATGCTGGGGCTGGTAACCCGGGACTCATGTAGGGAGCACTTCCAAGTCTAGGAATTCCTACAGTTGTCAATATTTATATCTATCGGATCGGATGTACTCAGCTACCAGACAAACGGCCGTGGACGTATACAATGTCTCTCAAAGTTTGGCTACCAAACTGATAATATAAACAGATAAAATTAGTATGCTGATCATCATACTGATGACACACGACTCTAGAATATCGGGTAACAGAGCAGCGTACAATTGAAAACAACAGGTCCTAAAATAGAGTCCCGTGGCATTGCACCCTCAACATTCAGCAAGCTCGATTTACTCATCTCTACGACTATACGCTGGCGTGCGAAAGAAAAGAAATATGGCAGATTCAGAGAAATCGACGTGAAAATGAATACTAAAGAGAGTTCCACGATCTAAGGTGTCAAACACTTTGGAAAAGTTGGGGGAAAACAACACCGCCATATCACCATCGGCAAGGGCCCGAAAAAGATCGTCTGTCATGCTGAGCAAGGCCGTGGAGTAAGAAAATCCTGAGCGAAACCCCGACTGGAAGCTGCCATGCAGTTCATTTGCATTCAGATGCTGGAGAACTTGCAAGGATAGCTGCAAGGATATTAAAAACTCTGTATATACGAGCAGTTTTTTCTTGCCCATTCGCGGAACATGATGATGCCTCAAGCAGTAATACGTTAACGTCGCACTCAGGGGGTCTCCGGTTTGAGCCCGCCACACACTTCCAGGGTGAGGCTTTTCTGTGGTTTTCGTCACTCCTTGGCGAATGCTGGAAGCCAAACATCTTAAGACGTCCCACGGGCGCGGGCAATAATAATAATAATCTCTGGCCTGCCGATGTCCAATGTAATTGGCGAAAGGGGTTGAGGAATGTTAAATAGCGTTCACAACGACGGAGCGGACACGGCTCGCACGCGGCTCACAAGGTTGTCATAGCAACTAGAGGGGTCACAGTCAACAAGCTCTAAGCGGAGTTGATACGATTCTCGCGCGCACGAGACGTTGTTTAGAGGGCGGTGACAGTATCTCTCCCCGGTCAGTCGCTTCTGTCGTACAACATGCTATGTGTACACGTAGAGGTTATGAGACTGGTTTTATTTATGTATGATCCTCTGAGGTTGTAACGATACACTACTGTTGCAAGAAGATATCATAAAATAAAGTAAAATAAGCCTGGATCCTGAAGGTAAATAACTAGTACCAAATTGTAAATTGGTACTAGTTATTTACCTTCATCGTTTTTCCTAATCAATTATATACCAAAATGTAGGTTGCTTTGTTGCGAACATCGTGGTGTAGGGTTGCCTTTGCAAAAGTTGGCATTTCTTAGGGTTGTCGCGATTTTAAATATGAATAGTTGAGTAAAAGGTTCGTTCACATGACAAGCGCCTAGCGCGCGTTTACACTATCGCTGTGCTATCGCCTACTATTGCGACAGACAATGAAGCAGAATAGCAGTTACCTTCGTACTTACCAGTTACCAATCTTAGTTTGGCGTTTTTTGTAAGTCTTTGGCTCTCGATTGGTACCAAATTTTTCAAGAAAAAGAATGACCAGAACTATTAGAAAAATACCTTAAATAATATTTAATTAAAAATAGCCTTGCCAGGATATGGGACGGCAACCCTAGGACACTGTGTTCATTTATACATTATATTGTATAAAAAATAGATTTGATTAGAAAAAAGGATGAGGGAAGGTCGATCTAGGTCCGGATCTTGTACTATTACTTGAAATGATGAATCACACTTTGTAATGGATGCACAGGAATTGAGAGTCTTGGAATTGAGAGAATTGAGAACCGTCTGCGGGCTCTAGTATGGGTATATACAACATCCAAAGAAGAAGAATTAAGAATTACCAAAAAACATTAATGCTTATATATAAATTTTATGTATATATAATTACTTAAGTAGATGTGTATATCGGTTGAGAACTGCAAGGTGCGAACATAGAAATAAGTTAAATAAATCATAGTGATAATGCTTTCAGATGGGGCGTAAATGGGCATCTATGTTTCAATAATAAAGCCTACCAGGTTCATACGTTGCAGTTCTCATTCTGCATAATACATATACTCTGTCCGCCGAAACTTTGCAGTATTAGTCGGGATAGGGATCGAAATTCACGCTGTTGATTGGTGCAAACGGCAGGCAGATCTACACTGGCGCAAATAAAATGGTCACAATTTGACGTTTGTTTGACTTTCCTATAACCTAAATTGTTGTAATACTATGGTTACAAAGTGTTACTATATAGTCACCGTGCTGGCCAGTGTAAATCTGGCTTGCTAAATCCCGCCCACCACTGCAAAGTTTCACTGAACAGAGTATAGTTACAACTAGTTTATGTACTTATGTCAGTTAATCGATTTACAGTTTTTTAAGTTCTGTAATTATTTGTGATTTTGAGACAGAATAACAGCTTTGTTTGATCCGCTGTCAAGAACTAGTTCGATTAGTTTTTTAGAAGATACAACTAATCTGTTATTGTTATTTAGGATGCAGTGCCATTGAAACATATCTGGTTTATTCTCTCAAATTACCTTCAAACTAGCTATTTCACTGCTCGAACAAAACTAAATGTTCAAGCAAATTGTTTTAAACGTATAAAAAAATGATTTTAATTTTGTTTGAAGTCTTGCACCACAAACTAGTAAGCTTTTCCACAAAAAAAATCTCTCGCACTTGTATCATGAATAGTTATTATATGAATCATTATTGTCTTTCTTAGGAATTTTTGTATAAAGCAGATTTTATTTAAATAAAAACACAACATTCAAATTGATATTTACCAATTTTATTACTCATGAGCGCATATTTGTAATTACAAACTGTATGTTGCCGGACTTGTTTTAGTTTGTCACAAAATAAATCTTATTTGTCTTTTTTTTTAAATGGCATCGTTTAAAATTTCACTTATATTATATTAACTGGATTATACAGAAATCAAACAACCAGTCTCATAACTACTCTTTGTACACGTGGTATGTTGTACGTTAGAAACGATCGTCAGGGGACAGACGCTGTCATCGGCGACACCGCGCGCTAAACGCATGCGCACGAGAAACGTATCAACTAAAGGTTGTTGACACTGAACCGTTTAGTTGCTATGACAACCTTGCGAGCCGCGTGGGATCCGTCATTGTGAACGCTATGGGCTCCGCCGTCACGCGCGCGAAACGACGTCGCATGCACGAGAGAATCGTATTGTAACAAATGCTAACGTATTCAATCGAGCACAAAATTGCAAACTAAACAAATTTAGTTTTCGATGGGCAATTGCTTGTCCAACAAGAATCAATCGGGGTTTAGCCATCCTATCAATAAGTTCGAGAATTGAGTAGTGAAATTGTGTGCACAAGATGTAAGTAAGACTTGTCAATTGTTATTAGGTTTAAGTATCTATTGATAATATATTTATTTGTTATTGTTGAAATGCGTATTATTTGAAATCCACACTAGACTACCGAACTTTAATTTAATTCAATTTATCCTAACTTTTATACCGACTTCGCATAGTCATATGCGGAGTGGACGGTTACAGTATCAATAGTTTGTTGACACCGGACCGTTTAGTTGCTATGACACCCTTACGAGCCGCGTGGGATCCGTCATTGTCAACGCTATGGGCTCCGCCGTCACCACGCGCGAAACGACGTCGCATGCGCGCGAGAATCGTATAAAAATTTTGTTGACACTGAACCGTTTAGTTGCTATGACAACCTTGAGAGCCGCGTGGATCCGTCATTGTGAAGGCTATGATTTTCGCTGTCACCGCGCGCGGACCGTGGCTATGGTTTCCGCTGTCACCGCGCGCGAAACGACATCGCATGCGCGCGAGAAACGTATCAACTCAGCTTAATGTTTATTGAAAATGAACCCACTAGTTGCTATGACAACCTTGCGAACCGTGTGGGAGCCGTATCCGCTCCGCCGTTCTGAACGCTCCATTAAGGCTTGGATTAAATAGGCTCTCGCCTATTTTGCCGAGATCTCAACGAACCAGGCAGTGGTCCGATAGGTAATGAACTGAATGAACGTCAGAATCGCCATTTAAAGTACCCGATACAATGACAAAATCAAGCAGAGGGCATGAAGTAGATGTAATCCTAGTGGGCTGGTCACCGATCTATGTTGTATGGTGCGCTGAAGTGAAGAGCTTAACAACTATTGTCTTACCGCAAGTTTTGTGTCTGTCTTCTTCAGGAAAGACATTCATTTCAGTGGTAAGTCGTTCATTACAAATCTTTCTACTAGTACGAAATTGCGTCAAATGAAGTCAAACAGAATAACGTATCGCTGCCACCTAGCGTTTATTATATATAAGGCCTGTTCGCTGAGCACATTTTGAATGCATTCGGTACGGAATGTACATTGAACCAATTTAAGGTTTTTGGTGAGGTGCTATATATCATGAAATGTGTGCCTAAGGTTGCGGAAATTAGACGCACCGTAAAATGTTTTAATGAGTTACCCATAACGGTCAATAATGTAAGCATGTTTATGCAACCAATTACACACGTGGTACAGAGGCACGCTGAGGAACTTGACTGCACCGGGCTTATACCACCCATGTATAAGGTCGGCGGTAGTTGGATTGGATTCGGTCCGGGTCCTGTGACCAATATTGAACCTACGATATTGAGTCCTCAGGAGCCCACTGAACTAAGATTTAAAAGCATCAGAAATTTAGGCAGCGGGGGTCTGTACACACAAAGTGAGATTGAGAAGGTGCAGCATAATTTTGTCTTTGGCACTGAACGTAAGGCTCTCACAAACTATATCACCCGCAAAGTTACGGGGTATAGCACTAGTACGGAGGACTTTGACCTAGCAAACCTTTTTAATCATAAAGAAATAAAGAAACTGGCACGAAGTACACTTAGCTACATGTGGGGATGGTTTGTGGACATTGGCATGTATACTTCGGGCATATTGGGTATTCATGTAATTTTTAAAATAATTAAATATTTTATAGGTGTAATCTTCAACGGATTATCCATCTACAAGTCAAAGGGCTGGGGACTTGCTATGCTGGCAAGCCTTTGGTCTGTATTAACATCCTGGGTACTCACCCAGCAATATCGTAGAGCCCAAACCAAACCCGAATCAGAAGGGGAAATTATTCCGATGGTGCAAGTCACGCCGACTGCACCCTCAGCAGAAATAGCAGCCACGTCCGTGTCCGCACCGACACTATACCCTAAGATTGAAATTCATCGGGTTTAACGCTAGGCATCGATATGTTATAATTGCCGAGCAACGTAATAATGCTCTATGAAATGTAATCTAGGTTAAGTATGGGATGTTTTTAATGTAATCACGGGGTCATTTGGGGTCACTTCTTACATTTTGTTTAGAGTATAGATTCAGATTTTATTTTGATCATCATATTTGATTATTGGTTGTTAATCGATTCATGAGTAGGAAGATACAGTATGGTTGCTTATAGTCAAAAAAAAAAAAAAAAAAAAAAAAAAAAAAAAACAATATTCACACCTCAAGACAAGGACCGCCCGAAAGGGAGCGAAGGAACGTGACGAGTAACCCGAGAGAAAGGGAGAGAGAGAGCGGTGAAACCCAACCACCGTTAACCCATACTGGTGACCGCTCGTACCATGCTGAATAGGCACCCAATCCGGAGGACCAGAAACAAAAGGGACATAGACTGTAAGCATATACAAAACAAAAAAAAAAAAAAATGCGAACAGAATTTTACATCCTGAGAAAATCAGTCATCACCGGGGATACCGGAAATACCACCCGTATCCACCACCGCCAGATGACAATGTCCAGGCAACCAAATGCAACTCCATCTGATGCCAACCTTCAGGAAGGAAAAGGTTAAACCGATATGAAAGGAATTCCGGGCCTAAAGAAGTAGAGCAACACTTTAGTACGAGACTAAGAAGACAGAAAAACACAATCATACAGAAAGAAGGAAAAAGAAACCAACAGCAGGGTGAATATTGTGTTGTATTCAATGTTATGTTTATTATGACCATACTGCATCTTATTGAAAAAAATTAAAATGTAAACTATATAAAGGTAAAAGTTAAATTGAAAAGATACCGCTTTGAAAGCAACATCTTTTTTTTTAAGGGGGAAGTAATGTAACAAATGCTAACGTATTCAATCGAGCACAAAATTGCAAACTAAACAAATTTAGTTTTCGATGGGCAATTGCTTGTCCAACAAGAATCAATCGTGGTTTAGCCATCCTATCAATAAGTTCGAGAATTGAGTAGTGAAATTGTGTGCACAAGATGTAAGTAAGACTTGTCAATTGTTATTAGGTTTAAGTATCTATTGATAATATATTTATTTGTTATTGTTGAAATGCGTATTATTTGAAATCCACACTAGACTACCGAACTTTAATTTAATTCAATTTATCCTAACTTTTATACCGACTTCGCATAGTCATATGCGGAGTGGACGGTTACAGTATCAATAGTTTGTTGACACCGGACCGTTTAGTTGCTATGACACCCTTACGAGCCGCGTGGGATCCGTCATTGTCAACGCTATGGGCTCCGCCGTCACCACGCGCGAAACGACGTCGCATGCGCGCGAGAATCGTATAAAAATTTTGTTGACACTGAACCGTTTAGTTGCTATGACAACCTTGAGAGCCGCGTGGATCCGTCATTGTGAAGGCTATGATTTTCGCTGTCACCGCGCGCGGACCGTGGCTATGGTTTCCGCTGTCACCGCGCGCGAAACGACATCGCATGCGCGCGAGAAACGTATCAACTCAGCTTAATGTTTATTGAAAATGAACCCACTAGTTGCTATGACAACCTTGCGAACCGTGTGGGAGCCGTATCCGCTCCGCCGTTCTGAACGCTCCATTAAGGCTTGGATTAAATAGGCTCTCGCCTATTTTGCCGAGATCTCAACGAACCAGGCAGTGGTCCGATAGGTAATGAACTGAATGAACGTCAGAATCGCCATTTAAAGTACCCGATACAATGACAAAATCAAGCAGAGGGCATGAAGTAGATGTAATCCTAGTGGGCTGGTCACCGATCTATGTTGTATGGTGCGCTGAAGTGAAGAGCTTAACAACTATTGTCTTACCGCAAGTTTTGTGTCTGTCTTCTTCAGGAAAGACATTCATTTCAGTGGTAAGTCGTTCATTACAAATCTTTCTACTACTACGAAATTGCGTCAAATGAAGTCAAACAGAATAACGTATCGCTGCCACCTAGCGTTTATTATATATAAGGCCTGTTCGCTGAGCACATTTTGAATGCATTCGGTACGGAATGTACATTGAACCAATTTAAGGTCTTGCAATGACTCTCCTATACTGTCATTACTATGACACATCTGGTCCAATACAAATTCTACACCGAACACGTTCAGAAAATGCTCAGCGATATAATATGTATATTATCATATTATTTTATATGTAAAAACCGTACTCAGCGTTTCTTTGCGGAGATTTTAATTTTATTTATAAAAGATGTGAACGTTGATCGATAATAATAATAATAATTATTATTATTATGTAGTGTCTTGTCGGGCTTGGATTTCAGATATGTGTAAGAACATATACCAGAATATATAATACTGCTGGAACGATAATCGATACCAAACATTGTTTTACTTTCAGACTAGTCCCTAGACGGAAACTATTGTAAGCGATGGAAAAAAAAATCGAGATTTTTGTGGAAATATGGGTTTTGAGGTCCCCTGAATCCATTGCAATGATTTCTGGAAAATATATGTGTGTATATGTGTACTGTTAGCGTCGAGGTGACGACTGCTCGACGTAACAACCAGGCGGCTGCGGTTGCAGACGTCGCGGTGGCTGTGCTGCAGCACCAGCGGAGAGGCGGCTGCGAATATGGTTACGTTGGATACGTTTTGACATGTTGTCATTAATACATTTGTTTGTAAACATTGATTCACTTTTCGCAAATGCGGATAGAAAGATTAGTTGTCACCTTTGTTCCATGCGATTGAATAAAGTCACTAATGTACTCCTGTTGTAGCCTGTTACTGACATCCTGTTCCTAATATCTAACAGTACATATATATGTTCGTGAACACGATTGCACGGATCGGGCTGAATTTTGGTAATTTAAAATTACCGGCGGATGAACTGGATTGTTTTTGGTGACAATTTGACAACCGGAAGTGGCAAATGTTACATACGATTTCTTAGGCATTTGTCCGATTTTGACCAAACTCACACCATCTCATACTGCAGTGATATTAAATATGGATACAAATTTACAGATCAATGGGATGAGTGGTTTAGGTGATATAAGGGCGTTTATCTATTGGTTTGTGACGTAATGGAGAACTGACGGCATCATACCGCGTTAAGCCACACGCTTGTTTGAATATTATCGTAACGCCCGCGATTGAAGAAGAAAGATATTCTAACGTCGCGTCGATGCCGCTAGGCTTAGGACTCGGGCCATTGGCTTTTGCACATCTCATTAACTACATCGGACAGCAGTTCAGTGGGTGCCACAAAGTCAATCCACCAGTTTTCTAAGAGGGATGACCAGTCTGAATCGGTTTCGAATAAGAACTAGACAACGTTTTTGTTGGGAAAGTCTTCTTCTCTGTCGATCAGTACCTGCAACCGATGGAGTAGCCATGTTAAATTTTTGTATCTTTTGTATTTTTGAAATCTTGTGTACCTTTGTAGGAATTGTGTATGTGTGTACCAAACGAATTACTGCATTAGACTTTTTGACCTTCCCTGTACTGAATTAATCAATCTTACGGGAATAAAGATATTTGTATTCGTTTCACACGTGCACGGAATTTACAGGATTATTGATATAATAGGCTTGTTCGCACAGTAGATTCCGAACGCGTTAAGCGGAATTTATATGGGATCAATTTGAGGTCTTGCAACAATTCATCTAAAACGTCATTACTATGACATCTGCGAACAAGCCTAATGTATTTTCTGTGGAATCTACTTCGTTGCGAACTGACAAGAGTACCAGATTAGGTCCAGTGATGACATTTTATTGACGTCCCGCTAGTAAAGTAAGTATTGATAGTCTGAACGCCCGATTCTTGTGACATCTGACGTATGTCTGACAGTTTTCGTCACTCCTTGGTGCTCCTTGGCGAATGTTGGGGGCCAAACAGTTTAAGACCATTTCACAGGCGCGGCGATAATAATAATCTCAGTCCTGCCGATGTCTGCTGTACTTGGCAAAAGCTGTTGCGGGATGTTAAGGATAATTGTATTATTATTCTTATTATTATAAACGACCACCGAGTTGAAATGACTCCCCTATATAAGTTTTGTGACTTTTGTCCGAGTGTAATGGGAGAAATAATACACATATGTAGGTACACCAAAAGATGTTTAGCTAATTCCAATTTAAATTAACGTGGTTAGACATATTTTTAACTAGTGTTGTTTAAACATGGCTTAGGTTGCCTCAAACTGCCATTTTGTTCTAAAAGTAAAATAAGTATATTTCGGCGACGCACATATGTTACCACAGCCGGTATCGCATTTAGAATCACTTCAACAAATAGTATTGATTAAAAATGGATGAAACGCATTGACGTCGACCCCGGCGTACGATTTACTGACACCAGAGCTGTCTATTCCGGCCCGCACTGGATATATCTTAATTACAGTAAACTAGTTCATTGCGTTTACTCCGGCTAGCGGTTGCAAACCAATGAAAGCCCCGATTACTCTGTTTGCTACCAGTTACCAGGGAGTCGCTTGTCGATTATTTCCGGATGCGTTCGACGGCACCCCGTGAGTTAGTTTCCTAATTAATCCTATATTACACATACATACTACAATACTCTACGTTGGTAGCGAGATCAATATTTTTGTTAGTTGACCTAAACAAAACATGCAATTTTGTTTACTGCAAGCAATTTGATAAAACATATTTGAATTGTTTACACTTACGTACTTCTGCACTAAAAATATGTAATGAAGTGGTTTTCATAAAAATATAACACAAAAGCTGAAAATCGTTCGGACTGCGTTTGCTGCGAATAAAATAATCGTTTTGCCGAAAATATACTGTTAAAATCGAATGTCGAATTTATCGTAGGGGACAAGCTGTCATGGTTGTGTGTGATGGTTACTAGAAGTTTGGCAGATTCAGACTTAAGCAGTTTTAACCATGGGGGAATATTATCTGGTGAGTACAATAGGTGAGCATCTCTATGTAATAATAATTCCTTCTTCGTTTCTTATTGACAGCCAAAATATTCCTCGTATGTTGGAAACTAATGAAAATCCCCAAATCTCTGTCAGCTCGCGAACTGAAGTATGAATCAAACATTGTATTTATGTTCCACGCTTGTGTGACACACCCACACCCACACCCACGCACACACACACATACATGCACACAGTCACACACACATGCACACACACACATACATGCACACAGTCACACACACATGCACACAGTCACACACAGACACACCCAGACACACAGACAGACACACAGACAGACACACAAACACACATACAAACAGACATACAAACAGACATAGACGCACACATACAAACAGACATACAAACAGACATAGTCGCACACACACATAGACACACACACACACACACACACACACACACACACACACACACACACACACACACACACACACACACACACACACAGACACACACCACACACACACACACACACACACACACACCACACACACACACACACACACACCACACACACACACACACACTCACACACACACACACACACACACACACACACACACACACACACACACACGACACGTTTTTCAGAAATCATCATTGCAATTGATTCAGGGGACCCCACAACGCGTATTTCCGCTGAAATACCAACATTTTTTTACTTTTCTTCCAGGGTGCTAATCGGATTGTAAAAAAAAGAAACAAAATATCTGGAGTGGCCCTCACCCAACTTTCCGACTACACCGTTGCTATAATGA